>CM024962.1:16170730-16770730 GCA_014282245.1 Rhododendron simsii
ATTTTTTTTTCTTTTTTCTCAAGATTCTACTAGGCATATAAAGTGGACTTCTACAAGCCATCCTTGAACACTAATCAGACTTACAAAGCACTACTTGGTACAAAATGAAGACCCTCCAACGTTAAGGTCAGCGAATACTGATACAAGAGGTACGAATTCTACGACAAACCGAACTCATCCACTTAGAAAGATCTTTAACTGTTCCTATAATGTCCATATCTAGGTTGTGTTTGGACCATGAATTTGTGTGGAGATTTACGGAGGGAAAAAAAGGGTAAATGAACAGATAGGATGATTAATGAAGTAAGCTAAGGATTGCACACTTTTTTCTTTTTGTTTAGATATGTCCCTACACAAACCCGTGATCCAAATACAACCTTACACCCCATAATGCAACCAAGCAAATCAACTCGAACAAATATTCAATTGCCACAATTTTCAAATGTTTACTTACCAGTGATCAAGACAAACAAATTATTGCCGTAGTTGGGTAGGGATTTGCGACAGAAAAGAAAAGTAAGGAAAAAGAGAGAAACAATTAGGTTTACAAATCCCTTCCCTTCTTGCTTCCCTACCGAATTGCCTCAATAATCCAGGACAAATGAACAGTCTTCAACTTCATAACACTTCGAATTAAACATAAGTAGATTTCTTTGGCTCCAGCTCAATAGTAGTAACCAAACCAAACTGAGCCTTAAGTCCCAATCACTTGGGGTCGGCTACATGAATCCTTTTCCTAGCTCAATAGCAGTAGATGCAAACAAAAAATATTTCAGCAGTTGCTGCTGGACATCTACCTATTCCATTTATAAAGGAAAAACAACTTTGGTGCGGATTCAAAATTGAGGCTGGCTCACAATTTACACTACCAAAACTGCCCTTTAATTGTCACAGTATTGCAACTTAATGCAAACTGCCTATTCCATGTTCAAATTGCACATGCATCCACTTGCGCAACAACGGCTAGTTCCTTCAATGCTATTCTTGCTTATGAAAAAATATATGCATAGCAAGAGTCTAAATTCTTCGAAACTAAATAACAAAAATTAATATATGCATAATATGCAATAAATTGAACAAGTCATTGACCATATAAACAAGAAATCAGACACAAAGAAGGTGTGTTCTAATTACCGATAGGTAGAGTTGGAATTCCCTGCCGGAGGCTTCAATGGCAACACTGACAGGTTGGTGAGCCACAGCCTTCTTCAATGCCTTCTCGTTGTAGGGCGGCACATCTTCGTAACCATCGATGCTTACAACCTTTGCATTCTTCTGGAACAACAATTCAAACCCAAAGTTGAATACGTGTATCCTTGTGAATAAAGGAGAAATGCTAGTAACACAACATTAAACCACAACTGTGGCGAACGCAGTTGTGTTTTAACATTTTTTCTTTTTTTTTTTGGGTAGACTTTTTGCTAATAAAGACCAGTTTGGGCATAATTTTGCCAATGTAATTTTTATCCTTTTTTCTGAATTTTGTTTCAGCTTCGCCTCAAATTTTTGAATAAATCTTTTGTCTTGACCACCAAAATCTAAAACGTATCATAAGCCAAAAAAATAAAATTAAAGAAGAAAAAACTTCCAAACGAAGAAGTAAAATTGGTTTTTCTTCAACTAATATCTATTTTTTAAACTTAGATCCGTATATCTTTTTATTTTTCTGATTCTTCTTATTTGGACAGATAATTAATCTAAATTTCGACAAAAAACTAAGAAAAATCACTTGCATGCCAAAAATGCCAACTACATACAAAAACAATTAATTTTTCAATAAAATCCAAAAAAAAAGTTTGAAAAAGCCCATAAAATTCTCTTCACATTTTGTTTAATCTGAGTTTATTTAATTCTGTTTTACTAAATTTTTGTACTACTCCCAAAATTTCATGTCAATGATAAATTACAAAAAAAATGATGAAACAAATAAAAAATACATCAACTTCCTAAAATGCCAACTATATTTAATAAGCAAATTTTTCAAAAAGCAATGATTTTGGCACTCAGACTCCAATTTTTGTCTTTCAGTGTTCTTGGCAATTGACATGTGTATTTTGAACAATGAAAGACAAATAATAGAGTAAGGTTATAAAGAAAAAAGAGTGGCAAAATCAATATCTCAATCCACCCTACATACATGGGTATGAGTAGATAAGTAGAAAAGAAAATGCATATCCCTAATGACTGTTCTTGGGCTGTTAGAAAATTAATGAAACTAAGATATTTGGGGCATAACTTTGTTAAAAATACTATAGGTAATGGCCAAGCCACCTTCATTTGACTTGATAATTGGCATCCACGTGGCCCCCTCTACAAACGTTTTTATGAAATTGGCTCCTCATTATATGACAAAGCTAGTACTTGCATTGTGAATGGTGAGTGGCACTGGCCTAGGCCGAGAAATAGGATAATACAGCAGATTCAATCCTCAACACCTTCCTTAACTTTGGGGGATGGAGATGACCTGATTACATGGACTATTTCTCCTACTGATATTTACTCTATACATCTATAAGGAAGAAAAGCCCAAATGTTCGATGGTCTTCCTTTGTCTGGTATTCTAAACATGTTCCAAAATGGGCATTTATTCTTTGGACTGCTTGTCTTAAGAGGCTTGCCACTAGAGACAGACTTAGGAAGTGGGGTATGCAAATTGATTCTCTCTATATTTTTTGCTCTCAAACTGAGGAAACTGCAATTCATCTTTTCTTTGACTGCAATTTTTCTAGACAGATTTTGGAACCTATTCTAACAAAGTTCCAGATTCATAGGCCAGCTGGTAAATGGGAGGATGAACTGGTTTGGCCCTTAATTTCTGTAAAGGGACTGCATTCGGGGTCTTATATTCAAACTTGCTTTTGCGGCTTCGGTGTGTTATATTTGGCTTGAACGGAACTCGAGTTTTTGGTGGGAGAACTAAGAGCCCAGATGGAATCTTTGCTTGCATACAAGATAATCTGAGACTTAGAATCTGAACATGGAAGAATATCCCCAACTCAGTTGAGAACCAAAATCTAGGTAATCTTTGGCATCTCTCTTTCAACATGCTGGGGAATTCTGTCCCTTAGGGGTTTTGATTTTTAGTATAGTAGTTTGCTGTAGGCTTTCTGTGTTAAGTTTGATTGTAATGGGGCTTTCCTCCCTTGAAGTTCTGTTCGGTTGGTTATAAAATGCATCAATTACCACAAAAAGAAAAAAAAAAGTATTGAAAGAGAGAGAGGAACTGACTCGAGTGGGGTCGCAGGCGGCGTCGAGGCCAAGGTAAGGGTAATCGGATTCGGTGTCGATGCCGCCGTTATCCATGATGAATTCGAAGGCGTAGTCCATGAGTCCTCCATTGCAACCGGCGTTGTACTTTTTGTCGCAGTCCACCAGTTCTTGCTCCGACAGTTCGATCAGTTCGCCGGTGGCTATCTGGTTTACTCCTTCCACCGCCGCCACCGTCGAGAACGCCCAGCAACTCCCTGGCCCCCAATTACAAAAGAAGACGACGATCAGCGTTTTCCACTCCCAATGGGGTTGTTTGGTGAAAACACGAATAGCCTAATTTAGAGTAAATTACACTAAACCCCCCTCAACTTACCCGCTTTTTTACTTAACCCCCTTAAACTATAAAACCCAACATTTTGGACCCTCTAACTATCTAGAAACCCTATTACAATGGATGGCGTTAACTTATAGGCGGAAATGACCATTTTATCCTCCAACATTTGAATGAAAAGTCTAATATAGCCTCACAATTGGCAGTAAAAGCTCTGAAGCTGGCAATTTGGCGGGAATTTTCCCTCCAACACATGGGACCATTATAAAAGGGATGTGTAGCTTTCCCATTCCCAAGTAACCCTAATCTCTTTCTTCAATGGCCCTTTATTGCTTCTGAGTATTCTAAAACCAAGCCCTTACTACTATAATCAGACAAACAGTGGTTTCGAGGTAACGAAATCAAACCCTTCGTCTGTATTCAAAAAAATTTTGATTTCGTTCATAATTTTTTATTTTTTAGATTGCTCTCGTCATGACGATGCAATAATCTCCCAAAAATTAACGACAAACTAACAAATACGGAAAAAAATTTGAATAAGGACAAAAAAAAAAAAAAAAAGCTACTTGACTTAAGCAGAATGGAGCCTCTCATAGGTTGTTCTTCTAAAAAAGTCAAAAATGAGCCAAATAAAGCCACAAAAAATGAGCCCAGCTGTTTACTTTAAAAGAAAATTCAAACTATCAATTTGTAATCCTATGGAGCAGAAACGTGATTATGAGAGTTTTAAAGACAAAATTTGATTATCTCTCTTTAGAATAATATGATCAAAATAATAAGATCTTCACACCCGTTCAAACGGATTAAAAATTGGAGCATTTAATTTTTTAACTATATTTTTTAATATATAAATGGTCTCAAAAAATTAAGTGCTCCAATTTTTAATCCGTTTGAACGGGTGTGAAGATCTTATTATTTTGATCATATTATTCTAAAGAGACATAATCAAATTTTGTCTTTAAAGCTCTCATAATCACGTTTCTGCTCTATAGGATTACAAGTTGATAGTTTAAATTTTTTTTTAAGTAAACGGCGCCGCCGTTTGTCAAAAAAAAACCTTTTCCGTTTGATAGTTAACAGCACAGTGTTAAGTGTCCATTATGGATAGTTAGAGGGTCCAAAATGTTGGGTTTTATAGTTTGAGGGGGTTAAGTAAAAAAGCGGATAAGTTGAGGGGGGTTTAGTGTAATTTACTCCCTAATTTATCACTAGCTTTTTTTTTGGAAAATGATTTTTGTTTTTTTTTTTAGAGTAAATTACACTAAGCCTCCCTTAACTAACCTACATTTTCACTTAACCCCCTCAGAGTCTCAGACTACAAAATCCGACATTGTGCACCCTCTAACTATCTAGAGTTGACACTTAGCACCCTTTTGTTAGGTCTCTGTAGGAAAAATGGACCCACGGCCGTCTCCAGCCACCGGACGGCCGATCCGAGCCGTTCAAAAATTTTTAAAAAAATACCAAGTGGACTAACGCTAGAATCAACGGCATCCGACGTGCGTAGGTGCTCGATCAAAACACCCCAAGAATTTAAATGGGGTGTTTGGATCGAGCACCTACTCACGTCGGATGCCGTTGATTCCCGCGCTAGCCCACTTGGTTTTTTTTTTAAAATTTTTGGACGGCTCGGATCGGCCGTCTGGTGGCCGGAGACGGCCATCGGTGCATTTTTCCTACAGAGACCTAACAAAAGGGTGTTAAGTGTCAATTCTGGATAGTTAGAGGGTGCACAATGTCAAATTTTGTAGTCTAAGAGGGTTAAGTGAAAATACGGATTAGTTGAGGGGGACTTAGTGTAATTTACTCTTTTTTTTATTCGATAAACTTAATCTACTCTATCCCAGAGATTTGGGGAGGGGATTAGTGCTTATAGAAATCGAACTTTGTCCATATGCATGGGAGACACCAACTGTACTCCACTCAACTTACTTGGAAAATGATTTTGACATTCCACATTATTGTAAATGCATTTTAAACTTTGTTTTTATTGAGCGTTGAAAATTTTAGTTAATAAGAGTACTTTAAAAACACAAATTTTGAAGTGCAAATCTCATTTTTTTTGTTTCCTTTTTTAGTATTTTTATGCTTAGATCTTGTTTTTTTAATCAAATTTAATATGCAGGTAAAATACTTGTAAGTAGTTAAATAAAAAACCGAATAAAAAGAAGAGGTAGTCAAATCGATTTAAAATTTTATTTTAATAGATAATTCAAACGGTTATTGAGCAGATTATATCAAGTCCGAAGGCCTTCCATAGAGCATTTCCAGTCTTTGTGTACTTCAATTTAATTTTTGAGTTAAAACATTACTAGTACTCCATTTGGTATGAAATACTTTCATTAGAAAACTTAAATTATAAAATTTAATAAAAACTTTCATTAATGACATAGTTGCAAAATTTGAGTAAATCACCAATCAGCAAATAAATTCGAGTCAACCATGGAGTGCGAGTAATAATAAACTCTTCTTAAATATATTGAATTTGACTGAAAATCCATCATAAACAATGCGGATTCAAATCGGCATAAGATAATTTGATCGAATTCGGATCAATCCATGTTCATGCCTAATTTCGCTCATAAAGTTGGTGAAACTTTCGTTATACTACCCTTTGACTGTTAGATGCGTCATGGGTGTCCATGCTCCATGTTGCTTCAACAGAAAGTCCATCACCCCAACAGGCAACAATCCAGCAACCGGTCAACATTCCATCTTCATTCTTGCTCATACTCTAATATCTAAACAAAATCGTTTCTCTTTTTGGTCGTAATTTTCAGTTTTGTTTCTCCACCGAATTTTTTATTTCAATTTTCATTTGTTGGACTAATCAAGTAGTAAAAAAAATGTTTAAATTTTGAAGGAAAAATCCCAATTACAAGAAGAAAAAAAAAAAAAGGAAAAAAAGAACTTTTCACGCACATTAGACGCACTCGTAATTATCAAATGCGCACAGAACCTCACAAAACAATGAATGATTACTTACAAGTCACATCTGGGTCTATTTACGAAAATCTATGCACGTAGTAATATCTTTTCCATCAAATACAAAATAAAAAAAGGGGTAATCCCCAAGTCAGGGTATTTTGGTTAATAAGAAGACTATATCCCCTTGGGAATTCAATGAAATACTGTAGAAAGGATATTATTAAATCAGCAAAGAATGCGAAGCTTACCGCAGCGCCCCTGATCCTTGATCGGAGCAACAGCACCTCTCTCCCTCCAATCAACAGATTCCGGCAAATTCTCCCCTTCCTCAACCGCGTACCTCCGGCTCGCCACCCTCGCCTTCACGAACCGCCTCTTCGCGTCGGTCCTGGCGCCCAAATACATGGACCGGTACTCCTCATTGGTCAGGTCAGCAAACCGGTTCAACCCGACCACATAGGTCCGGTTCACCGAGTTGTGCTGGTCAATAAACCTCAGGTTATCCTTAAAAACCTCGAACCTCCTCTCCCTCTCTCCTATCCCGTTATACGCCTTCCCGTGCCTCGCCATCCAATCCCTGTAAATTCCCATCACTTCCTCGTCGCTCCGTCCATTGGTGTTTTCAGTGGGCTTGTCGTTGTTGTTATCGATGATCGAGAGGTGTTTTGCGTGGGATAGGGAAGCGAAGAGGAGGAGGAGGAGGAGGAGAATGGTAGTTATGGACATGGCCATGGTTGTTGGATGAAGAAAAGGAACGGTTTGAGACTTTTAGAGACAGTGTTGAAAAGAGAGAGGCTTGGAAGAGTGAAGGCGGTATGTTGGGCTTTATATAGGGAGAAGAGAAGGGTAATGTGATAGCATTTTGGGAAAACGACGGTCAAGACGTGTTTTGATAATTAATACTTTGCCAAAGACATTTTTAATATTAAAAAATGTTCTTAGCATGTTCTTGGCAGGTATTTTCAGTATTCACAAATATTCTCAGCATGTCCTTGACGGGTATTATCATCAAAACACATCATGAACCGTTATTTTCCCTAGTATTTTAATGGATGGCTTGATATTAGAAAGAGAGAGAGACTTGTCAAGAAAAGCTGTGTCGGGCTCTGTTCGGACCCAACCCATAGAACTCGGGGCAGGTACCCGGTGGATCGTTGGTAGGAATAATTATTCCGGTGCTCCAAGAACGGTGCTCTCTATTCCTCATATCGTAAGTGTGTGGATTGTGGAACCTGTGGGTCTTAATCTCAAGTTAATTTGTAGATTCGACATGCTTTTATGAGAGGATCAAAGAACATTGTTCCTAAAACACCAAACAACTCTTCTTTTGTGGCCGAAAAAATGAAATGTATAAATTTTCGTTGGTGCAGATTAGGAGGCATGGAAAAAAAGCTTAGCTACTCAAGAAGCACTCACCACGTGTTGTCAGGGTCCACCACCACATATTCAAGCAAAGCCCGTGATTAAGTGTATAAATTTCATGTAAATGTGTGGTGGAAGAAGGTTGTAGTGCTTTAGGAGCACTAAATAATCACTCGGGTAGGCGTATCAAATATTCAAGATCCTCTCTCTAAATTTTTCCAAATTTACATTTTTTTTGAACTGCAAAATTTTTTTTTACTAATCTTTGAAATTCTTATACAAAGACAATAGCATCGTATTCCTAACATAGCCCTAAAATAATTTTGTTATATTGTTATATATTTAGCATAATTATAAAAGAGTGCTACTATATAAACCTAAACACTTGCATATATCTTGAAAATATACATATAGAATTAATTTTATGCTCTATTTCGTCCTATGGTGCATTTATACTTGTTTTACGTATTGTGTGTTTATTTGAAGCTATTATTTATTGATTCTCTTTATTTTTAACCGTCTTGGAGAAATATCCTAAAATAAATTCATTAATAAAACTCTCTTGATCATTTTTGAAAACTTGTCGATGTTCATGTAAAATATACTTTAAAAATTTTGCTAACTTTGTGCTTATTTTTACATAATTTTATTGAAAGTATGCGTTATAAGCTTTTTGTAGTTAGTAATGCATACCATAATTGTGTATGATTTCATTGTGGTTAACTAGAAAATAAAATTTTTGCCATTATGATTAACAAGGTGCTCCCACTAGGCTACATTCTTAAATTTGTCCCTAACCCCAAGGGCCTACAACCAATTCATGATCAAGATTTTCAATAATCAAATCTCTGTTTGTAATGCAACAGAATTAATAAAGAGATTAGTTGCGTATTAATCAATCAAATGATAAACTCGAGTCCATAAGAGAAAGAGACAAAATCTGAATATTATTGATAAAAAGCTACATAAACATTAGGTTACAATCTCTTTTATATGAAAAAGGTGTAACCCTAGCAAAACCCTAACTCAAAAACGAAAATTTCTAAAATTTGGGGAAAATAATAAAATTGGAAAAAGGAAAGAAAAATATGACTTTCCCAAAAAGAGTAAACTTCTACGGAATTATACGCTAAAAGTTATTAACGAAACAAATATTTTCTAAAACGGTAAAAATGTCCAATTGGAGGTCTAAACGTAGGAATTAGGCCGAAAAACACCATCGATCAACTTAGGACTAATGAGTATTGATCGCAGCGCGAAAATAAGTCAGCCCACCAAGTTTGGGCCCGATCCAAGCTCGTTCGAAAGTTGCCAAATCGGGTAATTTGCAATTAAACAACGTTTGGACTTCTAGGGCTTCGACTGGTCTAATTGATTGTGAAATTGGGTCTCCATGTATTCTACATCAGTTTGGGAGTTGGATTTTTTAATACTCCCGCCGTCAGAATTAATAGTACCTTGTTCTATTCTAACCGGATAAAAAATTACTCCCTCTGTCCCTAAATAAGTGTCCGGCGCGCAAAACTAGGCCTTTAAAAAGATGCATTTGTTTCGTTAAAAAAATTAAAAAAAATTTCACAAATCAATAGATAGCAATGAGTTATTTTAGATTGTGAAAAAAAAAGAATTTGAATAAAAAATATGCATGTTTTGTAAAACCTAGTTTTGCGCTCCGGACACTTATTTATTGACGGAGGGAGTAGTTATATATCTCTAATAGTAACGAATTATATATCCTATTTTTATAATACAATATTTTTAAAATCACATGAAATATTATAAATTACAAAATATAATCAATTGAAAAAGAACACAAACTTCGAAAAGAAACTAATAGTGTAAAATTGGGACGGATGGACTAATCTGCAGTTTTGCATTTTGTATATATCTTTGTGGGGTGATTTTAAAATGGGGGATATAATTAGCCATCCTTTATACCATACTTATTTAGGTGCTCATCCTAACGTGTCTAAATATTTATCTTTCCATCCTCAAATTCAATTTAATCCTAAACTACCCTTTCTTTCTCCTAATTTTTCAAATCTTTCTCTCTCTCTTTTTTTTTTTTATCCTTTCTAATTATCTCAATTCTCTCTCCTATTTCAAACATTTCTCTCACCTAATCTTTTGAATTTTTTCTCTCTTCAAATCTTCTCTCTCATATTTTCATTCCCTTAAAATCTAAAAAAAAGACACGACTCTAACAAAAACGAATTTGTAAGCTGGAAAACATGCCAAAATATTATCAATTCACAAAACATAACAAAACCTGATCGACGTAGATGATCAAAAAAAGATCAATTAAAAAATATGACAAAATCGAAAAACATGACAAGTTTTGAGAAGTGTGGGTTTCGATCGAGGTAGATGAACAAAACATGATCAAATAAAAAATATAACAAAAATCAGAAAACATGACAAGTTTTGAGAAGTGTAGGTTTCAATCGGGGTAGATGAACAAAACATCATCAATTCACAAACATGACAAATTTTGAGAAGTGTAGGTTTCAATCAAAGTAGATGAACAAAACATCATCAATTCACAAATATGACAAAAATCGAAAAATATAATACCTAAAACTGATATTCCGGCAACAGAATTCGGTAACGGCGGCGATTAAGAGGACGGAAGCGGCTATTCATGACTGCTTTGATGTATAGTCTCATCCATACAGATTATGAAAAATAAAATATAAGACAAGGAGTTTAGGCAAGGAGTAAACATCAAGAGCACAGAGTAAACCCCAGAAAGATTTTTGGATAAGTACACGGCCAAATCTGGTGCCCAAAAATTGATCGGGCAATCAGGATGATAAACAAAAAAAATGGACCTTGCTAGGAGGAACAAAAAAATAGATCACGGACGTCACCGGAGTATTTGGCCACGATCTCTCGAGTAGTATGACTTGGACAAGGCTGGGATCGTAGGCGTCGCCTTGCCTCACAACCGCCATGTTCTGGTCCATCCAATAGCACCGCCGATTTTATTCTTCTTTAGCAACCAAACTATCACTGATGCAATCTCGGTTGATTTTGGGGAGAGAGAGAGAGAGAGAGAGAGAGAGAGAGAGAGAGAGAGAGAGAGAGAGAGAGAGAGAGAGAGAGAGGGGCTATATTTATATATATTGCCGGCGAGGATGCTGTTCGAAGGGAGGGGAGAGAGGCGGTGGGCATCAATTTCAATTATAGAGGAGAGTGAGAGAGAGGAGGAGGAGGAGGTTTAATGGGGGAAAGGTTTATGGGAATGTAAAACGTGAAAATAGGAACATACAGTAATACGATTCAATTGGGATTTTGCCCAATCCCGGTAACTGTGGGATAATGGGGAATAAATATCAATACATATATAGCATATATATACACACACACTTACAACTAGGGGTATAATGGGCCAAGAGTACATTTTGAGGATGCGAACATAAGTATTTAAACTCATATGGATGGATACCTAAATAAGTCTGTCATTTAGGATACCTATTCAATTTCTTCTTTTAAAATACATTCTGAGAAATTGAACTTCGCATACAAAATCCAATAAATAATCACACCGAGCAGATGTTGAAATCCAATATATATCATCAAACCATTTTTACAAATTGTCATTGTAATCCAGAAATTAGTAATCTCCAATTCCAATTCAGAGAATCTAAAAAATAAGGCCGTCAAACACCCGCTAAGATGTTGCCAAGTGGAGTGTCCCTGTAGGTGGGTTTTGCCTCTGGTTTTGGTCCAAGTCCCAATTTGTAGAGAGAGAGAGAGAGAGAAAGAGCGCGCGCGCTCCAACATACGGGACTCTATTTATTTCTTTCCCAACCGTCGGTCGGTCAGACCCTCCAATCTGGGAGTCGTGCATGTGCATTGGTTGAATCAATCTACGCATTCATGTTCCTCGGTGGGAAAACATGCAATAGTAATACTCCCCTACCACTTGCTTGCTGGAGTTTCCAAAAATAGAAAGCAGTCAATGTTTTGAGTCAGTCGGCGCCATAAAAACGGCTGATTTGCTTAATTTCCCCTCAACCTTGGCCTGGCCTGGCCTGCTAAATTGTTCTAGGGAAGGGACTACTACTTTCTATGCATGTGCACCGCAGATTCGCAGTTAAGCCTCTAGGGCCCTTTCTTTCGATCTCCTTTTTGTTTTATATTTTCTCTATGAAAAATGTTTAAGAATAGCGCACCAGACTATTGTTAAGGTTAGAAAAATGTATTAAAATGTGTGAAAGTATATATTGAAATATAAAAATAAAAAAAAAAAAGGCATCGGAGTATGTATATTTTCTGTCATCTTCTTTAATTAGGGGGTGTTTCACTCATTAAAATAAGTACTTATTTTTTTGAATTAAAGGTGATATATTATGAGAGAATAATTTGTCTCGTAAAGCGAAAAATAAGTACTTAAAAAATAAGAATCTTAGCGGAATATGGCCTAACTTATTGACAAGTTGACAACTCTCTATGGGCAATCAATAAGACACTTTGTTTATTTTGGAGGAGCGGGTTCCTCTTCCCTCCCGGACAATCTTGTTCAGTACTTCATTTGTACAAGAGCCCACTTTCATACTCAAAATGATTTATTTTTAAGAGTTTGTCGAGACCATTTATCACAACAAAAATTAAATTGATTGAATGATATAAAATAATTTAAAAATTGCACGAATCAACAAAGAGGGACAGTAGAAGTTTATTTATTGAATGTTATTCGGTCATGTTAGTACTTAATTTGTTCTGGTATTCAATGCCAGGTGTTGAAGAAGGACTTGAGGAAACAATACTTCTAGACTAAGGACTCTGCCATTGAAGAGTTAACCCTTAGAGCATCCACATCAGATGTAAATTTTGGATCAAATTACATCTAAAAAAATCACTTTTCTATTTTAACTATTCACTTTTTAAAAGTACACTGCATCAAACTCTCTATTCTAATTTTATTTTACTAAACTACTCTTTCTTTATACTCATACTTTTCAATTTAAATGTTATTATTAAAATTCTTAATCATTATTTAAGACAAACAATTGTTCACAAAATTGAGATTTTCACCCCAGTTCAAGCGGATTAAAAATTGGAGCACTTAATTTTTTTAGATTATTTATATATTAAAAATATGGTTACGAAATTAAGTGCTCAAATTTTCAATCCATTTGAAGTGGGGCGAAAATCTTAATTTTTGATCATATTATTCTGAAGGGTTATAGTTAAATTTTGTCTCTAAGACTATTATCTACTTTTTATTTGGAACCCTATAGAATACATACTTGATTATAAAAACTTTAGAGACAAATATTAATTATGATCCGTATACAATAATCAAAAAATAAGATAAATTATGACCCTATAAAGTAGATACCTAATTATATGGGATGCGTGCTAGCTGACTTGGACATTCATTTATCAAAAAAGAATACAAGAATAACAAAAGAGTACTCACAAATAAATAAGGTACAGATTAAATAGTAGTAAAATAATAAGTAATAATGTGATGAATAGTGCCTCACGTAAACACACGAGCCACTGTAGCAAAGCTACCCCAATTGCAAAGTAGTGAGGGCTTAAGTGAGGTTGATGCAGGAGGTTTTTTTGTGGTTTTACTCTTTATTATACCGTTGGATGAAAAGAAGCAAGACAAATGTGAATGCTCTTAGAAGCTTTGTCTCGTTTCTTTTGATGTAATGTACTTTTAATTTCTAGTTATGTAATCGTATTTTCAGAATCCAAGTATTTTAATTGTGATGTAATCAAATTAACCAAACTTCAGTTGTTTTTTTTCTTGGCAAAACGGAACTTTTTATTAAACTCGAAGGGGTACATCGATAAGGAAACCAAAAGTACAAAAGATCTATCCAACCAAAGTTGGATAAAATACCTCACAAACTCGCTCTACACCTTCACTTTTCGAATCCCATCCAAATAACCTTTGAAATCCTCCACTGTATAAATTTTAATGTTAAACTTAGCCTTTATCCACGTGACTACTCTAGTTTTGACTAAATCCGCCAATTCCGAAGCCTGGGTTGTTGCTCCGTTGAAGATGTAGTCATTTCTTGTTAGCCAGATGGACCAAAGTATTGCAAAAAAACAAACTTCCCATATATGTTTTTTCAAGTTGTGAAAACAAATTTCCCAGATGGACCAATCTTCAGTTGTTGATTCATAGTAAAAACACAAAAACAAAAACTTATCTTCAGATGGTAATTAAGTAAATCATCTTTTAAATTGATTAAATCATTTTGGAAAAATAATTAATTAATGTCTCCTGAAATCGAGGCATTACACATTCCTTAACTTTGTTAATTTTTTTCTTGAAAAATATTTTTATGCACCAAATTCTTGATAGTAGAATGAGGCCATAGACTGACAACTCATTTGATAGTTATTGCAAGATTTAGGATTATGCCATAGATTGTGGAATAGGAGATATTGAACTTTGAATTCCAAGCGGCAGACAAATCCAGTTTGTTTTTTTCGAGACTTTAGGATAGGATTTTTCCAAACTCGAATTTCGGTAAGGACAACCGAATCAGTTATGGCAAGACTTCGACTTTTTTTTAGCGGGTAGATAAAGTGAATCAAGTTACTTAAGGCTCCGTTCCAGAAACCTTCTTAAAAAATAAGTACTTATTTTGCCACTTCTCAAAGAAAATAAGAAGGTTTGTTCCACAAAATTCAAATAAGCAGCTTATTTCACATTTTCAAACTCAAAAATAACGTAAATGAGAAATAATTTTTCAATTTTTTTTGCACCGTATTAAAAATCTCAATGGGATCTATCAAACAAGATCCATATTGATAGGAAAATTATTTGCGTAAGCACATGATTTTTGAGCTCCAAATTGTCTTCTCAAAAAATAAGTAATTATTCAATCTTTTCAGGAACAAGCCTTCTTATTACACAAAAAATAAGTTCTTATTTCGTTTCTGGAACGGGGCCTAAGTCAAGTTTGAGTTCGTATTCACTCGTTAAAAGTTCATTTTTTATGCATAATTAAATCAGGGTTGGGCTCCCGTTCAGTCCCTCTTTCTGTCCAGTTCAAGCCAGTCGGCCATTTTTCGGCTAACTTCGGCTTTGTCCAATGATCGGATCCATTCATATTGTAGATCTCGTCGAGACTCATAATCATTTAAAAAATCATGTCCCTCGGATATCGTTCAAAACACGATCGGAATACATTTATTATAGACAAATGGAAAAAAGGGGTTCCAATCCAGTGTGGGCATGTATATTTTTCCAAAATAAATGTGTTACGATCATGTATTGAACGATATTTGATGGACATGATTTTGGTATGGTTATGTGTCTCGACAAGATCTACAATATGAACGGATCCGATCATGGAACAAAATCGACGTTAGCCAAAAAATGGCAGACTCAATAAGGAAAATGGACGGGAGCTAGACCCAACAAATCAAGCTTTTATGTTTTTGAAGTTCATTAAATTTTCAAATTAAGCTCAAACAAATTACTCTTTGGCTGGTTATCAAAAAAAAAAAAAAATCCTCTTTTGCTCGTTCAGCTTATGATGTATAAACAATTCAAGCTATTTGTGTTCAGCACGATTAAAACTCAATTGAGTTCGGCTCGCTTCACACATAAGCCAAACTTGAGCATATTTTGAAACTCACTAAAGTTTCAAACTAAACTTGAACAATCCGTCCGATTGATCATTCGGCTTGTTTATCACCCGTGGCATATAAACTGATACTCCCTCCGTCCGAAATTAATTGTCCTTAGTTCTATTCTAACCGGCTAAAAAATGGGTTATATCTTAGAATCCGTAATAAATATCATATCGAATATGGATCTTGTTTGATAGATCTCGATTAGTTCTATAATACAATATATTCGAAATCACGTAAAACATTATAAATTGAAAGATATAATCGATTAAAAAATGGCACGAACTCCCAAAAAGGACTATTAAATCCGGACGGAGGGAGTATAAAGTTCAAACCACATAAGCAACTATTTGAACAATTTGATCTACATAGACTACGGCGGGTTTTAAATTCGGTGGTAATCATGGGTTTCCACACCGTAATTATGAGCCCCACCATTGTGCGTTTGTTGTTGATATGAACTGTTCATTTTGTACATGAGCCCGTAGCGTAGTGCTCATTCAAAGAGCAATCGTGTTCAAACATTGATAGCTGTATCAAATTTTGAATTTTGGTTTATAAAATGGATGGACACGAACAATTTAACTTGTCAAAATCAGACCGTCCATTTTAAAAATTAAAATTAAACTTTTGATATATCTATTAATCTCCTGTCAAATTAATTTTGTGCGAGGATATATATTACTACGTAGTCCCTACAAGATGACCAATTCATATTATAAGAACAAATGCACGACGGACCCAGTAACCATATTAGTGAAAACCAACTGTTTCCACCGCCAGTAAATAGAATTTAATCTCATAACGGATGTTTTAAAAAATTGCATTACAACAGCATGTCCAACGTAACTTCATCGATCTACTCGAATTTGAGATCTATCTAAAGGGCACTTAGTTCCATCAAATTTGAGATCTCTCCTTCAGAGAGCGTGGGCGAAGGCCGAATTACTGTATTTAAGATTCAAGTAGAAATAAATACCCGTTTAATGAAATAGAAACTACTACTGTATTAGGTTACCTAGGTTAAGTTCCACTAAGATTTTTGGATTATTTTTTATTTTTTTTTATTCAAATTTTTTTCGCATTTGTAAATTTTGTGCTAAATTTTTGTAAATTATTGATTCGTTTTGTAAATATGAACCGAAAAAATAAAAAATTATGACTTTTACCTAATTTTTTTTAAAATACCCAAGATAAAGCCCAAAAAAATAATAAAAAAACAAGAAAAATGATGTGCTTACGCAAATAATTTTCTTATCACTATGATCTTGTTTGAAAGATCTCATTGAGATCTTTTATACGGTGCAAAAAAAATTGAAAAATTATTTTTCATTTACATTATTTTTGAGTTTGAAATGTGAAATACGTACTTACTCCCTCCGTCCCTTTTTAAGTGTTCCGCTTCGTAATTTCAACTTATTAAAAAGACATCATTACTACACTTTTCATGTCAACTTTTATCTCCACTGTCTCTCTTTACCCTCTATAGAGACATTATCATTACATTTTTACTCACTAACTTTTCAAAATGGTATCTACTTTTAGGGGCAAAATGAAAAATTCAAAAATTTTAATCCACTAATTTTACAAAATGGACACTTATTAAGGGACAATTCAAAATAAAATATTAAACTCTGAAAAAATGAACGGAGTAAATATCTTTTAAAAAAGTGTCCTGGAACGAGGCCTTTAGCCGCCTTATTGGACTTGTCCACGTGAAATATCTCCCCCTTATCCGCTGGCACAAATCTTTTGTTTACACGCTTTTTATTTTGTATCCAAACAAATTCGAAGGTTGCAGTCCTCCACTTTGGATCATGCATGATCATGAAATCTGTCATATAAATTGGATCCAACAGACAGTTCAAGTCTGCTCCTCTTAGCTAGCTAACAGTCAAGGATCATCACCCCTGAAAATAGAGACACCTACGGTTATATAAATATACATACATATATATATATATACACACAATCATTTTCAAATGAGGAGGTCCTTATTATAGTTAAATAAGGTCCTCTCCATTTCTCCCATTTTCCATTCGAATTTCGATGATCCGAGCCGCTCAATATGTTTAGAATGTGATTTTAAGAGTATCCGCAAGGAATCAACAAAAACAAGACTGGAAAGGGCTTCATCCAAGCAGTTTTTATTTGAACCGTTCGATAAAAAATAAAAAAACTGCTTGGATGAAGACTTTACGATCATTTTGTTTTGCTGATTTCTCGCGGGTACCCTTGAAATCACGTTCTAAACACATTGAGCGGCTCGGATCATCGAAATTCTATCGGTATATATAGAGTTCCCTTCTCCTAAGGACCACCTTAACTTAATAAAATAAGGACCTCCTTTTCCCGATAGAATTTCGATGATCCGGGCCACTCAATGTGTTTAGAACGTGATTTTAAGGGTACCAGCGAGAAATCAGCAAAACAAAATGACCGGAAAGGCTTCATCCGAACAATTTATATATAAATACACACATACACACTAATGGACAAATATCAATTCTTTTTCTTCTCATCATTTGCCAACGCCAATTCTAATTGTAGTATTTAACTTTGTTTTTATCTCTTCTTAACCGGAGGACTAGCATTATTGCTTGTTAATGGCTCGTTTGTTAGGGTATCTACAATGCTATAATCAAAAGTTGCCACATTAACTTTTGATTATTCATTTAAAAGATTGCTAAGATTAGCAATGTAAATGTCTATAATGACATAATCAAAATTAAATAACCAAAATTTATCACATTATATTTTCAAACTATAAAAAATTAAAACTGTAAACAGTAGAAAATAATTTTTCTAAAATAGTTTTGAAACTAATAAAAACTACTATTTACTAGAAATAGAAAATAGTTTTTGAAACTTTTTTTGGAAAAAAACTCTTTTTAAAAAACAGTTTTCTAATAAACAAAAATAAATTTTTAGTAAAATATTATTTTTTTCTGAAAATATTGTTCGAAAAGAAGAGAGAGATAGAACATTTTTGTATAATGATTAGTGTATTTAATTAAGAATATGTAGGGTCTATTAAATTTGGTTATTGTCAAAAGGTTGCTAGTTTTGGTTATCCAAAGCTCAAAATTTGATTATTTCTAAGGAGGTTGTTAAGTTTGATTATAGCATTATAAGCCATATTTTGCACAAATATTGTTAACTTTAAAAACCTTGTACTTTTAATTATAGTATTGTGGATACCCTTAGAGGTTAAAAAAAAGGTTGTTCAAAAATAAAACAAAATTAGAGGCGATAAAGAAGTTAGAGGTGGATATGATTAAAGGGTTGATTATTTGAGAAAGAAGATTAAAAGTTAGTATTTGGTTTGTTTAATTTTTATAGATCGAACAGGGATATGAAGAGCGGGGGGATTGTGTAAAATTTCTAAATGAAGTCAATTTATATTCACATACAACAAGAAAATATGTGTCTATATCCGGGATATATATAATTTCATACACAACGAAATGGGCCATACTCAACTTTTGTATGTTTTGGACATCTCAAGAGCCAAGAGGTGTCCAAAATTTATCCCCCAAAGGGGAGGAGTATCCTATACGGCCTAACAAGTTGTAATTTGTAGAGATCGAGAGACCAAGAGTTTAACGACCCGCTTTTGTCTTATACAATATTGTCCGCTTCTAAGTTTCATGAACTTTCCAGTAGTTCACCCATCCCAGCATTGCTACAGGGCAAGCACACTTACCTATAATGTTCTAATGAATTTTGACACCCTCACAACTTTAAAAGATCTTGTACAAGATAGGGGCATGATCTATTTATGTAGTACTTTACTTTTCTTTCATCAAGCAATGTAGGACCTATGACCACCCATCCAGATGTCTACCGGGACTCTCTACTGGAGACCGGCTCTAGCTTGGCTATGGAGCTTCATAATTGTAGCATCCCACATCAGAAAGAAATGGAAAATGTCATTTGTAAATAACAAAACGTGGACAATTACTGCATAACTCAAGGTTAACTTTTTGAGCCATGTGGTTAGGCTAATGGTTAGCAGGTCAGCTTGTGCGAATCGTTGCATGTGGTATCAGAGCTTACATCAATCGGAAGTGTGGGGTGGATCCCGCTAGGCAGGGGCGGAGGTAGCATGGGGAGTGGGATGGCACGTGCCACCCCGTTTCGAAATACCAAAAAAAAAAAATACACATAACAAGATTAAATAATCTATATGCATTAAAGTTTTCACAGGATGATGTTTTGGCAAAGTGGTAAGCTGTGTAAAATTGAAGCTCGATAGACGGGTTTTGGATCCCCATGATTCCACTATATTTTTTCATGTTTTTAATTGAATCCTAGCCATTGGATTCTACTACTATTTGATTGGATTTAAAAATAAAAAAAAAACTCTCTCTCTCTCTCTCTTAATTGAATCCTACTACTATTTGATTGGATTTCAAAAAAACTCTCTCTCTCTCTCTCTCTCTCTCTCTCTCTCTCTCTCTCTCTCTCTCTCTCTCTCTCTCTCTCTCTCTCTCTCTCTCTCTCTCTCTCAATTTTGGCCTAAATTCCAACAACATTTGTAATTTAATCTTTCTAGTTACCCATTTAGGCATCAAACTTTTGCTTGACTCATTCAAACACATATTTTCTTTATAGACTAATGTGGTAGTGGGTACGACTAGGTATTTACGAGTATGTGGGGAAAAAAATTAATACTTTGTACAAATACTGTAAAAATTGCAATTTAGAGAATGGTCGCTTTGGATCAAGGAAAGTTAGTATCGTAATGTCTTGCATTTGGATAATTTGCATACCATTAGAGAGTTGAAGTGAGCCTTTATTTCCTTTATGATTATTATTTTTTTTTATAAAAAGCCCACGATAGAACCTAATTATATGACTTTACACTTTTTTTTTTCATATTTTTCTGCACATGTAGCAAGATTTTCATTAAACTGCGCCACCCTGTGTCTGAATCTTGGCTCCGCCACTGCCGCAAGGAGACATGTTTGGGTGGGCCCGACAAATGAGGAGGTTGAGGTGCTTATATATTGTGCTTGGACGGGTCCCACATGAATCAAGTTTGAAGAGGTTGACGTGCTTAAGCGGGTACTTGTCACACATCGCTTGGTGGGTGGAAGTTATTTGACCATGGGGTGCAACAAAAACGTTGCGATCTTAGGTGAGGCAGATTGTAGCACCCCACGTAACAAAGAAATGGAAAATGGAAATAACAAAATGTGAATAGTTTTTTGCCTAACTCAGGGTTAACTTTTTGAGTCACATGGTTAAGTTAAGGGTTAACAGGTTCGCTAGCGCGAGCCATTACAATGAGGGTTTGATTCTAGTGAATTGGTATGACTCCCGAGGAGCAGGCAGTTGCGGAACATCGTATTTCGTGTTCTTTCTTCGTCTCTCTCCTTCAATTTCTCTGTTTTGATTTTTGTCATCCATAGCATCCAAGATCCTGAGAGTTTTGTGTGTTGGTGAATTTGAGCGCATAGTTCAATCGTTTTTAAATCCCAACAGCCAAAACATATCCCGGTGCAAAAAATTACACAAACACCAAATAGCTCTCCACTCAGATTTCTATATCCGGCCAAGGGAGATAGTATTTGGCTCCATCTCTCGCAAACAAGCAGACCGTAGGAGTTTGAGGCCAAGTAAGCTAAGGCCGTTAGTTCTATGGCTGTTTTTTTTTCATAACTAAAAAAGTTAAAAACTGTAAACACATGAGAATGAATTTGAAATTATAAACAAGCCCGGCCATTGGTTATGCTGTCGTTAGAACCACAAAAAGTATCTCTTCTCTGAATATTAAAAACAGTCCTGCTATGAGCAGGGACAATCCGCAGGGACAATCCGTAGGGACAACACGTTTGGCCCCATTTTGGATCCCGAAAAAATCTAGAAAAATATCCATAAATTTTTGAATATTATTTTATGGGGCCCTGTGAAAAATCAACTCCAGCAGATGTCGGTAAGTATTACTTTTGGATAAGTAGGGGCGAATTGACAGTTTCGCCCCTACTTATCCAAAAGTAATACTTACCGATATCCGCTGGAGCTGATTTTTCACAGGGCCCCATAAAATAATATTCAAAAATTTATGGATATTTTTCTAGATTTTTTCGGGATCCAAAATGGGGCTAAACGCGTTGTCCCTGCGGATTGTCCCTGCGAATTGTCCTGCTCTTAGAATTTTTGTATTAAACAAGCATCAAATGTATAGACACACTCTTGTGTCTTTGGAGTTAGAATTGTACTCAAGTAAAAAGCAGTACTCTTTAGTCAATACAAACAACACTTCATTGTGATCAGACTGGCAAGTTCCAGTTATTTATTGTGGGATATTGTTTTTTCTTTTTCTTTTTTCCGATTGTGGTGAATGCCTCATATTTCAAGATATTTCAACGGTATCCTATTTCCCTCAAATTTTGTTACTTTCAATACCGTTATGTATTAAAAATGTTACTATGAATGTATAATGCCTTCATATAGAGCTAGGCAACAGACACGAGACACGATAACACGACACGAACCGAACACGAAGTTAGCGGGTTAGGGTTGAACATTTCTGACACGAAACACGAAAATGACACGACTCGAGAACACGAATTCTAAATGGGTCGGGTTCGGGTTGAACACGCGACACACGAAATTGACACGACTAACACGGTTACTAATCTGTGTCACCCATTTTTACGAACATATATACATAATATATGGTATATCTATAATTCTATATAGAGTTAGACAACAGACACGATAACACGACACGAATCAGGACACGAAGTTAACGGGTTAGGGTTAAGCATTTCTGACACGAAACACGAAAATGATACGACTCGAGAAACACGAATTCTAAATGGGTTGGGTTAGGGTTGAGAGATTTGTGACACGAACCCGACTAACACGACACGAACACGACTCAACATGACTCGTTACCCAGGTCTACCTTCATACACATAAGATTCTCTTGCGAACTAGGATTCTCTCATGATAAAAATATAATAATAAAAAATAAGGATTCTTTCTGAATAAAAGAATTTCAAAAATCTAACAAGATATAGGATTCTTGTTAAGGTTCTTTTTGATATATTTTTTGAAATGGCAAAAATATTATTGATAAACTCAATAATGGATAGAGGGAAAGAGAAGGCGAGAGAAGAGGAGAGCATAAATGGAGACCACATGACATGCCATAAAGCCACCATTATGCAACTGTAGAAAGATGAGAAAAACTTCTAACGAGATTTTGTTTTGGCCATTCGTTAATCCTAAACTATCCTAGGGGAATTGGGGGAGGAGATAGGACTTACGGGGATTGAACCATGCCCATATGCATGAGCGTATGTAAGAGAGACCAACTGCATTCCACTCCACTTGCTCCAACGAGAAGTTGAGAAGAAGAAAAACTAATTACATCCACAAGCAGAGGAAATCAGAGTAAGCTGGCAAAAGTCCAGGAACCAGCACTGGATTGAACAATTGTAAATCCAACACACCAACCAGCTTCAAACACTCCTTTTCTAGCATGAATCACAATGATCCGAGTAACGACAGCACCATAAAGTTGAGCAACCAGAAGTAGCATCCACATTATAAGTATCATATTCTCCCCATGAACGCAGTAACAAGTAACACCAAGCACACGCAGAAGCAACCAAAATGCAGCCAGCAATAAGTAAAATCTTGCCTTTCAGCACAAATGGCTCCTTCATGTTCAGCAGCAGAAACTGAGAATCCAGCAGTGTACATTCTTTATAAACATCATCAACTCCATGTATCAGCATTGTACAGCTGTGACTCCAAGCCCAGAATACTACAATGACGACAAGGAAGGGACACATCCAGGACCAACCCAAACCAAGATTAGAACCAACCGCACTCACCAACCAGGACACACTACTCACAAAAAACCAAGGAAACACACAAAATACAAGGAACAATAACCTCTCCCTTGAAGAGGCCCAAACCAAAACCAAGCAGCACCCCCAACCCATAAAAAAAAAAAAAAAAAAACCAAAAAAAGACGACCAAAAACAACAGCAGCCCCAAACCAAGATTAGACCCAACCCACCTTTTGATATTCTTGATGCTAACATCTTTTTATGATCAAAGTTTTACACCTCATTATAACCTGAATTTCATTATGCTCCATATGTCTGCCAAATCTAACCCATCACCACAATCAATCAATACAAACACGGCAGCTGAGGCCTGAGGGGTGAAAAATTAACCCATTGCTTGTTTCAAACTTGCCAAACTGGAACAAACTGCAGAAAATACAACAGACCATTCTTGTGCTGAAAATGTGAAATACTCCGTGACCATATATTACAACAAATTGTTGTTTCTGTGACAATTTTACGTCACAACAAATCTTCTCTTTCTATTCTCAACATCACGTATAAATTGGGAACATTGAAAACAAGTAACCTGGAAAGCAGTGGACGCAGCAGGATTCAGTTGACATTTGACATAAGCTTCTGTGAGATCAAATATCACCAAAGTGAGAATCCTACAGGAAGAAGAAATGTGACCAAGATGCGCATATCAACTACCCCACTGTAACGGAATCCTTCCTGTCTGTACTCCGTAAAAATATCTCCTCTATCTTTAGATTAATTTGTTGACAAAGGGGCACAGAAGGGGCCCTATTTCACACAACTGTGTACTTTTAGGTAATAAGGTTTCACTTTTCCCCAGAATGCCTGACCTGTGTATCTACTACTCTTGCTTCACGCTTTCTCTTACTTCTGGAGCTGCGTTTCGTTGCGTGTGCTCGAGTTTTCATAGTTTGTTTCTCAGTGTTTTCCTGAATGCTTTCCATTGTATCATGCGATGGAAGTTCAAGAGGAGCATCTGGCCATGGTGTGCGTTTTGCTGGGACGGTGACCTCCAATGGGGAGTCAATGATCCATCTGCACGAAACAAAATATGATGCTCAAAACGACAGGTAGAGATCAAAAGAAGAAGTTTAGCTAATCCAAATTAGCAACTGTGCATATTGTTTCACGCAAGTAGTTTTTTGTTTTCACACAAGTAGGTTAGATTGCAGAAATTTTGAGCAAACAAAGTAACAGAACTTGACAAGTGTCACACATCAACAAAAAGCCTACCAATTAAAAAAATGGTTGGGCAAGAGAATTTAGCATCTCATAAGTTAATGTCCAAGCGACCTACCAGATGTAATTTTAAAGCTACTGAAAGTTTTTATTGATGATAACGAGACTTTAAAATTGACAAGAGGGTTTTTTACTTTCAGGAGTGGTTCCAGGTTTTTGTTTTGAGGGTGGGGGTCGACTGAACATCTGAGACATTGGCGGGAATAATGAATAATAAGACAATGAACACAACAGCAAAACAAATTGAGATTGTCAATCTGAAGAAGCAAGATACACATGCTATTATGAGATTGAGGATTTTCATTGTTTTGAAATATCAAACAGGCAGGATGGCACAAAGCGACAAAGGATTACTTCTATTAATATCGTTTATCAACTAGGGCTGATAATAACAGCAATAGACATTCAACTCCAACATGGATGGGGAAACCGAAGGAGAGCATCTTACTTTACACATTTTATATTGCTAACTTCACTTATCGAAATTCAAAGATGCCAAAACTTTATGGTTGAGGTTGCAACCATGGTAGACCAATACTTCTCTAACCAGGCCTAGGCATTGCCAATACAAAGCATTGTGCGCCAAAAAAGCGGGTGAAGGGGGAAGCTCATTGCTATTTTTCAACCAGCATCAATTAACAGAGTAAAATTCTCCATTTCTGTTAAAAAACCCTCCTACCAGCTCAAAACTCCGACACAACTGATTTGCAATGTCAAACACTTCATGATTCTGTTGAGTGGTGTTGACTCTATGGGAAAGATGTGTAAAGTATCACGCAAAGTTCCAACGTAAGGTGATAGTTTGGATTTTCATATTCACCATAATCCATCATTGATCGGCTAAGATGAATCATTATCTTCTACATATAAACAGAGTGGGCGGGGGTCCTACTCACATTCATTCAATTTGTCTTATTCCCCTGGCGGAATCTAGTAGCTGTAAGGCAGGAGGAGAGGGTAGCACAATTTTCTTCTATTTAATGTTGGATTGCACAAACCAGTTATTGTGGACGGATTTTACTAGTATTCTTAAATTCATCTATTTTGACCATATTATTTATTTAAAGGACATCCGCACAATTTTAGTGAGAAAAAGTCTCATTATCGTAGTACTTGTATAGTTGTATGACAGATCTAGATATACGAAATACCACAACGCTCAAACAAACCAAGGTAAAATGACATTTGGACATGTGGTATTGGGTCCCTATTTTTTACTTAAAGGACGTCCCCACGATTTCAGTAGTGAGATAAAGCTTCATTATCACAATAGTAGCATATATTCGATTCTACCTAATGAAATGCCACATGGAAAAGACAAGGTAAAATGACGTGTGGAATAACCATGACACATCACATACTCTGGAATGGGCTACGGCATGCCAACTTAAACTACAAAGGGCGGGCCTGTTATCCAAATGACTATGAACAGTTAACCTTCTGAATGCTCAACTAACCCTTACAGCTGGATACTGTTAGGCACAGTATAGCCTATGATTCAGCAAACGCAAAATTTGTCATGGTCTGCATGTCCATAGGATTTCAAAGATCACTAATGCCAAAACTAGTAATGATAGAGTAGTCTGTAATAGTGAGAATGGAGGGTGCAAAACATAGGTCCCGTATCCCATTGATATTAAAGTATCTAAACATGCTAACATTGAAAGAGACTAGATATGGAAATCATGGAAACTATAAACAGCATTGGGAGCCGAGCAAGAAACCATAAATGAGTTTGATTATGGTTTTGATCTATGTTACATGGATCCTTCATTTTGGCTCAAGTACCCGTGTCGATGTGTTGGACACCCGTATCCGTTTGGACACTCGGATCCTTTAATTGTTATGATGTTTAAGGAAAAGTAATATCAAATTAGCTAGAAAAGCGATATTACAAGTATTTCACATGGACTAGAAATAGCAAAAACATATTTTTCTTAACCCCTTCTTATTTAAATAAATTTCTAAATATAATTCACGATACATAATCAGAATAATTATGCAATAATACTACAAATAAGTGTTCAAGAAGAGTCCCCGTACCCGTACCCAATCTGGGGACACATAACTCAGAATCCTAAGATTTAATCTGACGCCTAGATTTGCACCTGCACCCGAGTCCATGTAACATAGGTTTTGATATAGAGATATCATTACTTCCTTAGGCACATGGATTTCTATGGGTCCTTATGCACAGGATGCCGAGGATTTTATCTTTATTTGTTTTCGTTAACCATCCTGCATCACATTGGGACAGAGTATTGGGTAAAAAACTGCTGACGGCATCATAAAAGGCAACATAGGACCAATGATAGACCAACGTAAGCGTCATAACATTAAATAAGTATTGCTTCTCTAATGCCTACTACTGCCTTATGACAGTTCGAACACTAACATTGATAAGCTCTTTCTAGTAATGTATTTTCCTAATCATCTTCCGAGTCAAGCTTGAATAGTGGTAGCATTAAGAGTAGAAAACCCTTACAAGGAAAAACCAGTTGGATGAAACTTCTATTGATGACAAGAAAACATGTGTTTGTTATGCATAGCATGACTGACAGCAAAGTTCATTCTTGTCGGGTCAAGTAAATATTCAGTGGGGCACAAAATGCTATTTTATGCATGACATTTGCCCAGTCCAAGACCTTTTATGCAAAGTAAGGTGGGAGACTTCTGTGCCCAATTGCAATGGAGTGCATCTATAGAGCACCGACAACCATAAAAATGAAAAATAAATAAATAGATTAGCCAATGATTGTAGATTCCAAAATGAGTTTGATCACTAAGGTAATCAACACCCCATACTTAAACCTGTCAAGCAATAATTTTCCAACGGCAAGAGTGAAAGCAAATCACTAACCTGGAAGGAAATTTACTATCTGAACGAGCTTCAACACGGAGCCACCAAAGCAAGACTTGGCGCCCACAACTGCCCAGAGGCTCCACTACTGAAGGGTCTTTCAGCAGAGATATTGGACTCTCAATTTCGTCTCCAGTCCCAGAAACTGTGTCTAGATCCTTACCCAACTCAGGTTTGTCTTCAATTTCATCCCAGAACAACCTGGAATTCAACACAAACCCAGCCCACTCCAGCTTCCTGGGCAACACAATTCCCATGTCACCAATATCTTTCGCGCTTTTCCCAACATATGGCATAGAATTAAAGGTGTGCCAACTGACTAATTGGTCAGATGAATTACAGGCCGGGCCTAGAAGAGGCATAGGTGAGTTCTCCACATCCTCCTCCTTTTGATCTACTGACAACTCTTCAGTTGAATTGCCCGAATGAGCAAGAATGCCAACCGAAACAGCGCCAATCCATTTCACCTTTTGGATCTCATCAAAGAGCTCCATACTATGCATATTACTATCATCCACAAACATCACAATTCCATCCATCTTCTGGTCTCTCACAACTCTGCACCATCAAAAACCTATTTAATTACTCATTTCTGCTAAAATCATTGAACAAGAGCAACAATATTCAACAAATTAAACACCTGTTGAATTAATTCTATTTCCATTATTTTGTTTTAAAAAGTGCAAAAAACTTGGATTAATGCAAACAATATGAAGAATAATAGAACCAAACATTCGCAGATTCACCCCAATGTTTGTACTAAGGATTAATGTTCCTACTAACAAGGGATGTAATTGTGAATACATGCAAACTACTTGCGAAAGAATAGTGCCACAAATTCACCCCAATACTTCTACTAAGAATAGAACCACATTCACCCCAATGTTTCTACTTAAGGTTAATGTTCCCAATCTACTGCTAATACCTTTATCAACAAGGGAAACAATTGCAAACTATTTGAAAGAATATCGCCAAAAATTCACCCCAATACTCCTAATAAGATCACTATTCCTCAAAATCTTCTTTTGCATCAACCACATTTTGAATTAAAACCCCACTGGTATACCTAAACAAGAGCATGGTTGTTAAAAAACTATGTCCTGCAATACACGATATGTATCCTACTATTTGTATTGTCTCCTTAGAAAAACTATCCGTATCCTTCCCCATAGTAATTTGTATAGAAAACCCACAATACGCTGACTAACAGAACAATAATCTCAAACAAATGCAAACAACATTGATCAACAACACAACCCAAAAAAAAAAAAAACACCTCAATGCGCGAATCCGCATTTGATCCTCCACTCGAAGCCGCCCCTCCCACGAGCCCGGCATCCTCTCCTGAAACCCAACATGAACAACCCGAAGCCCCGACTTGGCCACCAATGACGCAGTCTCGTTGGTGGTCCCGCCCGCTTCAACCACAATCCACACCACATCATAATAACCCAAATTCATCAAAGAATGCATCACTCCACTCAAATGCAGGGCCTGGAAAGTCCTTACATACGTTGGCGTGATCGCGATCACAGTCCTAGGGTTTCTAACCCCGTACTGAACCCTCTGCTCGGCCTGAACCCGGTCGATTATCCGGTGGGCACGCATGACCTCGGCCGGGTCTGGGTGGGGCCAGGGGCGGATGAGGATGCCGTGGCGGCCCACGACGACTCGGCTGTTGGTGGGGGAGAAGGTGAGGTTTGCGGGGGAGATGAGGGTTAGGGTTTGGTGGACGGCGTCGTTTGGGGAGGAGGAGAGGAGGAGGAGGGAGAGAAGGCGGGAGAAGCGGAAGCCGAGGAGCAGGGAGATGAGGCAGCAGAGGAAGTGGAAGAGGAGCCAGAGAATAGAGGAGGGAGACTTGAGTGCGGCGGCGTCCACGGAGGGGTCCGGTGGGGATGGTCTGTTGGTGCGGCGGGCGTTATGGCTCTGGTGCAATGCTGATAGCTTCATCTCTCTTTCTCTCTCTCCGGACTCTCTCTCTGTTCCGGAGAGAGAGAGAGTTGAGAGAGGAGTGTGGACGGGGGGTGGTGGTGGTGAGAAGAGTTTCTTTGAAGTTGGGGATGTGAGAATTGGTGTTTGGTGATGTAGAGAGAGAGAGAGAGAGAGAGAGAGAGAGAGAGAAGGTGGGGGAGCGGGGGATGGTGGTGGGTAAATTAGGTGGTTAGTTGGTGTTGTTAAATCAGAAGATTACTTTGGGTTCACGACTGAGAGGCGTTTTGCTTGCTGATTGTTTTCTTCTGTTTTACTACTTCTACTACAGACTACAGAGAGAGAGAGAGAGATACTATATGGAATATATACGTATCTATTCCATGGTGGAGTTCCGACATGGAAAGCTTGGGTATGAAGCAGAGAGAAAAACATGACAAGGGTCTGGGTGCATTTTTTGTTAGTAGTCGTGTAACGCAAGGGATCCAGTTCTTCTCCGGTCCATATTTTGGATCTTCTCCGGCCTATATTTTGGATAGGAGGAAACAATCAATAATTCGGATTTTTTCATACATTCGACCGGTAAAAATACATTATTACCGGTAAAAGAGTCAGGTCCCGTTTCGGAAACCTTCTTAAAAAATAAATACTTATTTTGTCACTTCTCATTCAAAAATAAGAAGGGTCATTCTACAAAACCCAAATAAAAAGTTTCTTTCACATTTTTAAACTCAAAAATAATGTAAATAAAAAAAATCAATTTTTTTTTGCACCGTATTAAAGATCTCAACGAGATCTATCAAACAAGATCCATAATAGTAGGAAAATTATTTGCGTAAACACATGATTTTTGAGCTTGAAGTTGCCTTATACAAAAAAATAAGACTGTTGCTATGATAATGGGCGCCGGCGGAGGGAAATCGTACCGGCAGCTGCCCCGGGCCGTCTCCGGCCACCGGACGGCCGATCCGAGCCGTCCAAAAATTAAAAAAAAAAAAACCGAGGGGGCCGACGAGGGAATCAACTGCATCCGAGGTGTGTAGGGTGCTTGATCCTAACACCCATTTTCCGTATATATATGATCAAGCACCCTACACGGAAAAGGGGTGGTCTGATCAAGCACCCTGCACGGAAAAGGGATGGTCAGATCAAGCACTCTACACACCTCGGATGCTGTTGATTCCCCCATCAGCCCCCTCGATTTTTTGTTTTCAGAATTTATGGACAGCTCGGATCGGCCGTTCGGGGGCCGGAGATGGCCTGGTGTGGCCACGATTTCCCTCTTCGGCCGGTCAGTACCTATATAAATTCTTCCAAAATAAGTACCAGCGTTCTTATTTTTCGGAACAAGCCTTCTTATTACACAAAAAATAAGTTCTTATTGTGTTTCTGGAACGGGCTCTAAAACTATGTCAAAACCGTTAATTGTAGTAAATGAACGGTCCTGATGAGAATTGTTTTTCTCCAGGACTGGAGAGGATCTAATCCCTAATGCAAGGTGTTTTGGGTTAGTTTATGTCCATCTCGAATTAATTCTTACAGTTCAATACTTACATGTGTGGTGAGGTACGTAGCCTTAAAAAATTTTGGCGAGGAAAATCGAACTGAAATTGCAAGAGAAAGCATGCCCCTAAGTCCCGGGTGATAACCTGGCCAACCCTAGCCAGGTTCAACTTATCACTGTCTGTTACGAGAAGTTTTTCAGTGCCAGGTGGGCACGGGCCACGTGGTGTCAAGGACCATCTCGGTCGTTCAAACGTGTTTTGGACAGCCCAGATCTGTTTGGGTAATTTTAGTGTGAAATTACCAAAACACCCCCTCAAATCCAAACAGATCTGGGGCGTCCAAAACAAGTTTGGACGATCAAGATGCATGCTCGGCACCACGTGACCCGTGCCCACCCGCCACTGAAAAATTTCTCATTCGTTACAGAAGAAAAGGTAGTTCTAGGAGGGACTGCCCTGAGGTTGAAATTGTTCATTTTTTAATCGGAAAATTTTCAAAATATCTCACAACCTTTTACTCTAAATTTTAATTAGACTTTCAACCCTTTAAAAAAATCAATTTTACTCCCAACGTTGTCTTCCGTTAATCAAAGCGTCCCCTTCCGTCCGAATGACTAACGAATTTCGTTAAAGGCTCCGTTAAATAGAGTCCCGATTAAATTTCGATGATCTGAGCCGCTCAATGTATTCAGAACGTGATTTTAAATGTACTTACAAGAAATGAGAAAAAAATGATCGGGTAGGGCTTCATGCAAACAATTTTTAATTGAACAGTTCAATAAAAAACTATTCAGATCAACCCTTTCCCGATCATTTTTTTGGTTGATTTCTAAAAGGTACCCTTAAAATCACGTTCTGAACACAGTGAGCGGCTTGGATCATCAAAATTCGATTGAGAAAGGGGAGGTGCGGACCGATCTAGATTTGGTTCAAGTCAAGACGTTCGGATTTTGCTTTGGTCTGCACCTCTCCGTTGTCGATCAAAATTCGATGATTCGAGCCGCTCAATGTGTTCAAAACGTGATTTTAAGAGTACCCGTGAGAAATCAGGAAAAAAAAATGATCGGAAAAAGCTTAATTTGAGCAATTTTTTATTAAACTGTTCAATAAAAAATTATTTAGATGAAGCCCTTCCCGGTCATTTTTTTTGTTGATTTTTTGCGATTACCCTTACTATTACGTTTTGATCACATTGAGCGGCTCAGATCATCAAAATTCGATTGAGACGCTATTTAACAGAACCTTTAACATTTGTCGTTAGTTATTCAGACGGAAGAGGGCGTTTTGATTAACGGAAGATAACGTTGGGAGTAAAATTGATTTTTTTTAAAAGGTTGGAAGTCTAATTGAAATTTAAAGTAAAGGTTGGGAGATATTTTGAAATTTTCCCTTTTAAATCTCGTGAAAGAGATGGTACATACTACCGGTACAAATTATGTCGATCAGGTATCAAGTGAGGTGATGGCAAAATCTATTTTTTTCTTTTGATTTATAAAATTAGTGATCCCGTGTCAAACATCGTAGAAAAGATTGTGGCCGGTTACTGGTTATAGTAATTGATAACCAACATTATTGTACCAAATTCTTTATTAAAGTTAAAATTTAAGATTTTTAAACATCAAATTAATGAGTAGCTCTATGGGTAAGGTTGCAAATGATCGAACCGTACGTACACTTAAAAGGAGCTGAGCTCCGGCTGTAATTTTAGGCTTGTTTCGTAAACACACAGACGTCAAGTTAGTCGAAATTAACTCTAGCCTCAAGTAGGCTCGCAAATACAAAATTCTTTGAGAGATCGAGTTTTGACTCGAGCTCATTTGGCTTGAGCTTATTCCAAACTTGAGTTCCGTAAACACTAACGAGCTTGAGCTCACCTATTTTGAATGAATCAAACTTGAATACCTTAAAGCTAGATTCAACTCGACTCTTTTGTAGACCTATATATGGATGAACCAAAACTCTTGCTAAATTTGACGAAGTCATTTCATTTCCAAAAATAATGGATGTTTTATATAAATTAATAAAAAAAATTGCTTCATATGGAGCAGGAAGACAAACATTCCTTCCCCATTACATCTCGTAATCGTAATCTACAAAAGAACACGAAAGCCTATGAAGGTAATTAACCTAGAAAGGTTGAACAAAAAATTTAAGTATGATAAACTTGCCATACAAAGTTCAAGATTAAAGGCAAAGCTCTTGACTAAATGATTTTAAAGTCTCGCATGCACTAAGTGTAACTTGGCTCCCGAACCAACGTTGTCTCTGGTTATGATGGACCAGTAAACAAAACTCTTTTCCAAATAAAAGCGACAGAAGTCATTCAAGTTCGATTCCTCATGTGACAAACCACTAAAACCTGGGTAGCAACTCCGAATCAAATGCGCCATTGCGTTTTCCTTAAAAAAAAAAAAAATGACATGAGCACGCTCTCCGGGGCAGAAAGCCCACAGTAACTTATAAAAATTTAATTCGATGATTAATGGAATGTTGTTAACTATTCAAAAAACATATATAAAAAAAGAGGTGAATTTAGTTACCGATAAAGCTTGATAACCGAATTATTATTTTTTTAGGTAATTAGATAAAAGAATTTCTTTGGGCTATCGAAACAATTGCTTTCATTCAGAGAAATTACATGTTCTCATTGCAATTAATACAAATCACACAAAAATAATGGGTAGGAAAGAGATGACAACTCAAATTGACATACAAATTGATAAATATGGCTCACCATATGATGATTAAAACATAAAAGAAAATTATAACAAGAACTAATTAAGACGAAGAGGATGTTGAAGATGTACGATTTCTACAGAACTGGACACTGTTCTCGTCCATTTTCTCCACAACAAAGTGCCCTAGCATACCCTTGGCCTTGACCAAATTCTCCTTGCACAAAAACTCCTCACTAGAAACCCTCTCCACTTCCCTATTAAAATCATGCACGAAAATATGCGTTTTTCCATTTCCACCCTTCTTGCTTCTAGCAAGCACCCCGGCGGTAAAGATTGCGGCCATCCGTCCTGGCCCATCAGGCCAGTACCCTCTCGGCCCGTCGATCAAAACGACGTCCCAGTCCACTTCGTATAATTGGTTAGGGAGGTCGTTCAGCCCGAGTTTACAGTCTGAGAATAGTAGGTTTTGGACGGGCCTACACTCGTTTTTCATCTTCTCTCTTGCCGTGGTTATCAGCTCGTTCAGTTGGCTAATTTTGGTGGCGTATTGGACGTCATAGATCTCAATTTCTGGGTTTGTTTCCTCCATGTACGCAGCAAAGTACCTTTGGGGAAAATAGCAAAATCACAAATAAAATTCAAGAATTAATTTCTGTATGAAAATTGTGTAACCTTTTCGAAAGTAAAGATATATATATAGGGTTGTAATTAATGAGAGAAGATTTAAAATCTGCAGGAGTAATTCGTTATATATAAGGGGACACTTTTTCAAAGGTCACAATCTTTGGGGATTATGCATGTAACCTGATTTTAAGAGCAGGTTCAATGGTTAAGCCAAAATAACTTAAACAAAGACATTGTTGGTGCCATGGTGCAATGCCATTTTTTGTTTAACAAAATTTCCCTTGTATCCCTTTCTAAGTAATTTCCATCCACTAAAGATGGATGGAGGCAAGGAATTGGTCTTTGGGTTTGCAGATGCGGCACAAATAGCAAAGCATTATTGGTGCGAATTTTGGGTGGAAATGACAGGGCAAATGGCTGAACTCAAAATTGACAGCAAAAATGGAGAACCATTGAGGCACCAATATTTGCCATTTTTTTTTTGATAAACTAAAAGGGTGAGAGGGGGCGACCAGCGTAGCGACTCTCCTTGGGCGTGACCATAGGGGCCCCTACCCACTGTGGAATGTTCAGTTCGAGTCATAGCTACTGTCCGGAAGGACAGACCGTCACCACAACACCACTAAAGTGCCAAGGCATGCAAATCCACACAAAGACCCTATAGTGGCATGGGTGGGATTCGAACCGAGGTCCGTGCACATGGAGGAGGGGACTTACCCCACTCACTGTGACCAACTAGGCTACCACCTTGTGGTCAATATTTGCCATTGACTCGAGCCATTTTTGCACCGTTGTACTAGGTTAAATAATGGATGGTTTAAAACATGTAGGAGTGATTCATTCTTTAAACATAGGGACACTTTATAAAGGGTCACGACTGTTCATCTTCATCCCTCAGCTTCAACTTGGAGAAGCCAATTTTTTTTAAGACTTATGTGGCATTTTGACATATTTAAATTTGACATCAATAAAACTTCATCTCCAATTTTAATGTCAAATTTTAAGTATTAAAGTACAATATACCTACTTTATGAATTCAAAAATGCCAAAAATAGATTTGGATTGAAGGACTATAATTAAAACTTCCATTTTCACTACAACCTATTTTAATGTGTTACCGCATGCATATAGTATGAAACAGTACCGATTTTCCTCGATGATGACGGTTCGGCCGTTATGGTTGAGCGATTTCCAGAGGAGCGTTTCGGCTGTGAGGCCGAAGACGAGGAAGTTGCACGGGGCGGAGCAGTGGCGGAGGGCATCGGATATTAACTTGGTGTCGGCGTACGACATTTTATCGGTGATGTTGGAATTGGCGGCGTAGTGAAGTAGCGCTTTGACGACGGATTTTGGCAAGGGAGGTGATGAGGTGGTTTTGGCGGCTCCGGTGGCGGCAACGGCGGTGACGGTGGTGGCGATGGATTCACGGGTGTAGATCATGACGGTGAGGAGGAAAGCGACAGTGAAGAGTGAGATGAAGGCTAGGAGCCATAGGCGGTTGGTGGTTCCTTGCTTTTGGATGTAGGGGTGGAGGAGAATGAGTTTTGTGTTTGTGGTGGTGTTGTTTACATTGTTCTTCATTTTAAGAGAGGGAGAGAGAGAGAGAGAGAGAGAGAGAGGGGGGATGAGAGAGAGAGAGAGGTCTGTGATTTTAAAGAGGGATTGGTGTAGCCAAAGAGGTGAATAGAGTAATAGCTAGGAAGGTGACATAACAAAGGCCACCAGTGTCTGATTTTGAGAAGCCAACTGAAATATTGGACCAATTTGCAAGCTAAATATTTGTCCATAATTGCTTGAGCTTGCATATACATTCATAAAAAAAGAATAGATAGAGCAATGTTAAGAACATAAATTTAAAATACAACTCTAAATACAATGAAATTCATGCTCATTCGATGCACTTGAGCCCACATATATCCGTATCTTAATACAGTTGTGTTCGAAAGTTGCTAGCTCCTGAACTTTTTAAAAAGAATAATGCTCATAATGTCATTTTTTTGGTGTGTCTTGGTTTGACTGGTGTCCCAGAGCCCAATACATTTTCTGAACCATGATACTCCATATAATTTTGATACTCTGACGTCTTTTGTTATTAATATACTTATAAGCTGATTTATTAATCTTACTTGCTTTGAAAAATTAATATAGTGCGTTCGCTAGCAATTTTAAATAATTAATTAATTTTTATTTATTTATCAATATAATTTTTAGGTTGTTTGACTCAAAAATGAAATTAATTATTTTAAGCTAGCTAGGTTTGTAACTTTTTTACTCATTTAAAACTAACAAAATTACGAATAGATCAAAAACTTCTTAAATCTTTTAGTACGTATACCTATCTATAATCATTAATGACAATATAACATTCATTCAATAGTATACTACTCCCTCTGTCCCATTTTGTTATACGTACCCTTATTCCTTTCAGAAAGTTTGTCCACACAGACATTTCATGCACAAATTGTGCACAAATTTTTTTGTGGGGCCCACCTTTAGTCTCATATAAACGATCCGAGCCGTTCATTAAATGTAAAATATTTTTTCAAGGGATCTCGTGAAAAATCAGCTCAATCCAATACTTCTAGGTGCTCAATCCAATCATTTAACCTTTCATTATTTTGAAATTTCAATAAAAAGTTAGATGATTAGATCGAGAACTTATAGGTATCGGATTGAGTTAATTTTTCACGGGAACCCTTAGAAGTGTTTTACATTTAATGAATGGCTTATATTGTTTGTGTGGGACCCGTGGTGGGCCCCACAAAAAATGTGTACAATCTGTGCACTTTTGTCTGTGTGGGTAGCAGCTCTCTATTCCTTTTTGGAATGTTCCAAAATGATGTGCTTATTTCAAAACTTTCCATTCTTAGATGTTTATATTGTCAATTGATTTTAGGTTGAAACCCTCTAAGAAATTGAACATGATATCAGAATTAGGTCTTAGGTGACCTCACCTCTCAAGGGAAAGTCTCTATCACCTGAGTCAGTCGCTCAGCTTCTGGTATCTTGGTCTGTCACCTCCAGGTGCATCTGGACTGCACATGAGGGAGAGTGTTAGACTTGTCTCAAATCGCTCATTTAAGCCACCCTGTTTAGAGCATCCACAATGGTACTAATCAAAATCAATAATTAAAATGTGCCACGTCAGCATTTGATTATCTATTTAGTCCATAATCAAACTTAACAACCTCTACCTCCACATTGGTTATTTTTGTATCCCTAACCAAAAAAAAACCCACAATACACAATACCCATTTGTCCAATCGCAAACGAGTTTTAATTACACACCCGACCACACCAAAGTATTCGTCTTGATTAGATGATTCCAATATGGGGTGTTTTTGAGTTATTGAGTTTTGAATTTAATTGTTGAGTTTGGTTATTGAGTTTTGGTTATTGGTAAAAGTTGTTAAGTTTGGTTATGAAATGGGTGGAATTTGGTTATTTACTAAAAGATTTGTAACTTTGGTTATTACAGTGTGGGATGTTTTTTTAGTATTGTTGTTAAACTTGCTTATTTACATCCATTTGCTTATTACAATGCGGATGCTCTAATATATTTTAGAGGCTACTTTATACTCCCTATGTCCCTTATTTATAGTCCGGTATTCCATTTTGAGCTGTCCCTTAATAAGTGTCCATTTTGTAAAGTTAGTGAGTAAAAGTTGGTAAATTGTCTATTTTGTCCCTTAAAGTAGATTCCATTTTGAAAAGTAAGTGAGTAAAAGTGTAATGATGGTGAGTAAGTAGGGAAAATGGAGGAAAAAGTTGATGTGAAAGGTATAATGATAATATATTTTTAATAAGTTAGAGTTACGAAGCAAGACATCTAAAAAGAAACGGAGGAAATATTATTTTTAAGTTGGAACCCTCCAAGTAATTTAACCTACCACTGCCAAGATATACACACACCTGTAGGCACGTCAAACTTCAAATACCTTTCGACAGCTAGTGAAGCACTGTATGTAGGCAACAAGCAGCAAGCAACAACATAACTAACAAAAAAAGCAATGGTAAAAATAGTCCCCATTGATAAGCAATTCATGACAGTAGAACATAGCTAGACAAACATGCTAATTATCATAGTTAAAAATAATACTTCTATAATAATATATGGTAATAAGGACACTATTGACATGAAGATAGATGGCCGGGGTGAGTGTTGGGGGCATGAGTATAGTACAGTAGAGGCAGATAGAATAGGAAGAAGATCGAGGGGGTGGTGGTGGTGGTTGGACTACCGGAGCTGGTGGGAGATGGATGGGTATGGTTGGTTGTAGCTAGAGAGAGACCCAGTAACTAATTACAAGCCGAATGTCGCTTTTCCTTCTTGATCATTTGCTTCCTACGTAACCCTCATTACAAGAATCGGAATATACTACTCAACTCAATTGCAACAGATTCCCATTTCGGAAAAAAAATGAGAAATCTAAAACAAGCATTCCAAAATCAGATCTCTAGCTTCTTTTATTTCATTAGAGATAGATAGAAAAAACAAGACGCTTGAGGGAGAGAGGATCCTGTCCAGTTTGTCCAATTATCAGTCCAGTCCGGTTTTGGACCATTTGTGCGCCCTTTTCGGACCCACATTAATTATCAAAACCGTTCATTTTTTAGAGCCTGGGCATCGAGAACGTTGACTAGTCAAAAATCAGTTGACCGGATATCATTTGATATGATATCGAAATGCATTGATCTTCAAATAATGGTGTAACATGGGTTGCAATCAAGTGTTGCACACTTTTTTCTTACAAACTTAATGCATTTCAAAATTCTATCAATATTCGATTGACATGATTTTTGGGCACAATCAATTTTCTCGACGAGCTCTAATTAAAAAGTGAACGATTCTGATCATTGTTTTGTGCCAGATTGGTTGGAAGAAAACTGATTAGGATACGACCCTGCTTTCATAGTCTTTAGTGTATTTTATCTCGAATTTCCCCCCTTTGTGTACTAGAACAAAATGATATATATCTCTAAATAATAAAAGAAATGCCCCTCCTAAAACGCCATTTTTTTATCTGCCTAAAATACTTCAGATGGTTTGTTCATGTGCAGAGGTTCCCTTGGTCTAAATTTTCATTTCAGTATTTTAATTCGTCTTTGCTGATTTTTTTTTATTGAATTTGTGTTATATCTAAAAAGTAAAAATTAAGACCAAAGCAAAATATATATATAAATAAAGACCAAATAGTTCGAAATAACTATCTTTTAGTATCCTTAGTGTCATTTTATCTTAACATTGTTTACTTGGGTAGATTAATTTATGTTTTCCTGATTGATCACATCAAGACAAATAATTAAGCAAAAAATGTTGACAATCGATCACTAAAAATACAAAATATCCAATGTCTAATAGAAGTAATAAGAAATATGGGGCCGGTGCCACTAACACATATTTTGTGTAAAACCCACTTTGCAGTCCCACTCAAATGATCGGAGCAATTTATTTTGTTTAAAACATATTTTTAAGAATTCTCGTAAAAAATCAACTCATTTGGATACCGGTAAGAGTTTGATCGATGTTTTGTCCCTAAATTTGACAGAATAAAAACTAAATCAATCGACCAAGCTCTTACCGATATCCGAATAAGTTGATTTTTTTCTAAAACTATTAAAAATATGTTTTAAACAAATTAAACGACTCCAATTATTAGCATGGGACTTCGATTTTTTGAATGTCAAAAGTGTTAGCGGAACCGCCCCCAAGAAATATAGTCCAAATATCATCCTGCCACAATACAGAATATTTGAAAGTTTAGGATGCCGGGAGGCAGGGGCAACGTTACCCTAAAGTCAGTGATGTTCAAAAAAATTACACTAAAAATGCTTTTTGACATGTAATCTGATTTTTTTATTCTTACTTTTTTCCTTTTTTCTTTTTCTTTTTTTGCAGGGGTCTCTCGTAAGTATTCTTTTCTATAGAGTTTGTGTATAAAAAAATGTGTTATGTACGTTTTGTGAACGCTAAACTAGGATCCTAAAGTCAGCATTGTCGGTGGGTGAACGAGCCAAATTTTGTTAGAGCAGGGATCAGTTAGTTTAAAGTATAGGGGTTTTTACGTGTAAGTCTGGCTTGAGTTCATCTCATAAAATAATTCCAAAGCTCGAGTTCAGCTCATCAGGTCTTGGTCACCTCAAAGCCAAATTTAGGCTCGAATTAAGTTTGTCAATCATTTTTTTCAAAGCTCAAGCTTGGCTTAATGGCTTGACAGGACTCATTAAACTGAAATGAGCTGAATCAAGCCCAATTTGGGCTCGAATTCAGTTCAAAACAATAATTTTTTTCAAGTACGACGTAAATATTCCCTCGTTTATGACATAAAAGGAAAAAGAAATACAAAGATCATGACCAAGATTATCAATAATATATGCGATTCAGTGAACTGATGGTACTATATGATTCTGTGAACTGATGGTATAGTATCAATTTTTTTAATTTTTTTTTTGCCAACTACTATCATATTTGGGGAAAACAGAGTTGTTGTCTTGTTGAATTATATATGTACAAGTGTTTGGCCGTTCCTACGGTACTATGAACCGCGGTTGGAATTATCTGTACTTATGGCACTTGTTAGCTAGTGGCTCAAACACTAAATCAATTTATTGATGTGCAGTATGTGATCCTTTTCTTAGTGATACAAAAGAGAATTACCCGTACTTGCGGCACTTCCCCAACTGAACTTTTAAGCTATCTACAAAGAACTATCAATTTGCTTATGGAATTCCAATAAATACCAAGTAAAAAGGTTAAAATAGCATTACTATGAATCCTCCACCACATATATTAAACCCATTTGCAGAAATAAAAAAACATATTAGAACTCAGAAATCAATAACCTCAATGTAACTTCAATCACCAATAGTTATCAAACGCCATAAACTAACCATATAAAGAGTAAAAAATATTAGTTTGAACTGTGAGAAAAAAATAGGCTATCGAGAAAAACTACAGAGAACTCAGGTTTTGGTTGAAATACCTCAGTGTAAGCGATCACCGGAGGCATAGTCCTTGCTCGTACCTACGACACCACCTACCCCAATTGGAATTGGCTCAATTTGCTGAAAATTATGTACCCATGGAGATACCATTTTGAAGTTCAATTTTTGTCAAGACTTACATCAATTTCTACCCATGCAGGCATGGGCAACCTGATGATAACAGAAAAACGAAGGGAGAAAAAGAAAAAGAAAGATCTAAAAACACATGGGCCTAGGTGCGGACTACAATATTAAACTATCATTCAAAACGGAACGTCGAGAGTAGTCAAAATAACAAAACTCGATTATGTATAACATTTAACAACACACTCATTCACCCACACCAAAAAATCACCCAAATTTCTTGAACACTCGGAACAGGCACAAACTCCTCCCGGAACAACAGCTAGATTGAAATTTAAACACTACTTACTTGCACCCGGGAAAGAAACAAACACCAAAAACTTCTTAAAAAATTCCAAAGGAATGTTTCACACGGCTTTCAAAAAATGGTTTCTTTGCCGAATTTTATTATTATTATTATTATTATTATTATTATTATTATTATTATTATTATTATGCCAATAATAGAAGCCAGGTAAAAAGAAGAGATGACATTTTTGTGAAATATTTGAAAGATTGTAGGCACTTTCTTAAGAGAGTTGGAGAGTACACATCAACCTTTGGATCAAACAAATCTGAGCCGTTGCAACAATTTGTCCCCACACCCTTTTGTTTTATAATAGAGATACGTACATCGGGACTGTTCCGGGGACACCTATAAAAATATCTCATAGTTTTCAATCAAAGTTTGATGATTCAAGCCGCTCAATATGATCAAAACGTGATTTTAAGGGTATCCGCGAGAAATCAGCAAAAAAAATGACCGAGTAGGGTTTGATCTAAGTAGTTTTTAGTTTAAATTTGATGAACGGTTCAATTAAAAATTGCTTAAAACAAGCACTTCCCAGTCATTGTTTTGCTAATTTCTCGCGAGCACTCTTAAAATCACATTCTGTACACATTGAATGGTTTGGATCGTAAAAACTTGATCGAAAACTATGAGATTGAGATTTGAGGTGTTTTTTAAGTGTTCATGGAATTGCCCTGTACATATATATATATATATATATATATATATATATATATATATATAGAGAGAGAGAGAGAGAGAGAGGCAGCTGATTTCACCACTTTCCTATTTGTTAATGCCACTCTCATTTTCGTTTTTATTATGATGAATTTACTAAAACACCTTACATTTTATCATGATACTAGTTTTTTCTCATTTTCCAAATGCAATGGTGTTTTAGTAAATTCACCATAATAAAAACGAAATGGACAATGACATTTACAAATACGGGAGTGACATTAACTTAGATTTAATGAACGGTTCAGTTAAAAACTGCTCAAAATAAGCACTTTCCAGTCCTTTTTTTGTTGCTATTTTTTGCGAAAACCCTTAAAATCACATTTTGCACACATTGAACGGTTCAGATCATAAAAATTTGATCGAGAACTATGAGATTGAGACTTAGGGTATTTTTTTAGGTGTCCGCGAAACCGCCTCGAGATATATATATTTATATATATATATATATATAGACATACATATGCAGTTCTTTACAGGTCCAGTCGCCCGAATTTTCTTATGGTCTGGATTTCTCATTTTTCAATCGATTTGCGATGATCCGAGCCGCTCAATGTGTTCGGAACGTGATTTTAAAGGTAATTGAGAGAAATCAGCAAAAAAAAATGATCGTAAAGGGTTTGATTCTAGCAGTTTTTTATTGAATCGTTCAATAAAAAACTGTTCGAATCAAGCCCTTTCCGATCATTTTTTTGCTGATTTCTCGCGGGTACCCTTAAAATCATGTTTTAATCATATTGAGCGGTTCGGATCATCGAAATTCAATCGGAAAATGGGAGGTTTGGACGGTCCGGACCGTAAGGCGTCCGGACCTGAAAACAACTCTGTGTGTATATATATATACAGTCCAGATCTCTCGATCGAATTGTGACGATCCGAGCCGCTCAATGTGTTCAGAACGTGATTTTAAGGATACTCACAAAAAACCAGCGAAAAAAATGATTAAAAACTGCTCGGATCAAGCCCTTCCCGATTTATCCTTAAAATCACGTTCGGAACACATTGAGCGGCTCGGATCATCGCAATTCAATCGGAAAAGGGGAGTCCCGCACAGTAAGGCTGTGCAGGATCCCTCATTGGATCCTAAGTGTGTGTGTGTGTATATATATATATCCTAAAATATATAATAACTATGAATAGAACTCAAAAGTACTAATAATTACATTTTAACACCAAATTCGCGAACCTAATCGAGTCGAATAAATTTTTTTTTTTTTAACGGTGAGCCGAATGAAGCCCTTAAACTCAAATGAGCTCTTACCGAACCAAGCCTAATAGATTTATTGAACGAGCCTAAAATTGAGGTTCAGGTCCGAACCTAGCCTAATAGATTGAACGAGCCTAAAATTGAGGTTCATATTCATTTAAGAGAAGAATCGAACTTGAACGAGCTCTTACCGAATCAAGACTCAAACAGTTTGCGAATAACTCGATTTATTTACAGGCCTACATGCCGGTACTAGGGACATTTAACACCGGAACAACCTTGGTTTTAACATGACAAATCAAGACATAGTACTGGGGGGCGCGGGCGGGGTTGGCTAAGATAAGTGTCCAAAGTTGTCAAATCCGTTCCGTACCGGCCGGTACCGGCCGGAACGTACCGTACCGGTTCTTAAACGGAACGCAAAAAGTCATGTTCCGTTCCGGTTGAAATACCGGCCTGTTCCGGCCAATACCGGGTGTACCAGACAATACCGGTCTGTTCCGGTGTTCCGTTCCGGTACAAATTACAATTTTTTTTTTTTACATTTTGTTTATATTTACACTTAAAATTTTAAAAAATGGTAGATATATATTAAATATATATATATATATATAATATTAATTGCGGTAAATCCGGAACGATACTGGAATACAGCCCGGTACCGGTACGTACCATTCCAGTAGTGAAAACGGTACGCTGGCCGGTACGGTATTGACAACTTTGTAAGTGTCTTTAATCAAGTCGTTTGGCTATCTCGGTACAATTCATTGAGCAGATATTAATGAGGAAAAAAAGAAACCACCAGGGCCTGGATTTGCTAAGCAAAGTACCTTTGTTTTTCCAACTTTTCTGGGTTCTGGATTTGCGAAGCAAATATGAAGAAATCATGCAGAATTGAAAATGTTTGGTTGGGCCAGTAGATTGCACGAGGCCCAAACGGCCGTTCGTTATATCCTGGCCTGGATAAATAAACAAATCTCTCTTTCCGACTCCAAAATTTGAGTGTCAACGACAACTAGTGTGACATAGCTTTCTCCAAGACTCCAACGTCACATCGCTTTGTGTATTTTTGTACCGACATAACTTTGTATTTTTTCCCCAACCTCACGTCCCGGACATAGCTTTCTCTAACAACTAGTGTGACATACTGACATAGCTCTCTGACATAGCTTTTTATTTTTTTACCCATTATAAAAATTTTACTGAAAATTATACATAATGAGATTCACGCGAATTAGCTTTTTTTTATGTGAACAAGATAAGTTCTGCGAGCAATAAAAAAGTGCTTTGAAACATTAATGGGCTTGAAATAAAATTAGCTAAAATTATACGGAGATCCCTCATTTATACATTTTGAACACAAAATATCCTCTTATCTTTAAAAACGCCCAAAAAGCACCTCTCATCTATAACTATTAATCAATCAGCATCCTTCTGTCAAAAGACCGTAAAGATGAACAATTTTTAATAGATGGGGGGTCATTATTGGCAAGTTTTATGGAGTAGAATCGTCATTTCTCATTATTTCGTTAACAGAATTAGCTAATTTTTAATTTCATATAGATGAGGGGGTCTGAATGGATGATTTAAACGTTAGGGAGCCTTCGTGTTCAAAATGTATAAATGCGGGAGTCTCCATTTAATTTCACCATAAAATTAGCTGTGCATGTGGAATTAGTACTTTTTGCTTGATAAAATAACAAACAAAGTGATGTTTAAGTGATGAGGGATACTTGTCGGAAAAAAAAAAAAGTGACGAGGGATAGGTTTGGATTAGGTGATTTAAAGTTATGCTTTTATACCTTAATATCTTATATTGTTTGTTTATTGTTTGTAATTTGTACTCCGTATTTGTTTCGAAAAAGTAATTTATCTATTTTAAATATCCCTAAAATTGCATAAAGGATCTTCTCTTTAATTTTCGTTTTTTTTTTTTTTTGAAACATTTAATTTTCGTTTTAAGTCATTCAAGTTTGAGACAACCTTGATCCAACAAAAAATCAAATTCGGGAATGAACGAGAAACACATTGATTCACTTAAACTCTGATTGTCACGCTTCACGAAGTTATACATGCATGTTAAAAAGCCATGGAGAGAACTTAAGTTATTAAGTAGTACTCCTATAACTTTTCCGGCTCAAAATTTTTTTATTATTCAAATTTGCTCAACCTTCTCTCTAAAACTGACAATTAGGGTTTCAACCGCCCCCATCTAATCCCCCTTCCCCCTTCTTCTCTACCTTCCTTCATCCTCCTCTTTATCTGTTCTGGCTTGCTTGCTAGATCGGAAGAAGCAGGTGTTCGGTTGAGCTCTAGCATGGGTAGTCTCTAGCAGTGACGGCAGTGGTGGTCGACGTTGAAGGGCTTACTCAAAGCCGCCTCTCCTTCTTGTCTTCTTCAGATCTAGTGTGTTGTGACAACGGCGTGTTAAAATAAATAGAGGTTAGGAGGGTTGAGTTTTAGTTTTTTTTTTTTTGGGCCGTTTTGTACCTTTTCTTCTCCGGTTGGGTTCTCCTTAGTCCGGCATTTCGTCCCGATCTGGTTTTTCCAGATCTGGTGGTAATGTAGTTGTTTTTTATTCAAGTTCTGGCCCATGAATTGGTATTGTGGTCGCTATGGTCTCATGGGTTGTTGGCTTTGCCGGCGTTTGCTTTCCCACATCCAGAGCCTGCCGTGACAGTAGAGGCTTGTCCCGGAGTGCCATCCATCGCTCGTGGTAGTGAGGGCGCACTGATTTAGCCATCATTTTCTCGCGCCATGAGCTGACCAGCAACGCTTTCAGATGACAGATCCGTGGGATTTATCAATGATTTCAAATACATTTCAAGCTTATAGTTTGAGTTGGGTTCCCCTTTAGATGCTCTACTACTAAATCGCGAACAAACCCTATGCCAGCACTATCTGCTTTGGTGGTACACGTCGTAGAGCATGTTAGCCTGTAATGTCTTTCGCAGTAGGGTGTATTTTGGTAGTTTAATTTGGTTCACTCCTGTTTATTGTGATAAAATCTTTGCCTTTGAACTTTGAATGAAATGAATTGCCAGTTGATCAAAAGATAACTTTTCCTACAAAGCAAGCATCGAATGATCTGTTAAAATGGTGGCACAACTTCAGACATGCGAAATTGAGGTACTCCACCAGTCAGGAGTGCAGCCAGAATTAGCACGAGTTAACATGAGCAATCCATGAAAACGTGACAAATGTTAAAATTTTAATGGGTCTCGTGCGGTAAATTTTTAAATATTTGTGGGGTTAAATTCATGGTTCCGGGGGTGCCGTAGTGCACCCCTGCACTAAACATGTAGTGCGACTGTTCCGGCCGTCCATCTCGGTAATAAACGGCTCGGATTTTCATCCAAACAATGGAGGAGCTCAGATTAAATCCGAGCCCTTCATATTGAGATGGACGGTCGATTCCACCACACAAATAATCGAAATATATACTTATATTTGAGAAATTTTGCAAGGGAGCAGGGTCAAGAGGCATTTTGCCACAATGTGAGCAGCCCTTGCCTCTAGTACACGCTCGGTCTTGGCTCTTGGCTCTCTTGTGTAAGGTCCCAAAATCAAGGCCGCATTTAGGTATATCGTATACTAATAAGTATTTAAAAGTTTGATGCTTTTGGCTTTTTGGAAGTGCTAATTTTTGTATAAGGCGCATGGATTCTGCAGTTTTTGCTCTCGCACACTGAGTTCAAATGCAAATATGCAATGCAGTAACTTCCGTTTAAGACAGCAAATGTTTTCGTTTTGACAATCAATGTACGACATTTCCGTTAGACTCAAATTTCAATAAATTTTATGAAAGATTATTGGTGGAGTACTAGCTATATTATTCATTTGAGAGAAGAGTATATATCATAGACAAGCTTTATTACAAGCTGAGATGTTAAATTTTTTGGGCAATGATTTTGCCAATCTACTTTTAGATAATCACATTTCAATATTTGTCTTTTACTATTCTTGCCAAGTGTATTTTGTGTGAGAAAAACAGTAAGAAAAACAATTTCACACTTTCACTAATTTTTGAAAATTACAACTTGAGCTGGAATTACAAGAACATAATTGAACTTTAATAGAAACTATAACAGAGTAATAGAATCGCAAACCGAGACCCGTGTTATACCACGGTGCCTTTAAGACAATTTCGTCGCCTCACCGGTGCTGGAGGTTGTGTGGATGTTTGTCTCCCAATGTTGACTCGGTTCCCACTCAGCCGCCGTAGGTCCGTCGTAGACTGCCCGTCGAACAAACTTGTGTTTGTACTCTCTCTCTCTCTCTCCTCACCGGTGCTAGAGGTTGTGTGGGTGTTTGTCTCTCAATGTTGACTCAGTTTCCACTCAGCTGCCGTAGCTTCGTCGTAGACTGCCCGTCGAGCAAACTTGTATTTATACTCTCTCTCCCTCTCTCTCTCCCTCTCCCTCTCCCTCTCTCTCTCTCTCTCTCTCTCTCGTGTAATTGCATGTTGGTGTGTTCAAATAAAGGGATGGCATGGGCTAGCTCTCTTTACATAACCGAGGAGGAGCATTCTTATTGAACATGAGAATTCAATAAAGGGAGCCTTCCCATTCAATAGGGCCAATTCAATATTGAATATAGGGAATTGAATTCGGGAAATTCAATTTTTGGGAAAAAAAATTGCTGCAGTTATTAATCCAGCAATTGATTCCATAATTAAATTGTGGGTTTTATTCTGGGCATTCTACCCGGCCAGTATTAATCAGTTGCGCATAACTGATTCTGTAACTGGATTATCCAAACGTGAGCGGTTCAGACCCAATAAAGCACAATCAATTCCAAACAAATCTAGGCTAGACCACAGACCACAAATCTCGAACCAGAGGTTGCAGGCCCACGAATCCTTAGTCCTGGCCCCAGCCCCAGTCTCATCTAGATGTTCGGTGACTGCGCGCGCACGTCCCTTGGCTTTTCCTATTCCAATAATAAAACAATTCTCATTCATATTTAAATGGATTTTGTTCATATTTTAGCTCACCAAAATATTAGAACAAATCTTTTATTTATCTAACATTTTGAACAATAAACGAAAAAAAAAAAGTGAAATGTGGCTATCAAAAATTGGAGTGCCAAAATCAATTACCTAGCTACAAATATTTTATAAGAGAATCAGCAGTGGAATAAGCAAATGTGAATAATCAAAACATGCCACATCAGATTTTGATTATCTATTTAGAGGTTGCTAAAGTTAGCAATGTCAAATCCCACATTGGTTATTTTTTGCCCATAATCAAAACCAATGGGTCCTCCAAATTTTTTCCCTTCATTTCACGTACTATATTTTTTTAAAAAGCGGTTTTTGAAGGAAAAAAAAACAGTTTATGTTAGAAATAGTTCAAAAAAAAAAGGTTTTTTCGAAACAAAAAACACACACTTTGTTCACTTAAAAACTGTAAATACAATTTTGAAAGAATTGTATTTACACAAATAGTTTTGAAATTTTAAAAACTATAAATACAGTTTTTTAAAAATAGATTTTGTGTAAAAAACAGTTTTCTATAAAAGAGTTTTGAAATTTCAAAAATAGTTTTTTGAAAAACACACTTTATTTACTTACAGTTTTTAAAATTTTTGAAAAAATTGCTTTTTGTAAAAAAAAAAAAAGTTTCTGAAAAAAACATAATTTTTTTTTGAAAGTTACAATTTTTTAAAAACATTGTTGAGAGAGAGAGAGAGAGAGAGAGAGAGAGAAGGTTTTAGTATAATGTTGGTGTACTTGATTGAGAGATAAAATTTGGTTATTGACAAAATATTGCTAGCTTTGATTATTGAAGAGTCAAAATTTGATGAGTTGTTAAGAGATTGCTAGATTTGGTTATTCCAATGTGAGCACTTATTAAATTAAAAGTTGCTAACTTTAACAATTTTTTGTTTTGCTTATTCCATTGTGGATGCTCTAAAGGTCCTTATTAGGTATGAGGAGTGCTACGGACAAAGAAAATTGGCAAAGAAATGACCCTTAAAGTGTACATAAATGGTCCAGATTCACTGTGCAGTGCATCTAAGCCGTTCATGTACACTTTAAGGGTCATTTTTTTGTCTATTTTCTTTGTACATAACATTTCTCATTAGGTATATGCTCTTTGTAACTATTGTCACGTTAAAAGTCTTTTAGTTTAGTTGTCAGTGGATGACTCTCTCTCTCTCTCTCTCTCTCTCTCTCTCTCTCTCTCTTTTATTGTTAATGCAGGGAGTTTCGGGTCAGTTTACGCGCACTTCAGACTAATTCATATAGGTCATGCCACAATCCTTTCCACATCTACACGAGAGGTGGGTGGCCCAAGAATTACTGGCAAAGATAATCGAACTTGAAATCGTAGGAGAAAATTAAACAAACTCTTAAATCTCAATTGTCAATGGATAAGTTGATCAAAAGCTGTACAACGAATCTTAGGACCATGCACACTTTCTTTAGTGAAGAATTATCTTCGAAGCAAATTACTACTACTATCTTTTGAACCAAATACTTTAAAGAATGATCTTTCAAAAGCTATTTGGTGACTTTCAATCTCATTTGGCGCCAAGTGGGGTAATAATTAGGTGCCTGTCAATCTCATTTGGTGCGTTAGATTGATGTTTCAAAAGCTATTTACGTGCTCCTCATGCAGCCATATATCCTCCATAATTGTCGTACTAGATAGGGAAAAATCATTAAATTCTCATCTTCCATTGCCCCTCATTCGTTATTGTGATCTTTTGCAGATTAGCAAACACGAACAGCTACGTGTATTTATGTTCCTTCGACTACAAAGCACAAAAACTCAGTCACAAAAAACTCGGATGTTCAACAAAAATAATGTGGATACAGATAGAATTGCACAGATTCAAAGACAATGTATTCTGTATCATCGAATATGTGTGTTACAGACATTTTTAAGACACATCTATATATAAATCGGTACATCTCTACTGTTGTGACTGTAGCATCACTGAAACTTTAATGCTCTTAGCTCACTTGGTGGTTGGTGGGCTCATATCATATGCCAACAATGGTCACTTTGACACGATTTTTAAGAGGTAAAAATGATGGACCACCTGTTTGTGGTCAAAAGGCACAATGTATAAGTGTTCTTCTTTGGGGAAAGATGGGGTACATTGTTCAAAGTGGACGTTTTGCATTAGAGATGAATAAAAGGGCTTTTCACTTTCCACCAAGTGGCTGACTTCTTTGTTACTTTCTCCGACCCCATTTAATAGTCCATATTTCTATTTTACGATCTCCCCACCTTTATAGCATCGTGTCCTCACGAGATGTTGATTACTTGAATCACCAAATTAAAGCAAACCAAGTCCAAAGTCCAAGGCCCACATGGTCATATACACGGATTACTTTGATACCGTTTTTAAAACCCTAAGTAAATCATTGGCCCAATATCTTGATTTTGATTCACAAGCGACACCATATGACCCAAAATGCATAAGTCCAAGGTACTATTAGTAGTTCACATGATTTATTATATACCTAAGATCATCAATGTAGACTTTCGATATGAAATGAGGATTTATAGACAATGTGGGCTAAAGACAACCATTTTAGTCTCTCCTCTTCCTAAACTAGAGCGTAAGCTAGATTTTTTCAGTTAAATCATGAGTAATTTGTGAATAGAGAATTTCAGTCAAAGCAACTCTCCCAAGATAATTTGGATTCGCTATTTTAATGATTATAATAGGACTACGAATATGGATTATTTAAGGGATATGCCAAGAGGTCTATCTAGTTTGAATCGCTTGAGCTCAATAAGTGAAAGAATTAGCTCATCTTTGAACTTCAAGTTCGACACTTCATAGCTACGATGGATGTAAGTTAGCAGAAGAGGAAGGAAATCGGGTCGAACTAAAGAATGTAAAGTTTGTTGAGTCGGACAAAGAAGGAACGGTAGATGTCAATCTAGACTGGGCTCATGATGGGGAGGTTGACGATGGGTTGGAGTCAAACAAAAAAAAAAAAAAAAAAAATCCCACATTTGATAAACAAATCTTCAACAAATTTTTAACAAACGAAGACAAATTCAAGTTTTAATTTGGTTACGAGGCCGATCTCATATCATGGAGGCTCCTACAACGTTGTTCCGTCCGACACGGGCCAGTTTACAAATCGGACCAGTGCTACACTGCTAAATAGAGGTACGTCTTGGAGCAAAGTCCTTCTTTCTTCTTTCTTAGAGCAAGTTTATCAGAGGAGTTAAAATGACAATTTTAACTATTTTATCAAAGAAGAACAGAAAAAGAGGTTGCAGCAGAGTAGGAAAACAGAGGAGGTAAAATAACTTTCAAGAACTGGTTCAGTATTAATACCTAACCAATAGGTTCGTTTGTGAGTTTTGTTTTGGTTTTGTTTTGTTTTTCAATCATTACCCTATTTCTTTTTCCTATCATTACCCTATTTCTCCAATTATTACTTTCTCATCTCTCTTTATCTCTCTCCAATCATTACCCCTATTTTCAATCATTATCTTATTTTTCTCTCCACCCACTACCAAAACTAAACTAAACTAAACTCTCAACCAAACAAAGTCATGCCTATTTTTTGATTATTTAACTCTCTCTCTCTCTCTCTCTCTCTCTCTCTTCCCCTCTCTCTCTCATATTATAATAATAGAATAAAGGAAAAGATTGAAAAGATTATATATTTTAATAGAGAATAGGTTAAATAAATAGTGTTGATATAATGTTGATAAAAATATAAATAAATAAAATAAAAAATATGCACTGTCCATGAGTTTTTTTTGTCAATAACTGGTAAAGTGAACTGACTGAACTCACATGACCTACCTATTTCGTAATTTCACGTGACAGCCAGCTGCTTCGCAACATACTCCTGCTTGACATCCTTGCCTTTTCTCTTGTCTTTCTGGCCAGTTCCCACTCGATAACCCGATTCCCTCCCACTTACAAAACGCCAGTCAATGAAAAAACAAAGCACAAATGACAAGGAAAGAGCTCACTCTCCAGTTTTTTTTTTTTTTGAGAGTTGCCCGGTTCAGTTTTAGGCTTTTGTGGGTCTTTTTCTACTCTTATTAATGATTAGAATCGTTTATTTTAAAAAGCTCGTTGACTAAACAGATTGTGTAAAAAAAGAAAACGAGTAATTTTGAGTTTTGAATTATTTTTTGTCATTTGACATCTATTTTCTTTATGATAGCCGGATGTCCGGATTAGCTTGCGCGCACCTTAACTAATTTCTGGACCCTGAAGATAACGATTGGGCATAACTCCCAGTGGCCCCAAGATTTAGAATATTTAGCTTCCATGAAAATAGAAACTCGGAGAGTTTTGCAAAATGAACAATTCTTATTTTGGATCCGAAAAGAACACACAAAAACCCAAAACTGAACCTAGGGTCCTAGAAAAAAATTAGACAGCTACGTCCAGAAGAAAAACCCATCTAAATTTTGGCTCTCAAACATGCTCAAACAAACAATGAGGCACCGTTTGATAACAGTGATAGATGGTTAGGATTTATAAGAAGATAAGATTATGATTGAGATTGGTAATAAGATATGATTGGTGATGAATATGTTTGTTTGAGATGAGATTAGATGATGAGATTATTAATCATGTTTGTTTCACATGAGATATGATTGGATTGATAGTATACATTTCCGTTTTTACCCTTCACATGTGATAAGATTGATAAGAAGATGTGATTAGTGAATGCTATTTTCGTATTTGTGCATTAGCAATGAGAGAATTGAATTATTAATACCAAATAGGAGAGACCCTTCTCAATCTCTCTAAGAGCATCTCCAATCCAATACTCTATTTGAGAGTATCAAAATACTCTATTTTATTCATAAAATGATTTTAGAGGAAATTACTATTCCTATTTATTCCAACCACAAAGCCTCTATTTTTCCCTCTAAAATCACTTTACAAAAAAAAAAACCCTTTTTTTATACTCTCATAAGGATATGGTTGGTATAAAAATTTAGTAAAAAAAACTCACAAGGACAAAAATGTCTTTTAAAAAGGTGAATAGTGTTATGGAGATCCTCCTCTATATTTTCTCTTACCCTCTAAATATAGAGGATCAAAATCCAATACTCTCAAATGGAGGAGGGTTGAGAGGATGGGTTGGAATGCATTGATACTCTCAAATAGAGATATAGAGTATGGGTAGGAGATGCTCTAAGAGCATCTTCAATCCAATACTCTATTTGAGAGTATCAAAATACTCTATTTTATTCATAAAGTGATTTTAGAGAAAATCACTATTCATATTTACTTCAACAACAAACCCTCTATTTTTCTCTCTAAATTTTTTCTCCAAAATTAACCTCTACCAATTCCCTCCAAAATCAACCTCCAAAAATTCCCTCCAAAATTAATCTATGTCACAACAAAACAAGTTTCCGTCCTGTATTTTACTCCAGTTTTGTAGACCCCATGGCTTCCATTACATTTCCCCCTCCCTCCCACTTGTTTTTTACTCCAGTTGCTGTAGAAGTTAATGTTGTAGAACCTGTGAAATGTACAAGAAGTTAAGCACAAGTTCTGTGGAATTAAGTTGATGTTATAGAAGTGTAGACAATGTTAAAAGGTTGACATAAACGTGCAAGAGTGAAAGGATATGGTTGACATAAACAAAAGCTCATAAAGATACAAATGCTATTTTAAAAGGTGAATAGTGTTGTAGAAGGAATTCTCCATATTTTCTCCCATCCTCTAAATATGGAGGATCAAAATTCCATCCTCTCAAATAGAGGAGGCTTGAGAGGATGGATTGGAAGAGTTCCATACTCTCAAATGGAGGAATAGAGCATAGGTTGTAGATGCTCTAATAGCCACCTTGCTAGTCCTAAAGACTAAATTCCAACCCATTTTAAATTATCAAACACAATAATAATAACCACTTGAAATTGATAATTCAATCCCGCTGGAGGTTTATCAAACGGGCCCTGAACTCCTATCGGTCTCAAACAAAACAATACCCCATTCCCCTCTCTCTCTCTCTCTCTCTCTCTCTCTCTCTCCCAAACTATGCCTACACCAATCCACACTCCCACTCTCTCCCCACACAAACACTTCCTCTCTCTCCTCCTCCTCCTCCTCCTCACTCTCTCTCTCCCCTCCACCACCCCCTTCGTCCCTCCTCCTCCACCTCCTTCGACCTCAACCCTACCCTCCGACGCCGTCGCCCTCCTATCATTCAAGTCCAAAGCCGACTTGGACAACACCCTCGTCTACACCACCACCGACCGCTTCGACTACTGCCAATGGCTAGGCGTCAAGTGCGTCCAGAACCGCGTCGTCCGGTTCGTCCTCCGAGGCTCCGGCCTCAGAGGATCCTTCCCCCCGGACAGCCTCTCTCGCCTCGACCAGCTCCGAGTCCTGAGTCTCAGAAACAACTCGCTCTCCGGACCGCTACCCGACCTCTCCCAACTCGTCAACCTAAAATCCCTCGTCCTCGACCACAACTATTTCTCCGGTTCTTTCCCACCGTCCATTCTCTCTCTCAACCGCATTCTAATCCTCGACCTCTCTCACAACAACCTCACCGGTCCAATCCCGGCCGATATTACCGTCCTCGACCGCCTTGACTACCTCAAACTCGACTCGAACCGGTTCAACGGGACAATCCCTCCGCTGAACCAGTCCTCCCTCACATTCCTCAACGTGTCCGACAACAACCTCACCGGACCGATACCGGTCACCCCGACTCTCGCCCGGTTCAGAATCTCTTCGTTCTCGTCAAACCCTAACCTCTGCGGCGAGATCATTAACAAGGAATGCCCCTCTGATCGTCCCTTCTTCAACTCCTCCTCCGGCGGCAGCGACTCGACTGCGCCCCCGCTGATCCAGTCGCAAGGCGTGAACGTCGTTCTGTCGCCGCCGTCTCCGAAGAAGAAGCGCAGCAGAGTCGGCGTGGTCCTAGGGGTTATAATCGGTGCCCTAATTTTAGTCGCCGCGGTTCTCTGCCTCTTTGCCGTGTTCAAAAAACTCAGAAGTCGTGAGAGGCCCTCTAAATCATCGGCGAACGAGGCGGAAGCGGAGAATTCGAGCGCTGTAACCGAGGCTGAATTCGTCGAAACGGTGACGGAAGCAGCGAAAGAGAAGAAAATAGATACTACTGCGACTGAAGCTCGAGAACCCGCGGTGGTGAAGAGCGGGAACTTGATATTCTGTTCGGGCGAAGGGATGTACGATTTGGAGAGGCTGATGAGGGCTTCGGCGGAGCTGTTGGGGAGGGGGACGATGGGGACGACGTACAAGGCGGTGATGAACAACGGGGTGGTGGTGTCGGTGAAGAGGCTGGACGCCGGTAAAACGGCGATCACGAGCGGGGAGGTGTTCGAGAGGCATATGGAGGTTGTGGGAGGGCTGAAGCACCCGAATTTGGTGCCGGTTCGAGCTTACTTTCAGGCGAAAGATGAGAGACTCATCATCTATGATTATCAGCCGAATGGGAGCCTGTTCAATCTCATTCACGGTAATGCTCTTGCCTTTCTGTTTAGTGCGTTTCTGTTTCTATGACCGGATATCCGGGTCAGACCTCGACGTATCCCTCTATGTCTATTGGTTTTTGAATTCTGTTTCAAATTATCTCTCTTTCTTATTGAATGATTTGCTTTAGTGTTTTATAATCTTTAGTCAAAATATTAAACTTTAATATGTTGTTCTAGAATTAAAAAGAGTTTAACCAAAACTTGAAAAGATTCACGGTAGATGAAATTACAAACGGAAAAGTCAAAATTTTCGGCTTTTTCTATTTTTGGTATCTTTAGTGGCTTTTTTCCTTCATATTTTTCTCCGTATTTTTTCTCTATGTTGTTAAGTTTTTTAGTCGAGAATGGAAAATCAGTACTAACACAAAAATTCCGTGAAAAGCAAAAAAAAAAGAAACTAATACTGGCATTTTAGACATTCTCACATTCCACTGCTGAGTTGAGATAGTTTCGACTGGGGGAATTCAAATGGTTTCGTCGTTTCCATTAACGCAGACAACAAAAAAATGGTGACAGGATTAAGGCTGACTAGTTCAACATGCCAATAATGGAGTACTGAGTTGAGAGCATGGGGACTGTGGTGCCTTGGGTATGAATTATTATCTGCAACAATTCTTTCCGTGATTGGTATCCGAAGTAGGCCTACCACTGTTGCATAGTTCTTTCCCCATCCGATGGGCTGCCACCACCTGCCCTTTGCTGCCGATAATAATGGTGTTTTGACTGGGTGTCATATGAGGTTTGACTTGGTAATGCTTTACATAACTCTGTTTCTAAAATTATGATAGACACAAGTATCTAAGACAATGGGCTTACCTCAAGCGGCCTATTCGCTTGGATTGGTTTAAAAAATGAGGTTGTGGGTTCGAATTGATGGTGTAACTTCGAGTGTTCTAACTTACTAACATACTACCGTGTGGCAAAAAAGGAAAGGAACACAAGTAGGCCGCTCCCGCTGTCCTTTATTCACAATTCCATTGTCATGGGATTCTTTAGTTGGGTGCCATACATAATTCTTATAGGGAAAGCCTTGTGCGTTCTTGTTACTTAAATAGTCAAGGGGCCTTTTCTTAGTAGGTGGTTTACGAGTTAGCACTTCTTAATTATCAAGTGTTTGTGTCATCCTTGTGTCAACAAAATTTTCACCATTCCAGAAAATTGGAGGGCTTACATTGGAATTGGGGCCTTGATTGGAGTTCTTTTTTTAAGAGAATGGCAATAAATTCGTTATAATAACGAAATTATGGCAAGAATTTACTACGATAACCCAATGAATTTCAGAAGAAGAAGAAATTTTTGTTTCCCCTGTCGTGTCTGTGTCCCCATTTTTTGAGAATTGCCATGTCCGTGTCCCCTGTTGGAATATTTAAGTAGTTATGAGTCTTGTCCCACATTGGTTAAACAAGTCTTGTAACAAGTTATCTCTTAATATAAATAATAGTTATTTGTGTTAGGGTTCATTAACACCCTATACACTTTTCTTATTCTCCCAAACAACATGGTATCAGAGCCACCCTTAATCCAACCCTAAACCTAATCATAATCTTAACCCACGCCCCACCACCCATCATCACCACATACTGTTACTGTTCACCGCGACACTGTTCACAGCGAGTACTGTTCATCGCGAACACTGTTCACGCGAGCACTGTTCATCGCGGTACTGTTCACGCGGGTACTGTTCATCGCGAGCACTGTTCACCTTGAAATTCCCTTTGATACCCTAACCCCATGCACCAAACCCATTCGAAATTGCTGAAAAATCTTTGGAACTCTTGAAAAACCCTAATCGAACCTTAATCACCCCCCCCATCGAGCCCGAATCAACCCTCATTCACTATAATCAACTCTCAAAACTCCTAAATATGGTTTGAATCCCCCTGAATCGTGTTCAAAACAGCCCAGAATCCCACGATTTATGTTCGAAATAGTCTAAAAGGTTTTCGCTGGCAACCAGATTTGTCTCATGTTGTTCGTTCAGTGTTTCTAGCCTTGTTCGGATGGGATCAGTCACATGCATCTCGATTTATGTGTTGTGTTCTGAGGTATCGATCTAAATCTCGATTTGTTGCTGTCTATGTCGCCTATTGGTTGGTGTTCTCGATTGGTTACCGTCGGTAATATGAATGTTTGGATTATTGAGGTCTGTTGATTTTAGTATTGTTATTAGCAAGTATTGTTCCATGATTTGTTTATGGTCGTCGACTTGTTGGTAGACGGAGTTAATTTTCGGTTGTTTGGTTGATCGCATATGATCTTGTGCTGTTGATGATGTTGGGTGATCGTCTGGTTTGGTGATCTGTTGGTAGTTGTTGATCCTATTAGTTGGTTCTTATTGGTGGTTGTTAATTCAGTGCAATGGAGGAGAGTGGTGAGTTTGCTTCTGATTTTCGTGGTCAAGATTATGGGTTCAGTGATAGGGTTTTTGGTGGTCGTTACCCTAATTCTGGCACTCGTTGTGCAAGCCATGAGTTTGGTCAAGATGGTAGTAGCAATCGTCGTCGTGGTTGTGTTCCTCGACATTGCACCTATTGTAATGGCAACAATCATACGGTTCAGTATTGTTGGGATCTTCATGGTTGGCCTTCTACTCGGTCGGTTACTCATTCTACTGATGCCACAGTGACTATTTCCGAGGAAGAGTACCAACGCCTTGTGTCACTTCAGACAGGTTCCTCCATTGCAACGCTAACTCAGACAGGTTCTTCCGTTGCGTATGTTGCATCTTCTTTTTCTTCTATTCCTTGGGTCATTGATTCTGGTGCATCTGATCATATGACTGGTACATCTACTATTCTCTCTGGCTATCGATCTATTGATAAACCATCTCGTGTTACATTAGCCGATGGCTCTACCACTGATATTACTGGTTTAGGTTCTATTTCAGTCACTTCTTCTTTGACTTTAGATTCCGTATTACATGTTCCTCGTTTTCCATTAAACCTTATGTCTGTTAGTAAACTTACCAAATCTTTAAATTGCTCTGTCACATTCTTTCCCGGTGGTTGTGTGTTTCAGGATCTCAAGACGGGGAGGAAAATTGGTGGTGGTACTGAACGTGGTGGCATGTATTACTTTACCGACGATGTTCACCCTAGCTTTGTTGCCCTTCAGTCTTCGGTGACACCATATCAACGTCATTGTCGTCTTGGTCATCCATCCCTTCAAAACCTTAAACGGCTGGTACCTTCATGTAGCCGTGTTAATGTTTTGCCATGTGAAGTTTGTGAATTTAGTAAACATCATCGAGTGTCTTTTTATCATAGGGTTGAGAGTCGTGTGTCTCGTCCTTTTCAATTAGTTCATTCTGATATTTGGGGTCCAATGCGTGTTCCTAATGTTTTTGGCTTCCAATATTATGTTATCTTTGTTGATGATTACTCTCGTGTCACGTATCTTTATCTCATGAAAGAGAGGTCAGAGTTGTCTTCTATTTTTAAGTCATTTTATACAGAGATCAAAACTCAGTTTGATACTTGCATTCGTATATTTCGTTCTGACAATGCAGGTGAATATTTTCATAATTCTCTTTCTAAGTTTTTTGATGATCATGGTATAATTCACCAATCTTCTTGTGCTCGGACTCCACAACAAAATGGAGTTGCCGAACGCAAGATTAGGCATTTATCAGAGGTTATGCGTGCTTTGTTATTCCAAATGCAAGTTCCTAAGTCTTATTGGAGTTATGCTGTTCTTACAGCATGTTATTTAATCAATCGTATGCCATCTAGAGTCCTAGGCGGTCAGATACCCCATACGATTTTATTTCCTGGTCAGTCTCTTCACTCATTACCCTTACGAGTATTTGGGTGCACCTGTTATGTTCATACTCTTGATCCTGATCGGGACAAACTTGATCCCCGGTCGATTCGGTGTATTTTTCTGGGATACTCGCGCACTCAGAAAGGGTATAAGTGTTACTCACCGTCTCTACGTCGTCATTTTGTTTGTGCTGATGTCACGTTTAATGAGTCATTACCCTTTTACTTGGGTCCCCGTACTCCAGTTGACCTTCCTGCTGAAACTGAGTCTGTATTTCCTATTTGTGTACCATCTGTGCCACCCTTGCAGGTGTATGTTCGTCGGCAGAAAGTATTAACAGCCCCACCAATGCCTTCCGCCGCGCCTCCTCCGTCTCCAGATCTAGTTCCACAACCATCGACACCTCCACCACCGCCACCGCCACCGCCACCTCCACCTCCACCTTTATCATCACCTGGTCTTCCTATAGCTCTTCGCAAAGGTATTCGGTCTTGCACTTCTCACCCTATTGATCGTTTTGTGTCTTATGCTCACTTGTCTCCATCCCTTCGTGCTTTTACTACTTCTGTTTCGTCTGTTTTTATTCCTAACACTGTTCGGGAGGCCTTATCTATTTCCGAGTGGCGGACAGCTTTGGAGGCTGAGATGTCTGCTCTACATGACAATGGTACTTGGGAGTTGGTTCCTCTTCCGCCAAGAAAGTCTACTGTTGGTTGTCGGTGGGTCTTTACGGTCAAATATCATCCTGATGGGTCTGTTGAGCGTTACAAAGCTCGTCTTGTTGCTAAGGGATATACTCAGACTTATGGTGTTGATTATGCTGAGACTTTTTCTCCAGTTGCCAAGCTTGGTTCTGTCCGGCTTCTTATCTCCCTTGCAGCCAATCTTGGTTGGCCTTTATTCCAGTTGGATGTTAAAAATGCCTTTCTTCATGGGATCTCCAGGAGGAGGTTTATATGGAGCAACCACCCGGGTTTGTTGCTCAGGGGGAGCGTAATCAGGTATGTCGTCTTCGCAAAGCATTATATGGTCTTAAGCAGTCTCCTCGGGCCTGGTTTGACAAGTTCAGTGATGCAGTTTTGAAATTTGGGATGAGTCGCTGTCAGTCTGATCATTCGGTTTTCTCTCTCTCATCTGACCGAGGGAAAGTATTATTGATTGTTTATGTGGATGATATTATTATTACGGGCGATGATCAAAAAGGTATTGATGAGTTGAAGGTATTTCTGCAGAGTCAGTTTCATACCAAAGATTTGGGAAGGTTGCGATATTTTTTTTGTATTGAGGTTGCACGATCTAAAGATGGCATTAGTTTATCACAGAGAAAATATGTGCTAGATATTCTAGATGAGACTGGTTTATTGGTGTCGAAGCCTGTCGATACTCCTATGGATCCTAATGTCAAACTGTGTGTTGATCAGGGGGAGTTGTTTTCTAGCCCTGACCAATATCGTCGCTTGGTTGGTAAATTGAACTATCTTACTATTACACGTCCAGATATCTCGTTCGCAGTTAGTATTGTGAGTCAGTTTATGTCTGCTCCTCGTTTTCCACATTGGGAGGCTGTTCTTAGAATCGTAAAGTATCTCAAGGCCCATCCAGGACGTGGTTTGTTTTATCGAGCTAATAGTCACTTACGTATTGAGGCTTTTACCGACTCTGATTGGGCAGGAGGACCTTCTGACAGGAGATCCACTACAGGATATTGTGTTTTTCTCGGTGGAAACCTTGTCAACTGGAAGAGTAAGAAACAAACAGTGGTTGCACGGTCTAGTGCAGAGGCAGAGTATAGAGCTATGGCCCACACGACATGTGAGATTGTATGGGTGCGATCTTTTCTTGAGGAGATAGGATTTAGCGTGCAATTGCCAATGAATATGTATTGTGATAATCAGGCCGCAATTCACATTGCATCCAATCCGGTATTTCATGAGAGGACTAAGCATATTGAAGTTGATTGTCATCTGGTGCGTGAGAAGTTAGTTGGTGGTGTGATAGCTACTCCCTTTGTGTCTACAAGTGCTCAGTTAGCTGACATATTTACTAAGTCATTGTTCAAGCCCCGGTTAGAGATGTTATGTAGCAAGCTGGGACTTTGTGATATCTATTCTCCAGCTTGAGGGGGAGTGTTGGAATATTTAAGTAGTTATGAGTCTTGTCCCACATTGGTTAAACAAGTCTTGTAACAAGTTATCTCTTAATATAAATAATAGTTATTTGTGTTAGGGTTCATTAACACCCTATACACTTTTCTTATTCTCCCAAACAACATCCCCTACCCTGTCCGTTTGTATTTGTGTGACAGAGACCAAGATCGTGGGCATATATTGTAAGTTATCCTCATTTTTCGAGCAAAAATAATGATCAGTTTTAGGAATACCATGCAAGGTAGGCTTGCATAGCACTCACTGTTGTGAGCACGTACTGAACTAGTATGCTAAACTTTTATTTCTTGTGCCGATCAATTTTTATTTTGTTTTTAATTTCTTTTGGGGGAAAATTACCCCTTTAATTGACATCTTCTCTATGTGAGTGGTGAGTGCTCATTTCTTGCTTTGTCGTCAACCATTCACATGAAATGGGGCATTTTCTATATTGTTGGTACTCTCAAAGAGATTTTTACTAGTAGAATGGTTGTTTTGATCAAACGAGTTGAAATGATTCAATCTTGACAGTGACTTGTTTTCTTGACATAAATGCCCCAGCCCTTTCTACTAATTAGATCCAAAAAACAATTGTATTGTATAGATTCTTGTTTTTTCCTTTTTGGGTGCAAATTGTATTGTATAGATGCAAAATTTAGTGTATCCCATAAAGAATTTGGTCTATTATTTTTATCGGTACTTTCAAGTTATTTTTTTGTTCTTACATTTTTTTTTTTTTTTTTTAAATTTTCTCTTCTGGTTTTGGTATTGAAAAATTGATCTTATCTCACACAACTCCTTAACTATTTGTCATTGTCAAACATTTGTTTGTATATTTAGCTTTCAAGTTTTAGCAGTCCATCTTTAATGTCAGCCTCTCTCTCATATTCATCACCAACGATAATTTACTTGCCCCAAATCTAGCACAACTAAACAATATTTCATGTTTTCCTTGGGTCATGGATGTACTCTGTGGAGCTCTTTCACCATAATAGCAAAATTAGAACATCATTTGGGTCAATGTTGAACCAGTTTGTGATGATGACTGAGTATACCATGATAGCAGGTTTACTTGAACGAGAGATTACTGTGGGTTTGGATTTCACATCAAAATATAGCCTTAAGTCCTGCCTATAATGCTAATCTGATCCTTAATACTGTCGGAGGAAAATTTGCTGTCCTTGGTGCTTTGAACAGTTTTCATAAGTTCTCTCAGAAATATGCAAAAATAGTTGAGGGGGTGCAAGTGATAATTATGCAAAGTACAGGGGTTAAGAATTCAGGACAAATTAAGTTTCCTATTTAATCCAACTATGATTTAATACTGAAATCGTGGATATCATGTATTTTTTATGTCATTACAAACCCGTGTCAACTGTCAAGTCCCAGATTCAGTGCTTCTATGTCCATGTGCAACCTATATCCATCCAAATTTATGATGCTTGATGATATTTTTTTTTTGGATTCCTCTCTGTTTGATAGACTTGTTCGGTTTAGCATTTGCTTTTCTTTGGGACCCCTTCAATGTTGTGTACCTCATCTATCAGCTTCTCTATGATGCCTTTCTTGCATGTAGTTCCCATGGAATTAGGTATTGCATTTTCGGTCTGCGTTTAACTTCCATTGAGAGAATACAGTACATATTTTTCTTATCTTCCATATGAGTAAAGCAACAAATGCGACACTTTTCTCTCTGGATTTTCTTATCTTCTGCTATGACCAGAAGTAGGTTCACTGTTCACATTGATAAATTCATGGTTTAGTTGGAAAAGGCAGTTAAAAAATGACATGATTGTTGTCCGTGATATAATTTGATTCATTACTCGATAACCTACAAGTCCTTAAAAATTCAACCGAAAAGTGTCCAGAATGCAATGTGACAGCACTGCATTTATTCCGGTAGAGAGTCGCCCCATCCATCTGAATGTAGCACGGCACTTGAACCCTTCCCTGTGGAACTTTTCTGGTATATTTTTACTCTTGGTCTGTACAAACTGAAATAACTTCAATTGTAAATAGGTTCAAGATCAACAAGGGCCAAACCACTTCACTGGACTTCATGCTTGAAGATAGCGGAAGATGTTTCTCAAGGGCTTGCCTGTATCCACCAAACATCAAAGCTCATCCATGGCAATCTGAAATCCTCCAATGTTCTTCTTGGTTCCGACTTTGAGGCATGCCTCACGGACTACGCCCTCTCTGTCCTCGCGGATTCTTCTTCAACTGGTGATCCCGACTCCGAAGGGTACAAAGCCCCAGAGATCCGAAAGTCTAGCAGCCGGCGGGCCACCCCCAAGTCCGATGTCTATGCCTTTGGGGTTCTGTTGTTAGAGCTTCTAACGGGTAAACCTCCATCGCAGCATCCATTTTTGTCACCCGCTGATATGTGGGATTGGGTTGTGGCGATGAGGGAAGAGGACGGCGGGGATGATAACAGGCTTTGTATGCTAGTCGACGTGGCGGGGATTTGTAGCTTGACATCACCAGAACAGAGGCCGTTGATGTGGCAAGTGTTGAACATGGTACGGGAAGTAAAAGAGAGTGTTGTGGTTGAAGATGATGCAAGGAATACGTAGAATTGATGTTGACAGCTTTAGCTTGATCTATAAGTGAATCTTCTAAACAGAAGCAGAGGCGGAAATGTAGAATTGTACATCTGCGATTGTCCTGTTGAAATTTTTTGGAATCAAATTCTTATGAGGGCTTGGGTCAATTCACTACACGATAGAGCTGAAGGGTTGAGGAACCATTATGGTGATATAAATTATTGCAAAGGTTTTCACGATTTGAATTTTTCCAGCAGCGGCCTTTATGTAGTTGGAAATCAAAGATTTCGTTACTTGGTGCAACGAGATGCAGTTTCTGCCTCAATTTTGCTGTGAAGAGTCGAAACTCTCAGGGTCAGCCTCTCGTTGTCCATCTACTGATGTATTTATAAATGATTGTGTGATAAGAATGACTTTCAACTCTAAATAGATTAAATTCTCTGATCTTGTCTAGTATATTACTGGTCCGGCGTCGGGAGAAAGATTTGGTTCTGGCTAACTAAGTTTTTGTGCTTGACAAGAATAAGCTCTCGATACAGGGAGTAACAAAACAGTGAGGTAGATGAAAATCTGAGAATGAAATTGGATGTGCGAGGGTGTTGAAAGAAAGCATAAAAATTGTACCAAATGCGCTGAGTTGAAGCCTTTTTCCTCTTGGGCATACTTAGACAGCCCATTGGCATGACGCAAACTTGTGAACTTATGGTATGACTCGTATGAGCAAGCCCACTGGTGTTAAAATGACTTTGTCAAAGTCATTTTGGCCTTCTCATTGTCAAAGACTCAAAATAGCAATGCTGTTTCTTTTCGGGAAATGATATTGACACTCCAAAAATTGATGCAGGCACTCCAAAAAATAAAGGAAAATGGCTTTGGAGTTACATTGATTTTGGAGTGCCTGCATCAATTTTTAGAGTGTCAATATCATTTCCTTTCTTTTTTTCTTTGTTTTTTTTATCGGCAAAACAGCAATGTTGTTACGCCAGTTTAATGCTATTTTGTAGAGATGGCAATTTGGGTTTAGTAATATGGTTTCACCTAAATTCATCCATTTATAATTAGCTCAAATCCACCCCTATTTAAATATGGGTTCAAATTGGGCCAACTTAATAAACCCACTGATTTTATGGGTTTAGATGGATTGACAATGGGTTCAACTTAAAAAACTCATCTATTCTTCTACCAGGGCTTTTCACCGATGAATGACGAATTCAGTTAAGGTAAAAATTCAATTTCTCGCCTCCAGGTAAAACCATTCTTGGTCTTCATTATTCAATCAGATTCTCTCTCCCTCTCTCTCTCTCACCTCTAAGGCCCCGTTCCAATAACACCTTCAAACTCAAAAATAATATAAACAAAAAATAATTTTTCAATTTTTTTTTACATCGTATTAAAGATCTTAATGAGATCTATCAAACAAGATCTATATTGATAGGAAAATAATTTGCGTAAGCATATGATTTTTGAGCTTGAAATTGCCTTCTTAAAAAATAAGTACTCCTCCCGTCCCTAAATAAGTGTCCGGCGCGCAAAACTCGGTTTTACAAAACATGCATATTTTTTATTAAAAAATTTAATTTTTTTTCACACTCTAATAGAACTCATTGCTATCTATTGATTTGTGAAAAAACTTTAAGTTTTTTAACGAAACCAATACATTTTTTTAGACGGAAAGAGTACTTATTTTCCTTTTCGGAACGGAGCCTAATTAGCATATCCTAATTTCTTTGCTGTTGTTCAACCACGTAGTTCCATTCTTTCCCGTCTCTCAAGTAGCTATATTTATATTCTCGTATTCTGTTTGACATACTCTTCTCTCTCTCCATGACGATCAGTCCACCACATTTTAACTCCCAAGGAGAAATTTTTAGATGCAGGGGTGAGTACATCCCATTCGGCACATCCGGACCGTCCAATATATTTTTGAACGACTCGGATTGAAACCCTCTCTTTCCTCTTACCCCAACACTTTCTCTCTTCAAATCCAAGCCATCCAAAAATGCAATGAACGGCTCGGATGCACCGAGTGGGCTTTAGTGGTACCTCGGCACTGAAAATTTTTCCACTCCCAAGGCTTAGATCTCTCTCTCTCTCTCTCTCTCTCTCTCTCTCTCTCTCAGTGTACCCGTTTCTTTAAATTTTTTGAGCCTCTAATTTTTTTTGATAGGCAAATTTTGGAGCCTCTAATTGCTTCAATACTTCTTTCGAATATTAGCTGTGTTCTTTTGAACTTACAAGTCTGAAACTTATTTCAGTATTTTTTATTTTTTATAACTTTTGATTTAGTTTTCATCATAATTTCTAGGATTAATCATTCGTCTCGGCGAGACGAATCGAAAAAGTATAAAAATATGGACTGATGTTGAAAAAATTCAAATAAAACGGCACTTTAGACAACTGTTTGAAAAAATTAAAATAAGACGGCTCGTCGAGACGGATGATTAATCCAAAAAATATCAATGCAAATCTAACAAAAATTTAAAAATAAAATGAATAAAACACACAAAACGAAGGAGTAAGTTAAGTTAAAAAAGAACGCAGCCCTAGTCTGCATGCTTGATTGTATGTAAGTTTATCTTGTCGTCGTTCATTTTCGTTCCTGAAAAATATGAGACAAAAAATAAAGTAAAATATTTACCCCCAAAAAAAGTAAAACTGAATTTCAACATTTTAAGCCTAAAATGGCTTCAATACTTGGTTTTTTGAAGACCATGTGTGTCGATTTTCGGAGGTCCGTGGTCATCGATAGATTTTTGGGTGTAGTTGAAGCCTGATGGGGTCAAATAAAAAAATAATAAATTTGAGGCCAAGTTATGTTTGAAAAAGAGGGGGGAAATGAAGGAAATGAGTTGGGTTGGGTCGGGTATGACTTGATCCATATTCGACTCGACCCATTCCAACCCGCATACTATTAACCCCGTATTTAATCCGTTCATATTCAATCCATGACCCATTTTCACCCGTCCAAATCCGTTCATATGCCACCTCTATTATTTTGGTACTGGCTAGACTTAATTAATTAGTATTTCTTCTTCATCACAGAGATTTTCATTGGTCCTTTTTAGATTGGACGAATTCTATTCTACTACTAATCTAGGGGAAAGAGGATGGGACTAATGAGATTTGAACCCTCACCTAATTCAAAGAGTTCAAGGCATCTACCACTTGGTTGCCACTCCATTTGCAAAGCTTTTCATTGATTGTTTCTTTCTTTCTCGTTATGAGGCAATTTCTCGGGTGGTTATTCGTTGGGTTTGAGTATGATTTTCCTGTTGCTGACACTCGCATGCATATTTTATGCAGTGTGTCATCTTGTATTCATCATGATCATGACATTGGGGCAATTTCTTGGGTTTTATTTATTTTTCATTTTTTTGATAAACGGTTTTATCTTGTTCCACGCTCTAACATGATTTATGTTGTACCACATCTTGTACTTCTCACAATACGGGGGTGTTTGGTTCCCTCCTTTTCACATTCTCATTTTGCATTTTGGGTGTTTGAGTGGTTTATTCTAGAATACATTCAGTGAGAGTATTCACCGTTTTTGCAATTCCAGGCCAGAAGTGAGAGGTAGCTCAAAAGGTCCTTTTTGCATTATTGGGTTTTCTCATTTTAGGTACAATTACCAAAATATCCACTCAAAATTAGTAATTACTCTTATCCTTTCCACACAAAGAGAGGGAGAGAGATCAACATAGACCTGCTCGAGAGACTAAGAGAGAGAGAGATGGAAAAATATGTACAAAGTCGCCCGGCGTAGGAGTTACCGGTGGTGGTGATGGTGATGGGTGATCGGAGCGACAAGCGCCGGCGTAGGAGTCGCCTGTTGTGGCGACGATGGTGGTTGATTAGAGAGGGAGATGGGGAGGGAGAGAGACGAGAGAGAGGAAGTTGCGCTAAGGGCGAAGGAAGCGGTGGGTTTGGGCTGGAGGGCGGTGGGTTGGGATGAGAGAGAGAGGAAGTCACGAGGAACTATAAAAGTAAACATTAAATACATCTTTTAATACATAAAACAACCAAGGGTAATACAGTAAAAATTAACTTATAATTCATTTTCATCATTCATATACTAAACACCACTACTGTTCCAAAATATATTCTGCACATATCTCCCAAACGCTCATATTATACTCAAAACACATTCTGACTATAATCCAAAAAGATAAAAAGGCAAAAAATTGAAAATAAAAAGTCAAAAAGTAGGCTCTCAAACACCCCGTGACATGTAAAATGTATTTCTCCTATTATCTCAAAAAAAAAAAGAAAAAGAAAAGAAAGAGAGAGAAAAAGAAATGCTAAAGAATAGACAAAAAAAATTCCATCTTATTACTTGGAATTCATAGTTAATTGTTGGTTCAGTAAAACCCAAAAAGTTCCAAATTCCACTCCAAATTAAATAGTAAAACGGAATCCAGAAAATAATGTTGTTTCTCCAATATGCGAGAAGTGTTGCAAGGGTGTGTAAATAAATAAGTATTTATTTTTTGAATTAAAGGTGATGTATTGTGAGAGAATAACTTGTCTCGTAAAGAGAAAAATAAGTACTTAAAAAATAAAAACATTAGCGATATGGGGCCTTAAGTTTGGGTAGAACATGATTCATGAAGGGTCTTTAAGCTCGAAAATTTTATTCAGTCGTACTGTCTCATGATGGTTTAGATTTTTCACCGCTATAAGTCCAAATCATGCATGGTGGGGAAAGACCTGAGACATGACGTGGGTGTGTGCGGTGCAGTTTATTTTAGTGGATTCTAGCTTCTAATTCTGCATTTTCGAAGTGTTTGGTGCAGATTTTACTGATGGATTCTACCATAATCACTTCTCAAAACAGCCATAAGGATCCACAATTCCAAAAGTAGCTTCGAAGATTCCAAAAGTAAGCTACTTTTGGATTCTGATTCTGGATTTTAAAATTTTTTTAAGACCATTTTATTCTTCACATTTTCAACCATTTCCAACCCTACCCTTCATTTACTTCTTCTTCCTTTTTTTAATGGCCTACCCAAGCGATACACACAATGTTTACGTACAGTATATCGCTGCAAGAAAGCTTTAATTTTTCCCTTTGCCATGTCCAATTTGTTCCCATAGTAATTTTTTACTTTTTCAATTTCCGACGTCAAGACAAATTAATAATCCATAAAATTTTGATGCAAAACTAACAAATGCGATTTCGTTTTTAAATAACAGTCATGAGTTCTTTTAATTTTTGAGAATACTTTGAATTCGTTCAAAAAAATACATATTCTTTTCTAGGTTTTTGTTTTGACGGATATGTGGTTTGAATAAACCCAACTCTCCACTGTAATCAGCAAGGAAAAACCCAATTGAGATACGGGTGTATATTTTCATAGGAGAGAGAAAATGAAATTGGTTGAGAAGAAAGTGAGGATGGAGGAAACAAGGATCATTTTGCTTTGTTCGGTTGCCTTTTCTGTTTAGTTTTAGTTTTGAAAATCAATCATTACCCTACTTCTTTCCCCAATTATTACTCTATTTTTTCAATTATTACTTTCTCATCTCTCTCTATCTCTCTCCAATCATTACCTCTATTTTCAATCATTACTCTATTTCTCTCTCCACCTATTACCAAAACTAAACTAAACTAAACTCTCAACCAAACACAACCTTTGTAATTTGGCTTCATAGGTTAAACAATTGCAGTACAGTCAAAAGGAGCACGTAAGATGGTGTGCCCGTGGCTCACACTAATGTGCAAAATTGTGCACCCCCTGGGCTTCCTTTTTTGTTGTTATGAACTGCTAAAAGGGTGAGAAGGGTGACCAAAGTGGCAATTAGGGTTGTCCATGGTCTGAATCGGATCGGATTTCTATGAATTCAATCTTAATTCGCAAGTCACGATTTTTAAAAAATGCAATCCAATTCTAATCCAAAAGTCTCACATTTCGGTTCCAATCCGAACTGTGAATGGTTTAATCCCAATTTTATTCACAAATTTTCTTCCATAAACACTAAAAAATGTAATGATGCAGTCTGCCATGCCATTACATATTATATTCCAACTAAAAATGCAAACAATAAATTTCATAACATTACAGCAAGACGTAAGTTATCAGCAACTACTATCTTCTGTGATTTTAGGGTTTGGGATTTGTGGAGTACACTTTAATCTCTCTCTCTCTCTCTCTCTCTCTCTCTCTCTCTATATATATATATATATATACACACACACACATACTATGTATGTATATATATACATACACACACTCGGGATCCAATGAGGGATCCCACACGGTCTTACCGTGTAGGACTTCCTTTTCTTGATCGAATTGTGACAATTCGAGCCGCTCAAAGTGTGCAGAACGTGATACTCGCGAGAAATCAGCAAAAAAAATGATCGAGAAGGGCTTAATCAGAGCATTTTTTTACTGAACCGTTCAATAAAAAACTGTTCGGATGATGCCCTTTCCGATCATTTTTTTTTTGCTGATATCTCGCGAGTATCCTTAAAATCACGTTTTAATCACTTTGAGCAGCTCGGATCGTCGCAATTCGATTAAGAAATGGGAGTTCCGCACGGTAAGACCGTGCGGGATCCCTCAGGAGATCCAAACTCTGTGTGTGTGTGTGTGTATATATATATATATATGTATGTATATACGCCATTTAACACTTTTCCGTAGTTACAATTTACCCCTTAAGTTTTATATATTCATAACAGTTAGTAAAATTATAATTATTTACAAATATTACACACATATTTTTTTATTTTTTGAATATCTCATAGTCTAGTTTGGTTTATTCATAGTTTTGAAATGAAAATCTAATCCTAATCCGTATCTCACGTTTTTTAATTTTCGATTAATATATGGACAAAATCCAAAAGTCACAAATCAGTTCGGTCTGGAACGGTTTCATAGTTCACGGTATTTCTTGAACAACTATAGTAGCAACCCCCATTGGGCGTGACAATAGGGGTTCTTGACCGGTTGTGGAATGTCCAATTTGAGTCATAGTTACTATCCGAACAAGCGAGTCCGTCCCTATTTAATAGTTCTTTTCGGGAGTTAGTGTAACTTTTCAATTAATTATATCTTGTAATTTATATATTTTATGTGATTTTAAAAGGACATTGATATTCACACTCCCTTTCTTGTTGTTCACACTCTTTTTTTTTTTGTGTTGAAAGTGTATGTATTTTTTTTACTGAAAGACAAAAAGAGACCCTGAATTACAAAAAAGAGAGTGTGAATATCAATTTCCTTTTAAAAACATTGTCTTATATATTAAAACTAATCGAGATCTATTAAATAAGATCCATATTGGATATTAGAAATTTATTATCAATTTAAAAAGATAACTAATTTTCATCTGTTAGAATAAAACGATGGATTATTAAATAGGGACGGAGTGAGTAGATGGACGAAGGGCCTTCCACACAAGTTTTGCATTTGGCGAGACTTGAACCTAGACAGTTCGTGTACAGGAGAGAAGAAGCCAACCCACCCTTGCCACCTAGGCATGGCCGGCTCTGGGCTAAGGCCAATGTAAGGACCTGTATTTTTCGGATATTATTTAAAAGTTTTATAAATGTTAAAAATTGAGAAAAATGTGAAATTTATTGAGTTTATTTGATTTGGGATTAATGTGTTAGGATTGCTATTTGAAGGAGTGCAAGTGTCATTTTATGTGGGTGCTAGTATGTAAGTGTGGGTGGGTCTATAGGAGAACAAAGTTCTCATCTCCTACTCTCTCTCTATCTCCCGACCTATCTCTCTCTCTCTCACTCTATTGCTCTTTCACCCAAAATTTCACCAAAAAACCACCAAGATCCACCTCCATTCCACCCTTCAATCATAGTCTTGAGCTTGAATTTCGTGGGTTTCGCTCAGAGAAGAAGTATTTGGTTGATTTCGAAGTTTGGAGAGCTAGGGCTTGCTCAAATCGTGTGGGTTTCCATCCTTAACTTGAGGTATGGATTTCTTACTCTTGTTATGCGTTTATGAGATGATTATGTGCCTAAATCGTGCTTTAGTCATTGGATTTCAAATTTGTGTTCATTCTTGATTTTCTGCAAATCGCTCGCTGTAATGCATTGGTACCGGTACCTACTTTTTGAGGTACCGGTACCTTGATCTCTGATTGCTCTATGGATTAGTTTTGTACTGATACTTATATTTTGTGGTATCAGTACCCAATACTGAGAAAACTGTTTTGAATTGAATCTCCTTCAATTGTATTGTATTCCAATCATTTTTAACACACTCTAAACATTGTTAAACCATTCGTAAACTTGATTACTCGGGTTACAATGATTCGTTGATCATTCCAATCCCTTTGATACTCGTTAAACTTTATCTTAGTATCGTTGTAAATGAAAAATGTACCGTAAGGTTGTTTAGGTGTACTATAGGTTATATGAGGCATTGTGGTGAGTGTGATCGGTAGTCGTGAGTTTGACTAGTGATCCAAAAGGTAATATAGTAACTCGTATCCTTGTGATTTCATCTTGTTGATCACCCTAAACTCCTTGAGCTCTCGTTTCATGAGATTCTAGTATATAGGCTAGTGGTTAGTGTGTCGTAAAGTTACTTATGAGTTCAGTACGCTATGTAGGATATGGTGATATACTTAAGGGAAATGTGTGTGCTTATGTATTTGTTGGTGTATGTAATGGTTGATTGTTTGTAGCATAATGGGATATGATTGATTGTTGAGATTGTGGACACAACGTGAATTTGACACAACGGGTATCGCCATGGACTTTCTGCGAATTGATAAGATCTGCAGATAATATGAATGGGTATCACCATGGACATTCGGTGAGATGACCGGACCACGCAAATGAACGGGTATCACCAATCGATGAGATGATCGGAATATGAGCGATACATGCGAAAACCTTGTTTGTTATAATTTGAGGTTATCGGAAAATGGAAGAAAGATTGATTTTTGCCAAGTTGATTTGTTTTAAAGAGAAAAAGATTTTTATTAAAAATCCTCCGGCTATTATTGAGCGAATCAACGGTTTTTGATATTCGTGCACAAAATCAATGGACTCTGGCAATTCAAGCTCGAATCAACAGAACTTGACCATTAAAGGTCATATATTTCTCTACGTTACACCTATTTGAAAGCAAAAGAGAATGATTTATGGGAAAAGAAATTTGATGACGAATGATGTGAGAAGGAGAAAGATTGTGGAATCATATGTGAAATGTGGTGAAACGGTTTTTGAGAAACCAGATATTGGTTTATTATGATTGATGTGGGAAAATTAATGGTTCTAGTTAGACATATGAATTGATGAGTAGGGAACATAAGATATCTAGAGTCCTTTGGCCATAGCATGTTGTTCTTTGATAGTCATACGTACCTTGGGCATATCCGTGGTAATTCACTCACTCTGGATGCATAACTCATTGTATTTTCGTATAACTTGCGTATAAATTTCTCTACTGAGCTAGTGTAACTCAACCTATCATTTTCAAGCACGTTGCAAGTCACTGTCATGGTGTGCTTGGAGTGCATGCTGATGTATGGTTTAAAGTTATTTTTGGAAAGTACTTTATTATCCTTGTAAACTAAACCGCATTGTTATGTATTTTCTATTTTGGATCGTTGTATTTGTGGACAAGTTTGTGGAATTGGGTACTGTATTGTATTTTGAGGTATTGTATGTACTATTGTGAGGATTTTGTATTTCAAATGGTATTATTATTTATGTTGAAAATCGAGTGCGTGACTGTAACACCTGCCCCAGATATTTCGGTTTTTCAATTACTTTTAATTGAAATATATGTTTTAGGAGTTAAAAACCGTAAACAATAGAACTTGCGAGGGCTTTGTCGGTGATTTGCGATGAGAACATAAGTTAACAATAGGTCTCGCGTGCACACGATAATCTTTCTATAGGTTTACAAATAACTTGGGGAGATACGTCTCCCCATACTTATCTCTCGTACGTGAGAGAGAGAGAGAGAGAGAGAGAGAGAGAGACGGTTGAGAAGAGGAGAAGAGAAAGAAGAAGAGAAAGAGGAGGAGGGTCTGTTCTTCACGAAATTATTCAAGGTAACTAGAAAACTTGTTAATTTATAGTATTTTTACTAAGGGTTCATTAGAATTTTCAGGATTTTTTGAGAAATATGGAAAAAGATAAAAATCGTAAACCAAGCTGTGGTCGGATTCCTGTTTTTAAGCAGACAGCTTACAGAGCTGCGTCTTTCATTTATTTTTTTTTATAGTTAAACGATCTTTTCTGATTATGGGTCCTTATGAGTCTAAAATATTGATAAGTTGGTGATGTTTTGGCGTTGGAATTACTAAAAAGTATTAAGTATTTGATTTTTAATGAATTTTCGAACACAAACTGTTTTGCTAGAAATTGTGCTTCGCTGCACAGAATTTCTGAGTTTGGGGGTGATTTTGACTAGGTTCCTTCATTGTAAAAAATATGAGAAAAATCAAGGATAAACTTTGAGATGTTGTTATGATCTCTACCAAATTTCAGGTCATTTTGTTGTATGGTCTAAGTTTGACGAATTTTACAAGTTGGTGTGTCCCTGCTGAGTTTTGTATCTGCTGCACTGACACATTTTGGAAAAAATGGTCATATCTTCTAACTTGGGTATCAGGTTAGCGTACTCGTATGTCTTTCGATATATGTGAAAGATGTGGCTTAGTTTGTCCCAGGTTAAGTCAGTTTTTGATTTGAAGTTGATAGACGTGCAGAATCTGTGAATTTGGACAGGTTATTGTGTAACTTCGGACGAGCATAACTTTGTCATCAGGATTCCGTTTTTGACAAACTTTATATCAAAATTTATGTACCGGAAGTGTACTTTCTAACGGTGGTGGTCTCATGATCTAACTCTAAACCTAAAAAATATTATGATTATTCTAAAACAGATTGGTTGTGGAATATGTTATCTTTTTGGAGAATTGAGTGGTGTTTGAGTTTCACACTTATTGTGGGACACTTCTAGTTATTGACTTGGATATATTTGTATCTGTTCGACATTGATTAGCTTCTTGTTAGCTTTATAGTCTTGTGCCGAGTATTTGTTGAATACGTAACTAATATAAGTTAATTTGTGGTTAGGTAAAGAGCCAGTCATTTGGGAGGTGCCGAAACCTTAATTTGGCATATTTCGGTCGACACAAAGGTGTGTGTGTTTGATATGGTTATGTTCAATGAGGTATTACATGGTGAAGGTTGTGTATCATGCTATTTGGGATTTAGCTAGTGTTATGCATATTTGTTGGATGTTGATTATACCGCCGAAAGTTTGTGTGTGAGGCTCATCATGTCGTAAGTCATGCCGCCTAATTAACGGTAGTTGGGAGGATGATGTGTGGGACACTATTCCTGGGGTATATGGGATTATGGCAGACGTGCCACCGCATATGTTGTGATTATATGTGTGTTGTCTCTTTGAGTACATAAGCTGAGTTTGTGTGAACTACATTCAAGTGAGATGTTCCTTCGGGTATTGTAGTATTTTATTGAATGTATTCTATATCTCACACACTCTGATTTTCCTTTTTGGATTGCCAGGTCACAAGTGGTCGTAGAGTTGGTCCACTGCCGGTCGGCATTTTGGGGACACTTGGATAGTATCAAGTGTTGGTGTTTTGTGGATGAGTTGGTTGTCTATGGGTCAAACTCTGATTTTTGTTAAACTCATTTTGTGACTAATGTTGTCAAGTACTTTATGACTTCAAGTTTTTAATTATGTGGGAAACTCCGTTAGTATTTAATTACTTGTGTTGGGATAAGAGGCAGCAACTTTTGTTCTATGTAAGTTCGTAAAGTTTGTTGACACCTTGTTTATAATAATGTCAAGTCTTCCGTTGGGATTTTACTCTGTTTCGTGTATGGTTTGTCGTTTAGTTGTTGTTATTTGGTGTGAAATGCCACGTGGTCGTGTTGGTTCGGACCCACTTTGGGTGTCGTTCTGGGGCGGGGAGTGACAGTGACAGCCAATGACGTGCAAGCCTTAAGCCCCCCAAAACTAGGGCCTCTACTTGTTTTTAGTACCTAGTATATATGTGTTGCTATATAGCCCATTTTTTAACCAATGAGCATGTTATACACACAGAGTCGGCCCAAGGGATTTGGATGCCGGCCCAAGGTTAAATTGTGGGGTGGTGCCCTACGTATTTAGAATTAAACAACAATGATAGAAATGTTTCTTTATATTACCACTTTGGACTTTATAATGCATGTTAATTGCTTTGTCACCAGCGCCCAAAGTGGTTGACTTGAATTCTACTTAACTTAGTTTTGAAACCTGGCAGTTACAATAACATTATTTTTGGGGGAAAAACATTTTAAAAGAAAAAGCTGCCCAGAAGATTTAAACTCGGACACTCCATATGAACTAAAATCTTAAACTCGGACACTCCATATGGACTAAAATCAACGGGGAACTTAAATAGGGGTCCTATCCTACATTGATATTTAAGTCCTAATCCTTATAGGTTTGAAAACTTATGTTTTTATTCTGAAATTTAAATAATATCCATTTAGCCCTTAAATAATTTTTTATATTTTAATAGAGTTGTTGCGGAGACCAAATTAAATAAGGGATATTGACTTTGTCGGTTCACGCAGCGGTAATTTTGACAAAATCATTCGGGATGTAAAACTAACATAAAAAGTTAGATTAAGGTCCTAAAATTCTACACTATATAGGTGAAGAAATTCAGGATGTAAAACTAACTTTTTAGTTTAAGGTCTTAAAATTCTTTAGTATATAGGTGAAGAAATTCGGGATGTAAAAAAAAAATTTAGGACTCTAAACTACAGTAACTTTTTAAGTTAGTTTTACATCCCGGATGGTTTTGTCATGATTCCGGATGATTTTGCCATAATTCCTATATTTGTCATGATTAATGGTGTTTTAGGTATTATTTAAATTTCATGATGTCGACTTAATTATTCAAATCTAGTAGATGGACACCTAAATAAGTTTACGAAACATGATGGCTATTAATTTCGCCCCTAAAATTTGAAATATTTTGAATGCTCCCAATCACCCAGTAAAAACGGAACGAAGGAGAAAACAAAAAGCGAGAATAAAGTTGAATCACAGGACATTGAGATTGCTGATTTCTGGGAAAATTATTTAGTATGATTAGTGTATCATTAACATGGATGTAAGATGCATCATTTTCCTTTAAACCATAATTTCCATTGCAAACAAACCCAACGAACTGAAAAAAAAAGAGGAAAGAATTATCCGTTATGTGATAGAATATGTCTCATTTTTTAAAATCGTCCATGACCTCTGAAATTTCAGAACTAGCCCTGCATATAGGCTACCACCTTCGTCCCCTGTGCTTCTAGCCAAAATGAAAATTATGAAATGTATGAGTCACGTGAGTTAGGGCTCTTACGAACCTGACCGGACTGAAAAAGACCGAAAAATCGATCGATCGGTTCTGTTTTCGGTCGGTCCACGGGCGTTTTTTTGGTGGTTCAGGACGGACCAAACCGAACCTAGGTCGGTTCGGTCTCAGTTTTCTGAAAATCTATATGGACGGAACTGAACCGAACCGACCGAACCATATATATTTTATATATTTATATAAATTGTTTTAATCTTCGGGCTCTTATTGTTTTGAATTGTTAACTTTTGGCTCTTACTATTTTTTTTTTTTGGAATTTCATTGCTTGATTTATTACGTTTTGGCAAAAATTTTCAATCGATTGCTCTCTCTGTTCTAAATTACTTTAACTCCTCCAAAATTTATACACTAATGTAAAAGATATTTCCAATCGATTGGAGAAAAAAAAAAAAGGTGGAAGAATACCTTCTTTTTTTTTTGATCCGGGGTGGAAGAGTACTTGTAAAAGTTTTAATTGTTTGAGCATGCCTATTGTATGTTATTTTTTTTTCAATTGGTGTTTGAAAAAGAAAGTAAGAGGTACAATGGCCTAAATATGGGTGAAAAAATGGCCCAAACATGGGTGATTGATTTAAGGTTGAAAACTGCCTAAATATGGGTGAGAAATATATAAAAATGGCTCAAATATGGATAAAAAAATGTCCCAAACATGGCCTATGGTCTATTGTTAGTTTTTGAAAATGGCCCAACTAAGGCCCATTTTGGGCGGACCGAATTTTCCGAAATTCCTGACCGAACCGAACTCACCTTGAACCGAATCGAACCGAAATTATTACCGATCGAGATCGGTCCCTAGATTATATACCCTAAACCCGATCGAAGTGCGACAAATCCACACAGAACCGATTCGAACCGACTGAATAACACTCCTGACGTGTGTGGCTCGGCAACAAAGGTGACGTAAATGCGTACAGCATAGTAGCGTCGTTTTCACGCTAGAAGGGGGAAATTGTAGTAATAGTACTCCTAGCACTTAAGAGAAAACTACATTAAACCCCTCTTAGCTATGACCGATTACCAATTTACCAGTCTAATACTCAAAACTCTAACACTTACCCCCTCCAACCTTGTGAAAATCAAATCCTTAACGGATACGAAGAAAAGAGCTACCTTTTAGAGCTTTAAGTGAGCGACCTTTTAGGGAGTGACCACTTTCTTTCTCACCTCTCAATTTACCTACTTTTTTTTTCCTCTTAGCACCTCTAAAATTTAAAGAATTTTTACGTGACAGATTATCGCTCAGTCAATTGGAGTATTTAATTTGAATAATCGACAATCTAGAATTGAGATATCACGTCATCGACAACGACAAGCAAGATATGTTGTTAAAATAAAAGTTTCTAATTTAGCCATATTCAATTCATTTTGACGTAATAAAAATAGATTCACCAACAAATTTTTAACTGACAATTGTGATAGATATTTTGGAACATCGTGTGGTCACTATTTGTGATGGTGCTCGGTGCCCACTAGTTGGGTGAGACAACTTTTAGTGACTAATATAGTTGTTCAATGGTGGTAGTTAGTTGGCCATTAGTTGGATGAATTGAACAATTTTTGGTGACTTTGGCACTAATCAAAGGGCATCATCATCGTTAATAGTGATGTAATAGAATTGGATAAATAGGAAGTGTGCAAAAGGAGCATTGGATTTGTGGTGCAAGAGAGAGGATTGGTATGATATATGGAAGGCCATATTTGGTTTGAACTTGAAGTATGAGACAACAAAAGGGAAAAAAAATCATAGAACATCATTGAGCTAAGCAAACGATGCTCGCATGATCTGTCGCGGTTTGGACATTACTTGCCTATTAGGGTGGTAAAGTAAGATAGTAAACATAATTGAGGGGAGCGTAATATAATTTCCGGTAACTCGATTTGACTTTAGTGGGGTCTTAATTTTTATAATAATGAAAAAGACGGCGTCAAAGCTCATTGGTTAATCTGGACCGTACAATCGCCGATACTTTTGAATTTCTTATTATTTCAACCGGACTCTACCCTAAACTGTTGCTCCCCAACGAAGGAAGTAGAGAGAGAGAGAGAGAGAGAGAGAGAGATGTCGGGAGGAATTGCGCGTGGCCGTCTCGCCGAGGAGCGGAAAGCTTGGCGGAAGAATCACCCCCATGTTCGATCCCCTCCTCCTCCTCTCTCTCTCTCTCTCTCTCTCTCTCTCTCTACAATCTACTTGAAGTTCTAATTTTGTGCTTTAAATCTGTTGTTTGCGTTTTCAAATTTTCCAATTTGGTGTCTGATTGATGTTGTTACTATATTCTATTTATTTGTGTACCATAGGGTTTCGTTGCTAAGCCAGAGTCACTCCCTGATGGTTCGGTCAATTTGATGATATGGCAGTGCACTATCCCCGGTAAAGCCGCGGTAAGTAATCCTCATCTTATACATCTCAATTTGTTTTCCATTTATTTCAATTCAATTTCGTTGGTATAGCAATAAAGCAGAGTTTACTTGTTATTTCTAGTTATTTTATTTTACTACGCCAGGAATTAATGGGCTATTTTGAAACACTCAGAAAAAAAAAATTACCAAAAAGAGAAGGGCAGGGGGTATCCTTTGACGCAAATACAGCAAAAGCATAACAGCCCATACTAGCCCCAAAGGTTAGTCAGGTTGGTTGGTGGGTTTGCTCCCCACAAAATTGGCCAAGGTTTGAGTCTTGGGGTCAGGCCTCAATAAGGTAGTTTTTGTGAATTCCCTAGTCCCGGCGGGGTGGCCTGCCTTTGACCAGACCAGGGATGGGATTAGTTGAGGCGCGCATTAGCTGGCCAGGACACCTATTCCTGTCGAACCAAAAATAAAATAAAAATAAACATTCCATACTAGGCCATACAAACAACAACAACAACGAGACAGGTACAGAGTACAAAAACAGAAAACATAAGGAAAAAGGGACTGCCAACCACCTAAACTCCAGAGTTTAAGTGCAATTTAACATTCCAAACGCCACAAATCCCTATTGGCATCTGTATGAGGGTCATTTCTCCAAGCACTCAAGATAGCTCTGATATCTCCAGATTCCAATAACCAACTGCAAAGGCCGATCATTTTCTGCATATAGCCCCAAAGGATTTCTAACCACTTCATTCTTGGATAGGACTTAGGAGAGCAGTCCATACAATCGAGGAATTGGGACACTCAAGAAATAAATGGCTATGGGATTCACTACCATTAGAGCACGAAACACAGACCTAAATCAAGAGCAACCCCCCAATGAACCATTATTTTTTCTTGTACTAAACAATGACAAGCGTGTAAAATACTGGGACATTGTGAATGAAAACAACACTAGCTGAGTGTTTACACAAGAATATTTTCGTGTTTTGAAAGTTTCTCCATTGCTTGTTTGTTGTCTCAGATGCCTAAGAGCATCTTTGATGCACAATAACTGAAAAAGCATGTTAAATTGTTACATAATAGTACACTATAAATCCCACAATTTGTTGGTTTTGCTCCGATTCCAGAATATTTTTTTCTCTTTAATTTTCATCTTACAATGTTAAATTCAAATTGTAGATGTGAGTGCACAAGAGGGAGAGAGAGAGAGAATGAAGACTATTGCCCTAATTTGAGAGATTACTGAACAAAATGCTAATGCTAAATATGGTTTGATTATTTGACCATTTTAAATTCTTGGTCATCTCTTTGATGATGCAGTAGAGGATTTAGAAGTGTGTAGTGGCCGTTTTTTAATATCTCATTTTGGTTAATGATCAGAATTGTTCTAATAATTGAAAGCGAGAATCAATGACGGAGTGAGATACAAAAGCTATTAAAGGAAGTCATTGAGTCAATTCATTAACTATTTTTGAAAACAAAAAATTCAAGCCTTGACTGGCTCAGCCGTTGTCTGTTATTCTCATTTTTGTTGTGTGTTTGCTATAAATGTACTTTTATTGAATTCTATTGCTTTTGTGCATGTTGGGAGTTGTCTAGCTGTTAATTGTGTGACTCTTGTGTTAGAAATTGGTACCTATATCGAATAGGGAATCTACGGTGCTTAGTTTTGTTGTAGAATTTTTTTTCGGTTACCAACTTAGTATGCATCAGTGTGATGGTTTGTGTTTTTTCTGTTTCATCCTTGGAATTTTTATTAGACGCGTGCCTTCATCATGGAATTCGGAACATCGCTGCATCTCAGGGAATTAAGTTTGTAGCCACAAATTTTGAAATCTCATTTGTGCTATGTTTAACTAGTCTAATCAGTATACTTAAATGTCATCCTGCAGTTGTATCGATGCTGAACCTAAGGATCAGAATCTGAGTTTCATTTGTGCTGTTTGCTTACTGTTTAAAAAATAGGGTAACCATTAAGGGTTTCGGATTTGCATTGTTATTGACATATAGTTGAATGCTAAAATATTTGTCAAAATTGCCAAATATAATTAGTTTTGGTGATGTCCGCTTTCAGGTGCATCCAATAGCCAAGTCGATATTGATAGGCCTATAGAAGGGGATATTATGTGAATGTTTGCATTTTCAGTATACTAATTGATTTTGTTGATTGAGAATCAGCCTCTATTCTCACAACAAAATTTTGTTTTCTGTTGTCGGTGTAGTGGGTGTATATTCAACAACTACAAGGCATTGACTCTTGGTAAACGTTAGCCGGTGGCATGATTCTTTACCATTCTGGTATACTGGTGATATGAGGAAATAAAATATGTGGTTTTGTGTGACCAACTCTGGTAAATATGAAAGGAGAAGTAGAAGTACTAATTAGAATCTCAGGATTACTTCATATCATAGAGGAAAAATGCAAAGAATGAAGACTTTTGAAATTTCTTTTGCGCCATGTTTGGTTGCTTGGAGGGAAGATCAGTTGTGTAGACATGTATAATCCTGGAGGCTACCCCATATGTGTCTCTGGTCTTTCCATCATTTTTGGATCAATAGCTATTGACATAGAAGACAGAGATGTTTTTGTGTCTGGTGCTTACTGTTACCGGTGGTTCCTGTTTTAGTGCGAGTTTTAAGCTCCTCGGGCAAAGCACCATCTTCTTTGAAACTTTCTTTGCTTGCTTCTCTGCGAACTGCTGTGCCCTCCCCATAATCTCCGCCACCACGTCAACTCACACCCCATGCTGAGTAATGTTACTCCAATTTAGTCAAATGATATAGTTGGAGTGTATTGGAAGATGTTTTGTAGCCTTAGAATATTTTTGATATTACATCTTTGGATGAGTTACAGTGTTCTGCACTTTCCCATCTCCTCTTCTTTGTTGTGATTTCTTGTTCATCTTTCTTCTTCCTCCATCATTCTCCTGCTCCAACTTGGAGGGATCAGTGCTGGGTTAGGGAAGTGAGTCATGAGATTAAACATTGGTAAATATGACTTCTTATTGAAAGAAATAATCCTTGTCCTGTATAGTTCGTGTTATTGCTGATGCCCCCTATGCTTTTGTGCTGTCTGTTCTGCTTATAATTTGCCCAAATACTCTCGATTCTCAGTAGTGACTACTGAGGATGGAGTGATTTTGCAGCTGCATTTTTTTTTGCCAGTGCATTTCTGTTTTGTGGATGTGTATCATATGATTAAACATACAGCCACTAATTGAAATTTAAATGCGATGGGTGTATCTTCCACGATGGGTTTGAGTCTTGGACTTAGAGGTTTTAATTTGGATTGGAACAAGTCTACCAAACTCTGGAGGATTCAGAGGAATGTTGTATACCGTCATCGTGTATCTGATATTTATCATATTTATGCTGTGTTTGGATGAGTTTTTGAGAAATTTTTGAAAAATTTTGTAAGGTTATGAGTGGAGAGAGAAAAGAGTAATGATTGGAGAGAGATCGAGAGAGAAATGAGAATAATGATTGGAGATAGGGGTGAGTAATGATTGAAAGAAGGGGTAATGAGTGTTTTTTGAGTTGAGAATTTTTTTTTTAAAACACTATCCAAACAAGGCATTACCTTCTTTAAAATTATTTTTGTACGTTGATTTGCTGTTGAGGTTATATCGAAGAGAATTTTGTTCAAGAAGTTTATTCACGGTTCCTTGCTTTCTCTTGAATACTATTCTGTCTTCAATATCTTCAACTTCTATGAAAGAGGGGTTTTGTGGAAACCAATGATGAAATAAAAATAATGAAAACAAAGCCACTTCTCTTGAATTCTTACCATGTCCATTGTCATCTGGATTTTATTGGAGTTGATCATGGGTAATGGTTGCAGACTGACTGGGATGGGGGTTACTACCCACTTACAATCCACTTCACTGAAGACTACCCTAGCAAACCACCAAAGTGTAAATTTCCCCCGGGTTTCTTCCACCCCAATGTCTACCCCTCTGGAACCGTCTGCCTGTCAATCCTCAACGAAGATAGCGTAAGCTCCCTGTAGCTCCCTAACACCTAATGGTCAATTTATGGAAAGGCTTTTAAGTTGGGTGATAATTATTTGTGTTTTTTGTTGTCCATAGGGTTGGAGACCAGCAATTACAGTGAAACAAATTCTTGTTGGCATCCAGGATTTGTTGGACCAGCCCAACCCTGCCGATCCTGCACAAACTGAAGGATATCACCTCTTTATCCAGGTTATTCTGGTTCTTGTAAATAGAACTATTCGAGTCCCCTTGGCATTTCTGTAACTTCTTTCAATATCAACTATCCGTGGGGAAGCCTTTTGCTTCATCATCATTTGATAATGATGTTGTGTGAAGACAATGTGCGGATGGCTTTTGTCATTCTACCTAATGAAAATTGAGACTGAAAATGCATTTTGGTGAAGAGATGGTGAATTTCTCACTACTTTTTGTGTGGTGATATTTGAGTGGTTCCTACTTCCGTCTATTAAAGAAGCAAATGTTCGGAAATCGCTTTGTTATACAAATTTTGGGCAAAAGTTAATCCCAGTCATTTTTCATTACCTTGTATCTGCGACTGACTAGCTTGAATGTTGCTGAAAAATGGTGTAGTACATTAAAGGGTTGAAGTGCATTAGGTATTTGGCCATTTTCTTGTTTGGCTACTCTGTTTGGTGGGGCACTGGGACCCTTATCATATGGTGGTTTTACATAAAAAATTCAGGCAATGGTTTGCGACCTCTGTTGCTGATTCAAATCCTGTAGGCTTATAAACTTTCATGCTAAAAAATTCAGGCAATGTGGTTTGCGACTTCTGTTGCTGATTCAAATTCTGTAGGCTTATAAACTTTCATGCAAAATGAGCGGAAGTTGCCTTGCTGATTCGTGAACAATCATATGCAGGACCCTGTGGAGTACAAGAGACGTGTCCGACAGCAGGCCAAGCAATACCCACCTCTTGTCTAAATCCTGATGAATCTGGTCGTAGGTACTGGTACTCGACAACTGCCAGGTTTCCTGTAATGTAAACTGCATGGTTGAAACTTGTATTGTGTTCCTCTATATTTGAATTAAGGTTACTTGATATGTGACAGTAGAACCAACCAGACTAGTAGAGAACTTCATTTGTGTCAGGTGGTGGTTGTGTGATTTGTCAAGATGTGTGGTCTCTCAACTGGATCAGGAGCAAGCAAAGCTGCTATATTTGCAAGAATTGAATAATTTTGGAATGTTGGGCAAACGGTCTCTAAGAAACACTCATTTTAATGTGTTAGTATGTCCATGTCATTGTTAGTTCTTATTGTGATCTATGTTGCAAAAAACTTGAGTTTCAGGTAAATACAGTATTTTGAGCCGTCTGGAGCTTTGTGATTACTTGTGTCTGAGTGTGGACGTTTCCCTTTCGATACTGGTAAACGGGGAGATTTAAAAGTTCTTTTGGGTGTTTGCCATTTTATGTAGTTTTTTTTTTGGTTGTTGCGGTGTTATTGTTGTTAACAAGTGAGGTTCTATTCTTCTCTAACCTAGGGTGGGGTTGGTGGGGTTTGAACCGCCCCTCTTACGCTCTGGGCTACATCTCAAATTCACGCAGCTTGTTGTGGACACTCCAATCTGGACTAGATTAGTTTACTTTCGGTTTTTAATTTCCCGATGACGAAGTGGATCGAGAAACTCGGGAATGATAGTATGTTTGAGTTTTGAGTGTTTGAAAATCCTTAAACCTACCAAAACCCTACTAGCACGTGTTGGTTGAGACCCAGCGCGTGTGGGTCAAAGTGCCAAGTATTGGTCAAATGGTCAGGTTTGACTGTGGACCAGGTCAGGGTAGTTTGGACTCATGCGCGCTAGTCCACAAGTCGCGCGTGCTAGTCGTTGCCAGACTCGCGCGCGCTGGTCGGCGTCTGGTCAAACTTGCTTTATTCAGTATGCAGAAGTCATGATTAGTGGAGTACAACACATTAGAAGTTTCCATTTTGCTTGAAAAGCAGTATTCGGACAAGAGGTGTCCACATTCTTTTTTTTTTCACCTTTTCCAATGAGAGGGAAGACTTAGCCCCCAAACTAAACCAGCCCTTGTTGGCTAGTTATATCTCCATATATACCACCATTCCCTCCCCTATAAATACCCCTATGGTTATTCCTTGCCCCTATAGTTATTCCTTGCCAAGGGTTCACCAAGTTAACAAAAAAAAGCTTCCAAGGTTGTAAACATCCTAGCCCTAAGTCACAAATCACTTGCAAACCCTAATCCCAAGCAACAAGCCACCTTGTTCTTTGATTCTAGCACTCAAAAAACTTTCATCTTCAAACCCATCATAGCTCAACTTCATTTCAAACTCAATCTAGGTATAGCATACTTACTGTTTTCTGTTCTGATCCTTGAGGGAGGCTGGCAGGGTTAAAGTTGGTAATCAATATCAGTCCTGGCCTTAAGGCTAGCAGGTTACAAAAACCGTGTGAATAGGGCACTAGCGCGCGTCGGTCGTTCGTACACATGTGCTACTCTATGGCTGCGTGTGCAGATCTTGCGTGGGGACTGAGACCTGTTTAGGACCTGTGCGATTGGGTTTGGAACTTGCGCGCTTGGGTCTGGGACTTGCGCGCACAGAATTGAACATGCAGATCTAGCGTGGGGTCAGGATCCCTGTTTTATGCTTTATTTCTTATCTATTCATCATTGTGAGCATGCTTAATAACTAGTTTACTACTTTTCTATGTTAAAAACTGCTAGCTTGTATTTCAGTACTTATTTTTGTTCTTTTGGAACATCTCAGAGCCCCAGTCATGTGAGAACAAGTACTGAAAAATAGCCTAGATGGGCGCGCGCAAGTTCCCAAGCCGCTCGCGTAGGTGGTCGTATTCCAGTGATTTTCCATTGCGTTGCTCTTGCATGGGTGACTTGGCCTTAGGCCATTGTTTTGTCCCCACATTGTTTATGAGGTGTTTTGTTCATTCGTTAGGCTTTTTTGTCTTTAAACTGTGTAGTTTAAATACTAAATACTGCTTGGTTTGTCCTAGGTGAGCACTGGTCATTTCAAAACTCAAAGGGAGATAAAAATCAAAGCTGTTATAGATCAGCAAACTCACGCGTGCTGGTCTGGAGTTCGCACGTGCAGGTCTGCTTGCATGCACGTAGATCATTGCATGCAAGTTTTTCTTGTTCATGCCAACTTTCAGTTAGTGAACTGTTTTTGGCTTTTCAGCAGTATTTTGAATTTTATCCCATTTATTGTTTATTATATCATCCATCCTTGCTGCGATTGCATCCTGCAATGTGTTACGGTTTTAAATTCCATTAAACTGTTTCCCCATCCTAATTGGCTAAAGAATTGATTAATCAAACAGAATCGCAAATATTTTCGCAAATGCCTAAGTAAAAACCGCTCTCTGGATTGGGCGAGAGGGGTGCCTTAAAACCCTTCCTCTCTCGTAACTTGGCTTCTGAACCCAGATATGGTTATGACGGATCCGTGCCTTCATCTTTTCAAATCAAACAGTGTAGAAAGCGTTTCAAGTTCGGTTCCTCGGGTGTCGAACCTTCAAACCCAAGTGGCGACTTTGAATTGAGCACTCGTCCCGCTAGCGCTCCCTCGAGCCAGGCCCTGGTTTAGAAAATGAAATTTCTAAGGGCATGTTGCCCACAGTGGCAACTCTACTGGAGAGGATCAAACCATTATTGATCTATACTTAAAGTTTAAAACACTTAGGAACAATCCCTTAAAAGTCTGTCAAAACGGTAAGCTTCATGCTGCCGAAGAGAAGAATGGTGATTTAACAAGACCTTTGAGTCCGGCCAATCCAATATGGGACTTTTTCGATTGTTCATTTGTGTTATTTTCTCTAAACGTGGATTAAATAAAGTGAGCCAAATTTGAAAAGGCATTTTGCGATTTTGTGATTCTTTTTCTTTCAATCAATTTATTAGCATTTCTCATTTGAATCGATGTGGGATAAGCCTCATTGGAGCGTTTTGGCAATCCGACACGGTTTACCGAAGCCCGGGGACCCCTGATGCCAACAACCTTTGACGATGATAAGTCATTCTACCGTTTGACTGTTGCTCTACGGTTACGTGGGTAGCGGGAGGTATTTCTTGGCTTTAATCCAAGAAACCTGTTACGAACCAAAACCGGCCTTTGCATATATAAAGCACTAGAACTTTCCAAATAAGACAGGTACCCGCAGGGTAAGATCTACTTGCATCTAACCCCCATATAGTGTTTATATATTACCGCTTTCCCGATCGCATGCACTGTACATACATACATACCGTTTTGCGTAGGAGCATGTTTAGGGCGGCTTTTAGGTAGTCTCTCTTTCGAGTCTGTCTGATACTTATTAGGCACATTATCAATTTTCGAAGTGCTTAGATCAATGAGATTTTGAGAAATCAAAACTTTCTAAGTTCTTGTCTAATGCCCAATTGAGGTTTCAAACAGAAAATGAGGAACAACGAAGAGAATGCCGTGATGCTTATACCACCTTGGTTATCATGCGAAACACGTACACTACCCTGGCTAAAGCGCGAAGTCACTCACGCCATCCCGGTTAAGGTATCATGCCATCTACACCGAGTTGTTCTGACTCCTAAGTTAAAACTTTAAGAACGGAATAGTCGAAGGCTTAGACTATTTTGACATCTCTCAGTGTTAGTCGATTCAAATAAGGTTACATCCTCGAAAAGAATTCTGAGGATTCTGGTAGCGTCCGAACATCATGAGACAGACTCGTCTTTAGTTGTAGAGTCTAGGAGGACCCCGAAGATGTTGTATGCATTGCATTCTAACCATTGTAGGAACCTCATTGAGTTCTCATTTACTTTGCTGTCCAATCTAGCTTTAGGCCATTTCATCTAAGAGAAGAGCCAAACTTGCTTGGGATTGAACGTCCGCTGGGGCTATTTCACTGTCACTTTCAATCTGAAATGGTAGCACAAACAGATCTAGCTGAGCCGAAGAGGGCTATAGAGGAAATGGGTCACAAAATGGACAAGCGAATGACACATATGTTAGATCTATGGCAAAAGCTGGTTGATCTTTTTACCTCCATAGCCCCGCAACCGGACACGGGGCTAGTCAAAGAACCTCCTAAGCACGCCACACTTCTGCCTTCGGAATCAGCCTGTGCTCAAAAGACATGTTCAAAGACCTGATTGAATTTCATGAGGTCGGGACTTTCCAGAAGGAGGATGCTGGATCTTTGTTCAAAGCCAGTGCCGAAGGGGAGGACATGCTTAATGACGAAGTCAACCCTAAAGGCAAAAGAGTGCATCCTGTTGATGATGCAATATTGTGTAGTTGCAAAGCAAGCAAAGGCTCCACTTTGAACTCTCAATCTAGTTGCCAGAACCAACCAAGGACTTTCTCATGTTTCTCTGCACCTCTGGCCTTAGTTTATGAGAAGCTCCTTGATGCTAGTTCCATCAAGCCCCTCAATCCAACTCCATTACCCAAAAATCCACCTGCCAATTTCAAACCTAACCTCTATTGCACCTACCATCAAATGCCTGGTCATTCCATTAATGCCTACAACCGTCTCCGACATGCCATTCAAGATCTTATCGATAGTGGCATTATTCCAGCCCCACTCCCATCAAAAGTGAATGCTGTCTCTAACTCCTTATCGTAGCCCCACTCTGGCTCGCAAGTTGGTCAGATATATATCATCTTCACTCAAATCAACCCTAGCTCCACCATATTCAACCTTAACCACCATATTGTCCCCCAAAACCAACCCAAACCAATTGTGTCTATCTCGTCTGGATCTGAGGTTAGCATGATGGCTATAGGTTATGGAATAGAAGATGGGGCTAAAAGCTAGAAAGCACTGGTTGAGGACCGGGCCAATCAATCAAAGGAAGGGACTGACGGAATGAGGCCCATTGATCAAGGGAGCACCGAGTAGGTTTGGTCAAAGAAGGCGAGAAAGCCGAAGTGCGGTTTGCTTGGGCCTGACATCCTCTAGATCTTACCTCTCTGTGAGGAAGCCAAGGGTAACTCTAAAAATTGCATTTTCAAATCACGTCTATTTTGTATTGACACTTTTGAGTTTGAGTCTGACACAGTATCTGTCAATTCGTTTAAGTCTAGTTCTGAGTCGGAGTTTGTGCCTCTTGGCCCTCCATGTCGCAGCTTCTATTTTCAAATTCGACTCTTTTGTTGTACTTGGCAACCTCGTGGCGCTTTCTTGTTGAATGAATTTGCTTCGAAAGTACTTTGCTAACTTTTGAATAAACTATGTCGACCCTGACGACGAAGGGGTAGATTTCAATGGGAATATCCCCAAGGAAATGTGTTCCCTCACCGAAAGGGAAGACGAAAGGCATGCTCAGCCTGTTAAAAGAAGAAGTAGTTTCAATAAACTTGAAAGATGGGGTAGACCTCCGAAATTGGTTCAAAGCTGTCCCTAGAGGAGCAATGCGCCCTGTCAGGCAGGTTCAAAGAATTCATCAACGTCTTGGTATGGTCTCACAAAGACACGCCTAGCGTTGATCTTGAGATAAAAGAACTATTGAATCCCCTTGCTATCGGATGACAAGCCATACAAAGCAAAAGCTCAGAGGCTCCAAGCCTCATACCATGTTCAAGGTAGCAGCAGTGGCGTTCCACTGAGCACAAATTAGAAAGTGTAAAAATGGCTAGGAGCAAGGAGTTTCAGCCGAAGTGCTCTGGATCCTTCATCATCAAAGCTATTTTATCTGGGGCTCTGGCCAAAGATCATTGACCTCGACGGTAATGAATCCATACCTTGGTCAACATGGATCAAGACAAGTGTTGCTTTTCCCTAAGAGAAGCTCGTTGGGCTGAAAACCCTAAGGGTGGACAGTTTCAAGCAAAAGTTAGAGCAGTCTGTTAGACCGAGAACCTATGAAGGCGGTTTAGGCAAAAGTAAATAGGCAATACTTGAAAACTCACTAGACCGAAGACCTGAATGGACAGTACTAGGCAAAAGTTAGAGCGCAAAAGATGAGATAAAACACACGAGTGAATCTTGGCCTGAACTACATATTGACCTGATTCCCCAGAATGGGATACGTAGGCAGTCTCTCCTCGAGACTCGGTCATAATCTATCAATTGGATCCATGGTTGACGTTTTGGTACACGCCAAGGGTCCAGAAAGGTCAAGTACAAGACAAGCTTTGTTGAAGAAACAGAAGGGGGAAACCTTTTATCTTTCAAGTTTAATGCAAACTACTATTTTGATTACAAAAGTTGAGTAAAAGCCTTAAAACAGTTTAAGCATGAAAAACATAACAAAATGCTTGCGAGGCCTAACGGCTCACAGTTTATTCTAAGTTTAGCGAAGTTTGGTGTGAGCAGTTGCAGTGGACTTGTACTCACGAGCGCTAGTTAAAGGTTCACGCGCGTTTGTTCAAAGTGATGAGCGTTGGTCTCAAACTTGCGCTCGCTTCTTCAATTCCAGCGGCAGACAGAAGCAATCAGCTACTGCCTCCAACTTATCATTTTTTCGCCAAGTTTTGTCATGCCATGCAAGGCATATGAGCTTAATGTGATTGCACAGGGGTGTCGGTTTCAGTCCGGGCCTATATGAGTCATCTTTCTTGTCTTTTGTCCGTGTTTGTGACATTCTTCTGGTTTTTCAATCACTTATCTTGTCGGGATGGTTTTCTCGATTTTGTTGGTTTGTATAGGTCATTGTACAACTATTTGACCTTACGCAAGTGTTAGTTTCACCTGTATAGGGCTATTGTGAGTTTTGGCAAGTTAATGCCTAAAATTTCATTATTTTTCATGTGTCAAAGAGTCCGTGTCACATCCGGGGGCTCTTCTTCCTTTTCATTCGAGCTAGGCGAGTTTGTGCATATGTGCATATTTGTGTGTCGACTAAATTTGTTTGTCAATGCAAATTAGATATTAGCAGATGGTTTATGCATTCTTTTGGACTTTGTCAACAGAGAGTCAAAAATCTAGACAATGCAATTTTTTTTTTATATTGCTACCCTATAACATCTGTAATCCGCAAGCAGTGGAATCTCGAGGACGGCAAGGGCACGTCAGCCTAATGCAAAGCACAACGTATCTATGGGGTTCATCCGCCCAAGTATCAAAGAATGGGCACGCAAGCCCAATGCCGTTACTATATCAACTAGGCACGCCGGTCCGCTCAATGTCTCTCTATCTAAGCCCGAATCTCAAAAGCTAAAGATAGTAAAGTAAGAGAGCTACTATGGGGACCGACAGGTTGCCCACTGAAATCATATCGATGGCCGCACTGGGCCATCTCCGGCCACCGGACGGGCCGATCCGAGCCGTCCAAAAATTCTATAAAGAAAAGGAGAGTGTCTACGCGGGAATTTATGGCATCCGATTTGTGTAGGGTGCTTAATCCAAACACTCTATTTTTCGTATATACATCCAAACACCCTATTTTTGGATGGCTCGGGCGGCTGTCGGTATGATTTCAGTAGGGAACCTGTTAGTCCCCATAGGTTTACTAGTAAAGTAATGAGGCTCAGTGGTAGTCCTTAGGTATCGTTGTCCTCCCAGGAGCCGCCCTTAACATGTGTCTGCATTTTAAGTTTGTGGATTCATATAGTATACATTATTGCATATTGTTGTACATACCTCCCAAACGGAGCAGCCATATAGATTGGATCATTGTTCGTTTGTTTGGTTGTTTGTTTCATAAACCAAGATCGTAGATATTCCCATGGCTAGGAAAATCGTCACACGATAGTGGTTATCATCAAAATAGAGTCGCCACTTAGTTTATGAAAACCAAGAAAAACATATAGAAATTTTGGGTACGGGAGCCAAGAGTACAATAAGGGGAAGGTGTTAGGCACCCCTCTTTGTCTAGCTGTAAGACTGGCCCATAATCATTCGACATATGATTAGTGCTTGCTTTATTTAATTCTTAAACAAGTAATCTGTTTAATTAGCCTTTGCACAGTTAATGGTAAGCTCAGACAATAATTGAAAGCATGCATCAGAAAAAGCAAGATAAAACAAATCTGTCCTAGGGAGATGGATCCCGCGGCTGATGAATAGATGTCATGGCTGAGGGATTCACCTGGTTTGATGTACCGGCCGATGGATCGAAGACCCAACCGGTGTTCTTCCTCACACCAGACTAAACAACTAACAGAGAGTTAAAATACTACGATTGGCATGCATAAATTGAAAATAAAATGAACCAAAGGCCCTTGGGTCTCACCACTTTGATCCCTCAGTGACTTGATTGCTTCGGATTGAGGGTGATTGACAGATTTGCTTCTTGAAACCCTAAGGTTAGGGTTTGAACTTCGGGATTTGGATCGTCAGATTGCGTCTACCTTCGGGAGGTTAGGGCTTTTGTAGAAGGGATATGAGAAAGTATATTTGCAGAGTTTCGTGGCTAGAGAGGGTGTATGAACATATTTATTTCGAACCCTAAAGGCCTCGTTATATATAGGCAATTGGTGACTCACTTCGGCCAATCAAATGGCGTAAATCAATAAGGTATTATAGGGCAATAAGATCTCTCGACAAATCTTCTTTTGTAACTCGAATGCATCAGAAAAAGGCTGCTAGGGTTTTGGTGATCGGATCAAACGTATGACAGAACATTCCAGAATCTGGAAAATAGACGATCTGGCGGCCAAACAAAGGATCTGGCGGTCGAAAGATGGATTTGGCGACCGAAGAATCGATCTGACTGCCGAGGAATCGATTTCTCAAGGAGATTTTTAAGCAACATGTTTTGCTAGTGAAAGAATGAGGTTGAGGCTGTGAGATCAATATTACGACCGAAAGATGGATTCTCCGAGGATTCTGTATTTCTGTCTGAAAGGCTATATGACTCTGGATTGGGTTCTCTAAGTGGCTAAAAGTACTCACCAAAAGTCCTAAGGTTCACTAGAAGTCAATTAGCAATCACTGTATCCATTCATCATCGGGATGGTCCCAAGGTGGGAATTGAAATAATCGTTAGGCCAAATTGGGGTGTCTACAGATGCCCTCTTTGACTGAACTTAGACGGATCGCGAGACATGTTTAAGTAAGGGTCAAAGTCGTAAAACAACTTCAATTTGGTCGAATCACTATTCGAAGGGTTTTTGAAAAAGTTTTTAGTTATGGTTGGCTTGGGAGGCTGCCTATGTAGTCCACGAGGGAAATTCAGACCAATCGTAGTTTGAGGGCAATAAAGAAAAATAAAAAGTTTGGAGGGTTAGAGACAGAAGACGTACCTTCAGGCTTAAAAAGCCATCGTGCAACGTACCTAGGCTAGGCTAGGATTTTGGTGGAGAGTAGTTGAATGAGCGCGGGGCTGTCGGGGAAATTTTTGCGGAAAGCATCTTCAGAATTTTGGGATAGATCAATACACAACGGATGAGTCAATTGCTTTTCTTGATCATCCTTACTTTTACTGAGGGGAGCTCAGTAGGGTAGCCTGTCCTTGCGAATGAGCTTGATGGAATTGATGTAATTGGGGTGGAATCCTAACCATCTTCTAGAGACAATCGGACACCGATTTTGAGATATGGGGGCATGAAGCCAGTAATTGGAATGCGGAGCTTTGAGATGAGAGAAACCAAGGCGCAGAACCGGTTGCAGTCATGAGGCAAAAGCCTAAGGGATAGAGCTTTGCGCTTGAGGTGATAGAATCGAGGCGCGAAGCCGGTTGAGAGCTTAGAGTTTGAGATGAGAGAACCGAGGCACAGAACCGGTATTGATCATAAGGCAAGAGCCTAGGATGTTAGAGCTTAGAGCTTGAGGTGATAGAACCGAGGCATAGAGTTGGTTGCAGTCTGAAGGTCTGTGCACGGAGCTTTCCCATCATAAATTTTGGCGTAGAGCTAGAGGATCAAGGCATTGGACCGATCAATAAAATTGAGGCGAAGAGTCGGTTGATTGCAGGATTGACTTGTTTCATGAGTGAGAAAGAGATGCAAAACATAGTATGTATGATGATGATAATGGTTAGATGTGATAATGGTGATGTAATTGATGCTGACTCGATGTGATAATGATGATGCAATATGTGCACGGGCCCGTGCTTGTGTGTTTGATTTAAGCATAGAGCTTCTTTCAAGTTATGGACTTGAGCATTCAAAGCATAGAGCTCGAGCATTTGGAGGTTAGAATCCAATCATTCAAAGTACATGTTTTGAGCATCCAATACGCAGTGGTTGGGCATTCTAGCATACAAGTTGAGCATTCAAGTGTAGAACTTGAGCATCCAGTACACAATGGTTGGGCATTCGATGAGCGTCGAGTATTCAAAGTGTTAGACTTTGAGCATCCAAGCGTATAGCTTGAGAACAGATGATATCTTGATGGATGTTGGAGTAGAGCCTGTTGAGATAGTGGGCATAGAGCTGCTGTGTTTATGAGCGTAGAGCCATTGAACTTATGGGCATAGAGTCGTTGAGTGATTTGATGGTAGTGAATTGCTGAGGTGGATAGTGAGTGTAGAATTGCTGAAATAATGGGCGGAGAGCCGCTAAGTTTGTGGACATAGAGCCGCTGAGTGGCTTGAAATTGTTGATAGTGGGTTCATGGGCGTAGAGCCGCTGAATAGCTTGATAATGCTGAGTGAATAGGCGTAGAACCGCTGGGTGATTATGATAGCGAGCATGCGGCATTGAGCCGGTGAGATGGTGAGCGAGCTAAGAGCTGCTGCTGATTGAGCTAGGAGTTGTTGAGTGGCGGTGATGGGGAGCATAGGACCTCTAAAAGTGAGCTTGGTGAAGTTACCGAGATGGCTTGAACATGGAACTTCCTTGGTAAATGAATGCAAGGTTGCTGAACGACTGAGGTAGTAGGCACGGGGCTGCTGAGTGAGCTTAGAGCTGTTGAACATAGTGAACACGGGCATAGAGCCGCTGATGGTGCAAGGAGTAAGGTGCTGCTGAGCAATGAAGTTGCTGCAGTAGTGAGCGTGGAGTTGCTGAAGTGGCCATGGGCGTAAAGCAACTGGATGTATGGGTATAAGCGATGAGCATGGGCGTAGGTTCGCAGAACTGTGGATGGTAAGTGCAAAGCTGCTGAGATAATGAGCTTGGAGCCACTGAGTAACTTGAAGCAGTGAGCTATTTTGATGAAGTTGCTGGATGGAGGGAGTTTGATTACGAGTGCGACGACTATCGTACTTTCAGAGTATAGCGATCAGAAATCCTTTGATCAGGTGAGAGAGCTTGTGGAGAATTCCAAAGTAGGCTTGATACTGGTGCTTTGAGATTCCATATGTTCGAGGATGCCCCCAAGGCTAATTCTGACCTCATTATATTTGCTTGGGGAATGCCCCCAAGGCTAATTCAATCAATGTTTATCATTGGTTTTGTTGGTCGTGGACCCAAAACTTGATTAGTGCACTGAGCAAAATTTGATGCTGTTGTAGGAAATGGATTAGGAGGCCAGTAGATAGATTTGGAAGCCGAATAATGGATTTCGCGGCTGAAGAATTGATGTATCGGCCGTGAGAAAGACAAAGATCAGAAAATCGATTTAAATTATAGTTAATCGATTTCATGGGCCATTTCGTTTATTCCTCCTTTTCCTCCATCACTCGTCTCTCTTTTGACCGAAATCACCCCGTCCTCCGACCGCCGCCGTCGCCGTCCTTCTCCATTGTTCTCTCCGATCACCGCCGTCTACGACCAATCACGTTCCATCGCTATGGCTTCTTCAACTGCTCCTCCGGTTGACGCCACTACCGGTGCCCCTGCATCTTCTACTGCTGTACCGAGAGCTTCAGGCAAGGCTCCGGCCGTTAAGGCCACGGTTTTTGGCGGGGTTTCAAGTACCCGAGTCCTTCATTCAAGTCGACGTACACCTATTGTTGGGGGAAGTTTTTCGCAACCCAATCCTCCTGAAACCAAGTTCGAGATGGGCAATGAAGCTTTGCCGCCATTCATGTAACGTCCCTAATTTTGGGAACGTTAAATACACAATTTTATTGAAAATCTAAATAGAGTCTGACTCATTATTACATCATAATTCTCATAATTACACAAAGGGAGGGAAACTAAGGTTCCTAGCTACAGTTCCGCCTGCTCTTCCATCCTAGCCATCTCTTCGGCTCCAAAAGCCTCCAAGGTGTACAGCTCACCATGTTCATCTACAAGGTCTGACATATTATACCGGCGTCGTCACCAATATAATATGTCAGGGTCACCAAAGGTAACACCATGAGCTACAGGAGCTCAATAGAATAATTCAAACCCACTAATCCATAACTTACAATCAATAGATCATAACTATTTCCACATAGTACATGCATATCTATCACAGTTAACAATGACACATCCATATTCCTTAGTCTAACGTTGGTGTCTGTGATATCTAAGTTTCTTCTACGCGACTCATCGTAGACCGTGTCACCATTTCATTTACCAAATCAACATTTTCAAAATCATTTTTAACACACCCAATGTCGGTTCCGCCGCGCCGGTCTCCCGAGTATCCTTACAATGGTTCCGCCACGCCGGGTTCCCATTGGCACACAAGACATGAAATTTGGCATTGGTACCTCTCCACGGATAACCAATCCACAATTCAAAACCCTGGGTTCCGCCGCTCCGGGTTCCCATTTGGATTTTCAAAAATCATTAAAACAATTGCGTTGGCTCCTCTCCGCGGATAACCAAACCACAATTCATCCCTTGGTTCCGCTGCTCCGGGTTCCCAAGTATACCACAATCGTTCCACCGCTCCAGGTTCCCATTGGGTTTTTGAAAAACACACACACACCACACAATGGGCAAGTCCGGCCACAATGTAGTTTCAAAAATATTTTATATCTCAGAATACGTTTTTCCATTAACCACACCTAGGTGCCATGTTTCTACTTTCTTGATTTCCACGTCTCGTTTTCATGCAACGACTCCGCAGTAGAACTTCCTACTTTACGTAACCGTAAATCATTCATTGTAATCTTGAAATTAAACTAGCAAGATCATCCAACTCTATATTGTTTAACATGCTCAAATCACCAATCTTAAAGCATAACGCCACATGTACGGACGCCTTTGGCGTGGAGACCACTTATACTTTATTACACAACCACAATAACATGTATACATTCTCATAACCATTCTAAAGATCAAAATACGAATACTTACAATCAAGCGCTAGATTTTTATCTTTCAAAATCGTTCTTTCTTTCTTTTTGGAAAGTTCAAAAGAACATATGTTTAACATACTCCTCATCCCTTTCAATTTTAAGGAAAAATACCTTTCAAGTTCACATGCATTTCTATCATACAAACATCATACAATATACCTAGAGTTTAATAGATAAGGACATCTTTACGGATACTTAGAATTCAACAAATAAGGACATCTTTAAGGATACTTTGAATTCAACTAGGGGTGTTACTCGAAACCGGAAAATCGATCGAAACCGGAAAAACCGGACCGGACCGAATTTTTTAAACCGGTTGAATAATTTCGATTCGATTCTGGTTTATAAAATTTTATAAACCGGAAAAATAATTTGATCCGGTTTATGTGTTTTAAAAACCGGTTGAAACCGGACCGGTTATATATATGTATAATATATACATATACAGTCCTTTTCAGGTCCGGATGCCTTACGGTCCAGACCGTCCGGACCTCGCATTTTCCGATCGAATTTCGATGATCCGAGCCACTCAATGTGATCAGAACGTGATTTTAAGGGTACCCGCGAGAAATCAGCAAAAAAAATGATCGGGAAAGGCTTGATCTGAACAGTTTTTTATTGAACGGTTCAGTAAGAAACTACTTGGATCAAGCCCTTCCCAATCAGTTTTTTTGCTGATTGCTAGCGGGTACCCTTAAAATCACGTTCTGAACACATTGAGCGGCTCGGATCATCACAAATCAATCGGGAAAGGGGAGGTCCGGACGGTGTGGACCATAAGAGGAGTGGACTTGAAAAGAATTGTATACACACACACACACACACACATATATATATATATATATATAAAACATAGGGGAGAGGTTGAATTATGAGTTTTTGGTTGATATTTTGTAGTATATATTGGTCTAATAAATATATTTATTATATAAAACTGTTTTTATAGGCTTAATTATGTTTTTATGAGTTTTTTTTTTTATGTATTGGGCTCAAAATTGATCCTTTTTTGATGGGCCTAAAAAAATGGTTGAATTATAGATTTTTGGTTGATATTTTATAAGTTGAATTGTGAAGTTTTTGATGTGTTGGGCTCAAAATATGGCTCATGAATGAAAACCGGATAAACCGGACCGGAACCGGTTGAGCCGATCGAAATCGGAACCGGTTTATTTCAACCGGTTCCGATTTCTAATAATCTCAAACCGGAAAATCGGTTTCGACCGAAAAATACACCTAAACCGGTTGAAACCGGACCGGTATCACCCCTAAATTCAACAGATAAGGACATTTATACGTATACTTAGAATTCAACAGATAAGGACATCTTTATGGATACTTAGAGTTCAACAGAGAAGGACATCTTTTATGTATACTTAGAGTAAGTAAGTAGAGATATTCTATGTAAACGAATTTTATACTTAGAGAGAGTTGTTAGAAGAATTCTACCGTTCTTCTAGCCGGTTGGTCTTTAAGAATCGGTCGTCGGTTTTGCAAATCGGTGGCGTAACGGCTCCGAAGTGCTTCGAAAGGAAGAGAGATTGATTTTCTCTTCCTAGAAACAACTTTGTTAACTACACTAGGCTGCTTTAAATATCTAGGGGTGGTTTTTGGAGGTGGTTTGGTGGTAGCTCTCAAGAACTTCAAGAAACTTAAAGAAACTTGAACTTTGGAACTAAGAAAGCTTAGAATTTCTAGAGAGAAGTGAGAGCAAAGAGTGAAGGTGTGAGTTTAAGCTTGAAGTGAGTGTGCTATTTATAGGCAAGGCATGTCTCTCTCCCTCTCCCACCCGAAATCTCTCTCTTTCTCTCCATATCTCATCTTTTTCTCACTTGTCAAGCTTGATTGGAAGCTTGATAGGTTAGGTTATGGGTTACTTGTACATCTCCCACCTAGTTTTAGGCTTGCATGGCTAGATTTAGTACTTTTAGGGTTGGTTTGGAAAGATTTTGTGGAAGAAGTAAGGATTGTACGAAGATTTAATGATTAAAGTACATATAAGGACAATGGAAGACAGATTTTTGCTTGGAGAAGTATATAACCAAAGATTGCAATCAAGTCAAAGTACAATGGAAAGATCAAGGCAAGGTACACACCAAATCTCCATCTCTTCCTCTCTCTCTCTCTCTCTCTCTCTCTCTCTCTCTCTCTATAGTACTAGTACTATGGAAGTGTATGTGTATATTAAGTACATAAGGTACAATATAATCTAATAGTTTTCCTAAGGCCAAGATTTTCTAATAAGTAATTCTAATATTCACATGTGTACTAGTAGGTTTATATATATATATATATATATATATATGTGTGTGTGTGTGTGTGTGTGTGTGTGTGTGTGTGTGGCTATATAAGTATGTACTATGTAATCTAGGTAGATTTTCTAGTGAAAGTCCTTTATTAAAATAGTCCAAATTGGCACATGTTCCATTATAATACTAGATTATGTACTTAGGAAATCTATGGTGTATGTGTGTGTGTGTGTGTCTATATATATATATAACTATGAAATCTACTAAGATTTCCAAGCATCCAATAAACAAATAAAATGTCAAGATTTCCTAATAAACTAATCTAATAAGCACATGTTCCTATTACATTATTATATTAGAGTACTTTAGTACACATATCTATATATAACAATATCTTTAGAAAATCTAGGGCAATAGATATATACATATCTTTAAAGATATAATCAGATGGGAAATCTAGGAAGTGATTTATTTAGTAAATCCTAGTACTTGTTGGAAGATTTACTCTATTATCCAATAGATAATATTTTCCCTAGTAGTTATTGACTAATGGTTAATGGGTGAAGTAATATCTACTTAAATAATGCATATATGTCCTTTTAGGCTTGTGTATATATACCTATATATAACTATATAATTGTACTTAACAATCTAGCATACATATCTTTTAATGGAAAGTCTATTGTCCAATGGATAAAAGTTTTTTTAACTTTTATCATCCAATGGGTAAAGATCCAAGATGACAAGTATGACTTGATTGACTAGTCATATATATATATACATATGTGTATATATACATATATATAACTATATAATTGTACCTAACAATCTAGCATAGATATCTTTTAATGGAAAATCTATTGTCCAATGGATAAAAGTTTTCCTAACTTTTATCGTCCAATGGGTAAAGATCAAAGATGACAAGTATGACTTGATTGACTAGTCATATATATGTGTATGTATATGTATATAATAATAACCTAGGTCCAAAAGGTTTCATTAGGGTTTGAAAGGTTCAAAAGGTTCAAGGAGGTTCAAAAGGCTCATCTAGGGTTAGGAGAAAGTAACTAGATGAGAAATTAACTAGATGAATTGGTAGTTAGGTTACTCAATTAATCAGTTAAAGCTAACTAGGCTTGCTAAGTAGGATTTCTAGCCAAGAAATATGATTTAAGGATTTTATTTACTCACTAGGAAAATACACAAGTGCTTTTACAAGCATACTTGTCTTTAGAAAATGACCATATTGTCCGGGGTTAAAAGATTCAATTTTTTATAAGGCTTAAATCTAATTATGACAGATTATTAAAGTTAAAAAAGAATTTTAAAAGCAATTAAAATAAAATTCAAAATTTTAGCTAAATTTTTATTTATCCAAAATCAGGGTAGTTACAATTCAATGCTGATACATACATCCCTCCGGTTCACATAATTGGTCGCGAAGTCTCGTTGCGATACCGTCCTCCTCTTAGCGATGTCCTGCCTGAGGTTTTGCACAAAGAGCCAGGGCAGCACTTTGGCTTTACCAACATGAAGGTAATTTCCTCTTGTCAATGATATTGTTTATATGAGGATTCATGAAGTTGACATTTTGAAAATGAAATTGGGCTTTAGGAATTGCCTCATGCATAAGCAATTTTGCTATTATATTGATCCTCTTTTGCATTTTGCCAGGCAAATGAGAAGTTGTGAATGTGGGGAAGCTGTTCCCAGGTTTATGAGTGGTATGAGAGACTTCCTCAAGTTGCCAAGGCTGTAGTTACTTTGGCCAGTTTTGAGCTTTTGATACTCGCCTTTCACCTTCCGAAGGCAGAGTTGGGATTGACTACAGCGTTGGTAGAGCGGTGGTGGGATATTACGAACACTTTTCACTTCCCAGGGACTGGAGAGATGACAATCACCCTGGGTGACTTTGCTTTACTCACAGGTCTGAGAATTGGTGGCGATTCTCTTCCGATTGACCCACAGATTCACGAGTGAAAGGGTGCTTTTGAATACCCCTTGGGAAAGACTCCTGTTGTATCAGAGAGTGGTCATGTCACCTACTCATGGCTCCGGGCACAGTACGATTGGGAAGGCATTCTGGCAGAGGTATCTGTTTCCCAACTGGTTCGAGCCTTCCTCTTTTACCTTCTTGGACAAACCTTGTTTTGCAATAAAGAGAATTCGGTAGACGTTCAGTTTCTGGCTGCTTTGGTGAACTTGGAGATCATAGCGGAGTTCGACTGGGGGACTCCTGCTTTGGCTACGTTGTACGGACATCTCAGTGCTTGTTCCTGGGGAGTTAGTCTGTCACTGGGGGACATCACCGTGTTCTTGAGGTACACGTTTTATCCTTCTTTGTCATTCTTCTGTTGCTTTAATTCCTGCATCTTATGTTTGTGTTTATCTTTGCTTGTAGCTCTGGGCTTTTAGCACTTGTTGCAGTTTCCCCTCCGACGAGGCATGGGGAGCCTCGGTTTGTCCCACGAGCGGCTCGCTAGCTAAAGGGAATTCGAAGGACACGATCGCCTGCTATGGATTTGCTAGCTTAGAGGCGAGTTTTGGACCATTTAACGGTGGATCAGGTGTGACATGTTTTATCCTTTCATCCTCATACTATCTTTCCACTTTGTTATGCTGATGTTGCCTTGCCCATAATAGGTTTTGATCTTTGGGATACTTTGCTTGACAATGCTCCTCTGGAGTTGACTTTGGCTCGGGCTTTGGACAACCAGCACTTTCTTCTGGAGGGACCTTTTTCAAGAGCTTGGTATCCCAGGGAGAGGGTGGCTAGCTAGTACTTCCCACGCTCAGAGGCGTTGCACCTTGTTCCTCTCCTTCCTCCAGCTAGTATGAGGTCGACTCATCTTTTGACGGGAGAGAGTTTGTTGCTTGCTCTTGAGAGACAGTTGGCCACAGACTTCCTTGTAGAGGGAGATTACTCGGCCTTTCACCTGGCCTTTCTGACCCTGCCTACTACTACCACTGCTGTTGCTCCTCCTACTTGGCCACGGGCCCCTAGCTTCATCTGTTTCCATAATGCTAATGGAGAAGAGAAGCGTTTAACGCTGACACTATGTGCCACTCAGCTTGACATGTTACCCACCGAGGTTCAACAGGTAACTTTGTAAGTTTCGGTTGCCTTTGATATCCTTCCTATACTTTGTTGTAAACAACGTGACTTCCTTTGCAGGTGCCAACGGATATAGTTCAGGAGTGGCTGTGTGCGTTTCAGAGTGTAGAGGCCCTGGTTCGACGGCAGTGCAGCCGGATAGTTGCAGTATATATCTTCTAATTTTCTTCTTTCCATTCGCATCCTTGCGTGAATCTGATCATCCACATTTGCAGCTTGAAGCAGAGCGGTCACCGACAGTGTCTATTACTTAGAGTGTTGGCGTCAACGAAGGTGAGAGTACAAGAGCTGGCGATAGAGGTGCTGGAGATACTAGAGTTGGTGATGGGGGTGTTAGAGCTGATGATGGAGGTGTGGGACAGAGGATTAGTGTCCTAATTTCTGAGTGCTTTCGTCCTTCTTCTTCTCGACCCGCATCCAAGTGGGGTCGTGGGCAGTAGCTTGCTTTTTTCTTTGTACCTGTATTATTAGTCATAAAATAGACAAGGATGTGTATTTTTATGAAGTAACCTCAGCAAGCATGACGAGTTTGTGATTTAAACTCTTCGTTTTTACGGGAACATGTTTTCTACCCGAGATACTCCAAGTTTGTATGCAATAGCTCTAGAGCATGGTTTCAAACTATTTTGAACAGATTTTTGCTGTCTTGAATGAGTAATGAGGTTTGATAACCTTGAAAATAGTTTTGTACCAAAACTGTTCTTCGGTTGGTAAATCAAAACATTGACCGAGGAATGGATCCTTCGACCGAGGATTCCATTCTTCGGCTGCTACTTCTAGAAAATGGACTTTTTTTTTATTTTAGCCAAGAGGCGTTCTTCTTATGCTTGAATCCAATTCACGCCTTTCATTTGCTTTTGCCATTTCTACGGTCTCTTTGTCATGATTTAGAATCTCCGAGATATCTTGTCCTTTATATCGATGACCCTTGAGTCGGAGGGGACGAGCAAAGATTCTCGCGACTTTTGGTTTTTGTCAATTCTTCGAAAAAAGATTAAATTCATTTTTTTTTTTGCTAGCTCAATATGCAGGGTTAGCTGTGCCTATCATTGAGTACAAATTTCTCGACGTTTTTCCTTCTCTCCTCATGCTTAGGCCATATCTCAATGTGAGATTACCTACGTATCCCAGTCAGGGAATCAAGCCTTTCACGTAGTTCCAAAATCACAATCTTTGGGGTTGGTTTTTCCACTCTTGGTTTTTCTCCTCTCTTGCTCTTGATTTTGCCTAGGTTACCTAATGGAGGTTGAGTCCCTAGTGAGCTTTTTCTTCAAATGCCTTAACTTTTGCCTAGGCTGCGTTTTAGCAATTTTTTGCCCTAGCAGGTTTTGCTCTTACTTTTGCTTGGGTTCTTGGATTACCCAACAAGCATTTTTCACAAGAGAGTTTTTGTGTTTTGGAGAGGAATTTGGTGGAGATTTTTTTCTGAGTCTCCTTTGTGTTTGTACTTTCATGATGAGCAAGCTAAATCTAAGAGGTCTTGCGGAGATAACATTTTCTTTCTTAGTTTTTTACAAAAACCTAGTCCTAAGCAATCAGGGCTCGTCCCTACTTTCCTTTTTTTGTCAATAATCATAAAGAATTTGATTCTTAAAAACTTCTTTCTTTGGCAAAGAGACTGTAGTGCATTAGCAATTGTAAATTCAAGATCCAAATCTTTTATTAAGCATAAAATGGAAAGATAAAACGGGAATTCATTTAACCATAGAAAATTTCCAAACAGGGGTCCAAAGCATGTCCTAGCTTGATTTAGGAAACAAAAGTAATATTTAATGATTTTGGTCATGTCATGATCTTGCAATTGCTGCAGCATCTCAGGGTTTGCTCATTGCCTTTCACAGTTTTATACTCTTCTTCACCATCTTTTTTGTCAAACAGAATCTTTAGGTCAAATCCAGCTAGCTCTCGATCCAGTCTTCAGGGACGGGAGATGAGTTTGTTGATTCTTCTTCCATGTCACTGTCAGTCCATTCTTGATTGAAGAAGATTTGCATCCCAGGATGCCTCTGCTTGGTGGTTTCATCTTCCCATGTTTCCGCGAAGCCACAAAATGGGAAGTCCTCACCTTCTCTCACAAACCAACCATTAAGCGTCTTTGAGATCACAAATGCCTTTTTCTTGACTATGTTTCCCTTTGCTTTAGCCTTTTCCATGCTTTCTTTTCTCTTCTCCTCTATCTCAGCCTCCTTATAGCCAAGACCAAAGGCATATTGATTGTGCGGGGGATCGATCATTCGTGGGATGCCTTGTGATCTTTTGCCTAAACCCAATCCGGGGAAGTAATTCTGCTTCTTCATCATTCGTATGGCAGGGGTGCTTACGTAGAAACTTCTTTCAGGCATCAAAGCTTACACAGCAGTTGCTTCTTCAAGACTAAACCCAGTAAGAAAAGTTTCCTTTGTCTCGGCTCCTACTTCTTGCACGGGCGTATCGGAATGAGTTCGGACTAATGAGTCCTTTAGGATGGTCACAATCCTTCCATCTGCTACAAACTTAACTTTTAGATGTAAAGTGGAGGGCACTGCTCCAACGTCGTGTAGCCAAGGCCTTCCTAGCAAACGATTGAAGGCCTTCCTAGGGGATCAAATCGCCCGATGACTTATGCACCTCTTTCCCTCCACCATGAGCCTCCAGTCTCTTGTTTCTCTGAAAAACCCACCAAAACCAAGGGAGTTAAATCTCACAACTGCATAAACACATGAAAAGCTAGGGGCATTAAGTTGACATCTAAAAAGCATGCATTGCCTAAACACTCAAGTGCTGCTTAGGCTCCCTACGAACCACCTCGGCCTTTGGGCCACCAACAAGAGGACGATACTGCAGAATTTTGCCAAAACCCAACCTATGAGAAGGGAGAACGTAGGTAACAACATCAAACAAACTTGGCTCCTCAATCGCCTCCTCGTCAGAAGAAGGTTGGTGGCACCAACATGGATGGTGCGAGGAAGAGTCTGCAGCAGATGGTGGAACGTCGATAGAGGAAGATGGCGGCAAGTTGATGGTATCGGAAGGTGGTACGGCCATGAAAATCAAAGGAACGAAGGAAAGAAGGACAATGAGAACAACGGAGAGAGACGGTGGCGTGGAGAAAACGGCGATGGTCGGAGAAACGGGGGACGGAAAGGTTTCAGACGACAGAAGAGAGAAGGAAGAGAAAAGATAAAACGGCTCGTGAAATTAATTAAACCGAACTTAAAATCGATTTTTCGACTTTTGGTTTTCTCACAGCCGAGACATCGATTCCCCAACCGAGACATCGATTCTTCGGCCACCAAATCTATCTACTGGCCCTCTAATATGTTTCCCACAGCCGCAATGAATTTTGCTTAGTGTATCAACTCAAGCTATTATGGAATTCTGGGTCCTCAACCAATAGAATAGATAACGGAGGATGATGGAAATAGCCTTAGGGACACTCCCGAGCAAATGTAATATAGTTAGAACTAGTCTTGGGTGCATCCCCGAGCATATAGAATCCCAAGCACCAGTTTTGAACCTACTTTGGAATTCTCTGAGGCTCTCTTCGTAGCAACAAGCTCACCAATTACTGGTCATCCAACCAACTATGAATTCCCAAGTTCTCACTTGTAGAACCCAAGGATCCTTGATACATCAAACTCAAGCTCCATGCCCTAATTGTTGTACTCTGGAAGTACGATAGCCGTCACGGCCTATGTCAAAACTCCATGCTCAACGGCTCAGCAGCATCACGTGCTCATTACCCCATACTCACTATACTCACATAGCAACTCTATGCTCATCTCAGACAAACTCCGTCTCAACGGCTCTACGTCTGTAACCATCTCAGCAGCTCTACGCGGCTCTACGCCCGTAACCACCTCAGCATCTCTACGCTTGCTATCTCAGCAACTTCAAGCATACCATCTCCATCAAGTCCCTCAGCGGCTCTATGCCTGTTACTCAATGGCTCCACGCCCATTATCTCAGCGGCTCTACGCCCACTATCTAAACAGGCTCCACGCCGTAGCAATTAGAAAGATATTATCTGTTCTCAAGCTCTATGCTTGAATGCTCAAAGTCTAACACTTTGACTGCTCGAAGCTCTTTGAATGCCTAACCACTGTATACTGGATGCTCAAGTTCTACACTTGAATGCTCTACGCTCTACGCTCTGAATGATCAAGTCCAAAACTTGAAAGAAGCTATACGCTTAAAACAACACATACGCATGGGCCAGTTAGGGCTGTTAATTGGAACCGGAAAATCGATCGAAACCGGAAAAATCGGTCGAAACCGAATTTTTTAAACCGGTCGAATAATTTCGATCCGGTTCCGGTTTTAAAATTTTTACAAACCGGTTTCCGGTTCGGTTTCCGGTTTATGTATTTTAAAAACCGGTCGAAACCGGACCGGTTTTATATATATATATATATATATATATATATTCCCTTACCAATTAAGCCCTAAATTCATTCCCTTCACTCTTAAACACAGGCGCCGCACTCGGCGCTTCCAGCCTTCCACTCCAGTGCACGATCTCTCTCTCTCTCTCTCTCTCTCTCCCCTATCAACGACAAGGAATGGCCGGCTGTCCCTCATCAATTTCACTTGACCTTCAGCTTGGTAAGAAGGTCAAGAGAGACTGTAATTCCTAATCCAGATTATAGGATTCCAGTTGTCCTACTCAGTGAGTATTGAATACATCTACTGTAATCAGTTTGCAAAAAGTGCGGCAAAGTGCGGCGGCCGGCACATCTTCTTCGGTGGTGATGGCGAAATGCGGCGGCCGTCGGCCGGCGACTGTTATACGATGACTCTCTCTCTCTCTCATCCACATCTATTGATTTTTAGTTTTGTTTGAAACCCAAACTCAGATCTGGTCTGATGGAGCTCGGTGCCGGCGCCGGCCATATTTTCTGTCTGTCTGTCTGCCTTGAAACCGGATAAATTGATAAACCGGACCGGAACCGGATAAACCGGACCGGAACCGGACCGGATTATTTAGACCGGTTCCGGTTTTCATTTATTCCAAACCGGATAACCGGTTTCGACCGAAAAATATGTCGAAACCGGTCGAAACCGGACCGGTATCACCCCTAGGGCTAGTGCACAATTGCATCACCATTATCACATAGAGTCTATATCAATTACATCACCATATTCATCATTATCATATCTAACCATCATCATCACACTTACTATGTTTTAGCATCTCTCTCTCACTCCTGAAACAGGTCAATCCTGCATACAACCGGCTCTACGCCTCGGTTTTATCATCTCAAGCTCTATGCTCTAAAAATCAATAATGGTTCTACGCCTCGGTTTCATCACCTCAAGCTCCAAGCTTTGACCAACAAGCTTATGATCATTACCAGCTTCGCTCCTTAGTTCCACCACTCCAAGCTTCGACTTCTCAGGCTTCTGCCACATGACTGCAACTGGCACCACACCTCGATTCTCTCATCTCAAGCTTTGTGCTCCAGTTACTGGCCTTATGCCCCTATATCTCAAAACTGGAGTCCGATCGTTTCCAGAAGATGGTATGGATTCCACCCCAATTACATCAATTCCATCAAGCTCATTCACAAGGATAAGCTACTCTACCGAGCTCTACTCAGTCAAAGTAAGGATGATCATGAAAAACAAACGACTCACCCGTTGTGTACTGATCTACCCCCCCAAAATTCTGAAGATGCTTTTTGCAAAAATTTCCCTGGCAGCACCGCGCTCCTTCAACTACTCTCTGCCAAAATCTTGGCATGACCTAGGTACGTTGCACTATGGCTTTTTAAGCCCAAAGGTACATCTTCTGTTTCTAACCCTCCAAACTACGATTGGTCTGAATTTCCCTCGTGGAATACATAGGCAGCCTCCCGGCCCAACCATAACTAAAACCTTTTTCAAAAAACCCTTGGAATCGTGGTTCGACCAAATTGAAGTTGTTTTACGGCTTTGACTCTTACTTAAACATGTCTCGCGATTCGTCTAAGTTCAGTAAAAGATGGGCATCTGTAGACACCCCAATTTGGCTTACCGATTATTTCAAGTCTCACCTTAAAGACCATCTCGATGATGATGGATACAGTGATTGTTGATTGACTTCTGGTGTACCCTTTGGTGAGTACTTTTAACCATTTAAAGGATACAATTCAGAGTCAAATAGCTTTTTATACAGAAATACAGAATCCTAGGAGAATCCATGCATCTGTCGGCCACGAGATCCATCTCATGGCCTCAACTTCATTCTTTCACCCATGAAACATGTTGCTTGAAAATCTCTCTGAGAGATAGATTCGTTGGTAGCTAGATCTATTCTTCGGCCACCAGATCCATTCATTGGCCACTAGATCGATCCTTCGACCGCTAAATCGTCCTTTTTCCAAATTCTGGAATGTTCTGTCAATCGTTTGATCCGATACTCAAAACCCTAGCAGCCTTTTTCAGATTCTTTTGGGCTACAAAAGCATATTTAGACTAGAGATCTTCTTACCCTATAATTCCTTATTGATTCACGCCATTTGATTGGCCGGAGTGAGTCATCCTTTGCCTATATAAAGAGGCACATAGGGTTTTGAAATATACAACACAATTCACCCTCATAAGCCACAAAATTTTGCAGAAACACTGTCCCATATCTCCTCTACAAAAGCCCTAAACCTTCGAAGGCAGCCGCCATCCGACAATCAAACCCCTGAAGTACAAACCCTAACCCTAGGGTTTTTGAGAAATAAATCAGTCAATCACCCTCAATCCGAAGCAATCAAGCAACTGAGGGATCAAGGTGGTGAGGCCCAGGGGCCTATTGTTTGGTTCTTTTATACTTTTGTACATTAATTGTAGCATTTTGATTTTCTGTTAATCATTTAGTCTGGTGTGAGGAAGAACATTGGTTGGGATATCAATCCCTCGGCTAATACACCGATCCAGTGGGATTCCTCGGCCTTGACATCCATTCACTGGCCGAGGGATCTATTTGCTGGGACAGCGTGTTTGTTCTCTATTAATTTTTGATCCATGCTTTCATTACTCTTCAGGTTCACCATATCAACTATTTAAAGGCTAAAATCAGCTTATGTGTTTAGAATTAAATAAAGCAAGTATATATCATATGTTGAACGATTATGGGCCAGTTTCATTACTGGACAAAGAGAGGTGCCTAACACCTTCCCCATATTGTTCTATTGTCTCATGTACCTGGAATCTCTGTCTATTTTTCCTGGCTTTTATAAACTAGGTGGCGACTCTATTTTGATAATAACCGTTATCGTGTGGCGATATTTCTAGCCATGGGAATATTCATGATCCTGGTTTATGAAGTGGAACCAAACAACGATGATCAATTTGTATGGCGATGCCTCGCTTGGGAGGTGTCTACAATTTGATAACCTTTCTCCTTGCAAAGTTTGACACTAAAATGACACATAAATAGCTAGCTACATTTTTACTGGCAGAGAAGTGAGAAATTGCTACACTTTTTGCTCCGCTAGATTGAACATAGAGACAGAGATAACAATTACAAGTGAATATGCATTAGCCAGTTAAGAAAACTAAAATCTGATTCTCTTTATTGGAGAAATAAGGTCCTTCAATTTGTCTCTTGGTTTTAAGCCTCCCATTTACAGCCATCCACAGAATTAAGCAATTTCTAGGGATGAATTTGCATATAGCATGTTCTTTAATGACAAGATGATTTCAATTGCCACAAACATTATACAAGAAAAAATAATCATGCAACACAAGATGTATGCATTCTTTTTTTCATGACTTCCAAATACATTTTTTTTTAGTCAATCACGTAAATTGTGACGTGAGAGCTTTGATTAAATGTAGACAAACTAGTCTTTGTATATTCATCTATACATAACAGTTTTAGTTCCATCCTTTTAACATTAGAGCAAGCCAATTTGACTCTAAGTTCAAAACGAAACCCTAATTTTCGAATTAGGGGTTTTTTTTTTCAAGAAACTCAATTTAGGGTTTTTTTTCCCCAACAACTCAGCAATCAGTTAAGGGTTCTAATTGAAACAAAGGAGAGAGAGAGAGGGAGAGACCTTCGTGGTGGGGGAAACAACGTTGAACTACCTAAAAGCCGGTGGTGGTGGCGGTCGCCGGCGATGGGGAGCGCTGGGGTTGGGTTCTGGTGGTGGAGGTGGAAATGTGGTCGCCGGTTGTGGTGGTGGGAGCCCCCTCCTCTCTCGATTATCTTCTCTATCGTGAATGTGGGGAGAGAAGGGAAAGGGCCAGGCAATCTGTTTCAATTTTGGACCTAAGCGTTTTTTTTTAGCAAAACGACATCGTTTTGCACCGATGTCATGCTGACGTCAGCGGTTGTGTGAGTAGCATTTTTGTGATTTTAATCACATTTTTCCCATATAGAAACCATAAAAGTATCATATACAAGGAAGGATTATTCTCACATTTTCTCCAACATATTTATAAACCCCAAACAATTCCTACTTGGAGCTCTATTCTATTGCCCTGATGAATATGAACTCCAACATTGAAAGGTTGATCGACAAAATAGAGTGCCAGGTGAACTCATACTGATATTTCCTAAAGTATTGAATTGTTTATACGGTTGCTTTGGTTGGATTGTTAGGGCTTTTAAAGTTAAATGTAAATTTTACGTCAATGCATTACTACTCTCTTCTTCTTCTACTTTCCCTCCCAGAGAGGCATGAGACGAACCGACAAAATAGGGACATCAAAAAGTAGCGTTTACGAATTCCACAAAATGTGCTTGTGAATATTATTATTATAGACTTTTATGTTTGCGAATTTTGTGTTTTTATTAACAGATATACAGGGGCGAAAGGAATTAGGGGGGAGATGGCACGTGCCACCCCTAAGTGTAAAAAAAATAAAATAAAATTTATTACCTGTAGAAACGTGACGGTGAGTCGGTGACACCCCCAATTGAAAAAGAAAAAAATTAGTACTCTTCTTCTCTGTCTTCTCTGGCCGATCTTAGGTGATCTACCACCGCATCGTTAGGTCCACCAGAATCTATTGTGCAAAGTTGTCTTCACTCTTCAAAACTTTCCCTTCTCTAATTCTCTGGCCGATCTACCACCGGTCCACCACCTACCGATTCAAGATTCCTTTGAGCTTTAACTAAAGGACCAAAGGTAACCGATTAGTATTGTTAATTGTTTTGTATAAATATATAATAGTATTAGTATGGGCAGAGCCAGAATTTTAAGTCGAAGGTGGCACCCAAAACCATTAATATATTCAATATCAAAAAAGAAGTACACGTGTCTTAAGATTAACCATACATAATACCCAAAAAAAAAAACACGTCTTCACAGGTTAATCATTCATAGTTTAGAGTTCTACTAAAATGGAACTCAACGTGTTTTTAAATCACAGAAATCGGAAAAGATTGAATCTAAACCAAATTTCAGAGCAATTTCCTTTTCAATGTAGATAAGGGTACTATTTGAGAGGAATTCATCTTCCATTTTGTTCCAAAACCTAGTTTTGATAATCTTCATGGCAGAAAATGATCGTTTCGCGATTGCCGTTGAAACAGGAAGAGTAAGCACGAGTGTAATAAGTCGAAATACCAAGTAGTAGGTTGTTGATCTCCTTGTCTTCACCATCCATTGACACAAATGAGAAAGAGAAATCAAAATTTTGAACTCTAGAGTTCCAATTACTACACTATGCTTGTAATGAGAAAGTTGCATCTTCAACTGTGTCTTCTCTTGATCGTTGAAGTCTTGCGGATAAAACTTGTCTACCAACTGACAAACATTGTCCACTTCAAAAGATTCATGCTCCCGAGGATCCAAAGTCATGCTAAGAGTAATCAACTCCATTGAGTTCTCATTAGTCCGACTATCTAGCTCTTGCTCTTGAAAATCAATCGCAGCATAAAAGATATCAACTCAATAATAATGCTCAAGTGCAAATTCATCTGGATGATGGTGGGCTCGCCCTTTTCTTGGAACATAGCGAGCACTCGTGTCTAGGACAACTATAATGTGTTCTTTATATTCTCCACAAAATGACTTCACCGTAACATTGTAAAGCATCAAGTACCTCATCGCTCAATTTTTGAAGAAGACCTTTGGTAGATGAGACAAGACGAATAGCATTTACTATGTCTTGAGATTTACATTGCAAAGCTTGACAAAATACATCTGTGATCTTCAAGATTTCATTCACAACATGCAAGATGAAGGCAAAGTCAAACAAAGTCAATGCATCATAAGCTCCTTTGCCTACTCCACGATCATGCAAAGTAGATCCCTCTTCCCCAACATAGTCTAGAACCTCACATGCTGAATTGAACATTCTAATCAAGTTAGTAGTCGACCTCAAGTGAGAACTCCAACGTGCTTCCCCTGGACGTTGTATAGTGCCAATTTGATTAAGTCTTATCCCAGTCTCGAGCTCATCAATTTCAATGAGACACGTAATTCTAGAGCTTTAGCTTTTTTCAATTGATCATGTCTTTTGCATGAAGCACAAAAGGCATTGACAATATAATTCAGCTTTCCGAAGAATTGAAAGATGGGGAAAACTTCTCTCGAAGCTGTAACAATTGCCAATTGCAAACGGTGTGCTAGGCAATGCACATAGTATGCATATGGACAATCACGCAAAATCAAAGCTTGCAAGCCATTCCACTCACCCCACATATTGCTTGCACCATCATATCCTTGCCCTCGATTATTCTGAATCTCTAGGTTACGATTGGACAAAACAGTACATATATCATTCTTCAGAGTCAATGCCAAAGTGTCGGAAACATGAACAATCCCGAAAAAAATGCTCGCCAACAAGACCCTATTTGTTCACAAATCTCAGAATAATGGTCATTTGCTCCCTTTTTGACTCATCCCGAGCTTCATCGACTATAATAGAGAACTTTGCATCGCCAATCTCCTCACGAATTACTTTTTTCACTTTGGTTGCGATAACATACAAAATTTCTTTTTGAATCTTTGGTGATGTGTATGTCGCATTTTTGGGAGCTTTATCTAACACAACTTTGGCTATCTTCTCATTGCATTGACCCATAACAGATATTAAGTCAAGGAAATTTCCACGATTTAATAAATAAGGACTTTCATCATGTACTCTAAAAGTAATCCCATGAGTTGCAAGATATTGTGCTGCTTGAATTGAGCATTCAACTCATAGTTGATTTGATACAACTTCTCCAACACTGAAATCATCAACAACCCTTCGTATATGCTAAGATTGATTCATCAAGTCCTCATAATATTTTTGGGCAACTTTATGACAAGAATTTGGATCTTTCTCCACATGATTCGAGAAAGCACCATTCTCACCGGTAGCTTTGTTCCACTTCCTAAATCCATTAACAATGAATCCCGTATTTCTCGCATTTTCTGATGGTTGACTAAACAAAAAGCATGGTAGGCAAAAAGCTCATCAATTGTAAGGGAATATTCCAACCACGAAGGATGTAAATTGAACCATGAAGCTACAAAGCTATAAGATTTGGTACCTGTTTCAGTTCTAGGATAGTTTTGAAATATAGGTTGGTTTGAACTCTCGTTGATGTAAAATCGTCGAATTTCATCACGTTGATCAATATGATAATCATAAATACGTGTACGCTTTCCCGGATCATGCTCTAGAGAACTAATATCAACTTTATCGATTTCAGTTTTTTTTGAGTATTTTGAAGTGGATTTTTGACTTTTGGAGGATCACTAATAGAGATTGGCACTTGTAGACACCCTATTCTGGACATCCCAGATTAGTTTACTTATGGTATTTGATTCCTCGATGATGATACAGATCAAGAACATTCTGAGAATGTTAGTGTGTTTGAGCTTTGAGCAAGATAAAATCCTTTCAAACCCTTTAAACCTAACCCATAAAGCCTTTGCAAAACCCTACCTTCATACACTGGTGTAAAACTGGCATACGCTGGTCTATTGCCACGTGTCAGTCATCGGTCAACTTTGACCATTGACTAGGCTTGGACTCGCGCACGCAGGTCAGTCACCAGCGTACGTCGGTCAAACCTAGTCCCATCACCTTTACACAGCCATATTCAATATTCGTTTGAGAAGCAATCTCGAACAGGGGGATGTTCCCCTCTCTCACAACCAACCCCCATCACCTTGTCTTGTGCATTTAATGCATGGAGACTTCTTGGCCAAGGCTAATCAGCCTTCTTTCAGCTGGTTACACTCCCTCTCCTCCTATATATACCCCCCATGAATCCCCTTGCAAAGGGTGACAAGATTGGTTACCAAGTTCTATCTCTCTCTAACTTCAAGTTCAAGCCAAAAGTTTCTTGTTCATCCTCTCGTGGTGTAAAGAAGACAAGTAACACCCATCCATCCACATACATTCTCTATACATCCTTCAAGCCATTACTCAAGCTCAAATACCTTCCAAACTCAAAAACCAAAGGTATACCACCTTTGTAATAACTCTTTGTTCTGATCCCTAAGGGGGGCTGACAGGGTCAAGGCTGATAATCAGTACTAGTTCTAGCCTTAAAGTTGGCAAAGTTTCAAAATCGTGCATGGTTAGAACTGGCGCATGCTAGTCCCAAGTACATGTATGCCAATAATGGCTGTACGTGCAGTACTGGTCTGGGGATTAGTGTCTAAGTATTTTCTATTTTATATTCCATATATCTCACTGTAAGAATGCTAAGAACCAATTTACTATTTTTCTTCGTTAAAATTACTAGTTTACTTTTTCAATATTCATTTATGCTGCTATGGAATACCTCTGGGGTCTTCTGAATATGTCTCAAAACCCAGAAAGTGAAATATCATTTTCAAGTTCTAGGTTTCTTGGGTGACAAACCATTTTACAAAAACCCGGGTGGTGACTTTTCAAAATTTCTAGACAAAAATGGGCGGCGCGCGAGGAGCCTCCTCCGAAAAAGAGGTCTCTCGGGCTCTAACAGCCCACAGTAACGCATCAAAAGACGTAAGAAGTTATGTAAAGGTTGTAAGTAGCACACAAGGCCAACGAGCTTACAAGAGTTTCTGTATTCCAATCTTTTAAAATGATTTTTGTAATTGAGAATATTCTCACATGGTAGAAATAAAGAGGGACATTGTAGGTGTATTTGAGTTATAGCCAGTTAACCCAATCATGATACACCTTTTGTCCAAAATTGGTAGTCCATTACGAAATGACCTATAATTTTCGAATTGAAAACTAACATAATAGTTTCACTAAAAGTAAAACATAAATTTACTCCCTCCGTCCCAAATTTTATAGAACATACTTTAGTTTTCAACGGTTCTAATATATTTTATCTACAACAATCTATGCATAGCACGAGTTTTATGCTAGTTATTTGTTAACTCGATATGTTTTAAAACAAGGTTTCTTGAGAATTAATAGAACCTGCACATACGTTTTTTGTTGTTGGTAATGAGGGCGCGCGTACTTCAGACTGATTCCTGCAACCTCTTCCACTATTGCTTCACACGCCTAAGAATTGTTGGTAAGAAGAATTGAACCAAAGACATTGTTGGGGCTTTGGTGCAATGCCATTTTTGCATGTGGCAAAATCCCCTTTGTATTTCTTCATCAATTAACTTCCACCACCAATGGTGCAATAGTCAATGGTATTTTGAATTGGTGGTTGGGTTTGATGATGTGGGACAAATGGCAAAAAGGCCTAAAATGTGTGTCTCAATGTTTTTCTAGTAGTAAAAAAGAAGTGAATCTTAAGACTTTTTTAATTTTTTTTTTGCATGTTTTATGATTTTAATTAGCTGACAAATAGTGAAATTCAAATTAACATTTCTTGATAAAATTATTTTTTTCTCAAAACATGTCCGGTAAAAAACACAAAATTTAGATTTTCCTCAAAACTAGCTTCCTACACAAATAAACTATTAACTTGTAAGTTACTAAAATCTTTTTATAAAAAAATTATTTTATATTAATCACTTGAGAATTAAATAATTATTTTATACATTTAATTAGTAAACAAATAGTGAAATTCATATTAACATTTCTTGTTAACATTATTTTTTCTCAAAACATGTCTGGTAAAAATACAAAATTTCGATTTTTCTCAAAACTAGCTTCCTACACAAATAAACTATTAGTATTTAATATAATAAGGGAGCTCATTATTTGAATCCTATGTACATAAATCTAATGGCCAAAACTTATCCTTCATAAATCCAATGGCAATGGTCTCCTCCTCATTATTATGTTTGCCCCATATCCAAAACCAAGTAACGCTCTGACCCTCTGACCCTCCCCATTCGGTTTTCCCCTCCCTCTGTCCCTCTCTCCTCTCTGTATCCAACAAAAAGAAAGTGGAAGAAAGGCAAGAATCCTACATTTTTCTCTTCTCCTTTTTTAATCTAGGTAGTTTTTCTTTTCCCTACGTAATTTCTCTGCCTTTTGTTTTCTTTGCTTCAATGTGTTTAGAAGAATGCCTAAATAGAATAAGGAACAATACATCATCTTTGTTTTCTTTGCTTTTTGTTTCCTTTAGTAATTTTATATTACATTCAAGGTGTTTGTTACAATGCCTTAATGAAATAAAGAACTATACATCACAACTAATTGGTGTTGCGCATGAGAAGGCTGACCCTTTTATTATATTTCAAGGGCTATACTTCAATGCAAGTTAAAAATGTTACTGGAGACAAAAAGATAGAATCATTAATGTTTTCTGGCAAGGGGTTTGACCAACTAGTTTCCAAACCCTGTAGCCACTTTTGAGGCTGTGGAATTAGTTGAGTTGGTTGCAAGTCTTTTTGCACGACAATAGTTGATATTAACAAAAATAGTTTTGACATCAAGGAAAATTCCAAACCATGTGGCTCCACAATTGTTTTGACATTAAGTTTACTCTTTAGGCTCGCGCGTTTACTCTTTAGACGAGTGTTCCCAATATGTCCTTTAAGTGGTTTTTTTTTCCTGTTTCACAATCTTGAATTGGGTTTTGCCGTTGTGATCAATAGTTGGTAACACATGTTCCTAGCATGCCTTTGAACTTGCAATTTTTTCACCATTATTTTTGGTAAACTTTACCAACTCCATACCCTACGTTTATAGGAATTGATAGTTCAGGGAAAACAAATGTCATGCAAAGGGAAAGAAAAAGTATCTATCCCATGAGAAATGAGAATGCATAGGTATAACCCTTAAATTGTTTAACCTCCTTTTTTTTTAATGTTCGACCAAGGTTTTTTTTTTTTTTTGACATTTCTCAACTGAATTTGTACATGTAGGTTCAACATCTCTGAGACAGAAATATTGGAATCGTAATCCATGATGAGCAGGACCAAAATGTCATCCATACCCATGAGGTATGACTCCTGGGTATTAGAATCGTAATCGTAATCTGTGATGAGCGGGACCAAAGTTTCTTGCAAATCATATTTAGTACCCTTAATACATTTTACATATTTATTAATAAGATATCCCAAGAAAAGAAGCAATGACTAGGAAAGGGAAGGCAACACATGTATGCAATGAAAAAGGAAAATTCACGAGTATACACCTTCTAGCTTTCTTTTGGTAGCTTTATAGCAAATTGTGGAGCATCTCTAATCTACGCCTTTTGTCTTCTTTGTTTTTTTAATTTTAATATTTTTGGTTTTATGTTCGTACAAATACACCTATTTTTTTAAAAGCATTGTTGTACTACTTTAGGCAGAAGCTAATAATGTGATATCAAAAGTGGCATTGGCGCAACGTGCAAGACAAAAACAAGAAAGAATTTTAAAGCAAGGCGCGAGTGTCTTCAAGCTGGTAATGTGATATCAAAAGAAGCATTGGCGTAACGTGCATGATGAGAACGAGAAAGAATATTGAAACAAAGCACGGATTTGCAAAAGTAGCATTATAATCCCGTATAAATCAGTTTCGTTGGCGAGAATGGTCAATAGTTTCAATAATTTATTTTTGTTGTATTCAAAATGGGCAAACCCTAGTAAACTATTAACTTGTAAGTTACTAAAATCTTTTTATAAAAAAACTTATTTTATATTAATCACGTGAGAATTAAATAATAAAATTATTTAAAATCTTCCAGCCAAGTTAAATAACCAACCTTGAACTCTTTTGATCAATTATAAGATCGGTCACATAAAGTCATTTTTTTAAATATGTAAAAAGTGTTAGTTGTTTATTAGTGGGACTTGATCATTATTCCTTGGCATTGTGTATCGTATATGGTGCTTTCTAACTTGGTTATAACCCCACTTGCACAAATTTGTTGTTTTCAATTAATTTCATTCTGGCAAAAGAAAAATGATAATTCAGAATTACTTTTTTTATGCTAGAAATTAGTTTAAGGTACAAGATATTTATGAACTAATTTTTAAAACAAACGAAAATAGTTTTGACATTATAAATACAAAATAGGAAAAATTTAGGCTCTGTTTGAAACCCATGAAAAGAAAAGGAAAAGAAAGGAAAATAAAAAAGAAGGGAAATGAAAAGAAAATAAGAAAAAAAATTTACTATTCACCACATTTGAAATTCTTATTTTTCTTTCTTTTTCTTTACCAACCAAACAATGGAACGAGGAGTTTTGTTTAGTTGTGAGTTTAGTTTAGTTTTGGTAGTGGGTGGAGAAAGAAATAAAGTAATGATTGAAAAAATGGATAATGATTAGAGAGATGATTAGAGAGATAGAGAGAGATGAAAAAGTAATAATTGAAAAAATATGATAATAATTAAAAAAAAAAAGTAGAATAATAATCACAAAACTAAACTAAAACCAAAATAAAATAGCAACCGCAAAAAAATTTCCTTCCTTTTTCCATTCCTCTCCATGGGTAAAAACGGAGCCTTAGGTCTAGTTTCACTGGTGCAATTGAAATTCGCTTAGGGCACGATATAACAGCGATTGAATAGGGTGTCATTCCAATCGATCAATGGACGACATGGCAGCGTACTACCCTACTCCTCCACCATCCGCCCTCCACCCCACCCCTCACCACCCATACTACCCTCCTCCCCCACCCCACGGCGCCCAACCACCCCCTCTCGCACCACTGCCTCACCAATTCCACCCTCACCACCACCTCCACCACCACCAACCCCCGTTCGCCTCCTACGCGCCCCCTCACTACCCGCAGTCCTCGCACGACCAGGTCCGGACCCTCTTCGTCGCCGGCCTACCCGAAGACGTCAAGCCCCGCGAGATATACAACCTCTTTCACGAGTTCCCCGGGTACGAGTCTTCTCACCTCCGAAGCCCTACCTCTTCTTCCCAGGTACTACTTTTTTCCAGTGATTAAAGTTTGTTTTATCGCTTTTTCATTTGTTGGCTTTGAAATGATTGGGAAAAAAAATGCTTGAAGCGGTTAAAGCCATCATTTTTACTTAAACACAAGTATATGCTTTTATTCGTTGGTTTTCTTGAATTTTGGTCCTTTAATTGTGATTGTTGCTAAAAGGGAGATGTGTAGACCTTATGGATGACCATGAAATGTCATAAATGAACCCGGAATGTTGATATTTTGGAAGTAGTTGAGCCTTTCCATTTGTTAGATTTGAAATAATTAGGAAAAAGAATGCTTGAAGTGGTTAAAGCCATCATTTTACTTAAAAAAACGTACTTTTATTCGTTTGTTTACTTGAATTTTTCCCATGAAGGGCTGGTATTGGTCCTCTAACTGTGATTGTTGCTAAAAAGGAGATGTGTAGACATATGGATGGCTATGAAATGTCGTAAATGAAACCTAATATCGACGATCATATTTTGGAAGTAGTTGAGACTTTAGAGGAGTTGAGGAATCAGAAAGGCAAAACTTTGGCAATGAAAATAGAGTTGCATATACTTCAAATAAGGGGAACAAACAACCCAAGGGGGTTGGCTAAAATATTTGTGTGAATTCCTAGCCATTGCTGGTGCCCTATATATTAAGGATTTCTTGAGCTCCATATCATTCAAGATTCTTCATAACTTGTCGTACATTTTTGATTATTTGTGTTGGGACGTAAACTTATGGTGATATATACGCATCAAAATATGTTTTTATGTATGTAGTTGAATTTGCATTCCCCAATCTGTTCATGCACTACATTTTAGCAAAATTACATATCAGCAATCCTTTTCTTGTCGTGTCATATCTCTGTCCTGTATCCGTGCTTCTTAGATGGAGGACATCCACCGTCTAGCATGGAGATATTACTCAGTATGCTATACCCACATAACATAGTAGGATGTTAGAAGTAATTTATGTTATGAAAGACCTTTCGCTGGGACTTCAGAGACTTGATTATTCTTCTCCCCAGTGGGTACCATTTGTAAGATATTTCAATTGGCTTATTCAAATGTTACAAATATTGAAGGAGTTCAGTTTTAGCACATGATGAATTGTTTTGGATTTCCTGAAGTAGTCAACAGCAGTGAATTATCTATAAACTATATAGTAAGCAAGACCCACATGCCCTGGGTTTCCATTTGATTCTTGGATTCTTAACTTCTTCCCTGTGAGGTGGCAGGATTATTTGCTTAGCCATCTCCTGAAGGAATTATCCAATTTGTGTTATCGCCTTTGTGATGCCATTCGCACGTTGTAGAATGGGCCATGATATGTAGTTTGAACTGGTCCTTAATTCCTTTGCTTCCTACTGGGGAGTTGGGTAAGTTATGTGGGTATGGTCATCAAAACTTCATGGAAGGCTATTTATATCCAAGGTTGGTTTGTGGCTGCATGGAAATGCTATTTTTTTGCTAGGCTGAGTTCCCGCTATATTTTAGGTATTTTTTGTTTTGCTATTTTTGTTCGTCTTTTCTGAATTATTTTATTAGTCTTAAAGGTACAAAATTATGACCAAAAGCAAAAAAAAAAAGGTTCACTAAAGATGAAAAAATACGTACACTTTATTTTGTCTAAATTGTCATCTATCTAATACGAACTTTTTTCAACTTCGGTCCACATGTTCCTATACTTTTCCGATTGCTCTTGTTGAGACGAATGATTAATCCTAAAAATTACGACAAAATACTAAACAAAAATTACAAAAAGTAATTTGCCAAAAAATACCCAAGACAAAAAAATATATCACGAATTCACAAAATCATAGGAACTTTTGCATTGGATATGTTTTCTTTCCCTGTTAAAGTATGTGTTAGCTTTTCGTAAAGTGGTCTTGACCTTGATTTAGTGGTTTATCTATAATTACATATTTTGACATGTTTGTGTGGGTGCAATTATCTTGAATTTTGATTATTATGCATTTTGATGTCGTACTTATCTCACAAATGATGATATCTAACAAGCTCTTGTTCACAGCCATTTGCTTTTGCTGTATTTATGGATCAACAGTCAGCTGTCGCGGCAATTCAGGCACTAAATGTAAAACATCTTGCTCAGTTGTTTATGCAATGGTCGTATTTTTTTACACAGTGGCTTGTTGCTTTGCGAAAGCTTAGGTTTTTGATGTTCTCTTATGAACAGTGAGAAATAATGTGTCACTGTTGATGTAAAACTGCGTCATTTGAAGGAGAACTACACATTTTTTATTAGTCGAAAGTATAAAGAAGAGTTCTCTTTTGCACTAATCTTTTGAACAACACAGTTGTAGGTGATTTTTATTGGGACACAAAAGGTCGATATGATTGCAAAGTTTAGGTTAAGTTATGCAAAAAAAAAGGTTCAGATCAAAAGTTATTTAATGTCCTCTATGAACAGTAAGACATAATTGTGTGTTATCAAATGAGAAACTGAGTCTTTTTGAAGAGGAACTATACGGGACCTTTTTGTCTTCGATTTAGGTATTTTGTGAAGAAGTGTTCTCTTCTCCACGTCTCCTTCGATTAACATAGTTGTAACCTTTTTTTTGTTGGACTTACATATGATTGCTAGGGGTAGCTTAAGTTATGTAAAGGCAGATCAAAGATTCAAGGTGGACAGTAAACTCTATTTGGGACGAATGGTTCCAACTTAGTTAACAATAACCTTATCAAGTACTAATGGTGATTATAAGAGAACTCTTCTAAATTTCTGACATAGACTAGGCATGAGGCCTGTCTCAAGTGTGGGCTCCATTAAGCCAGTGTATTGTGTGAGTTAAAACTTACAATGTTCACAATAACTTGCTTACGTCTGGCATTGTAATTTTCCTCATTTTGGTCATGATCACCTGCCTGCAGAACAAGTCACGTTTTCTATTTTGAAGTGAATAATTTGGATACGAAAAGAAATTAAATTGCATTTTTTATAGACTTCCTAGTTTGAGCGATTGACCCAGTAGTACCCTTCTTTTTTTTGTTCTTTTGGGTAGTTCCCTCATATGATGCTATTAACATTCTCCTCAAACGACCCTAGAATGACCCTTTTCCAGTGAACAATAGACTTGCTCGAGTGCAAATAGTTATTTACATTTTTTTTTATTGGTTTTACTGACTAGAGCAACCAGTATTTGATATTCCCACATTTATTTCGTTTATCAGGTTTTGTTTCTTATCTACTAGGTCTTTATAAAACATGGGTACTTAGAAATCTGTGAAACTAACTTAACAACAGTGAAGGCAATGCACATGCCAAACGTGCAAGGTAATTCTGAATGCATCTTCCCATTAATATCTCATTCATTATAGTGGTTTTTCTGCAGGGAATGGTTTTTGACCTTGAGAAGGGGTCCACCTTGTATGTTGATCTAGCAAAATCTAACTCACGATCCAAGCGCTCAAGAATTGGTATGATCTATTTCATTATTCCAGAGGCCTGCAGCGCCTGCTGTTCTACAATTTTTCCCCACTGTTTTAGACCTGAATTTGTAAACTACTTGATAATTTGTAAACTTCTTGATCAGATGATGGAAAACCTGGATCAGAGAAGAGAACTAAAGGATCTGCTTCATTTTCAGGGGGCATTCCTGATACTGGTAAGATGGCTGCCGTAAACTGTTCAGAGCATGAAGTGTTCTCCTTGGGAGCTTTTGTTGCAAACAATCTTTCTTTTAATTCTGTTTGTTCTTTCTACTGGAGTATATAATATGATTGAGGTTGACCTCCGCAGTATCCTTTCTCTGCTTGGATGCTCGTCTAATCTGCTGCTTGGAATTCTAGTTAGTTAGTCACATGTGACACGTTATTCTAAAAGCTCACATTGCACATGTTTTGCACGCTTGGGCACTAGCAGGTGTTGGCAGCGGTCACATGCCCGGAATTGGTAATTCTGCTTACAACACAATTGGTTATCCATCCACACAAAGGTCATCTGCACTACTTAAAGCACATTTTATTTCTTGGAAATGAATATTTGTAGCTGAATAAGCACATTTTCTTACTTGAAATGATTTCTTCTAGCTGAAAAGTCCAGGGCCTACCAAAAGCAGCTTATTACAAGCCCTGTTCCCTGGAGATGGAGGACAATATTAGCCTTATGAGAACAATTACGTGGAACCTAGTCTAGTTTTTCATTATTTCTTTTTATATTTCAGTTACACAAACTATGACAGTAGAGCTGCGTATGAGACAACCAAGACAAAGGTAGTAATGTTTTACCATTGGACTCATGTTTAGCTTATTCTGATTCGGCTTCCATTATGTTCTTATGCCATTTTATTTCGCTCCCAGATGGAGATTGGATGAGTCGCTTTATTAAGTATGAATACTGAGAATAGAACCATGTTCCATCTTTACCTCTTCTCTTCTTGCATAATCTGATTTTCTCTCTATTGCTTAGCATTGTAACACTTCTGCCTGTTTTGGCAGTTTTGTACTAATTGTAGTAGATTGAATAGGAAAACCCTTCCTTGCGTAAAATATGAATTGGTGATGACTTCAGTTCTTAAATCTTAGTTAAAAAATAAAATAGATTTCTCTGATTAAACAAATAAACACTAAAATATTGAAAAATGACTGATTGTCAAAGATGTCGCTAATAAAAAAACTGATTCAAAGTTCAAACATCTAATTTATGACAACTATACCAAATAGGGCCATAATGGTCTTATTTCTACTGATGGGCTTTCAGTCATAACCTTGAGGTTGGGCCTTAGTATAGCCGTAAGGTTAGTCCTTTTGACCTGGACGTCATGAGTTCAAGTGTGGAAAAACCTCTCCAGTTGCAGGGGTAAAGCAGCGTGAACCTGACCTTATTAAGAACTCACATTGGCGGGAGGCTCTATTTCTCAACTGTAACCATAATTGATATTGTCCTATCGGATGAAACTGCGGGGGTTCATGCTAAATTAGAAATTTGGAGAGAAACATTGGAGTCCAAAGGATTTAGGATAAGTAGGTTTAAAACTAAGTATATGCACAATGTTCTAAATGGCGCTTGGTGCTAGTAGGGCGGAGACCCACCTCCAAGTGCCAAGCTGTCTAGGTGGCGCCAAGCAATTCGGCGGGTTTTTTTTTTTTAACAAACCATTATCCAATCAAATTATATTCTATGTATCCATAATGCAAGTTCAAACTTCAAAGTACAAACCCAAATGAAATTAAGTAGTAGCAACTAGCAAATAAGTTGAATAAGACAATAAGTAGTAAGGCTTCGCTCTCACCTCCCTTGTATTATTTTTATATATATATATTTTTAGGCCGCCAAAGCCGCCAAACCTCCCTGGGTGCCAAATCAAACGCCGAGGGCTATTGGCGTGGCGGCAGGGCACCTCCAAGCGCCTAGGCGGTCTGGCGGCCGCCATTTAGAACAGAGTATATGCGCTGTAAGTTTAGCGACAGTAGAAGTGCTCATATAGAAGTGAGGATTTAGGATCAGGAGATACCAATACCAAAAAGTGAGCATGGTAGGTATTTGGGTTCAATTTTTAGCATGAAGAGATTATGGATGATGTAACCCATAAGATCCAAGTTGGGTGGCTCAAGTGGAGAGCCGCTTTGGGTATATTCTGTGATCGAAGGATACCTAACAAATTGGACGGCAAATTCAACAGAACTGCTATCCAACCAGCGATGCTTTATGGGACGAAGTGTTGCCCTATCAAGAAGCAACAAGTGAGTAAGATGAATGTAGCTAAAATGAAGATGTTGAAGTGGATATATGGTAAGACTAGGAGTGAGAGAATTGGAAACAAAACTATTCGTGAGACGGTAGCAGTTGTACCTATACAGGATAAGTTGAGAGAAAATAGATTCAGATGGTTCTGACTTATTTATCATTGACCTACGGATGCAGACGCAGTAGTCAAGAAGAGTGACATGATAGTAGTGGATAGTCGGGTTAGGGGAAGAGGAAGACCTAAATTGACTTTGGATGCTGTGATACAAAAGTACTTGGGCTTACTAAATCTAAGCGAAGATGTAGTCCTAGATAGAGTTCAATGCAAAAACAGGATTCATATAGCCGACCCCAATTGATTGGCACACAGGGCTTGGGTTGTTAAGTAACCATAATTGATGTTTTAAGATAAGGCTTTGTATGATGGAGAATCGGATGTGGGGCTTTTAGAGTTTAGAGCAGGTTTTACTTCTTTACATTATCACTTAGTTGCAGTTTTTGTAGTTGTGAAGAATTTTTAAAATTTTTATTGATTGTGTGCATATGTTTAGAGAAAAAAAAAATTCTATAACAAAGCTTTGAAGCTTTTTCTTGAAAAAAAAATATTAATATCAGGACAATGCAATGTGTGTTATTCTTGAGGGATTTAAGTGACTTTATGGTTCCCCACAATAGGGTTATTATGAGCGTAGGTAGGTTTTTCCCTGGCAGAGTCTTTTCTTGATGTCCACTGCTCTGTCTCTGTCTGCAGCATCGTGTATGATTTCAGTGATCAATCATTTTGATACATTGTTTTGGTTTGCTGAAGGCATTTTCTTTGGCATGCAATGTCATATCGTTGTTATTTTGCTGCATTGTCCATGTTTTGGTAACATATTGATGTTTCTGTATAGATTGTTTTACCAAGCAAGGGCAAATTTTTAGCACGCCGGCTTTGTTAATTTTGGTTTAAGAAGGAAATGACCTCTTTGCAGCTCTTGCAAAGAAGAAAAATACAGCTTCAGTTACCTCTTTGGTGAGGAAGTTTTCTCATGGATCAGATCGAACTTAAAATTATATGTCAATTGAACTATTGAAACTATCCTCCAGAGCTATGTAGCACTGACAAGGAAAAATTAGAGGACAGGACATGTTGGTTTATGGGTTTTAGAAATCATGTATGTATTCTATTACGTGAAATAACCAAAAAAAGTAGGGCGCTGATTGTATATATGCAACACCAGACGTACCTTAAATTATATTTGTCGTTAATAGCATTCACAAAAGTATTTCAACAAAAAGCATTTCATCTTTTGTATGCCTTTCTATCGAATAAACCATCATCCGTAAAAAATTCTACTTTCTCTAAGTTTGAATTAGATCCTACTATTTCATTAATCACCTTGACTTGTTTTCCGGGTGTCTGGAGCATTTTTTAAGGTGTCCCCAAGTGTCCAAATGGAAAACGTAGAGAAAAAATAGGACACTTTGAATTTGAGTGTCGGATATGTGTCCGGAGAGTGTTGGTGTTCGATAAGTGTCTGACACCTGTATGTGACCTCCGACGAAGTGTCCGTGCTACACAGCTCCCAAGTATTGTAGTCAACATTTTTTGGAGATGGAATTTCGTATATAGCAGAGTGGCTTGATCTTGTTATCACCGCCTTACTTTTGTATAACCATATCCTCAGTTGAACGTATATCATTTACGCTTTTCAATACTCACCATTTTTTTTTTTTAAACTTCGGGGTTCTGTTCCACTTTAGCAGAACTCTTCAGCTACCGCATGCCCTACAATATTTGTGGCTAATTTGGGACCAACTTGTATGGAGGAGGAGCTAATTCAAGTATTTTCAAGGTTTGAGGCTGCTAGTTTTGTTCTATATTCCCTTACGAAGCTTGTAGAACTAAGATATTTGTTTGTTTTTGTTCTTTCTCAGTTTCCCTGGATTTCTGAAATTGAAGATGCAGAGCACCTATGGAGCTCCGGTTGCATTTGTTGACTTTCAGGTACTTAATTTCTATTTTGGGGCTTAGCAAAAAAAAATTCTATTATTGGACATCAAAAAAATGAGTTTGGTTGAATTTTTGAAAAACTTAACCATGTAGCTTGGTTCTATTATTGTTTACTTAAAAGGTCTGCTTCGTGACCAAAACAATCCATTTGCTTTTTGAGGCATATTGGAACTTCTTGTATGTTAATATGTTATGAACTTATAATCTGTTTGTGGACTAATGTTACTTTGTAAGTGATCGATGGCTGTTGGTTTGGGTGGCAGTGTGGTGTTGTAGCAGTGGAGAAGGGATGTTTCTATAGGCTTGTGGCACTAGGGAGATGTTTGTAGTGGTCTGGGCATAGGTGGTTGGTGATTTTAGTGGCTTTTGTGGAGGTTAGTGGTGGCAATAGTGCGACTGAGATAGTGATAGACGTTTAAAAAATCTGCAGAGAGGTTTGGTCTATGAAGAGGTAGGGGATGATCACGTGGTGAGGGTAGGTGTGTGGACCTTAACTTTCAGATGAGTTCTAGAGCTAGAAGATTAAAACAAAACTATGATAAATTACCGCCTCCATCCACGAAAATATCGTTAATCGGAGATAAAAAAGTAAAACCGCATTTTGCCAAGGACATCTCCTTTCATGTTATTAGATGCATTTTAGTTTCTTAAATTGCTTGCCAATTGCAGTTAGCTAGCATAAGAGAGAGAATATCAAAATACTCTCCAATGGTGTTGCTAACTAACTTGTTAAACTAGCACAACTTCATTTTTAGCTTGGACTGTGCTTAACTGTGAGGATGGTACAGTAGACTGTGCTCAACTGTAACAAAACTTCACAACACCATGGAGCTACTACGTGAAGGAGTTATCTTGGGTCTTAAAATTTTATTATGTGTACGTTGGTTGAACCAATTTGTGAGTAGTGAGAAGATGCCTTGAAAGGCTTAGAGTGAGAAAGGAAAAGAAGCATCATTTTAGTCCGAACATTGACTTGTATGTAGTGTATAAGGGCAATCTGGTACTTACAGAATGCATTTGGAGGGAAAGCTGCTGATAAAGTGCTTTTAGATACTTTTTCATCTCTTTTAACGCAACGGTCTCACTGGTGAGTTTAGATGGGGTGTAGTTATTTGAGCTATTTTGTTATGAAGTCCCCTGCATAGATGGGGTATCCGTTTGCTTTATGTGTCCAATTGTTTATTTAATGCACTTTCAACATGCTTAAACACGTTTTAACACCACCATTGGAGCACCCTTCATTCACTAAAACTGAATGGGTTCTTAACAGATGAATCTGAGTCCCACTTTTATCAACTTTTTCTGGTTTTCATGACACATTTGAGTAAACAAATTTAACACTGCCGTTGAAGATGGCCTAATGGCTTCATGACAAGGCTTACTATGAAGGCCTGTGCAATATGAGGGAAACTGGCCTTCGATTGGCTAACTATGGAGGCCTGTGCAATATGAGGGAAACTGGCCTTCTAATCGACCCTACTTTCTGGAAAAGGTGGAAAAATAGGTATCAAAATTGATATTGCGTCATCACAAGAAGTAATCGTCCTAAAACTTGGGACATTCATAGCTTCTTGTATGTAGCAGTGGCGAAACTGCTCAAGGAATAAAAGTTTTACGTACCCCTTTTATAGTGTTTTGCATGATCATGGAGATGGTCCTTTAAGTCTGCTCTCTTTTCATTGCTTTTTCAGTGTTACATGCCATTTTATGTGCAGGATACTGCCTCTTCAACTGAAGCACTGAATCATCTGCAAGGCACCAAGTTGTACTCATCACCACCTGGTGAGGGCATGCGGTTGGAGTATCCTTCAAAAGCTATTGTAGTCTGTTTGGTTTTGTTTTTGTTTTGTTTTCCGTAGTCATTTTTTCGTTTTTTGGGAACAGAAAACAATGATAAGTTTGAGAATAATCATCATTCCACCCTCCTTTTGTCCTAGGGAAAACATTTATTTGAAAAATCAAAAGACGTTCTTTAGGATTGGGTTGCTTTGAAAAAATAAAAATAAAAAATCCTTTTAGCAGTTCTGCAAGACAAGTTTTCTTTGCTTTTTGGAAAATGATGCAAAAGAAAAAGCAGAAAGCACACAAATTTTTCATACAAATTTTTTCTCCATGGCTTTCTTTTGTCATCCAATTTTTGCTTAATGAGAAATTCAGGTATGCGAAATCGCGGATGGGAATGCGCAGTAAGAAGTCAAGGTGAATGCAAGTTTATCAAAGGAAATGTGGTCGATCTCCCTCTTCCATTATCACTCAAGTGGATGCGCATTGTATGTAGTTTTGGACCTGAGATTTGATTACCGAGTGCTTGTTTGATTAACTATTATGGAGTACTTTTTTTTGGTCCTTCGGAATAATAACTGTTATATGATCATGATCCTATCCCTGAATCACACAGCTCTTGATGACAGTTAACATGTCGAACATAGTTCTCAATGGAGGAATAAGTTCCAAAACTTGTTTTATTTCTTTCATGGCTTTTTACACGATCAACAGCAGAGATCATGTGCCTTCCCTAGCGAGACAAGGTAGGCATGTGGCTTCTACCATTAGTCCGACATACAGCTATATGGTGTTCTTGGCAGACTATGTAGAATTGCTCGTGGAGTGGACTTAAGAGCATCCACAGTGGAATAAGCAAAACAAAATGTTTTTAAAGTTAACAATATTTGTTCAAAAAAGTGCTCACATTGGAATAACCAAACTTAACAACCTCTTATTAACTCATCAAATTTTGGTTTTTGAATAATCAAAGCTAGCAACCTTTAGCCAATAATCAAATTTAGTGATCTCCATATTTTCTCAATCAAGTACACCCATCATTACACAAAAATCTTTTTTTTCTCTCTCAACAATGTTTTCAAAAAATAATTATAAAAAACTATTCTTACTATTCTTTTCAGAAACTTTTTCTTAAAAAAAAAACTTGTCTTTATATGAATTCTTTTTTTTTAAAATTTTTTTTTATAAAAACTGTTCTTCAATTTTTTAAAACTATTTTTTAAAAACAAAATTGCCTTTATACAAAGCTGTTTTTTTACACATTCTTTTTCATTAACTATTTTTTAACTTAAACTGGTTTTTTTCTTCCAAAACTGTTTAATTAACTTTTTTTTTTCAAAAACAAATATTTTTTTTATAAAAACTATTTTTAACATAAACTAGTTTCTCAAAAACTAGTTTTCAAAAGATTTACGTGAAATGAAGGGAAAAAATTTAGAGAAAACTCATGGATGGAAGCAATGATCTCATTGGTTTTGATTATAAGCAAAAAATAACCAATGTGAGACTTGATATTGCTAATTTTAGCAACCTCTAAATGGATAATCAAAATCTGATGTGGCATGTTTTGATTATTCACTTTTGCTTATTCCACTGTGGATGCTCTAAGAGGCTGAAACATACAATTTGAGGATTGGGAAAAAGTTTTGAAGCCACCGCTAGGCTCCTAGCACTGAAATTGAACTTTGCAATGAACTGGACTTGTAGAACCTGCAAATGAACTCTCTTCTTGTTCTATCCAGTGAACTTGAGATTTTCAAAACTTTACCACAAGTGCCTGAAAGTTGTGAAAAATGTACATTACACGCTTGAACGAGGCTTGAGACAACGGAAAATGCGCAAGTGTTAGTTTTGCAATTTCAAGCCCCTCTTAGCCGCACTATGCGGTGAGAAATGCATAATAAGCTAAAAGTGGCTTGGAACATCAAATTGAGCCATTAGTCTATCAGGACAGAATCTTGTGCCCAAATTCTATAGTTTCGAACTTTTGACTTAAGTTGCATCGTTTCTTAATTGTATCTTTTGCTCTTGCTTTAATAAATCAAGCTCTACGCTCCCAATTTCATTGATTGCTCTTGCAAATTTCAGTAATTTGATATTCTTCTGAAGACGTTTTTGCACTCGGCTTTCGCTTAAGCTCATGCACTTTTCATCGATTGCCTTCTCCCAAGGCAAAAGGACACCTTATAGCTCAACAGGTGGTGCAGATTGATGATACTCCCATGATTTGTTCCAGTATTTTTCTTTAGATGTGAACATCAGTTTTGTTCATTTTCCAAAAGAACAGGAACGAAAAAAAAGAAAACTGAATTTCGGATAAAACAAAAATTCATGAACTGTTAGCTAGAAAATTAACTAACCTTGATGGGGGTTGTGGAGTGAACACCAATTTTGTCCTTTCCCGAAGTTTTCTTCACCTAATTTTGACTATCAACTATCAACCAAAGTTAATGGTAATAATGGGACCAACAAAAAATTAAAATATACATCAATAATGAGGGTGGCTATAGCTATAGGTACTCCCCCCACCTCTCTCTCTCTCTCTCTCTCTCTCTCTCTCTCGCTCTTTCTCTCTCTCTCTCTCTCTTGTTTGATGATCAGGAATTTCTGAGTCAGCTTACGCGCACCTCGACTAATTCTATTAACCAACTAAACTCTCTCCCTAGTTTATAAAAGTTGTAAAATGACAAAAATGTGTCATCATCTAGTCCAGAGTGCATGTACATGCATGACGGTCGACACTTAATTAATGCAATATCTTGTTTATTTTCAACATTGATGGATCATTGTCTTTTCTTTCTCAGTGACAGTCACAATGAGGCTAAGTACAATTAACCTATAAAATTCAATCGCCCATGTGCGCTTTATAATATATATATATATATATATATATATATATATATATATACTGTGTATCACTCGCACTTCCCTGTTTTCATTACCTAGCTTGCGTGACCCTCCGAAAACCTTTGGGAAGGGAAGAGTACTAGTACTATACTAAACAAGGATATTTAAAAACTCAACCTAGGCCATTAAATTGTCACCTCTGTTTTCTCGGCTTTTTGTCCTCCAAGATTAATTGTCACTTGTTTTCATATACTCCCCCCGTCCCAAAATCTAGTTTAGTTCTTTTTAGGAGTGCGTATCATTTTTTAATGGATTACATCTTACAATTTATAATCTTTTAGATAATTTTAAAATTTTTGTATAAAAAAGCTTATCAAAATCTATTAAACAAGATCCGTATTTAATAATAAAAAATATTATAAATTAGAAGATACTCCCTCCGTCCCTTTTTTATAGTCCGGTATTCCATTTTGGGTTGTTCCTTAATAAATGTCCATTTTGTAAAGTTAGTGGGTAAAAGTTGATGTATTGTCTATTTTGTCCCTAAAAGTAGATTCTATTTTGAAAAGTTAGTGAGTAAAAATGTAATGATGATGGGTAAGTAGGGAAAGTGGAGGAAAAAAGTGATGTGAAAGGTATAATGATGATGTCTTTTTAATAAGTTGGAATTACGAAGCAGGGCACTTAAAAAGGGACGGAGGGAGTATAATCAATCTTTTGAGACTTCCAAAATTGGGACAGAGGGAGTACTTTATAACATTTTAATGACTTTTACGGATTAAACCCTAGATTTTAATTCACATCAAGAATCGACGTGCAATTGCCTTCTAAAGAATTGACCTATGTTTTGCTGCTTCTTTTTTTTTTTTTCGGTTTCGTCCGCAGGTATTGGAATTGTATCAGACCAAACCCTCCTAACTAAATGCAATTTTTTAAAAATAGTTGGGTTTGTATAACAGGATAATTTGTAGTGTGTCAATGCATTGCGGGACTATGGTGCACTCTTGTGAGAACCGAGAATTTTATTGTTATGATCCAATGGTGAAGTCACCTAGAGGGGGGTGGGATACGTGCCACCACCACTTTCAACCACAATTTTTTTCCCCACGCTAACGTGATAAGATTAGGCTCCGTTCCAGAAACCTTCTTAAAAAATAAGTACTTATTTTGCCACTTCTCAAAGAAAAATAAAAAGGTTTGTTCCACAAAATCCAAATAAGCAGCTTATTTCACATTTTCAAACTCAAAAATAACGTAAATGAGAAATAATTTTTCAATTTTTTTTGCACCGTATTAAAGATCTCAATGAGATCTATCAAACAAGATCCATATTGATAGGAAAATTATTTGCGTAAGCACATGATTTTTGAGCTTGAAATTGTTTTCTCAAAAAATAAGTAATTGTTCAATCTTTTTAAGAACAAGCCTTCTTATTACATAAAAAATAAGTTCTTATTTCGTTTCTGGAACGGGGCCTTAGTTATTTGCATGTATGCCAAAAACTAAACAGCAATTTTAAAAATGATGGGTTCAGATCAGAAAAATCATACCTCAATGACTTTCATTTGAGTACCAGAAGAGGATTGGTCCAGCCATTTGTTCTTGTCACAGAAAATAAAGCTAACCACAAAGTCTATTTAACTTTACAATATTTAACTTTCTTATTCACCTTTTTGCCAGCCAACATAAATACGGAGTAGATTCTCATTGAACAGTGTCACTCCCGCTTCAAAATTCTGGCTCTGCTATTGTTATGGTCTCTACTGTTGAGTCTATAGAGCTCGTTTTCAACACGATGTTGCTGCTCCATTGGTAATGTTGCTAGTATTAACTTTGGGTAGTGTTTACTGTTGGCGTTGTTGGGGGGTGTTCGGTATGCTTTTTGACTTTAGGCCTTGTTTTCTGGCGTGGCTCTGAATGATGGAGTATTTCTTTTTTGCCTTTTTTTTGTTTTTTGTTTTTGTTTTTTTGTGATGTTTCTTTAATAGGAGAAACATTATCTTAACAAGAAAACAACTACTGTATAAAAAACATATAATGGCCACAAAAACCAAATTGTTATTACGTAAATGTGTTAACAAAAAGATGAGATTGAACTCGAGATCAATCTTAGTGTGTGGCTCACTCACAATTGATTTAGCTCTGGCCGGTTTAAATATCAGAAGACATCCTCGAATCGACTAAGTCTCACATACACACTATTCCCACCTACAGTACCTTTGTAAGCGTATAACCAAGAACTCCAGAAACTGAGTAGAACAAATGATGGGCAATTTTGTAAGGCTAGCTCTGAGCCTCTGATCTTCGGTCCAATTCTTGAGGTGGAATTCCATTCTTTTTTTTTTTGGGATAATTAGGTATTCGGGCAAACTTAAAAATTAGAGTTGATATAAGTTAGTACTTAATACCATACCTTGCATACAGTACTATCTTTACAACAAGTTGTACTCTGTATTTGGTAAAAATAGGAAAAATAAGAGATTTGAATTACCAACCACTGCACCCGGCCTTTATGATGATTTGTTGCAATCTTACCCTACTTCCTCTCTATATATAGAAGTGTTGGGAGATGTATAAATTAAATAGTACCACCGTACATGTTCTCCTATTTTCTCCTTTAAAACAAAGTAGCTGTGTTAAGTGGTTGGTTGAGGACAAATAATTAGGGTCTGCTCATTGACTTGTCAATTTGTTATTAACGTCTTTCACTTATAAACCCAACAATCAAGCAGATGAATCTCATGATTAAGAAATAATAAATTCTATTTTGTTTGCCTAACATCAATTCGTATTAATTATCTTAATAGTGGCTTTTGCTATGTAGTATGTATGATTCATGGGCATCACTAAATCATAATGCCGATATTAACCCAGGTCTTATTACAAACCTAGAGTGTCAAACGGGAGCAATTTTGTTCATTGTCGCTTTGGATGAGGGTAGCTTTGCTTAGGTGAGGTATGTTGCGGTCAGAACTGCTTATTTTGTATGAATTGATTTGTTAGGAGGCCGTCCAAAAATACCACTTAATCGAATAACGGTAAGTATTCGACAAAAAAGATTCCAATTTCGCTTTATCAAGTTCTAAACCCATGAATTGGATTTTCGATTAAGTACTTTCCAATATTCAATTGAGCTAAATTTTTGTGTGGTTTCCGAATAACTCAATTCATTCAAAATGAGTGGTTCTGGTTATAGAATCGAAACCCACAATATAGCTCACCAAATGTGGGTAAATTTTCATATCCTCATGTGTAATGCCCCTAATTTAGGGAACGTTAAATAAACAATTTTATTGAAAAAATTAAATAGAGTCTAGCTCATTATTATATTATAACTCTCGTAAGAGTACTTTCATTACACAGAGGAAGAAAATTAGGGTTCTTAACTATAGCTCCGCCTGCTCCTCCATTCGAGCTAGCTCTTCAGCTCCAAAGGCCTCCAAGGTGTATAGCTTACCTTAATCATCTACAAAGTCTGACATGTTATACCAGCGCCGCCACCAATATAATATGTCAGGGTCACCAAAGGTAACACCATGAGCTACAAGAGCTCAGCAGAATAATCTTATACCCACTAACCCTTAACTTACAAACAATAGATCATACTATTTCCACATAGTACATGCATATCTATCAAAACAGTTAACAATGACACATCCACATTCCTTAGTCTAATGTTGGTGCCTGTGATATCTGCGTTTCTCCTACGCGACTCATCGTAGACCGTGTCACCATTTTCATATACCAAATCAACATTTTCAAAATCATTTTTAACACACCCAACCTCGGTTCCGCCGTTCTGGTCTCCCGAGTATCCTCACAATGGTTCCGCCGCACCAGGTTTCCATTGGCACACAAAACATGGAATTTGGCATTTGCTCCTCTCCACGGATAACAAATCCACAATTCAAAACCCTCGGTTCCGCCGCTCCGGGTTCCCGAGTATCCCACAATGGTTCCGCTGGTCCGGGTTCTCATTTGGGTTTTCGAAAATCATTAAAATAATTGCGTTGGCTCCTTTCCGCGGATAACCAAACCTCAATTCATCCCTCGGTTCCGTCGCTCCGGGTTCCCCAGTATACCACAATAGTTCTGCCGCTCCGGGTTCCTACTGAGTTTTCGAAAAACACACACACACCACACAACGGGCAAGTCCGGCCACCTTGCGGTTTCAAAATATTTTCTTTTTCAAAACACACCTTACATTAACAACACCCTAAGTGTCATGTTTCTACTTTCTCGATTTCTGTGTCTCGTTTTCATGCAAAGACTCCACAGTAGGACTTTCCACGTAAGTAATCATAAATCATTCATTGTAATCTTGAAACTAAACTAGCAAGATCATCCAACTCTATATTATCTATCATGCTCAAATTACCACTTAAAGCATAACGCCACATGTACGGACGCCCTTGGAGTGGAGACCACTTATGCTTTATCACACAACCACAAGTAATGCAAGTAATCACAAATGCATTCGCATAACCATCCTTAAGATCAAAATACGAATACTTTTAATCAAGCGTTAAATTCTTATCTTTCAAAACTCGTTCTTTATTTCTTTTTAGGAAGTTCAAAACAACATATGTTTTTTCGGAAAATAAAGTCGATATGTTCAACATACTCCCCTTCCTTTTCATCTTTTTAAGAAAAACACCTTTCAAGTTTCTCATATATTTCTCAACATACAAGCATCATACATTTACATCTAGAGTTTAACGGATAAGAAAACTTTTACGTATACTTAGAGTAAGTAAGTAGAGATATTCTACGTACACAAACTCTATACTTAGAGAGAGTGGTTAGAAGTATTCTACCGTTCTTCTTGGCGGTAGTGCGGTTACGGAAAGGTAAGTTGATTATCAGACGGAATGACTTCCTACGGTAGCTTCCGGTAGTTTTGAAAGAGAAAGGTTTCTCTCGAAACTAAAACTTAACTACTACTACTAAAACTTTTGGATCGAAAGGGTGGTCGAGTGGTGGTTTAATGGCGGCTTTGGATGAGTTTCTTGAAGAACTTCAAGAAAAACTCAAGAACACTAAGAACAAGGAAGAACAAAGTAAGAACTCAAGCATTCTAGAAAGAGAAGTTGAAAGGTTGGAAGGTATGAGTTAAATGGCAAGGATGTGGTGCTATTTATAGCAAAAGTCTTGGCTATTACCCAAGGAATAAAATTTCCCCTAGCAATGATTGTCCAATGGGTAAAGGGGCAATTATGATAGGTATGACATTGTCTTGTCCTAAGAAAAGGTTGCTTGCAACGAAGAATAAAATAATAGGCTAGGATTGTGTTTAACGTAAACTAGAAATGGGTTGTCATGTAGTCATTAGGCTTGAGTGTGAAGTTAGTCAAAGAGTTAGCTTGATGGAGTGTACAAAAACACATGCACACATGATTACCTATAGGATAAAAATTTCCTTAGAAATTATTACCCAAAGGTTAAAGAGGAAATAATGAGAAAGAATATTCTTGGAAGGAATATTTATTCTTTTGAAAGTGACCCTTCAATGGAGAGAAAGAGTAAAGCTAGGTTTGCTTCTATTGGAAACAAAATGATGGGATTTGGTTTTGACTTGTCTTCTCAAATTATATACACCTTGGCAAGTCTAGTCTCCATTATCCAAGGGATAAAAATTCCCCTAATATTTGTTATCCAATGGGTAAAGGGGTGAGTGAAGTTGATAAGAAAAGTTAATGTGACTAAGCTTTCTTCTTTTAGAAGCAACCTAATGGTACAAGATTCCTTATGACTTGTCTTGTCAACTATAATTATAAATGGTAGGTCTAGATGCTATTATCCAAGAGATAATATTTTCCCTAATATTTATTGTCCAATGGACAAAAGAATATTGGTGATAATTAGGGTTTGAAATGACTTGTCATGGGAGAAAGATGATTACTTCTATGGTCTAATGGTTCAATAGGGTTTGGAGGGGTTTATAAGGCTCAAAGATGGTAAAAAGGGTCCAACTAGGGTTAGAGAAGTGTAACTAGGTGAGATGGTAGTTCAGTTTCTCCAACTAATCGGTTAGAAACTCCTTCTTTTGTCAAGTAGGATTTCTAGTCAAGAAATATAATTTTAAAGATTTTATTTCATTTACTAGGAAAATATAAAAGTGCTTTTACAAGTGTACTTATCTTTAGAAAATTACTAGATTGTCCGTTGCAAAGAGATTTAATTTTATAAACCTCAAGTCTAATTATGACGAATTTTTAGAAATTAAAAAGGGATTTTAAAAGCAAATCCAAGTAATAAAAATAAAATTCAAATATTTAACGAAATTTTTATTTACCAAAAATCAAGGTCGTTACATTATGGCTCAAGGGGTGAGTGAATAAAATAGCTCTCGTCAAATGGTAGGTTTGAATGGATAGTAAATGAATTGTGTCTTTAATGAGTCAATATTCCATTTTACAAAGTGGATTAATCACAAAATTATTTTAACTCATACCTAGCCTCACTTATTTTTTAAAAATGAAATCCAACCCGTTCATTAACGTATTGTATAGGTAAATTTACAATTACTTACGAATACATATGATACCAAACATAATATAGCAATGTCCTTTAGGTAAGGCGTCAAAAGAATTTTTACTACGACAACAGTGATTTATGGCGTGGTGATAACGAAAGAGTGTGCCCTTAGTGAATGATGAGTGGAGTAAGCAGAGCATCGGACTAAATTATATAGGGAATTTATAATGCCGCTCCCAAACGGAAGTGAGGTTATCAATTGGAAAAATTAACTATAAAGATGGTAAAATAGTTTTCATTTAAGAGAAGAACACCAGTAAAATAGTTTTCATTGGAGGTCCTTTAACTTTTTGAGTTTGTTAGCCATAAGGCCAAAACATGTTTACTTGTTTAGGCACTTTCATTAGATTTTATGGTACACGTTTCTATTATAGAGTTTTAGTGGTTTAGACACTTTCATAGGCTACCTTAGGATTTTAGGCACTTTCATATATAGAGTATCCTAAGGTTTTAAACACTTTCGACAATTTCATAGGGTACCCTAGAGTTTTAGACACTTTCATAGAAACATTTATTCTTATGTTTGATTACAAAAAGTGTTTGTCCTTGAGCTCAAAAAATATAAATATAAGGAGTTTTGGCTAATTAAGTCACCCATTCGTAGAAACCCACGAATTAGGACTCGTTTGATATAGGTCTTGACCCATTTTTCCCTATCCCATAGTTGGTTTTCGTGGATTTATATTGAGATCTTATTTTGCTAAATTTTTTATTTTTAAATACTTATTTTTTATTTTGTTTGATAAGTCATTCTTTCATAATATATCATCTTTAATTCAAAAAAAAAAAAATAGTTATTTGTATTAGTAGAATACGTCCATTGGGTTTGGGTTAAAATTGACAATCTTACAAACCTGATTGGATAAGGACACAACTGTCAACTCATAGAAATTGCATTGCCATGGACGCAAAGTCAACGGTATCTATCCATCCACCGACCAACGACCACCGACTACCTCCGCCTCTTCAAAGAAATTAAAAACCCCAAATTCAGAGAAGAAGAAAAGAAAGTACGTACACATACAACAAAAAAATCCCGGCAAATGATGCCTTACCTATTTTGAAAAAAAAAAAAGATTTCGTCCAACGGAAAGTACATGGGTACATATATTCATGTACATACATCACGTACATACGCACTTTAGACCCGTCCCTGGTCTTACAAAAATAATCCAAGCCGCTCATTTTGTTCAAAATAATTTATTTATGGTCCTTGTAAAAAAATAACTCAACCCGATATCGGTAAAGATGTTTATGAAATATCCAATTTTGCTTAAGAATTCTGGTTTGGATTCTGTAGCAAAATTGGATTATCGTACACGCTTTTACCGATATTAGATTGAGTTAATTTTTTTATAAGGATTGTAAACAAACTATTTTGAACAAAATGAGTGGCTCGAATCTTTTTTGTAAGACTCGAGACGGATCTAAAGTGCGTATATACACAATATATGTACATGAGTGTATGCATATAGCAGCACTCTTTGACAAATATATCCAGACACAACATGTGGTTATAATCGTCTCATACATGTAAGTTATTGTGCATTGTGTGGAAATTACGTGATTCGGTAATTTTGCAGGGTATTCTCTAATGCACATTACAGCCGTCGAAACGTACTTTTAACGGTTTGGATTTAAAAATAAACTATTCACGCCAAGAGTTTATTTTAAATTAAATCGTTAAAAACACTCTTTGACGGTTGTGATATGCAATATAGCCCCCTAGTGCACCCCACTACAGGAATTCCGAGTCCATGCGTACGTACGAATCTATGATTAATCCAAATGATCATTTTGAATTCCCAGATTGTGGAATTTACATGCATCAAATCATGAAGTTCAAATCTATGAATAAGTCGAGTGCACATACTCCATCCGATGTTCCATAAAGTTGGTCCCTTAATTACGAGACTACGTGTAATTTTTAACTTAAAAATGATGTATCTACTAAAATGATTTTTCAATTTTTGTTGCACCATTGAAATGATCTGATTGAAAACTATATATCAAATAATATTCATATTGTACAAAAAATATTTCGGTAAGTAGATTAATTTAAGCTTGAAAATTGCATCTAATTTCATAGGGAACTAATTTTACGGGACAGATGGAATAAATTTTTTTTAATCAATTTATAAAAGCGATCATTTATATCATATATGAAGTACAAAGTATAAATTCAAGATATTACATCAATTATGAGAATCCACGAAAAAACAAAGCTCAACAAACTTAACCAATACAAGAAAATAAGCCCATATAGGGTAGAAAAAAAGAAAATTCATTCTAAGGGAAGGACACGCACACGTAGATGGGGAGATTTGAATTCCTGATCACTTAATGAATGCAAGATTTCTGACAAATTGAGCTCATTTTGAATTTCTCAAATTTTCTCACTTAAAAAGCCCCGCAAACGAGACCATGCACCTACTGCTCTCCCACAAATATGAGACTCTTAGCCCGTCTCATTGTTTTTCTTGCCTTTCAAAGAGAAGGTCTGGGTTCGAATCTATGAAAATACGTCAAACTCCTTTGGTTGTTAACCCACTATAATTTCCTGCTAACCCTCTCCAATGCATGGGCAACAAAAATAATAATAATAATAATAATCACTCCCCCACAAATTCCATTTTCTATATTTCTTTCCCATCTTTTTTTGGGGTTAAATTTTCCCATCGTCAAAGAAGGGAAAAGCATCTTTCTCTACTATAAAAGTCTGCAATCTAGCTAGATGACGGCCATTAACTACTCCATCTATCCAATTTGTCCTCTTTTGATGTTTGTGTCAGTTTTAATTATTTATATATTTTAATATAAATTTTCAAAAATATACAATTAATATGAATCTTATTTAATAATTCTCAATTAGATTTACAATATAATTTCAAAATTATGAGAAATATTATAAATTGAAATATATAAACGTCTAAAAAATAATACGAATAACCAAAATGAACAAACAAATTAAAATGGGATAGAGGGAGTATAATAAATAGTGGGAGTCGCTGTTTGAGAGAGAGAGAGAGAGAGAGAGAGAGAGAGAACTGTGTCGGTGCATTTGGATTAATATTTCCCCTTCTCCCACTCTTGGTGAGGTTTAACCATATGACAAGAATCTTTCCCACGTAGAGTTAGCTCCACATCCACATCCACATCCACAGCTCAACCTCATCATGCTATTTAATTTCATGGGCACATAGGAATAGTACTTGTCTTTCTTTATCTTTATATTTACTATAATTAATTTCTTCAAGCGTCCCTATTCCGATAAACCGGATCAGATTTCTCAGTTTTCCAAAACTAAGAACGTTTCAAATTTCAGGAATTTTTTTTGGAACTTCTTCTTTTTGATCATCTAATGCCAATCCTTACCCATATGATCTAGTTTTCATCAAATATCATAAATTTGATGAAAAAGCTTCTTTCGCTCTATTTGGAAGGTGACAATTTTGTCCATCCTTTACGTGGTGAAAAATCTGTTACTTCCTTAATTTTTAAATTTTTTTTTTGTCAAAACGATTTTTAAGGTTCGTTTTTTGTTTTTTTTTGGTCAAGTTAAAATTCAGGAAAAATTATTGGAGATGCCCCAAATAAGTCTATTCTTCAAGTTTTATCAACTGTATGCACGATCGATATTCATTATGTCAGATTAAAATTCTGCGTCCGTCCTTGTAATACAGATTATATATAAAGAGAGAGAGAGAGAGAGAGAGAGAGAGGGGAGGTAAGAGAGTGATGGAGGGGGGAGGAGGGAAGAGGTCGAGGAGTGAGAGGCCGTACAAGGGGATAAGGATGAGGAAGTGGGGGAAGTGGGTGGCAGAAATAAGAGAACCTAACAAGCGTTCAAGGATATGGCTGGGATCCTACTCCACCCCCGTGGCGGCGGCGAGGGCTTACGACACCGCCGTCTACCACCTCAGGGGGCCCACGGCGCGGCTCAATTTTCCGGACCTTGTCGGCGATGGCGGCGGCCGTGGTGGTGGGGCAGTCAGTGATGACATGTCGGCGGCTTCGATAAGGAAGAAGGCGATAGAAGTTGGGGCCATGGTTGATGCACTGGAGACTAGAAGTGTTATTAATGATCAAGATCATGCAACTGTATTGGTACCCTCTTCTGGATTCAAAGCCTGTTGGTTTGAGGAGAAGCCCGACTTGAATAAGAAGCCCGAACCCGAAGACCCGGATGCTGCTGATGACTGGCTGGTGAGTCCGCATACCTAGTCGCAGGGTTTTAAATCGCCTGTTGGGCATCAAGAGACCTAACGCGCGATATGGAATAGTATCAAATATCAACGATACTATATATATTGGGTGATCTCGAACCTGCACGATCGGCCGATGCATTGGTTACTATCGGTATAAGAGGAATTTTGATGTTGAAAGTTCAAAAATCTGTCACGCGACCACCGGTATGATACGTAACGGCTTATATTTGCAATGGTATCTATATATTTATATAGATGGAAGGATGCATAACTACTTCTATTTGTTAACAAGAAGCAGGTAGTACGTTTGGAGCAATTTCTCTCTATGTGAATTCTTTTTGGCTCCTTTTTTAGACCTGTAAATTATGAGCCGAACCGAGTCGAGCTATATTTTATGAATCCAAGCGATTTTTAGCTAGTTGTGGTATAATCTCACAGAATTGGTTCCCTCTGAGTTTAGAATATTAATGAGTTTTAAAATTATGTTCAAATCAAACTTGAATGAGCTTTTCATGAGTTGATCTTAATTACCTCAATTATTAGTATTAATATGCATAGAGCTAGAAGTTCTGATTTTGTTGAATATGAAGTCACATTTGGATGAGCTTTTAACGAGCGATTCTGAGCTCAATTAGTTCGGGTTCTTACTCATGTAGAAGTTTTTGATGTTTTGCAATATTACAGAGATGTCAGGGGGTTTTCTCCACGTTAAATGCTGTTGAAATAAGAAAAAGGAAAAAGTGATGGTTTGTTGAGTATCTGGAATTGGGTATGGCCGGCTGTGCATTCAGGGCCAACCACGACGTTTGGATTGCCCAAAGTTGACTTTAAACTTGGTTGTCTGCTTATTATTATTAAGTTATAATTATAAATATAAATACATACAAGTCAAAAATACAAAATCAATGTTACATAATTACATTGTGCTTTTAGTTTGAATTACATAAAAAAATCAAATTAAAATAAAACATCAGTTATAGTACTTTATGATTAGTTCGATCCGATTCAAAGAAAACACATTTCCATTACATGCAAAAATTGGCACTAAAGTACATTAGTGACAAAAAAAATATTCCACAAAGATGTCATTTAAAAAAGTGACAATTTTCACAAATGTGTCTCTTACGTTCTTGTTAGCTTAAGTGACAACATAAAATAGTACAAAACAAAGAGACTTTAAATGGTAGGAACAAGTATTGAACCCATGACCTTCCATATGAGAACTTAAATGCATGTTGTTGACTAACAAACTAGCTAGCTACACCCTTTATGTTATATCTTTGTCAAAATATAAATATCGATCCCGCTAATAGGTGCCTTGGGGCATAAGTTTGGAGCATTAGTTTATTGGTCTTTAAATGCTTTAGGTGCAATAAATATACTTAATCCATGAGTTGTGTTTATGGATACTAACAAAATATTACTTTTCACCACTATTTTCTAAACTACCCATAAATGTTTGTAATACCGTTTTTTAATGACAATACTACCCTTATTTCCTTTTAAAAATTAGGTAGGTTAGAGGTTTTCAGTGCAAATAAAAAGATACGTACAAAAGATAGAATTTATTTATTTTTGGTGGGCTACAAAGAAGATGGAAATGCTTTTCGATTTGGTGAAATGAGAAAGATACTCAGTGGGGTAAACAACATCAAAACAACGATCGGGAAAAAAAAAACTAACGTTAGAATATCTTTATAATATGAGAAATTAACAATTGGATAATACTACCACAAACAATTAAATAAAAATTCAGGAGTTCCAATTTTTAATGCCTAAAAGAGAGGAAAAAATTACAGTTGTATAACAATCATACAAAATTCAGGCGAGATAACAAAAATAAAAATTGACCGAAACTCCAATTTCTAATACTTCACACAAAATATGGGATTCAATCCTATGTCGTCCGAAGTTGCCTTCTTCTTCTTCTTCTGTGAACCAGTGATGATGTTTTCCTTCTCTGGACACGTAGTAAAATTGTGTCCGATACCCAGCACAATCTTTGTGTCTTTGTTTGTTTTCCTCCTTCCCTTCCACCTTTCACTCGTTTTCTTTCAAACGACCTTTCGTTTTCGAAATCGGAGGACAACCAACTTCATCGAGCATATCAACATTTTCATCCGGCAATAATTCCTCACCCGAAACTTGGAAATCCTCTCCCAAAACTTGGAAACGATCCTCAATGCTTGACGGCACCAACGTGATTGGCAAATAACGAGAAGGAATTTTACTCAATGGAACTAAAGCTTGCTCCACCTGCTCTTATGGAAAGAAACTGGCGCCAATTAAGTCCTTCCAAGTTCCATATGAAGAGTCATATTTGAACTAATTAAAATTTTCCTCCAAACCAATAATTTTTTTTCTCACCTTAAAGAGTGAAGAATGGGAAGAGTTATATGGTCATTTTTGTCATTCAAAATATTGTTTGACTTCTTTTAATTGAGTAGTTTATATTTTCAATATCATTATTAATAGATATTGGAATGGGTATAAAAATGTAATTCAAGCATTTAAAGTGCCCTAAACTAGTGCCCCAGAGGCACCTTTTAGCACTTGCCTGTAAATATATACATTAACATGGATTTTTTTTTGGGGTTGCCCAAGCCAATAGGCTTTCGGGGCTTACCCTGGGCTGACCTTGCTTAGAGTGGTGAGAGGGCAGCCCCTTCAGAAATTGCCGGGTACGCCAGTCAAAAGTTGAGGAGAATAGGTGTGAGGCAAAATAGAGATGTGGGTTGAGTGAAAATCATTGTGTAGTCCTAGTGTTAGGAGCTCGAAGGTGATTTTTCATCTCACATTATAATCTTCTATTTTTTATATAGTAGAATCTCTCTCTCTCTCTCTCTCTCTCTCTCTCTCTCTCTCTCTCGGAATAGGAACTGAGGCCGAACCATGTAATTATTTTGCTTTTTTGTGTGTGTTACTTCTATTACGCTTACGTTGTGGATGGGATCGAGTCATCCCAACAAGAGAAACATTATGGACCTAGGGTAAATAGTATGTTCATGTTAAATTTTATGAACATAGATCTTTTTTTCAACAATGCTACAACCACACATAAATATTTACACACACATATTCACAATAGCGGTGGGCCCCACACGTACTACAAACTTCCAATGTATGTGAGTCCCACCTCTATTGTGAATGTATAAGTGTTTGTGTTTTTGTTTGTGGTTGTAAACTTGTTTTTTGTGTTTGTTTTCCAGCTTCAAGTTGTGCATGTGATGAACTTTTTCTCCTGCAGGGTTTTTGTTTGTGTTATGATTGAGGAGAGTGGAGACTGATGATCAGTACTAGTCTGGTGCTGGTAGTGGTGGAAACAAAGCTTAAAAAAAAACAAGAAAGTAAAAGGGTGTGGGGAAGGGAGAGGGAGAGTAATTATTTAGGGTTCCCAGATGATTATTACGTTGTGTTGCTTATGTGGTACTCCCAACTATTTATGAAACGATAAATAATATGATAGAGACATTAATATCATTTACTTTTGCCTGATGGTTGAAAGACAATGAATGTCACAGGTGTGGTGGTGATCTTTTAATTTATTTGCGAGGATTACCACTTGACAATGTCACGTAATACCCGGCTAGGATTACCCAATAATTGGCTGAGGGTGGGGAAACAGACATGGGCCTACGTTTGTTTTGAGTTGGTGCATGTGGCCATATACTACTGACTAGTACCACTAACTTACTATAAAAAGTGAGGACAAGATTTGGTGTTAGGTATTTTTCTGGTTGTTCACTGGTGGTTTCTGATGATGAATAGATTGTGGACAATTTATTTCGGTGGTGCTCAACCACCGATAGAATTTCGATTGTGTAGAATGCGTATTTTTTGTCACGGATTCTACAAGATTGAATTGTGTGGTTGTTAAAATGTTGGGACGTCATGTGATCATACATGACCTGATCGAAGACCACAGAATCAATCGATCTCTACAGAAAGAGCTAAAAACAGGAGTGGTGCTGCGCAAATTTAACATTTTAATTTCAAAATTTTTTGACCCAACTTTTGTTTTATGCTTTGAACCAAAAGTAACTTAAAATTTTTTGACCAAGCCTTTGCCACAAGTTCATTTTCGTTTTCTTCTCCTCCAAAAACACTACCACGTGCGGATAGGGCACAACACAAAATTAGCTAGTTGGTTAGGCAGTCTATTTGTTTACACGAGCTACAATATGACACAATACAATGAAATGTAGACAATTAATTTGTTACATACGGATCGAACGAGTGCAACCCAAAATAGAAGTGTCAATGAGTTACATATCTATAATGTTGTAATATTCAATAAGGTTTACTCCAACATGTGACACCATCCAAATGAATGACGAATATTCCTAATAGACTTAATTCTAATATTAGTATACTAATTTGTGTCACGTTCGAGGCTAATGAGATAGGGTTACAGTATTTTCTAGTCAACCTACTGAATACACAAAAACTTATGAAACATGGTTCATATTTTGGAATGAACAATTTTATATTTATGGTGACCATCATGTCCGACTACCATATTTTGGGTACCATGTAAAGTGTTACCATTGCATATTTCGGAAGTAGAATTTCTTTGGGTGCTTTTATCTGGACGAAATTTCACTCGATCTCTCGATTCATTTGGTTTTACTAAACAACGGTTGGAAAGTTTTGTTACCGTATAGTATGATATGACAATGCGAGCCCGAAATTACACCACAGGATAACGCGAAGGAAGGAAAAATGCACAGATCAAGTAAAAGTCAAAATATCTGGTCAAAAAAAATAAAAAGAAGTAAAAGTCGAGATATAAGTAAATTTATAATGGTACGACCCACCGCAAAACAATGTTCACCTTTGGGTTGAGTTGCAATAAATATTTCTTCAGATTATACCATTTCTTATACAGAGTACTACTATATTTGAGATTTTTTATTTCCAAAACAATAACAAGTGATATTATAGATCCAAGAAACAGTATATGAAGAGGAAACTTTATCCCTAAACAAGGGATCAAGAAATCGAAAATGAGGGGACTACTACACCCAACTCCAACTAAATTCATTGCTCCAAACAGACGGAACAGTGCAGAAAATAATCGAAAACGCCCACACAGGGGTGATAAAAGCCCCATAAAAGGGGAAAATCCCACACAAGGGACACCAAAAAAGAGAACTAGAAAAAAAAAACGGTAATGGAACCACGATCTACAAGACACTACCTCCAAAATCCGTCATACTACATGACAAAAGAGGCGGAGGAGGGCCGACGGATGGTGGTTTGGAGAGGAGGAGGATGGAGGTGAAGGAGGAAGGAGAGAAAACCTCCAAAATCTAGGATTGGGAGATGGAAAAACCCCACGAGAGTGTGGGCACACGCCCCTAAAATCTTGTATGAAATTGGATGCGCCCTTTTGGAAAGGGCGGTGAAACGCTCAATTCAGAATCGCCACTTAGATTTTTGGGAGGAACCGAATTTGAAACGCTTTGTCACGTTGCTTGATTTTGAAAAAGGCGTAGACTGATCCGTTGTCACCTTGAAATATAAGGTTCGGGAGTCAGGTTACGAGAGTGGAAGGGTATTAAGGCACTCCTCTCACCCAATCCGGAGATCGGTCTCTACTCAGGCATTTTGTAAAATATTTGTGCTTCTCTCTCATTATTCAATTTTTAGCCAATTAAGACGGGGGAACAGTTTAAGGGGATTAAAAAACTGTAACATGATGGCAGAATATGATAAAGGCATGCTCACTTTATTGAAACAATTATTATAGGATGAAAACAAACTCCTGCGGGAGTTTTAAGTAGACTAGAAGGCACCGTTCTGGAATGGCGTGAGAAGGAAGAAATCAGCATGCATTGATCAAGTCACTACATTTTGACTATACATGTGTGCGCCGCTATAGAACTCGCGCACGCCAGTAAGCTCAAACCCACAGTTCTTATTTTTAACCCTCTGAGCTTTGGAAATGACCAGCTCACATGACAAATCAAACAGTTTAGGTAGTTTAATATACAATTCCAAAGTAGTTGAAAGGGGCTACAAAGCCATAAATAAAGAAAACACCCCATAAATAGTGTGGGAGTAAAAGCAGAGGCCAAGGCCTAGTTACCATGCAATGGCTAGCCACTGGCCTGGGTACTACCTGCGTGCGCGGGTAAGCCACTGCAGCACGCAAGTTGCAAGCCTTTGGTCAGTGCTTGGTTTTGCACTTTCTGGGTTTTGAGACATGATCAGAAGGACCCCAGTGGTATTCCATAGTAGCAGGTAAACATATTGAAATTAAAACTAGCAGTTTTAACTAAATTGTCACGCTCTCAATTTTTAACATAAATAATAATCATTTACAATAAATAGAATCTCTACTGAAGTACCGATAATACCCAAATGATATTTCTTCTCCTGTTAACGAATTTAAATTTAAAAGATACAAGCTTGGCTCGAAACCCCAAGTTATCGATACTAAAATACTATTAGAGTTTTACATTTGTTATTCTTTCAAATACTACTTTCAAAACAAACGCAAATTTAACTCCTCCTTTATACCTTCGAGACACATGATCAACAAGCACGAGATACACGCCAAGCCAACTTTCATGCTCTTTTTTTTAACCTAAAAATGATAGATTGAGATACACTAGCCCAGTAGAGAATCTATACTCAAGTTATATGCAAATGCGATAAAGTATGCACCAAACGTGAATGAGATTCAATAAGCAAACATGAGACATAATAGGGGCTACCAAAATAAACTAATGAATTTAGAATTTGCGGGATTTTGGGCGTCTTAGAGATAACCCTAACTATTTACACGTCAACTAGAAGCAGTATTTAATACTCATATCAATTTGACAACTTTCAACAACTGTGTAACCATCTAATAGCTCTTCAAATGAATGTCATAATTAACTTCCTCATTTCATACCTTTCACCATAGAGTCCCCTGTCATACAATTTTCCTTTTTGATTTTCAAAGAAGCAATTTAGAGAAAACTCAAGACCATTACGGGTCAGGCTTCGTTGATTCGAGCTTAAATGTTGGAGTTGGAGTCCATTGATTTTTGCCCAAATATCGGATCCGTTGATTCACTCAAGAATACCGGAGGATTTTCGATAAAAATCCTCTTTTCAAACCTTGAATTTCTTTTTTTAAATAAACTTTGATAGGATCAACTGGTAATTTCTTTTTCTCAACAGCCACAATTTCAAGCAACCAACAATACAAATATCAACACAAACTTCTATAGTCAATCATACTTCTTTTCATCACGTTGGACATTCAATTGTGTTACCACCCCTTGCGTCAAATTGAATTCTCTTCACCTGGGTTTTCGCATTACCACAGCTTGTGTTGTGAGCCCTCTAGAGTTTCCGCATTATCACACCTTGCGTTGCAGGAATCTCAATTAAAAATTATCAACTCAGACACACTCACACACATAATCAATCCGAATACAAGAAGACAACATTTTTCAAGTTCAACTTCTTTCATTTATCATCATGCATTGCATTACAAATTCATAAACATGTTCCATCGTACATCGATAAATACCTTAAGTTCACGATATTCTTGAAAGTCTATCATGACGTCCTTCGCCACGCACCGAACTCACAATGACTTCACGATGTACCACCCACTAGGTTCTAAACGAGAATCTTATAGAACGAGTGCTAAGGAACCTATGGAGTTCAACAAGGCAAGATAAGGCACGAGGATACGAGTCACAATATTATCCATCGGATCAGTAGACAAGCTTATGTCTATCCATAACACTCACCACATTATCCTTGTAGCCCACAGTACTGCTATCAACCTTATGGTACATTCTCTACCCAATGACACTCATATCATACTCTAATGAATGTTAAGAAACAAGATGGAACAACGAATCATTAAGACACAAGCAATCATGCTCGAAAGTGACTTAAACATGTTCTAATTGTATTGGGAGTCAAAATACAGAATGAAAACAACTTAGGAATAACCCGTAGACATTGGCAAACCGACACATCTCCACTCAAATAATCATAACTTTCTGTGTACTAAGAGTTTTAAGGTGATTCTAGTGGCAATGGAAAGTTGACTTCAAGACCTTCGATTTGATATAAAGTTTACATGAAACGGACGTCGGACGAGAAAGTCATGGCCTTTTGAAGTTGGCTGAAACTCAAAAAACGGGCAGAAATTTCCAGATTCTACTGAAATGCAAATCCAAGCTCAAGCACCAAACAAAACATGATCTAGGTACATAAACATCACATAAACGTATAACAAGAGTAAGAAATTTCTACCAAAATGGGTTTTGAGCAAAATCCTAAGTATACCAAGCAAAGGTCCGTCAAGAACAAGCTTTCCCAATGCAATACCACAAGATCTACAACCTAAATTATCTAAAAACGTGATCAATGAATGAATCCAAGCTAAGGTTTGAGAAGAGAGAGAAAAAGAGAACAAAAAACCATGAATCTTACCTCCAATAATGAGAAACTTGAAACCCGGTTGATATTTGAAAGATTAACATATAGATCTTGAAGATTTGGTGGTGTTTGAGGTGTAAATCCAAGAATTTGGGTGAGAGATTGAAGAGAGAAGGGAGAGGAGCGATTTTAGGGCTGGGTTCGTGGTTGGAGTGAAAAAATAACATAAGGGGTCTATTTATAGTGTCGAATCGTTTGTTGAAAATTCAAGATTTTTGCAGGGTGTATCAGTACTGGGAAACTACGGTACAGGTATATCATGGACAGATTTGAAATTTTTTGTCAACGTTCATTGAATAAAACCTCGATCGCTACCAACATTTCCAAACATCATTTCAACACCGAAACTCAAAGTTCAACTATCTACCGAACATCCCATACATAACGACACGTCAATCCGTGCAATCACATCAATCAAATAACCAAAGTAAATCAAAACACAATTTTACTAAAAATGAGATTATTGCATGGGTCTTTACATAAATAAAGCAGTAAACTGATTTGAACATACTTCACAGTGATGAAAATAGAAAGAAAGACATAAAATAACAAGGCTCCAATCCCCACGTTGTCCTGCGTATGCAACCAAAGAAAGGCATACGCGTACTATGGAATGGCACACGCTGGTCCTTGTCACTGACGATTTTGAAACCTTGCTAGCTTTAGGGCCAGGACTTGTATTGATTACCAGCCTTCACCTTGCCAGCCCCCTTCAGGGATCAGAATAGATGGTATTTCAAAGGTGATATACCTTTGGTTTTTGAGTTTGGAAGGTGTTTGTGATTTGAGTAGTGGCTTGGATGATGAATGGGATGTATGTATGGATGAGAGTAGTTTATTGGTTGCTTGAGAATGGCAAACAATGACTTGAGAGAACACAAGAGAGGTTGGTAACCTTGTTGAACCAACTTATAACTTGGTAACTTGGAGAAAGAACCTTGTAACCCTTTGCATGGAATACAATGCGGGGTATATGGTGGGAAGGAGGGGTGTAACTAGCTGGTGGTTTGAGGGCTAGTTGGGTTGGAGTGCAAGCCTCCCTCACATTAAATGAGGGAGGAAAGGTGATGAGGGTGTGTGAGAAAGGGGGAACATCCCCTTGCAATGAGATCAATTTCAGACTAATAAACAGGGTGCTAGGATGCCCCAAACTTCATGTGATCATGACTGAAAAAAGGTGATGAGACTAGGTTTGACCGCCGTACGCAATTAGTTGACCTGCGTGCGCGGATCCAAGCCTAGTCAATGATCAAAGCTGATCGATGATTAAGACGTGGCAAGTGGACCAGCGCACGCTGGTGTGGGAGCAGGTAGGGTTTGGCTGAGGCTTTATGGGTTAGGTTTAAAGGGGTTTAACCGCTCAAAACTCAAACACACTAATATTCCCGAGGTGTTCTTGATCCATTTCATTATCAGAGAATCAAATACCATCAGTAAACTAATCGATCAGGAAAGTCCAAAATCGGGTGTTTTACAGAGAGGAAGAAATCCCTCCCCTCCCATCACCCATTGGGGCGTAAAATCCTATGAGGGAGGGGAAGGAGGGAGATGGGGGTGGTGGCTTCTTTAGAGTTACAGAGAGAAAGAGAAAGAGAAAGGATGTGCTTAGAGATGTAACCTATCCTATATTTGAGATCTTCAAAATAGGGTAAATTCCTTAATTTACGATTTGAAAAAAATTCCATTTTTCCCTTTTGGCTGTGTTAACATAATATTGAGAAATATTATGTTACCATATTTTGTATGGTCGATTATTCATGTTTCCTAGTTGGGTTGATTTCTTTATAATGCATGTTTCCTGTTTAGTTTAGATTTCTTAGTGACTAAGAACATTGTAGCATATATAAAGGTATGTTTGGATTATGGTTTGACACAATCAATAATACATCTTTCGCATTTCTTTACATGATATCAGAGCTATAAGATTTAAGCCTATGAAATTTTCGCTCCTAGCGGGCGGTCTAAGCTTTGCTGTTGTCCGCCTGTGTAGAGACTCATGAATTATTATATTTTCTTAATTATTTAAATATGTGGAATATCGTATTTTGAGGTTGTATTGATGTTTGAGAGTATTGGCAGCGATTGGGGTTTGAATTGGTGATCGGAGAAATTTTATTTTTCTATCCAGTTAGTACCGGTACTGCATTTTCCCAGTACCAATACCCAGTGTCCAGAACTTGATCAAATCGACATTTTGAAGGCTCCAACCGGTACTGAGAGTAGCCCAGTACCAGTACCTGTTGTGAAAATTTTTAAAATTCAGCACGAATTTTAGATACCTATAAATACCCCATTTTGTCATTTTTCACACCCAAACCCATGAAAACAGATCTGGAAACACCTCTCTCACCTAACCAACTCCAATCTCACCCAAAACTCTTGATTTCAACCTCAAATCTTCAAGATCCAAGAGTTTCTAACCTCAAAATCACTTGATTCTAGCATTTGGTGAACAAGGGGTAAGTTTTGTGTCTTTGCTCTCACTTTTTGGCTCTCACCCATGTTTTTCTCTCTCTCCTCTCAATGACTTGTTGATCTTTGTTTGCTTATCATGTTTTTGGGTTGTATTCACTCTAAATCTTGTATTTTAGCTTAGGTGGAGCTTATTTTTGGTGGATTCAAGCATATAGCTCTTGGTAGACCTAGGGTTTTGCTCAAAACCCACTTAGGTAGGGATTTCTCTCATCCTCTACATGTTTTGTGGTGATTAAGTGTGATATGTGTGTTTGTTTGCTATTATGATCGAATGGTATACTATGTGGCATTGAGAGTTGCTTATTCTTTTAAAAGTGGTATTGTAGTCTTGATTGTTATGGTCCATGAGCTATCTGTGGTGTGTCTGATAATGTCAGTGTGAGAGTAATGAGTTATGGCTTCGGTATTGACTTTGATGATAGTGTGGTTATCGTTGTGAAGCGGTTGTGGAGTCTATTGTGACGCAAGGGGTGGGAACACAATTCGCAAGGGGTGGAGATTCGTTGGAAGAAGTGTGTGTGTGTATGTGTATGTGTATGTGTATGAGAATGCTATAATACTTGCAAAGGGTGTTGACGGAGATTGTTAGAATTTGTCATCTAATTTGATTCGCCGTATTCATGCTCATGATCATCTCATTACATAGAGATTTTGTAGAGAATTTCCTACTGGCCAAGTGTGGCTCAACAAAATCCTTCTTTTCAGGTCCTAACGCTGGGCAATAGATTACATGCTATGGTGTGCTTGGATATAAAGTTTTTTGGAAGCTAACTTGATTTAGTTACTCACTCATCTTTGTAATAGACTTACTTTTGATCAAAGATGGCTTTGTAATTAATTTAACTCTTGAATTACCTTTTGACTAAAACTTGCAATGTTCTAAACACGATGTAATTTTATCGAAGTAAATTTGGGCTGTGGTGCCAAGGTTGTAATTACTTTACTTGGGGCTTGTTTGTAAGTTAAACAGGTGGAAAACCATTTTGGGTATTATTTATCTTATGCGAGGATCTTTTATCGTAATGATTTATATATTTATGTTAAAAATTGAGGGCGTGACAAATTGATATTAGAGCGTCTAAATTTGAATACTTTGAGACCGTGAGAAGACTTCTAGTCTCATGGGTTAAAAATGTCACGTCTTCTTGCATGTCATACGTGAGCATGTGTGAAATTGACATTGTTTGGCTTATATGACTTTTCATTTCAATGTAGTAGAGCGGTGTAGAGTTGTTTGGCCCATGTTGGGATAGTTGGAGGCCTAGACCTCATGAAATGATGTTGTGATTAATAAACTTCTCTTTTTTTATAATTTGTAGTAAGATGCCTCCGAGAATGCGTGCTAGAGCCGGTGAGGCAGAGAGTCGAGGTGGTCGTGGTTGTGGCCGAAGGGCACCGGTTGAGGATGGGGCTAGCTTTCATGGTGAGAATCTGAGTGGAAATCCGGGAGAAGGGGTTAGGCACGGTCAGGGAGATGAAGTACCGGTAGTTCAAAATCCTTTTGCTAGGGATTTCGTTGCGGCTTTTGCGGCTGCAAACCTCCTAAACCCAGCTCCTAGGGAAAGTACAGATAGTCACGCGTTGTCAGCTATGGGGGAGTTCAATCGTAGGAATCCATCGATGTTCGCAGTAACCCTTTTGTGGCTGATCATTGGCTAGCTCAAATTCGAAAACTTTTTAGGGCTCTTGGGATCAATCACGGAGGATGACTTGCGAGTCAACATTGTGGCCATCCAACTTACCGGGGAAGCGAATGAGTGGTGGGAGTCAGTTTTAGAATCGAGAAAGGATGCGAGAAGAGCAGCAAGGACTGTGGCTCAAGCGAATGAGCCAGATGTGGAGAACTTAACTTGGGCCGGGTTTGAAGTGCTCTTCAAGGAGCAATACTCTCCAGAAACTAGTCGTGACCAATTGAGGGAGGAGTTTGAGAAGTTGGAACAAGAGAATATGACCGTGTCAGAATACGCTCTAAAATTCCAATCTTTGTCCCGCTTTGCGCTGGAATTTGTTGCAACTGAAGAGAGAAAGTGTAGGCGGTTCGAGAGAGGGTTACATGAAACCGTGAAGAACTTTGTTGTGGCACAACGCAAAGGGAAGTTTTCCAAAGTTATAGAGTGTGCGAGGAGCATCGAGACACGCAAAGAGGCACCACAAAATCCTAAGGCTTGGGAACTGAGGCAACCGGTAGGGGGTATGAGCTCTTCTTCGAGGAGTTTTGGCAGTCACGGAGGAAGAGGCAATGAGATCAATTTTCAGCTTCGCAGAGACTGCCGAACTTTAGGCCTCCGTTATCTTCTTTGGGACCCGAGAAAATTCAAATAGGCCTTCGATTGTGTGTCGCAAGTGTGGTCAAGCGGAACATATTTGTGCTCAGTGTCCGCGGCTCTTAAGTACGTGTTTTACTTGTGGAAAAGCCAATCATTTTGCGAGGAATTGTTCGTAGGGGGAAGGGGCACGAAGAGAGTCCAGTTCGGTGCAGCAGTCAAGGGGTGGTCAAAGTTCTGGTCGGTAATCGTTTCGGGGTACTCAAAGGCAGCAGCAGCCTCACTTCCATCAATTCACATCAGCTCAGGGATCTCAGGTTGAGAGAGGAGCGAGTTCTTCGACGCCTACTTAGGATTCTGGTCAGAGGGGTGGACATGTTCAGAGTCAGATGACACAGGGAAGGGCTTTGCTATCACTTCTGCTATTCCGCTTCCACCACCTCTTGTTACTTCTCAGACCCTGGAGACTTCGGTTGTGAGGAGTACATTTCTATTGTTTAACTCCTTTGCTACAATACTCTTTGATTCTGGAGCATCGCATTCATTCATTGCTTCATCTTTTACTTGTGCTCTGGAATTGGAAATCGAAAGTATTAATCCTCCGTTGTTCGTTGAGACACCCATAGAGGGTAGATCGTCGTTAGATCGTATTTGTCGGAATTGCGAGTTTGTCATTCGAGATCGTCGTTTTACCTTTGACTTCATCGTGTTGAATATGTCAGCGTTCGATCTTATTTTGGGAAAGGATTGGTTGTCTATGTTTCAAGCGACCATAGATTGCTTCAAGCGTCGGGTCTGTATTTGTCGACCTGGGGGTTCTTGTTTTGAGTTCTTCGGGGAGCATCGGGAACCGCTAGAACCGTATTTGTGTGGGTCTCGGGAGTAGGAGTCAATGTATGCCTTATTAGCTAGTTTGGCCTTAGATAAGGATGTGTTCGCGCGTGGAGAGTTGCCCCTTGTTGTTTGCAATTTTTCGGACGTATTTCCGAAGGAGTTACCTGATTTGCCACCCGAGAGAGAGATTGAGTTTACCATCGATTTACTTCTTGGCACCGCTCCTATTTCCATACCTCCTTATCGTTTCACGCTCGCCGACTTGTGAGAATTGAAGACTCAACTGCAAGAATTGGAGAATTTGGGGTTTATCCGTCCAAGTACGTCACCATGGGGAGCACCGGCATTGTTTGCTCAAAAGAAAGATGGGCCACTTCGTCTATGTATCAATTATCGTAAGTTGAACTGTGTCACCGTTAAGAATAAGTACCGAATACCTAGAATCAACGATTTATTTGACCAACTACGAGGCCTAACTTGTTTCTCTAAGATCTATTTGAGGTCCGGTTACCACCAGTTGAGGGTTCGGAGGGAAGACATTCTTCAAACTGCTTTTCGTACTCGTTATGGTCACTACGAGTTTATTATTATGCCCTTTGGATTGACGAATGCACCGGCAACTTTCATGGATCTAATGAACCGTATCTTTCATGCCTATCTTGATTGCTTTATGGTAGTCTTTGTTAACGATATCCTTATCTACTCGCCTTCAGAGGAGGAACACAAATCTCACCTATCCATTGTTCTCGAACTTTTGAGAGAACATTATTTGTATGCCAAGCTTAGTAAGTGCGAGTTTTGGTTGTCCGAAGTCAAGTATTTGGGGCATGTTGCGTCGAAGGATGGGGTGTCCGTTGCTCCGGGGAAGATAGAGTCCATAATGAATTAGCAACGACCGAAGAGCGTATTTGAGATTTGTAGTTTCTTGGGCTTGGCCAGGTGCTACCATTGTTTCGTATTTGATTTCTTTCGTCTAGCGGCTCCGATGACTAGATTGACTCGTAAGGGGACCCGTTTTATTTGGAGTGACGCGTGTGAGAAGGCATTTGAGGAATTGAAGAGAATGTTGACTACCGCGCCGGTTTTGATTGTACCTGAATGAGGAGTTGGTTACTCCGTGTATTGTGATGCTTTGAAAGAGGGATTGGGGTGCTTGTTAATGCAATTGGGGTGAGTGGTAGTGTATGGATCGCGGCAACTAAAAACTCACGAGCGTAATTATCCTACCCATGACCTAGAGTTTGCAGTCGTCGTCTTTGCTTTGAAGAGTTGGCGCCATTATCTTTACGGTGAAAGATTCGAAATCTTTTCTGGTCATAAGTCTTAAATACTTGTTCTCTCAAAAAAAATTTAATTTGCAACAATGCCGATGGATGGAACACTTAGAAGATTATGATTTTGAGCTGTAATATCACCCGGGAAAGACGAACGTGGTAGCGGACGAGTTAAGTAGAAAATCAACACACCTTGCGAGTTTAGCCATCCACGAGTGGAAGACGATGAACGACTTAGGCTCCTATGCGTTGCATTTTGAAGAGGTCCGGGATGGAGTCACATTGTGTAACTTAACTGTTCAATCAATCTTGTCGACTTGAGTAATTGAGGCCTAACAACAAGATGAAGAAGCGGGAGAGTTTTGCTACAAGTTTCGTAGCGGAAATGCTTGAGAGGGGTGGATGATTCATGCCGATCAAGGATTGCGATACCAAGGAAAATTATTCGTACCCATTTCGTGTCAAGAGGAAATTTTGAGAGAATTTCACCATTCGCCGTTAGCTGTGCATCCGGGGGGAATGAAAATGTATCATGATTTGCGTAGACAGTTTTGGTGGCCAGGAATGAAGAGAGACATTATTTTCGTGTCCAAGTGCCTTACGTGCTAGCAAGTGAAAGCCGAGCATCAATGGCACACTAGGGAGTTACAACCCTTGCAAGTGGCTGAATGGAAGTGGGAGAACGTGACTATGGATTTCGTTACCGGACTACCGAGGTCGTCGAGGGGGCATGATGCCATATGGATGATAGTTGATCGATAGATCAAGTCAACGCATTTCTTACCTATTTAGGTTTCGGATTCAATTGATACACTTAGTTGACCATATATTCGTGAGATTATCCGTCTTCATGGGATTCTAGTTTCTATTATGTCCGATCGAGATCTAAGGTTTACCGCTCGCTTGTGGCAAAGTTTGCAAGCCATTCTTGGCACCAACTTGTTGTTCAGCACTGCGTATCATCCTCAAACGGATGGGTAATCCGAAAGAATGATACAAATTCTTCAAGAAAAGCTTCGGGCTTGCATTATGGATTTTCGGGGTCGGTGGGAAGATCACCTACCATTAGTCGAGTTCGCGTACAACAATAGTTACCAATCAAATATCAAGATGGCGTCGTAGGAAGCTTTGTATAGGAGACCGTGTCGATCACCTGTATGGACCGAGTTGGGCGAGGCTACGTTGATTGGGCAAGATTTGAGCAAAGAAACCTCGGAGAGTATGAGAGCGATTCGTCAACGTCTTCATGAAGCACAAAGGAGAACCATCGAGCAAGTCAAAGTGATTCGCCAACGATTGTTAACCGCGCAAAGTAGGCAAAAGAGTTATACCGATTGTTGTCGCCAACCGTTATCATTTGAAGCAGGGGATCATGTACTCCTTAAGGTGTCACCGCGGCGAGGATTATCTCGTTTTGGGCAAAAGGGCAAGCTTTCACCACGTTTTATCAGACCATTTGATATTATCGAGAAGATCAGGGAAGTGGCATATCGATTCGCATTGCCACCAAAGTTATCGGGCGTTCATAACGTGTTCCATGTATCGATGTTACGAAAGTACGAGCCAGATCCATCACACGTCCTAGAATTGTCCGAACTGGAGTTATAAGTTGATGCATCATATGGAGAGGAGCCGATTCGTATCCTGGATTCACGTGACCAACTTTTGAGGGGTAAGACTATTCCGTTAGTGCGAGTTCTTTGGAGTAATCTCGGCAAGGAAGAGTCGGCGTGGGAAAGGGAAGACGAAGTTAGAGAGAGGTACCCTCATTTGTTTTCGAATTAAGTCAATGTGAGTATCAGATTTCGACTTTATGATTGTTAGCTTGTTGTTTGATGATACGTGTTGTGGTGTGAGCATGTTTACTTGATGCATGAGTTTATTTGGTTTGAATTGTAAATTTCAGAACGAAATTTCTTTAAGGAGGATAGAATGTAGAGACTCGTGAATTATTATGTTTTCTTAATCATTTAAATATGTGGAATATCGTATTTTGAGGTTGTATTGGTGTTTGGGAGTGTTGGTAGCGATGGGAGTTTGAATTGATCATCAGAGAAATTTTATTTTTCTGTCAAGCCAGTACCGGTACTGCATTTTCTCAATACCGGTACCCAGTGTCCAAAACTTGATCAAATTGACATTTTGAAGACTCCAGTACCGATATTGGGAGTCACCCAATACAGGTACCCACTGTGAAAATTTCAAAAATTCAGCACGCATTTCATATGCCTATAAATACCCCCTTTTGTCATTTTTCACATCCAAACCCACAAAAATAGATCTGGAAACACCCTCTCTCACCTACTCAACTCCAATCTCACCCAAAACTCTTGATTTCAACCTCAAATCTTCAAGATCCAAGGGTTTCTAACCTCAAAATCACTTGATTCTAGCATTTGGTGAACAAGGGATAAGTTTTGTGTCTTTGCTCTCACTCTTTGGCTCTCACCCACGTTTTTCTCTCTCTCATCTCAATCACTTGTTGATCCTTGTTTACTTATCCTGTTTTTGGGTTATATTCACTCTAGATCTTGTATCTAAGCTTGGGTGGAGCTTGTTTTTGGTGGATTCAAGTATATAGCTCTTGGTAGACCTAGGATTTTGCTCAAAATCCATTTAGGTAGGGATTTCTCTCATCCTCTACATGTTTTATGGTGATTAAGTGTGATATAGGTGTTTGTTTGCTATTATGATCGAATGGTATACTATGTGGCATTGAGAGTTGCTTATTCTTTTGAAAGTGGTATTGTAGTCATGATTGTTATGATCCATGAGCTATTTGTGGCGTTTCTGATAATGTCGGTGTGAGAGTAATGAGTTATGGCTTCGGTATTGACTTTGATGATTGTGTGGTTGTCGTTGTGAAGAGGTTGTGGAGTCTATTGTGACGCAAGGGGTGGGAACACAAATGATGCAAGGGGTAGAGTCTATTGTGACGCAAGGGGGGAACACAAATGACGCAAGGGGTGGAGTCTAATGTGATGCAATGGATGGAAACACAATTCTCAAGGGATGGAGATTCGTTGGAAGAAGTGTGTGTGTGTGTGTGTGTGTGTATGCGTGTGTGTATGTGTATAAGAATCACATGATACTTGCGAAGGGTGTTGACATAGATTGTTAGAATTTGTCATTTAATTTGATTCGCCGTATTCATGCTCATCATCTCATTACATATAGATTTTGTAGAGAATTTCCTACTGGCCAAGTGTAGCTCAACAAAATCCTTCTTTTCATGTCGTAATGCCAGGCAATAGATTGCATGCTACAGTGTGCTTGGCTATGAAGATTTTTGGAAGCTAGCTTGATTTAGTTACGCACTCATCTTTGTAATAGACTTACTTTTGATTAAAGATGGCTTTGTAACTAATTTAACTCTGAATTACCTTTTGACTAAAACTTGTAATATTCTAAACACTTTGTAGTTGTATCAAAGTAAATTTGGGCCGTGGTGCCAAGATTGTAATTATTACTTTAACTTGGGGCGTGTTTGTACGTTAAACAGGTGGGAAACCATTTTGGGTATTATTTATCTTATGCGATGATCTTTTATCGTAATGATTTATAGATTTATGTTTAAAATCGAGGGTATGACAGTCGGGCACTCATAGTTTACTTCGCCTATCGTGCCTCTTTACCACCAACGCGCCTCTTCACCACCAACGCTCGTGGCTTTCTGATTCATGGATTCTTTATTTCTTTTCTTTCAAACTCAAGTTGGTAGACCTACTTGAGTTTGGCATGGCTACTCCTGGTTCTCACTTATGGTTGTCCTTTTGGCTATCATGATTCTCTTGGCTTGGCTTGGTTGTTCGTGATTTCTTTTTGGCTTCGGTGCTTTTGATTTTGATTTTTTTTTTCAAACTCAAGTTGATAGGCCTACTTGAGTTTGAGGGGAGATGTTACAATAATATTGAAAAATATTACGGTACTATGTTTTGTAGGGTCTATTATTCATATTTCCTAATTGGATTGATTTCTTTATAAATGCATGTTTCCTGTTTGATTTAGATTTTTTAGTGACTAAGAACATTGTAGCATATATAAATGCATATTAGGATTATGATTTGACACAATCAATAATACATCTTTCGCATTTCTTTACGGGCCAGAGAACCTCATCTGGGGGAAAATTGAAGACAGAACAGCAGTACTTCCGTGACATGTACTGTCACGGTGACAGGATGGTTCATGTTACTAAACTTAGGAGTATTTGCTACAACTAGCTAGCTAGTACGATGAGATCAGTAATAAACTGGCATGGAGTATTTATTCCTGTTATGACTTGACAAAGTTGTACTTCTGCTACATCTTGCAACTCTGAAGAGAGAGTACTGCTAGTGGAACAAATGAGGGATATTGTACTATCACGAAGATGGATCATTTCAAGTGGTTTCACTTTTGCATGGTTTCCCCTCACCAAAGGAACAGTATCTCTCTCTCTCTCTCTCTCTCTCTCTCTCTCTCTCTCTCTCTCAAGTCTCATCACAGACAATCCCAAGGATGGCCGAGTTGTCTTGGTATGGAGCCTCTTTTCTTAGGTCTCTTTTTTATTTTTCTTACCATCAACTCTTGAGACCAACTCACTCTTATGCGTAAGTGTCTAAAATGGCTGTGGGATGAGTTATATGAATTAGTTCGAGGTGCACGCAAACGACGTGGAACACCGTGCATTACAAAAAAAAAGCTCATCACACACGCACACGAGAATATACACACAGACAGAGTACGTACACCATGCTTTGGCCAAGAATTTTTTTCCTATACAAATATCTACGCAAAATCATTTTTTTGGTTGAAAATTCAACGAGCGTAGTTTATTTTATTTTGTTGAGTTATATTGTTTAATTACTCATAAATGTGTATATGAATGATTTAGTGATGACAATAGTGATATAAAAAATAAAAAAATAAAAAAAACCAAACTATATGCTAGAAAAAGTTAAAATTTAAGTGCATTTTTCGAACCCAACGAATTCGCTTGAACCCGCTGGGAATACATTGGAGCCGCCCGTGCTCTTGGCTGCAGTCAAAGAGCTGGTGATGGTTTCTCACATTCATTCCCATAGGGAATTCAATTTCCATGTGGCCCACCTCAAATTAACTTGGCAGTTCTTGTTGTGGCATGGTTTTTATTTTTATTTTTTTCCAGTGTACAAGCAAGAAATCTACTCTATCCTAATCTAAGGAGGTAAAGAATAAGACCTCAAAGTGAGACTCGAACCCAGGACCTTATCATGTTAAAGGAGCAAGTCACTTTATAATTTGGGCTACCCTTTTCTGGGAAAATGATTTGATTAAAACAAACAGAGCATATGTGCAGTGAAATAAGGCCATCTAATTTGATCATTACTCAAAATTTTACTGAAATATAAGTATAAACTTCATTGAATCAATCGATATCATTCACTCCAATGCAAAACACACCTTTTACACATTTTTAAGAGTCCTAGTTGTAGTTACTCTTTGGAAATTTTGGTTAGCAAGAAACAGAAAGGTCTTTGATGATGTTACTGTTAGTTCAATTGATATTTGTTTTACTAGTGCTAAATTTGCTTTATGATATTGTGCAAAACTAAACACAGATGGGCCAGACGAAAGGAGAGAGGGCAATGGGTGCTGGGATTCCTAGGATGTCTGGAAGACTGTACGAGTCTTGAGGCTGAACTTTTGGGGATTTTTAGTGGCCCGGAGATGATTCAGAATCACAGAATGGATGCAATGGAAGTAGTCACCGACTCAACAACCCTGTCGCAATGATAACTGAGGAGTGCCCTGACTACTCCTCGAACAAAGTGTTGATTCAAGAATGCAGAGCTTTCCTAGCCTCCACAGGATGTCTTCTCAAGCACACGTTGTTGGAGGGAAACCAAGTGGCGGATAGACTCGCCAATATGGGTGCGAACCAGGAGGAAAAGATGGTCTCGCATATCATCCCGCCGGATGACATTATTCCTTTGCTTGAGGCGGATATGCGGGGCGTGGCTTTTTTATGGTTCCCAATCCCCATACCATTTCTTTCACTCCACATGACCATCATCCAGAAGTACAGATTAAAGTCAAAAGTACTTGAGCATTCTCAACAACTAGGCTTAACAACAACTACTCCAATTGTCTTTTCGAGGACTTTCGGATAGAACTTTTGAATCTGAATTTTACTGTGGAGAATGTGATTCTGGGGTACCTTTGCTCTACTGAAATGGGTCAGCTGACTGGTTATATTCGAGATAACACTGTTTGGTTTTGCCGACTAGTGTGATATGTTTGGCGATGGGGATGTTTTGTTGCTGCCTTGGTGGTCTTTTAGATTAGACTAGTTCCATTAAGCTATTTGTACAATATAATCTAGTAGTTAGTTTCTTTAGTGATTCCCATTGTACTGCGTATATTTGTTTGTCCTCCATTTTTCATTATATTGACAAAGGGGATTAGGTTGGAGAAAGGAATTTCAACAGGTACTAATTAAAGTTTGTGTTGCCTCTTCAAGGAGGCCAAGGTTAAGAGTATTGCTAGATCTCGAGATATGAAGGTTCCAAAGGGTATTCTGAGGTCTTCATTGTCAATGGACACGATTTCTAAATTGGACCCCAAGGAAGGAGCTTAAATTTTGGACATGTTTTCAGACGAGTTTGATTGTGATTGGGTATTGGCCTCACGTGCTGCTAAAGCCATGGTCGCCGCCAAAGCTATGGTAGGTGAAATATTTAATAAGACGACCATGGGAAGAAATGCAGGATGACTTGGACGAGTTTAATAGGGAGGTTATTAAATCTTCTTGTAGGAATATCTTGGATTGACACAAATTTCCTTAGTTTTAATGTTTTCTTGTACCAATGTGGAGTTATGCGAGGCCTCCAAGATAGATTTTTTGAGTGTCGTGCCCTCATTTGCCTCACTTGTTGATTCACCTTTTTTTTTTTAATTAAATGTATTTTTTTCTTTTGGTCTTACTAAACGAAAAGTTACATAAAAAGCCAATATGATCTTAAAATAGTCAAATATGGTGGCAATATTTTTTTTTCCCATAGCATTTGGGATATTGCGATAAGAAAAAGGAACATTACAAAAGGTTTACCTTCATGTTGCTCCCTCCGTTCTGTAAAATTAATCCCCTTAAAATTACGTGCAAATATTCAAGCTTAAAAAATGTACCTATCGAAATAAATTTTTGCACAATATAAATATTGTTTGATAGATCTCGATGAGATCTTCCGAATGGTGCAAAAAAATTAAATCAAAAATTTATTTTAGTAAATACATTATTTAAGTTTAAAAACTGCAAGTAGTTTTGCAGGAAACCAACTTTATGGGACGGAAGGAGTATATTTTATTGGATGCTATTATGTTTTATGCTTGTGTTGGGGAAAAAAGGGAATGGTAGGCTAAGAACAGTCCCAATTGATGGTGGGATGAATTTTGTAAGTTGGTAGAGCCAAGGGCAATTAGGGCATTCAAAGCATATAACCTTAACACTATAACAACTCAAACAAGTTATTACCAAGCCTTTATCCTAGTCCGGAGCAAATCAAACAAGAGGGGTTATCAACCTCTTTACTATCAATTCCAATCTAAATCCCTCGTACTACGAATCCCCAAAAAGCAACAGGCATCAAATGAACAGAATAGAATAGTGACCAACATACTTCCTACTGGTCGTATTGACATGACAATGAAACAAATAAAATTTGTATTAAAGATTGCTAGATCAATGCCGATCAAAAAACTATATATATTGCTAGTTCAACTGAGCATAGAATCCTCTCCTGCATTTTCTCACAAAAAGCTTCTATCATACATGGGATTAGGAGTTTATTATTAGTTTCTTAAAAAAGTATTCCCCCCTTATGTCCTCAATAGCTTCATTCCCAACAAGAATTCTATATCAAATTGATCGACGAATCATCTGTGAAGAACCCAAAATTTTGCCTTTTCTTCAGACTCTTGATTGATAAAATTGGAAGTATAATCTCTGGTTGCTGAATAGAGAATCCAGGAAATCTCGCAAGGAGTGAGCATTTTCCAGGGAATTTCATGCTTTGGTTTCGTTGGCTCGTTTTATTTGTAGGGCAGCTCTCACTACATTTCCCCTTGTGATAATTCCAACCTTCGAATGACAAATTCAGGCGATCAGAAAACGTAATAGTAAATGAGTTGTAGTGGGGAGGGAGAGTAAACATCGATTTCACTTACCAGCTTTCCCTCACTATCTACGACTGGAAGGCGGCGATACTTTGTTTCAAGCAATATTCTGAGACACCAAATAAAGAAGTCAGATTTAGTTTTTGTTTTGTTTTGTTTTCTTAAATGGAGTACCTATAGATTCACGCTAGCGGGTTTTATTTTGAATATGGACATGAAAGCAGCTGTAGCCACTCCAAGAAAAGAAACAAGAACACTGTGGTTGGAACCCGAAGACAGAAAGAGAAAAATAAGAGAGAAGTAACAGAGAAACACGATCCTGCGTTGAACACAAGTATTTGTTTTGTTCTTTGGGTTCCAAACAGGAGGAGCTTTCCCTTCCTTTCCGTTTCTTCGACAGGTTCCAACACAATGGAAGATATAAAAAGAAAGTGCGACAACACTATCATAGTAATAACGAGAGAACCTGGCAGCATCCTCGAGATTGGTGGATTCACGAACAACCACTGGTGCAGGTGTCATCAAATCTCCAACCAGTTTTCCATTGGTTTTAGACAGCAATTTCTGTACCTCGTTGAATGTCTGCACGCAGGTAGTCATAAAGACAACAAAACTGGAATTGTCCTATACCAAATATGCTTTCTATGATAGAACAGAAAAAAGAAGCAGCAAAAGGAAACACGAAGCTTTGCTCTGTGTGTGTAACCAAACTGTCATTCAACGATTGATCACCATTCTGTTTAGGAATTACCCGATACTTCACAACACTTATAAAATATGGGTGAAAATACCCTCTCGGCCATATGACTTGCAACCAGTACCACAGCAATTACACTAAAGGATATAGTTTCCAAAAAAGCTACAGGTACAGCACTTGCTGCACAGCAGCTGTGGACAGACCACTTTTGCGCCCGTCTCGGCTAAATTTTGAAGCAAAGTTGGTTGATTCATAAACACCCTTCCCGGTATCGGATTGAGGTGATTTTTACAAGGACCCTAAACGAAGTATTTTGAACAAAATGAGCGGCTCCGATCATCTTTGCGAGACCCGAGACGAGCGCAAAAGTGGTCTGTGCACAGCTGCTGTGCAGCAAGTGCTGTACCTGTAGTAGCTCTCTATAGTTTCTCTCATCCGGTCTCCACCATTTTTTGGGAAAGATACAGAAAACAGAGATTGGCGATGCGAAGCAAACCAAGCACTAGCAAGGTCGAAATTTGTTTGAATAAGGACGTTGGAGTTATGTGTTCTAAACCTCTGCCTCACAAAACGTAATGTGTGGGATATTATTTACTAATTTATTTGGCCACTCCTATTTTGTCTAATGCCAAACTTAACAACACCACCCCCCCCCCCCCCCCCCCCCCCCCCCCCCACACACACACACACACACACAAAAAGAGAGGAATTGAGTGGGGCCACGTGCCCCAAGGTGTGTCTGCCCCTTGGATGAAGGTGCAGAGATAAGAAATTCAACACACAGCACCCGAACACAGTTGAACCATCTTTCCAATACTGAGGTGCTGTTTTTGCACCATAAAACAGTTCAGCCTACAGCCTGAACTTCTTATTGTCTTCTAACTGGCTACAAATAGAAACCTTCCCAATGTAAGCAAGAAGTATTCTTCCATATTTAGCTTCCAATTGTTTGGGTTCCGCCCAATTGGGGCCAACCCTTCAATGTGGCACTTTGTTTTGGCAAGATATGGAGTGTGGATGTGAGAATGCAAAAAAAGGCGTACTCTGACATTGGAGCAGCAACAATTTTTTCATTTGAACCGAAAAAGGAACCACATTTGGCAAAGCCTTCAGCATCTTAAATAGCTGAGGCTTTCTAGTTTTGAAGGCAGAGAAAGAGAGCAGAGAAAAGAATAAATAAACAGATACAGACGAATACTGTGTAGTCAGTGTGGAGCAGTGTGCCTTGAACTTATCAAGACAACACAGACATTCGAAAAGCTGAAAGTTTTTCTTTGCTCATTCAAGACTGGTAGTTGAAAACAATTAAGCTTGCCAAGGGTCAAGTGTGTCAGGATTGCAGTCAAAGTCCTCAAATTTGTTTTGTTATCTTGGATCGTACATACAGTGGAAAAATGGTAGACGAGACTGTTTTCCAAGGTTTTCAGGAGATAAAGTTCCTATTGGTATAATCAACATATACAAAATCTGAGCAGATTGACGGTATCCTACATATCGACAAAGCTTGGTGTTGATCGGGTGTGATCAAGAGCGATCAGGAGCAATCAGAGGCGATTGTTGGTGCAAGTGACAAGGTGATTACATGTATGATAGTGCGACGGTGCAGATAGTGCAGTGTTGTCACACAGAAAGTTAATGGCATCAAAGAATTCAAGTTTCAGAGTTGATCCTTCAACGAGTACATTTTACCTTACGGCAGCAAATAGTGAAGAATGCATTGAAGCGGGAGGGGCTGATCAAGGCTCTCAAAAAGAAGTCTGCAAAGCCGGAGAAAATGAAAAATGAGAAGTGGGAGGAAATGCGGGACTTGGCGAATAGTACGATCTTCCTGTATCTCTAGAATAGCACTCTTCGGGAAGTCATCAACAAGATAGATCCAACAAAGTTATTGATTATCGACTAAGTTGGAGGGTAGATATTGTGGGTACATGGTACCGATTTTTAAGGACCGAAGGAAAGAGCACAACCCAGGAGTGAAGGTTGTCACAGCTAAGAGCCTAGCTGAAGGAGAACCCAAGTCACTCTGAACCGAAGGAGGATCGTCCAATGGAGGCTTGAACTCCATGGATCTTCTGCTCCCCTCAGTAGTTGGATCTCGGACCAGTCTTAGAGAGACAGATTTACTCACAGAGAGACGGAATTACTGACTAAAGGTCAACCTTCATCGAGATTTGTATCATACCTACCCAAACTGAAACCTACCTTAGACTGAATAGTCAGCCCTCGCCTACCACCTGACACTCATGCAGCCCCTGATATCACTTAATACCCACATATCAATGATTTCTCATCAGTAGGAAATTAGGCCTCGCATGATTGTTCTGTACCTTCTGCCTAACCACTAAGGGCCCTCCATCTGGCCCTTGTCACCTGATCTCAGCCCCAACAACCTTTGACCTGTGACACTTAGCCATCATAGGCGTTGACCTTCAACCTGGCAGCCATTGGGGGTGTAATGTGTCCTCCACTCCACCAGTATAAGAGCATTTATACCACCGCGAGGCAGGTTGTTCACAACCCACATACCTCTCTCTCTCTCTCTCTCAGGTCTGCCTTGGGTTCTCTCCTCTGCCAGCTTTGGCACTCCGAGCCTTCAGCATCTAGTTGGTATCCCAGATCACCTTCAGCACTCCTTAGCCCTTCAATTTAGCACACAGCTATGAGTCCAAGATGCAGACAAATCGGTTTTTGAAAAATGTTTTATGCACTTCAGATAACACCAGGAATGTAATTCACAGAGCATTTGGACAAGTTCAACAGGATACTGACGAAATTGGAATCTATATCCTCATCATCATACTTTTGGTCTCTTTATCCTCATCATAAAAGCATCCAAAGACAACGATAATGAAACGAACATCAAAGGACCACACTGATGTATGGAAGAAATTCCCTTGGGTCACAGAAGGTTATTGCTACTCTCATGTCCCACGAGACATTGAGGAAGAGGGAGAAATTTGAAAGGCAGTGAACTTTATGCAATCTGCCATAGGGTGGAGATGGCTACGCGTATGGGCATTTAGAACCTTTCTTTGGGTAGAGTCTCACTCATGCAGTCAACTGATGAACTCCTTGAAATTTCAGTTATGGTTCTGATTGTAGGCATATGACTGCCTGCCACATGTCCTACAACAAAGTAGGGTTTCCACTGAATGGCAACGCACACAAAGTTTATAGCAGCGTAACGTCATCCCTAACAGTATCTAAAGTTCTCAAGAGTTTTTGTTACTCAAGCTTCAGAATATATGAGGAGTCCACTGCCCCTCTCACTGGTTGGGCTGTTTTGTCTCTCAGTCCCCCTAAAGTGTTTGTTTCAACTCTGTTTCGAGGCTACATTGTATAACCAACACTGGTTTATGTCATTCTCAGATTGAAAAGATGTTTGCCAATCCCATGTCACACAACCAAAGTCTTGTCATTTCCAAATTCTTGACAAGCAATTCTGAGTTTCATGTACAACTGCTAAGCAACAAATATGAAAGGAGGATATACAAAGAAAAACAACAGTTAACTGAACAATGTCACCAGACCAAAGAATAAGTATATAAAGTAATTGACAAGAAGTAAGAGTCGGACAGGTCTTTAAATGGAAGGAATACTTATCAAAAGTTTCTGTTCAAACTTGTTTAAGATTGTGACCTCTAAAGATTCTAATACTGCTTGTACACTCAAACACATGCAAAAGCTAAGTTGCCTCAATCAAGAACAGATGGAAAACTTGAGCCAGTTAAGCAACAATCGTAAAACTTTTGTTGTTTGGGAGAATAAGAAAAGTGTATAGGGTGTTAATCAACCCCAACACAAATAACTATTATTTATATTAAGAGATAACTTGATACAAAACTTGTTAACCAATATGGGACAATACTCATAACAACTACTTGAATATTCCAACACTCCCCCTCAAGCTGGAGAATAGACATCACAAAGTCCCAACTTGTTACATAACAACTCTAACCGGGGCTTGAACAATGACTTAGTAAACATGTCAGTTAACTGAGCACTTGTAGACACAAAGGGAGTAGCTATCACACCACCAACTAGCTTCTCACGCACCAGATGACAATCAACTTTAATATGCTTAGTCCTCTCATGAAATACCGGATTGGATGCAGTGTGAATTGCTGTCTGACTATCATAATACAAATTCATTGGCAATTGCACACTAAATCCTATCTTCTCAAGAAAAGATCGCACCCATACAATCTCACATGTCGTGTGGGCCATGGCTCTATACTCTGTCTCTGCACTAGACCGTGCAACCATTGTTTGTTTCTTACTCTTCCAGTTGACAAGGTTTCCACCGAGAAAAACACAATATCATGTAGTGGATCTCTTGTCAGAAGGTCCTCCTGGCCAATCAGAGTCAGTAAAAGCCTCAAAACAGCCTCCCAATGTGGAAAATGAGGAGTAGACATAAACTGACTCATAATACTAACTGCGAACGAGATATCTGAACGTGTAATAGTAAGATAGTTCAATTTACCAACCAAGCGACGATATTGGTCAGGGCTAGAAAACAGCTCCCCTGATCAACACACAGTTTGACATTAGGATCCATAGGAGTATCGACAGACTTCGACCCCAATAAACCAGTCTCATCTAGAATATCTAGCACATATTTTCTCTACGATAAACTAATGCCATCTTTAGATCGTGCAACCTCAATACTCAAAAAATATCGCAACCTTCCCAAATCTTTGGTATGAAATTGACTCTGCAGAATTACCTTCAACTCATCAATACCTTTTGTTCATCCCCATGATAATAATATCATCCACATAAACAATCAATAATACTTTCCCTCGATCAGATGAGAGAGAAAAATCAAATGATCAAACAGCGACTCATCACAAATTCCAAAACTGCATCACTAAACTTGCCAAACTAGGCTCGAGGAGACTGCTTAAGACCATATAGTGCTCCACGAAGACGACATACTTGATTATGCTCCCCCTGAGCAACAAGTCCAAGTGGTTGCTCCATATAAACTTCCTCCTGGAGATCCCCATGAAGAAAAACATTTTTAACATCTAACTGGAATAAAAGCCAACCAAAATTGGCTGCAACGGAGATAAGAAGGCGGACAAAATCAAGCTTGGCAACTGGAGAAAAATTTTCAGCATAATCAACACCATAAGTCTGAGTATATCCCTTAGTAACAAGACGACCTTTGTAATACTCAACAGACCCATCAGGATAATATTTGACAATAAAGACCCACCTACAACCAACAGTAGGCTTTCCTGGCGGAAGAGGAACCAACTCCCAAGTGCCATTGTCACGTAGAACAGACATCTCAGCCTCCATAGCTGTCTGCCACTCAGAAACAGATAAGACATCCTGAATAATGTTAGAAACAAAAATAGACAAAACAGAAGTAGTAAAAGCACGAATGGACGGAGACAAGTGAGCATAGGAAACAAACAGATCAATAGGGTGAGAAATGCAAGACCTAATACCTTTGCGAAGAGCTATAGGAAAATCAGGTGATGATAGAGGTGGAGGTCGAGGTGGTGGAGGTGGCGGTGGTTGTGAAACTAGATCTTGAGATGGAGGAGGCACTGCGGAAGGCACTGATGGAGCTGTTAATACTTTCTGCTGACGAACATACACCTACAAGGGTGGCACAAATGGTACACAAACAGGAAACACAGACTCAGTCTCACGAAGGTCAACTGGAGTACGATGACCCGAATAAAAGGGTAATGACTCATTAAACGTGGCATCAGCACAAATAAAATGACGAGGTAGAGACGGTAACACTTATACCCTTTTTGAGTGCGCGAAAAATACACCGAATCGACCGTTGATCAAGTTTGTGCCGGTCAGATCAAGAGTATGAACATAACAGGTGCACCTGAATACTCGTAGTAGAGGTAATGAGTGGAAAGGCTGACCAGGGATTAAAACCGTACGGGTATCTGACTGCCTAGGACTCTAGATGGCATACGATTGATCAAACAACATGCTGTAAGAACAGCATAATTCCAGTAAGACTTAAGAACTTGCATTTGGAATAACAGAGCACGCATAACCTTCGATAAATGCCTATCCTTGCGTTCGGCAACTCCATTTTGTTGTGGAGTCCAAGCACAAGAAGATTGGTGAATTATACCATGATCATCAAAAAACTTAGAAAGAGAAATATGAAAATATTCACCTGCATTGTCAGAACAAAATATACAAATGCAAGTATCAAATTGAGTTTTGATCTCTGTATAAAATGACTTCAAAATAGAAGACAACTCTAACCTCTCTATCATGAGATAAGATACGTGACACAAGAGTAATCATTAACAAAGACAATATAATATTGGAAGCCAAAAACATTAGGAACACGCTTTGGACCCCAAATATCAAAATGAACTAATTGGAAAGGACGAGACACACGACTCTCAACCCTCGGATAAAAAGGCACTCGATGATGTTTACTAAACTCACAGACTTCACATGGCAAAACATTAACATGGCTACATGAAGGTATCAACCGTTTAAGGTTTTGAAGGGATGGATGACCAAGACGATAATGATGTTGAAATGGTGACACCAAAGACTGAAGGGCAACAAAGCTAGGGTGAACATCGTTAGTAAAGGAATACATGCCACCACGTTCAGTACCACCACCAATTTTCCTTCCTATCTTGAGATCCTGAAACACACAACCACCGGGAAAGAATGTGACAGAACAATTTACAGATTTGGTAAGTTTACTAACAGACATAAGATTTAATGGAAAACGAGGAACATGTAATACAGAATCTAAAGTCAAAGAAGAAGTGACAGAAACATAACTTAAACCGGTAATATCAGTGGTAGAGCCATCGGCTAAGGTAACAACAGACCGATAGCCAGAGAGAATAGTATATGTGCCAGTCATATGATCATATGATCAGATGCACCAGAATCAATGACCCAAGGAATAAAAGAAAAAGATGCAACATACGCAACAGAAGAACCTATCTGAGGTAGTGTTGCAATGGAGGAACCTATCTGAAGTGACACAAGGCGATGGTACTCTTCCACGGAAATAGTCACTGTGGCATTAGCAGTGTGAGGAACCGGCCAAGTAGAAGGCCAACCATGAAGATCCCAAAAATACTCAACTGTATGATTGTTGCCATTACAATAGGTGCAATGTCGAGGAACACAACCACGACTACAATTGCTACTACCAGCTTGACCAAACTCATGGCTAACACAACGACTGCCAAAATTAGAGTAACAACCACCAAAAACCCTATCACTGAACCCATAATATCGACCACAAAAACCAGAAGCAAACTCACTGCTCTCCTCCATTGCACCGAATTAACAACCACGAATAAGAACCAACTAATAGAATCAACAACTACCAAAAGATCACCAGACAATCACCCAACATCATCAACAGCACAAGATCGTATGCGATCAACCAAACAACCGAAAATTAACTCCGTCTACCAACAAGTCTACAACTAGAAACAAATCATGGAGCAATACTTGCTAATAACAATACTAAAATCAACAGACCTCAACAATCCAAACATATCGACAGTAACCAATCAAGAACACCAACCAATAGGCAACATAGATTCAGATCGATACCTTATAAAACAACACATAAATCGAGATGCATGTGACTGAACGAACAACAGGAGACAAATCTGGCTACCAGCGAAAACCTTTCAAACTATTTCGAACATAAATCGTGGGATTCTGGGCTGTTTTGAACACGATTCAGGGGGTTTCAAACCATATTTAGGAGTTTTGAGAATTGATTATAATGAATGAAGGTTGATTAGGGCTCGATGGGGGCTGATTAAGGTTCGATTAGGGTTTTTCAGCAGTTTCAAATGGGTTTGGTGCACGGAGTAAGGGTATCGGAGGGATTTCAGGGTTGTAGACTGTTAGCAATGAACAGTACTAGCAATAAACAGTGCGCGCGTGAACATTGCTCGCAATGAACAGTGCTCATGGTGAATAGTACTCGCTTGAACAGTAACAGTATGTGGTAGGGCGTGGGTTACGATTATGCTTAGGGTTAGGGTTGGATTAAGGGTGGCTTTGATACCATGTTTGGGAGAATAAGAAAAGTGTATAGGGTGTTAATCAACCCTAACACAAATAATTATTATTTATATTAAGAGATAACTTGATACAAGACTTGTTTAACCAATGTGGAACAAGACTCATAACAACTACTTAAATATTCCAACAACTTTTACCCCACAGATGGAAAGTGTCAACTACACATAAATACATAATTGGTGTGAGGATATTGGCTCACAAATTAAGGCCTTATCTTCTGGAAGTTGCAGTACCAGCAGCTGAGATCAGAAGAGGAAATCAGAGGCATTAAAGGGAAGCCTTTGGTTGGGTTGTGTGCCTTATCACCCTTGTATACCTTAGACTTAGACTTAGGCTTATATATACATGTGTGATTATCCTGTAATAGTGTGGCAAATCACAGTGGAAAGAGAGCTCTGGTGAGGGAGAGAACCAGATTTGTGAGTTGAGTGTGAGCTCTGGTGTGTGGACGCTACTCCTCAGGTAAGTTTTCGTAAACTATTGTGACTATAGTGGAAAATTTTCTCTCCGAAATCCTTGTGTTTCTCTCGTGTTTGATTTGTGTGTGTGCGTGTTTGGTTTGAGGTCTGGGTGTGAGCACAACAATTGGTATCAGAGCGTAGGTGACCTCGGAACACCGGAAAAGCACATGGAATCGCCATTGATGCACTGGTTCGAAATCTGGTCAGAATCGAAGGTGTTCAAAAATCTGTTTTGACCAGTAGGTATTGTGCGCCTCACTCAAACGATCGCAGCGGTGGGTTCACGATCTTGTTTCATCACTGGAATCGTTTGTACACACTGTTGACCGGTGCCGCGTGACAGCGGAAGGTCTGGTCTGTGACAGCCTAGATCGGAGTGCTCAAAATCGACTTTTGAGCACAGGATTGTGATTGTCGGGAGGAGATGATTTCAGCGGTATAAAGAAGTTCGGAGGAAGACACACGTGCCATTTGAAGGAGGTGCGTGCAAGCCCATTCGATCTACGCTCACACTCCAGTCTGTGGTGGAAGACATTGATGTGTCAACACATCAGTGCCAGGTGATGCCACGTGGGAGCCAGATAGGAGCCAACAAGGATCCAGGTGGTGCCATGTCATCGACACATCAGTAGGTGGGGTCCCAGGTTACCAGGTCAGCAGTATGGCAGTACCACGTCGACATCCCTACGACATGTGGCGTGAAACATCAACAGGTGGAGCTGCCTCAGCGTGTCTGGGTGGTACTATTCTGTAACGGCCAGTTCAATGGTACAAGGGAGTTTTTTGGGCCGGTTCAGACTGGATCTAGAAAGGGTTCAGCAGTCCGGATCCAACCCCGTGGTCCATTTCCTAGATTCAACTCCGGCAGTTCTGGTGTGGAAGATTTATAGCCGGTAGAGGCCATTTTTGGAGTTTTAAGTCAAGCAGAAGGCCCGAGGTTCTTTGTTTTTGTGGTATCTTGCGGTGAGGGGTGCTAAGCAAGATGGCAGATGTGAGTTTGAGCTCGATGATCCTGTTGGCGGCAACAAATTACGTGATTTGGAAGCTGAGGATGGAAGTTATGCTCTACTCCAAGGATTTGTTTGATCCCATTGAGTTTGTGGGAGTCAAACCGACAAAAACGAAGACGGGAGATTGGAAGAAGCTCAATCGAAAAACGATTGTGCTAATCAGAGAATGCGTTGGACAGGAGGTGTTTCACCACATAGCCTAGGAGACTGACTCCTATATTCTTTGGAACAAAGATGGAAGTGATGTACCAGTCAAAGACATCGCGGAACAAGGCGTTGCTGATGAGGAGGCTAGTGAATTTGAAGCTCAGGAGTGGGAAATAGGTTGCAGTGCACACGAGTGAGTTTCAGAGTTTGGTGAATCAGCTGGCTAGAGCCAATATGAAGTCCAAAGATGAGACGCAAGCCCTTTTATTGCTCAGTTCCCTGCCAGATGACTAGGAGACATTGGTAGTTTCTCTCAGCAATTCAGCGCCAGACGAGAATTGACCATGAGCATGGTCAAGGATGCGCTGTTCAATGAGGAGGCAAGGAGGAAGGAGATGGGCACAATGAGCTATAGCGGCATGCAAGCCCTCGTAGGTGACGGACGGGCAGGTCTCAGGAAAGAGTCAGCGGGAGTTCCAACCGTGTAAGATCTGGTCCAGAGGTCGCACATTTACCTGCTATCGTTCCAGCCAAGAGGGGCACATTCGGTGAAATTGCCCTATGAACAAAGCACGGGATGGAAGTGACCAAGTTTCAGAGACAACAAGCATCTTAAATGACTAAATGAGAAGGATTTGGAACAGGCATTACTGGTTACTGCAGGCACGGAGATCGGGAGGTCAGACTGGGTGTTAGACTCAGGGTGCTCAGCCCACGTGTGCGGACAGGAAGAGCTTTGCGGAGTACGAGGCATGCAATAAAGGGGTTGTTAGGATGGCCAACGGAATAGCTAGCATAGTTGGCAAGAGACAGTCCAGTTTCATATGCCAGACGGAAGGAGGGTGAAGCTTAAAGATGTTCAACATGTTACTGGGTTGAAGAAGAATGTTATTTCTCTCGGAGTGCTGGATTTGAAGGGATGCAGTTTCATAGCTAGTTCGGGAGTTCTAAGAGTTTGCAGGGGAGATGGTGGCGTGCTGCAGGGTAAGAAAGTTGGTCAGCTGTACAGGTTAGAGTGGAGTGTTTGGACAGGTGGAGCTACTGTCAGGCACTGGACCACTGGTACAGGAAAGAAACAGGGTAAACAGGGAGCAAGGAGGTCGCAACAATGCACATGGAATAGGTGTAGCAGGAATCAGAGGGCCCAAGGCGATTCTCCAGCGCGGACAGAAGCTACAGAGGGTGTGCTGGGGCTCCTAGAAGTTTACACGAAAGCTCAGAGCACTGAGACGAGGTTGAAGTTGTACAATGCCAGCGACCACGGAACCGACCAAGAGACGAGTCCCATTTGCTCCAGGTTTGATCAGGGATCGATACACGTCTGGAAGGATGCATTCAGGTTTCGGGGAGGTGGGGTCACAGTCCGCAAAGCGATGATCTTTGAGCGGCACCCCGAGTGGGGGTGCGGACACCCAATGGCAAAGGGCTTGGGACATCGAGGGCACTCCGGTTCAGGTGGAGTGCGGTTGATGGTTTTCTGGATATCACCGGTTCATGGGTTTGTTAGCCAAGGTGGAGATTTGTGAGGATATTGGCTCACAAATTAAGGACATATCTTCTGGAAGTTGCAATACCAGCAGCTGGGATCAGAAGAGGAAATCAGAGGCATTAAAGAGGAGCTTTTGGTAGTTTGGTTGGGTTGTGTGCCTTATCACCCTGGTATACGTTAGACTTAGGCTTATCACCCTTGTGGTGAGGGAGAGAACCAGATTGTGAGTTGAGTGTGAGCTCCGGTGTGTGGACTTGTAAATTATTGTGAGTATAGTGGAAATTTCTCTCGGAATACTTGTGTTTCTCTCATGTTTGATTCGTGTGTGTGTGTGTGTTTGGTTTGAGTTCCTGGTGTGAGCGCAACAATTGCAGATTCCCGAAAGAAGAGTGACTAATAAACATTGCTAACGAAACAATGTATGTGTAGACACACAGATACATAAACATATGCATATATATTCTTGATGCATATGAAATGTGTTACTGATTAGTGGTAACAACTAAAGATCAGTTCTAAACAGAGATGGCTCTCACATACTTTCCATGTGCTGTCGACTTCTGGAAACATGTTTGTGTCAGTGCGTCCACCACCTAAAATAAAGAAATGTGGAATGAACATGTCAGAATCTACTCTGTCTTGAAGTACAGAAACAATTACAACTTCAACACAATAGTCCAATAACAAATATAATTGATGCAACCTTCAAAGAACAAACAAGGAACAATACCCACAATTGAAGAGAGCAACAACTGGATTACGACAAATAATGAAAGAAAAAGATATCGGTAGTGTTTGGTTGAGAGTTTAGTTTAGTTTAGTTTTGGTAGTGGGTGGAGAGAGAAATAGAGTAATGATTGAAAATAGGGGTAATGATTGGAGAGAGATAGAGAGAGATGAGAAAGTAATAATTGGAAAAATAGGGTAATGATTGGAGAAAAAAGTAGGGTAATGATTGGAAGCAAAACTAAAACTAAAACGAAAATGGGAACCGAACAAAGCCATCATCCATTTTTCAAGAGTACGTGTCAGTACATCTCCTTGTCACACCCCACACCAAAACTGTCCATGCGACAAGCCACACCAGGTTGAAGAAGATCCCAATAAGATAATATTTTAACTAAATGTGGCACAAACCACCAAGTTCTGGCATACTGGTAGAAACAACCATCTAGCGTTCACAAAACCTTCCTAGTAGGTACAATGTTTCTGCCATATTTAGTGTGTTCGTCATAAAAGAACCTTTCTCTTTACCAACATATGAAAGCATAAGCACAACTGCGAAAGAGAAGACATGGCCAACTCAAAGCCTGCATTCAATGGTGTTGGACACTTGAGCAGTTTTTTCATAATCAAAATCAGGCTATAAAGGATTTGAATTATGCAACAAAACCTATCAAAGAAAGATGGAGTAAAATTTGCCCAAATTCATATTAAATGACCATTTTTATAGCTGAAAAGTATGACGACCGAACAACTTGTAGTCTACGCAACACGCATCTTATGCTATTGACCATGAACTAACAAATCAGAACATTATTTGTCAAGTTTTTAACATAGTTTAAAACTGGCCCGAACACCTGAGTTATCAAAAAAGAGTTTTAACTAGTTTAACAGATCCAAATGTGATATGCAGTATAGACATTTCAAAGATTCCTCAAGGGCACACAATCTAAAAGAGGCTACATAACATCTTCTGCACACTACTATTTTCACGATAGCAAGATTTCAGAAATTGTTTGAGACCAGATATGTTAATCAGTTAATGGACAGAAGTAACCTTGTGACAACACATGCAATCTGTACCTGGAATCAAAAGGGGCCTAAATGGAAGCCAAGCACCAATACACAAGGAAAATACGAAATAAAGTATAAATGGCAGATTAAAACTAATCTCAGCATCCATTTGAGGCCACGCAAATAGAGTCAGCTAATGCTATCACTTGGAGGAATTTAAGAAACAAACTCAATAGACCTCAAGATAATTTTAAAATAAAAAAATAATAACCCCCAACTTGAGAAAACCAAGTTCCATTGAATACTATAACAGTAAATTGGGAGTCTAATTGCACGTGCGCCACCCGCACCCCACCCCAAGGGGGGAGAGAGAGAGAGAGAGAGAGTACAACATGTGACATCTCCACTACATGTGACGTCTCCACTAGAAATGATGGATTTCTCCTGGACTATACTAGAGATATGGGATTTCTCCTGAATTTGGGTAATCACCCAGGTAATGGTAATTGCTCCAAGCCATCAAGGGCATGTTCGGCACAGACTCTTCATTACGTCCACACCTGATCCTTTGAGCTTTTCTACATGTATCTTCTAATGAAAATAATAGGTTGACGTCGTCCTTGGTACCATTAATATCTTTGTATCAGGAAAATATACATTGCCACTATACAGAGCTTGTCCATTATTTTCACATAAGAACAGATATATCATCATGAAAACCACGATAAAGAACATGATAATTAATCATAAAACAAACTGAAAATACAGAAATTACATTAAATCACCAATTTCACCCATGGCCAGTATAAAAGAAATGGTATCTCAACCAACAAGAAAAAGTACATAACCACCAAGAAGGAAAAGTGGACTATTCCTTAAAAAACATCAGGCAAGAAGTTCAGAATTCAGCCTGATAGTTACCTGATATGGAATCCAGTGCTAACAAATCATAATCTGAAACAAGGCCAACCTGCACCAAAAATTTACGTTTAGAACACAACTGTTTCTCCTGCAAAATGGTATTTCTGAAATGATAGCATCAATTAAAATGCACAAGTTATTGGATACAGACAAAATATTTCCAGAATAGATATACACATATGCCTAACTGTCTTAAACTCCATTGTCAGAATGTATCTGTGAACAAAAAAGTAGGATCTGTCATCATACACAAGGTGCTCGTGGAAGAATAGACACGAGGCAGATAATACACTGTTTGTTGCGTCTAGTTTCAAAGGTAAGTGTTTACAAGTGAGCACCTCTGGTGTAGATTCAATTCCTTAAGTTTCATGAACTGTGGGAGATGGAATTTCTCATTTTTAGCATCTAGGGAAATACAGTCAATGCTACTGTTCACACTACAAACCCTAGCAGCCAAATCTTGGCCTCCAAAATCAAAACTCTACCTAATTGAGCCATATGACCTTTCATCCCCCCAAACACATCACCTATCCTACCACCATGAAACTTCCCTCTCAAACATATTCTGAAGCTGAGGCAGTAACCAAGTGAACTTGGAAAATGTGGTCATGTCATCAAATTTACAATAGAAGGCCAGTTGGAAATAAAACAATCTAATTGCTTCCAAGGTCTGAAAAGTAAGAACCGTTCTCATTTGTAATAACAACTGACAAGCATGGCTTTGATAAGATCATTTACTCAAAGAAATTAATAATGCTATTCGTGTCTAACAAATCTAGTAAAAGGTCACTCACCAAAAAAAAGAAAAACTTATTCACCAAAAAAAAAAAAAAAAACTTATTCACCAAAAAAAACCAAGCTGCATAAAGTTTAAAAAATTTCGAGGGGAAAACAGAATTCTCATAGACTAAACTTAAGCATCAGGAAGACCTAATAATCACCTTTTAGAAACAAAGCAAAGCTAAAAGAAAAGCTAATTAGAAATAGCTAGTTATTGACATTAGCATATGAGGCAATTTAAAAAAATAAGAAGTTTATATTCATGTCAGTGTTTCAGATTCAACATAAAGACCAAAATATGCTAAATCATACAAGCAGCATGCCATAGGAAAGTCAAAAGAAAACCTACCAATTTCCAGGTGTCATCAATCACAGGGAAACCAGTAATTCTGTTTTCTACTAGAAGTTCCAAAGCTGTATGCATAAAGGTATAGAAATTAGATAAGGACAGAAACATGTTAAGTGACATAGTAAATGGACCTGAAGCACCAGAATACCTTCATCTACTGTTGTAGTAGGATTTACCACATGCAAATCCTCTTTTCTGGTCATGAAATCCCCCACAGTATATACTCCATTTCTTGGCTGCAACAAAGATAACAAGAAAAACTGATAAGCCTCCAAAATAACTAAAACAAAATGAGTGACACTGCCCAATGTTTCAAAAGTAATCAAACAAACACACAATTCATCAAGAGGAACAGTTATCATACCTTAAGAAATTATACAAAAACATATTGCCAACATATAAAACATGAGACATGAGGTGTGACCTAGACTCTGACTTTTGACGGTCGCCTAGAATTATGAACCAACTGCCAACACACAAGCTAACTGTGGTAGGTCCAGTTGAATGCAAACGAAGTATTGACCATACATCTTCCTCTATTGGCTGATATGGGCCTACTCTAAAGAAATGACATGCCTAATCAATCGCCATATATGTGTTTAGCATGCGTGGGACACAAACACAACAGGAACATGCCAAAAATAATCAACGGGCCCAGCACCTCTGTCAAGGGTACCGATCTTGACTGTAGGTACCGATAGTGTGTGGGCCCACTTTCGGTACAGCCAAGACTGGTACCCTTGACAGAGGTGCTGGGCCCAACACCGCCCAGAGTGTTGGTTTTTGCTATGCCCAACTTGAGTGCGTGGACAGAAAGATTGGGGAATCTACATCCAAACTCTGCACTGGCTGAAACTTACAAAAATGGCAAGAGTAGCAAAATATATAAGGACAGCGGAGACATATCTTGGTTGCACAAAAATTGTATGAAACATTGTAGAGATTCTATAAGACCCCGTTTCTAGTTCTTTCATTAGTTTGTATTTGTTTCTTTTATCCTTAATTTGTCTAACACATTCTAACGCTATTGTTGCAATTTGACTCAGTGTGAAAGGATTGTTGAACAAAGCAAGCTTCAGTTTAAGCAGCCTTTAGAAGACAGTGACGTGTTGGATGAGTTATTGCAAGTCTACCCAGAGGCTATGACTGTTTTCTACGAAAGGATAGCATTTACCCTACATTACATATCAGAGAAGATTTTTTGGTGAGTATCTATGATTGCATTCATCTTTAAAAGCCCAAAAAGAGCATTTTTTTAATTTTCAAATATTGATATGTTGAGTTAATATTATTTTTTATTTGTATCGTCTGTTACAGTGAGAATTTAATTAAGTTCTTGAAATCTGAGCCCTTGGCTCTGCTATGAGGGTGGGACCTGGCCAACGGAGCAAGTCAACTCTTTTTCAAGTTTAAAAAATGGAGTTACGAGGTCTTTTGATTGGTTGCAAAACATTGTAGTTCTTCGTCATCAGTTTTTGTTGTCTGGTTTGGACAATATCTTGTGTATCTTGTTTCTCTATGTATCCTTTACATGATTCTGGTAATCTGTGGTCTTTTTTTGTGGGATTTGTTTAGGTTTGTCTTTGGTGTTTTGGCCTTAGGGTTGTTTTTCGCGTTTTTGTGTTTTTGGTCCACTCCCACTTTGGTTGTGGTTCGGGCTATTTCTGGAGTTAGTGATGCTCATTTTGTTGTGTCGTATGTTGCCCATGTTTTCAGTTCGCTAGCAACTATACTGTCTACTACAGGTCCTAGGACGACCAATGGGTTTTTGATGCTTCTGTCTGCTAAGTTTCAATATGTGGATGTTGTTTGCTAATGTTCACTGCTGGTTCTTGTTGCTGCATGTTGTATAAAATTCTGTTAGGGTTTATTTATCTTGACTGTTGTACTTTGGTGGGTGGTTTTGTCTAAAGAATTACAAGGCATTTGATCTCTGATTGTTGAGGTTGGTTTTGCCAAAAGAATTTCTATTGTGCTGATGCTGCTTCTGTTTCTGGTTCAATAGCTAATACCTGTTTGTATGGCAAATACGGGGTAATTTGCTGGAGGGCAATGTTGCGGTCTATGAATGCAGGTTTTTTATTCTGTCACAAATTCGTGCAGCTAGTTTTCTGGTTCTCCTGCTTCTTGGATGTGCTAGTGTTTATGTTTTAGTTTTGGTTTTGATCTTTTTCAGTAACATTGGTGTGGTTCTCTACTTTACGTTTTTGTAGTGATTGGTTGGCTCATTGACAACTTGGTTCCTATTGGTTTTGGTTACGTAGCAAGATAAGGGAGCGAGTGCCAACATAGTTGGGATGTGCTCTTCTTTTCTTTGTGTCCAAGCCATTTTGCATTCTGTACCTATCTCTTCCTGTCAATGAATTTCTTTCTTTGTTGATCACACAAACAAAGAAAATAAGATGCTCTATTACAACTTAGAATGTGTTTTTGATCTTAAATTTATTTATTTGTAGTACATTCTGGAAACTAATACATATGACAAAACAAAATAAGGCTCCATTCTTAATAGAAACACCCTAAGCATTGCATTACTAATCTTGTATTTTAACAAAAGGTGTTTAATCCATCAAAATTTAAACCCTTATCGATCCCACCTCCCCCCAAAAAAGACACTTTTAGTATTTAATTCAATATTACTTCTTCATTTGATACAGTGGACATGCCTCGCGGGAATCCCAAGCGTGTCCTAGTGTATACTATGTATGTTCAAGAAATGAAAAAAAAAAAATAGGACACTTCCAATTTATGAGTCAAACATATATATCTAGAAAGTGTCTGAAGAGTGACAGTGCCCGACAAATTTCTGACACCTGGACCTGTGGCAAGATGTCAATGTTTCATAGCTCATACCTCTTACCTCGCCCTTCTAGAAAGCCTGTAGGTTACAAGACTACTACAGATCATACTCGCCTTTTATTTTGTTCTGTAAGTTCATTGTTCTCAACTCATAGGCACCCTGTACTCTTTCTTCATTGATGTACTAACTTGTTTGTCTTATATAGGTTGAAGTCAGGAATCCTTAATTCATATGAACCCCAACATTTAATGCTTGATTCATAAGCTTGGAATATTCAAAGGACAGGTGTTCAATTCTCGGAAACAAGCTCTCCGAGCAGGGACAGGGCTGCATATATCAATCCTTCCCCAGATCCCGCATGTGCAGGGGATTCGTTCACTAAGTAAGCCTCCTAGTTGTAGGCCTCTTAGAATGCCCAGAGTTCCTTGGAATATAGGTAATTGGACATCATTATGGAGGTGGCGCATATGTTTTAAGGACATCATGTGAAACACGGGACTCTTTGGTGAAATTATTTTTTATACTTGAATAGATTATCGTTTATCTTTTCTATTTCCAACGGTCATGTGATTTCAGGATCAAGCCGTAAAGTCACTCGGATATTCGACATTGATGCCATTCGTCGCAAACTAGTGAAGTTTCACCAACTTTTCTAGTTGTTATTATCAATTTTTGATCAATGATGCAATTTGTTATGTTGTTCCTGGTTTTGAAGTTTTATAGATGAATAAAACTTAGACATGTATTCTTCGAGACTGATTTTCCTAACATCATACATGAGGAATGTTTCAATTGTAATTTTGCAGTTCTAACTGATCACAAAGTGCACCAATCAAAGCTAATTCCATCTTTATTGAAACGAGAACAGTAGAACACTATATACAACCCTTTATTGCTTCAAAAGTACATTAATGAAGAGACATGAAGTTCATGTTTTTGTACATGAAAATAATGGTTCAAGCGAACCCCTAAGTTCAAAAAAAATGTACTAAAATATTAATTTTTTACATGTAATATAATTTTTCTTTAATATTATCAGCACTAAATTATTCATCTGTAGCTAAAGTAAATGAAAATTCCCTTGAATTTGTGAGTCAGTAGATAATATAGCTCAAAAAAATAAATAAGTTTATTTTATGTAGAGCGCTGCGTGATATACAATTTTTTTTTAACATTTTTGTCACAGCTGAATCAAAATCCCGAGCCACCGTGCCGTAGAGTCAACACGGTTTAGACTAGAAGAAAAAAGAAAATTCCCTGATGAGAAAACTGTTGCAGTGAACTTTTTAAAGTTTCAAGATTTAACTCGATTAGGACAAAAAGGGTCACACAAGCTGTAAATTACAATAATGTAAGCATATTAAAAATATGGATGTGCACAAGGGGGGATACCGGGACGGAATTGGCCATGAAAGTTGCGGTAGCGGCGACGGAGAAGGATCGGAGAGGTCCCGAGACGGGGTGGAAGAAGCACCGAGAGGCGGCGGTGGAGATGGGAGGAAGTCTGGGGCACAGCTGAGAGGATGAGAGGAGGGAAGGAGGAAGATGGTGGTGGACGGCGGCGGTGGTGGAGAGGAGAGAGAGGGGTTGGGATTCCAGCGGAGGAATTGAGATCATGTTTCTATGAATTTTTACCCCCTCAATCTCTCTCTCTCTCTCTGCGGATCCAAAAAAAAAAAAAATCTCTCGCTCTCTCTCGTTCCCAAGCAGAGTGTACAAATTGAGAGTGAGGACCCCGTTTGGCGTTCAAAAACACCTGGTTTTGATCAAGCAACAAAGCTATGGTACGTATTTGGAATGTATATACTATGTATGTATAGATTTTGTGTAGCACATTTCAAATCTCATAAAGATAATTCGAATTATTCATTATTTTCAAAATATTTTTTTATGAAGTCTTGTAAAAAATCAGCTCAATCCGATATCGATAAGAATTTTTTTTAAATTTGTAGAGGCGAAACTTTCCTTGTTCTCTTCACAATTCAAAAAGAATTTTTCAAAAAAATTCCTCCTAGATTCTCTATAGATTCCTCCTACTTCCAACATTTCTCTCTCTATCTCTCTTCACTTATTACCCCTACTATTTTTCAAAAAAAATTTCAAACACTAATCCAAACATAGCATAATAACTACTTAGTTTTGCTCCTACAAAGTCGGAAAAAATTCTTACCAATATCGAATTGAGTTATTTTTTACAGAACTCCATAAAAAAATGTTTTAAAATAATAGACGATTTGAATTATTTTTATGAGACCCAAAATGAGCTACACAAAATCCGTATGTACATGATATGTTCATAGCATATGTACATATAGCACTACTCTTGATCAAAGACAAACATTGATTTTTTATTTACGGAGTATTTTTTGTGTGGAGCTCATTACGGGTCCTACTACAAATATGATTCAAGCCGCAAATTATTCTTAAAATATTTTTATATGGGTTTCTGAAAAAATTATTTTAATCCAATATCGATAAGTGTTGTTTTAGAATTTGTAGGATGTTTCAGAATTTATAAGGCCCTTGTTTCAGAATTTTTAGGGTGTTTCAGAATTTATAAGCACCCTATGAATTCTGAAACAGCCCTTACCGATATTGTATTGAGCCAATTTTTTTTAGGAACTCATAAAAAAATATTTTAAAAATAATATTAAGTTTGAATAATTTTTGTATGACCCGTAATGGACCCCACAAAATCAAAGCGACACACTTTTACTTGATACGATTTCTTTGATTTCTTTGCTCCCTAAATAGATTATTGTTGCAAAGTGTATATAACTTCATTGCACTCACTATGAAGTGCGTTGCACCGGAATAGGACATGTTGGGTGGTTGTAATTCTAACTCAAACTTTACGTATTGAAAAATGAAAACATTGTTGCACCATGAACGCAGTACAACAATAAAATTCTAATCATGTAGCAAAGAATTTGTATCAAATAAAAGGGTGTTGATTTGATTTTTGTGGGGCTCACTACGGGTCTTATTGAGATTATTCAAACCTCAAACTATTCCTAAACTATTTTTTATAGGTTCCTAAAAATAATTAGCTTAATTCAATATCGGTAATAGTTGTTTTAGAATTAGTAGGGCCCTACGAATTCTGAAACAGCATTTATCGATATCGAATTAAGCTAATTTTTTTCAAAAACTCATAAAATCTATTGTTAAAATAACTTGCGATTTGAATCAATTTTATAGGACCCGTAGTTGGCCCCCAAAAAATATCAATGATGTCCTTAATCAAAACCAGACATTATCTTTAGAGGACAGAACGAGGTGCTCATGCTTCCTCCAAATTGGCCCAGAAGTCTAGAACGAAAGCTGGCTCTTACGCCCAACAGGGTCCCACTTGCTATCCATATTTTTCTTTGTCCTGTTCGGTTTTGGGCTTTTTCCTTAGTAGAATTCACCGAGTACGTCATTCAGGTAAAATATTTGCCAATCTTTTTAAAGAATATAAATTCTTTTCATCAATGGTGGCAATGGTGGAAATGGTGGACTTTCAACAACCGTCTATTGTGGACTCCACTCTACATTTATTGTTACTATTTGAACCGCCCATTTTGTAAGGCCCATGGTGTAATGTATTCTCGCAAAAAATCAATTTGATTGGATATTCATACATCAATCAAAAGTTAAATTTTAGTTTATAAAATGAACGATCTGATACTGTCAAGTTAAATTGTCTATGACCATCTGTTTTAAAAACCAAAATTTAAATTTTGATACACTTATAGATATCCGGTGAAGCTAATTTTTTTGAATAAGTATACTACTCTGCAGGACCTACAAGATGAACGGTTCAAATCAACAATTAACGCAACATATGGCTCAAAATGATGGAGGTGAAAAACCCATAGTTTCCACCACCGGCGAAAAGAATTGAATCTCTCTTTTTTTTATCAACATGGTAAGAAATTTTCATTTATAAAAAAAATAGCAGTACATCAAAGAAGATGATTTTTGTTCCACAAAGGATTCAATAACCAATAAGGAAGTCTACCTTCTTGAGTACAAATACCATAACCTCACAAACCTAAAGTTGCTAAATTGTACATTCACTGATCTACGAATAAAAAGAAAATCATAAATCCTAACCGATCAACTTCGTAGCGAAATATCTTCGATGGGAACTTCCGCTTATGTGGGGCGAGACCACACACTGATGGTAAGTCAATCTAACCGATTTGATCGAACCACCACTGCCTCTGCCTTACTTCATCAAATGACCATCACTGCCACCTTAATTGTAACCTGAAACGACATCTCAATGATAAATGTGAAGCCAAGAGAAAGGAAAGAAAGGAACAAAGAGAAATTGTCAGATCTGAAATTGAGAGAGAAAAATTCTCACAGAAAAGGAGGAATTATTGAAAATGGAAAAAATCATCATCGGGAGGAAGGAAAAGACCCATCAAGGGTAAAGCCCTCACTCCCGCTACCGCATTAGGGTGATGAAAACCCTAGGGAGAGGGAGGGGAAAAAGAGAGAAGGCAGCTAGGAGAGAGAGAGAGAGAGAGAGAGAGAGAGAGAGAGAGAGGGGACTTGTTTAAGTAAAAAATTAGCTTGATTGAACATGGATATTGTACATGAACAAAATATCTTTCTACAATGCAAAAATGGGCAATTTAAGTTTTTAGTATATTTTTTGTCATCTTTTTATTATACAAATATGTTTCGTTCATGTACATATTATTGATGTTTGATCAAGCTAATTTTTTATATGTGAATAACAAATTCGACGAGCTCTATAAAATGAACCCTCCCATTCATTGTTGCAAAAGAGCCAATGAAAACGCAAAACTGGACCAGACGAGAGGTTCCTCCACAAACTGCAAAGCCAAGCCGAAGGGTGTCTTCGTGTCATTATTTTGTTTCTGGAGAATAATCCGAAAATGCTATGGGGAGAACCCAGTTTTGTGATCCGTTGTCATTTTTTTTAGGAAATCATAAACTTCATTCTTTTTTTCCAGAAAAGAAAAATCATAAACTTCGTCAACATAAACAAAGTACTACAGCCTTAGCAAGAGAGTGAGCTCCACTCACCCCTTCGCCAGGGACCTTAGAATTCTTTTTGGGTGAATCTGAAAAATTAAATGCTCAATTTTCTAATTTGAAATAGCTGGGTAATCAGGATTAAATTTAAAGACAGAATTGTCATTGCACAAGACCTAAATCTAAATTTTGTCACCTCCTCGTGGCCCCTTTATCCTACTCACTTTTAAGGATTTTTGACATGGTTTTTTTGGTTGTTTTCTTAATTTTTTTTATCAAATTAATTTCGTCATTCGAACGGCTTCCAAGGTCAACTCCTTCGGCTCTTCCAACGGAACCACAGCTAGTCACACAGGATCATGGCCGAAGCTTTGTTGGACTAACAACCGCGACACGTAATTGCACCCATGCTTAGGGCTCCTGAATGCCGCAATCACTCCGACGGTAGATCCAATCCACCAAGGCTGGTGTGGTAGCACGTACACCCTGTAGAAGACTTAAGCCCGAACTACCTACTAAGAGCCAAATGACATTAGAACCGCCCAGCTCGTGTTATCCAGGCACCAACAAACATATATACAAAGAAAACAGTAAGGAACACCACCCGATTTTCACGCAATCTTACGAGTTATACTTTTCTCCCCGTGTCGCACCAAGTAGGCAAAGACACGGGTGGCTATACTAGACCGTCAAGTTTGTTACATCCGCCCGAAGTAAAATTCACCGCTTGACCTCACCAAGCAATTAAGCCCAGCGTTCCCTATGATCGAAACAAAGTGAGACAAGACAGAGCCTAGCGCCAAAGCACGGAAATATCAAGTTGCACCCCAAGACCTAAATTGCCCCCGATAGGGACATATCTGGTGAGCATGGATCATTAACGGCAAACTACTACAAAGAAAGACTAATTAAAGTCCGATACAATGATGCATTGGTGAAATCTTAGAATGTGAAGAGCCCAACACGAAAGAAACACACAAATATGTACAAGCACGAAACATTGCCTTTACTAACCAGAGCTGGGCACACGATCCTTGTTTTAGTAGCGGCGTGCGGAGCTACAAACCCAAGTCAATGGTGGGTACCCCCTACCTGGGGGCCGGGTCCGACAAACAGTTAAGTTCAGCAGTTACACTTTCGCTCCCCATGCAAAAATAGGTGAAAACAACCATCTCAAACAAAAGGGTCAACCGGGTATACCGGAGCGACCAATTCCTCTTCAATTGCCTCTTTCGGGAAATTTTCCAAAAATGGCTTAAACCTTTGCCCATTGACCTTAAAAATATTTCCATTGACGGGATTAACAACTTCAATGGCTCCATGAGGAAAAACTTGATGCACCAAGTACGGGCCAATCCAACGGGAGCGCAACTTGCCCGGAAAAAGATGAAGTTTTGAATTATAAAGCAGAACTTTTTGACCAACTTCAAAATTCTTCCTTTAAATATGCTTATCATGAAAATCCTTCACTTTAGATTTGTAAACATTAGTATTATCATATGCATCTCGACGGATTTCTTCAAGCTCATTCAATTGGAGTTTACGATGAACTCCGGCGTCGGGCAAACGATAGTTTAAGTGCTTAATTGCCCAATACGCCTTGTGCTCGACTTCCACCGGAAGGTGGCATGCCTTACCATATACAAGCCGAAAGGGCGAAGTGCCCAATACGGTCTTGTATGCGGTACGATACGCCCAAAGAGCATCGGTCAATCTTAGAGACCAATCCTTCCGGTTGGGGTTTACCGTTTTCTCAAGAATGCGTTTTACCTCTCGATTGGCGAGCTTGGCTTGACCATTGGTTTGGGGATGATATGCGAGGGAGACCTTATACGTGATGCCATATTTCTTCATCAAGGCGGCGAACGGCAGGTTGCAGAAATGAGACCCTTAGTCGCTAATAATGGCACGAGGGACCCCAAAACGCGATAAGATATTCTCCTTCAGAAACTCGAGCACGACCTTGTGATCATTAGTACGAGTCGTAATGGCCTCCACCCACCTTGACACATAGTCCACTGCCAAGAGAATGTACAAATTGCCAAATGACACCGGAAACGGCCCCATGAAGTCGATGCCCCAACAGTCAAATACTTCAACGACTAGGAATTTTGCTTGGGGCATTTCATCCCGTCGGGTCACCTTACCCAATTGTTGGCAACGGTCATAAGTCTTGCAAAAAGTGTAAGCATCTTGGTTCAGAGTCGGCCAATAAAAACCGCATTGGAGGATCTTGGCCTTGGTCTTGCTTGTAGAGAAATGCCCGCCACATGCTTCAGAGTGGCAAAATTTAAGAATCCCATGCTGGTCAGAATCCGGAACACACCGGCGGATGATCTGGTCGGGACAGTACTTGAACAAGTACGGCTCATCATAAGAGAAATGCTTTACTTCCGATAAAAACCGCCGACGCTGATGAGAAGACCAATGGGTTGGAATCAAGCCCGTAACCAAATAATTGACAATGTCAGCGAACCACGGGGTCTTTGATATACTAAAAAGTTGCTCATCGGGGAAAGTGTCTCCAATGGGGATATGTGAAGTGCGATCCGTAAACTCCAAGCGCGACAGATGGTCGGCTACCACATTTTCCACTCCCTTCTTGTCTTTGATAGTGATGTCAAACTCTTGCAAAAGGAGGATCCACCGAATTAAACGTGCCTTTGCATCTTGCTTAGTAAAGAGGTATTTTAGTGCCGAGTTATCGGTGTAAATCGTGATCGGAGCACCAACTAAGTAAGATCGGAATTTATCCAAGGCGAACACGATGGCAAGAAGTTCCTTTTCCGTAGTGGAGTAGTTCATTTGAGCGTCATTGAGAGTTTTGCTCGCATAATAAATTACCCATGGATGCTTGTCTTTCCTTTGGCCAAGAACGGCCCCGACGGCGTAGTCGCTTGCATCGCACATCAACTCAAATAGAAGACTCCAATCGGGCGTTTGAATAATGGGAGGCATGGTGAGACTAGCTTTAAGCTTAACGAACGCCAACTCGCATGCGGCAGTCCATTCAAAAGTTACATCTTTGGACAAGAGATGGCAAAGTGGCCTTGAAATTGTGCTGAAATCCTTAATAAAACGCCGATAGAAACCGGCATGGCCAAGGAAAGAGCGAATGTCTTTGACGCACTTTGGGGTAGGGAGGTTTGAAATGAGATCAATTTTCGCCTTGTCTACCTCAAAACCCTTTGCTGATACAATATGCCCGAGCACAATTCCATGGGTGACCATAAAATGGCACTTTTCCCAATTGAGAACCAAATTCTTCTCCTCGCATCTTGTTAAGACCTTCTCCAAGTTGGCAAGGCATGACTCGAACGAGTCACCAAACACGGAGAAGTCGTCCATGAAGACTTCCACAATTTTTTCGACCATGTCGCTGAATATTCCCATTATACATCTTGAAAAGGTGTCGGGAGCATTACACAAACTGAATGGCATGCGTCTATAAGAAAAGGTCCCGAACGGGCATGTAAACGTTGTCTTCTCTTTGTCGGACAGGGCCACTTCTATTTGGTTATAACCCGAATAACCGTCAAGGAAACAGTAAAAGGCATGACCGGCTATTCTCTCCAAAATTTGATCAATGAAGGGGAGAGGGAAGTGATCCTTGCGTGTGCTTGCATTCAATTTGCGGTAGTCAATGCATACTCGCCACCTGGTAGGCACACGGGTTGGAACAAACTCGCCTTGCGCATTCTGCATCACAGTCACTCCGGCCTTCTTGGGCACAACTTGAATGGGGCTCACCCATTTAGAATCGGCGATGGGATAAATAATCCCAACGTCAAGCAACTTTAGAATTTCCACCCGGACAACATCTTTCATTATTGGATTAAGCCGGCGTTGAGGTTGGCGCGAAGGTTTGACATCCTCCTCCAAATAAATGTGATGAGAGTATAGAGAATGAGAGATGCCTTGAATATCTGCGATAGTCCATCCGATTGCCTTTGTGTGTCTCCTCAAAAGTGCCAACAATTCCTCTTCTTGAAGCTTCGTAAGAGAAGACGAAATGACCACCGGGAATGTATTATTCTCGCCAAGGAACGCATATTTCAAAGTTTCCGGTAGTGCTTTCAACTCAAGATTAGGCGGTTCAACACTAGATGGTCCGTTTTCCGCTCAAGCAGAGGTAACTCCTCGAACTTTGGGGACCATGATTCAACTCCAACAACTTCCTCATCGCCTTCATCGCCATTGAGCAAGGAGAATAGAGACTCCATTTCGTCTGATTCAAGAAAAGCGGCCTCTTCGGAGGTAAGAGCTACCTCCAAAGAGTCCTTGTACAAGAATTCATCCACGTGCTCTCGCACCAATGTATCCACAAGATTGACGTTTTGGCAGTCATCGTCATCACCCATTTGAATCCCAACGTTGAACACATTGACTTCCATTTTCATATTCCCGAAAGACATATTCAAAAGCCCGTTCCGACAGCTGATTACGGCATCCGAAGTTGTTAGGAATGGCCGACCAAGAATAACAGGAGTAGATAACGTTGCTGAAGATGACGAACAAGTATCCAAAACAACAAAGTCCACAGGATATACAAATTGGCCAACTTGGACCAATACATCTTCCACCACTCCACAAGGAATTCGGACACTCCTATCCGCCAATTGGAGAGTAACTCTTGTGGGTTTCATCTCCCCCAACCCTAACTCTTGGTACACCGAGTAGGGTAACAAATTCACGCTCGCCCCCAAATCCAAAAGAGCTTGATCTACTCTCCTACCACCAATGGTGATAGCAATTGTAGGACATCCAGGGTCTTTGTATTTCAGTGCAAGCACGGTTTGGATAATCTGACTAACTTGCTCGGTGAGGAGCACTTTCTTATGCACATTCAGCTTACGCTTTTGCGTACACAAGTCTTTCAAGAATTTGGCATATGAAGGGATTTGCTTGATGGCATCCAACAACGGGATGTTAACATTGACCTGCTTGAACACCTCAAGTATGTTGGCGCTTTTTGATGGCTAAGCTGGCTTTTTCAGTCTAGAAGGATAGGGTGCAGAAACGGGAGGTATTTGTTGGCTTGGAGTGGTATTGGTGTCAATTGGAGCTTGCACGGGAGATTCCCCGTCTTCTTCTAGAGTTGGCTCGGGAGATTCCCCAAGCGTTGGAGAACTTGTAGAAGTCGGAGATGGCACTAGAATAGGTGTAGCCGGCGGGTTGACAACGAGGTTATCAACGGCCTTGCCACTCCTAAGAGTGATAATTGCTTGGGCTTGCTCGGGCGGAGGTCCTGAAGAACTACCAATGAGAAGTTGGCCTTGTGGATTGGCTTGTGGCTGAGTCGGAAACTTCCCCCTTTCTTGTTGGAGAAGCCCGATTGACGTTGTCAACTTCCCCATTTGATTCTTTAATTCCCCCATCATTTGCGTATTATTCTCATTGTAATTTGTCTGAGCGTGCATGAAGGACTGCAAAGTATCCTCCAAAGATCGCCTTGGCTAGGGTTGAAATTGGTTAGAACCTTGAAATTGTCCGGATGGTGCAAACCCTGGCGGTCCTTGTGAAAAACGAGGTTGCCCTTGGCGTTGAGCAGGGTGCCATGGTTGCATTTGAGAACCGGGAGGTGCTTGCGACGGCCCTCCTTCAATTTGATTGTTCCAACGGAACCCCGTGTTTTGCCTTTGACCTTGATTGAAACTCTGCGGAAATGATTCAAACCTTTGGTTGATCGCACTAACCTCTTCGATAGGAAGGTTGAGGTTATGATAATGCTGCCTGAGAGTCGGAATGGACAAGCAGTTGTCGGTGGAATGGCCTGATGTTTCACATATAGCACACATCTCCACTGCTTGTACCTCTCTAACTTCTTTCACCCCTTTCAATTCCATCTTCTCCAACTTTTGTGCTAGTTGCTCCATCCGTGTTTCAATAGCATTGTGCTCATTTATGGAGAACTTCCCAGAGCAACCAGGGCCTTGATTAGCCATTGCCCGATCACCGGCATCTTCATAATTCCACGTCAACGACTTCTTGGCTACCTCATCCAAGTAATCCCAACCATCCTCAGGAGACTTATTCATGAAACCCCCGGAACACATGGTGTCAAGCAATTGCTTGCTTTGTTGTGAGCATCCCAAATGGAAGTAGTGAATAAGTTGATACAGGGCAAAATTGTGGTGAGGAACTGCCGAAAGCAAATCCTTGTAACGCTCCCAATACTGATGAAAAACTTCTCCCTCACGTTGCTTGAAGGTCTGGATTTGGTCCATCAAGAGCTTAGTCCGGCTGGCCGGAAAGAACTTCTTGTGAAAAGCATCTTGAACTTCCGCCCAAGTGTTCAAAGATTGAGGCTTCAAAGAGTGGAACCATGTTTTAGCTTTATCCTTCAAAGTGAAAGGGAAAAGCCTCAGTCTTGCTTGGTTGAGAAGCACTTCCCCACTAACAAAGGATTGGAGAACTTCTTCAAATTCCCGGATATGCTGATACGGGTCTTCTCACTCCAACCCGTGGAATGTTGGAATACAACGATGATAGTCTAATTTGAACACAAATGTGTTTGCAGCAGTAGTGGGCCGTGGAAAGACTATCGGTGATAATTGGGTGACCCGCTCTGGATTCAAATAATCCTTAAGGGTCCTAACCGGAGGAACTTACTCATCTGCCATCGGTTGCCTAGGTGGAGAATACTGCCTAGAAACTCTGCTCGGTGGAGAATAAGTTCGGAGATGCAGGCTTCTTATCCGAGGCGGAGAACTAGATCGGTGCAGACGGTTTGAGCGAGGACTACGATAAACCACAAGCATGAACCCCCGCTTCACCAATTAAGAGCTATAGAACCGCTCTGCAGTAAGAAAACAGACTGGAGGGGCTATGCCGCCACCTCAATATATATATTTGCAATAAAAGAAAAGAAAAGGCAGTGGATACTAGATCTAGCTTCGTTACACCTCAAGTTGATAGTATGATCGGTTAGAGGTATCCGCTAGAAATAGTATAGAATGCACAAAGGTAAATTAAGTGGAATACTTACAATGGTTTATCTAACCTCCCAATAAGCTATATTAGAAAGATCCCCGGCAACGGCGCCAAAATATGCTTCGTCCAAAACCTAACCGTTGAAACAGGTTGATTTACCCCGAGCGTAGGGTTAGGTTGTTGTTAGCATAAATATCGAAAAGTCCGGGATCGTACCCACAGATATAATTCCTTATAGCTTGCCAGGATTTTTAGGTGTAAAGGTTTGCGGCGTTTAGACGGCCAACTTTGAGTTTTGCTTTGACGGTAAAACGAATGCTCTAATAAAAAGACTAGAAATTGATTTTTACTAAGCTAAAACAAGCGGCAAGGCGTTGAAATGACTAACGCCCGGGACTTAAGTCATCCATTCTTTATCAAGGAAAACTCGGTTGAATCGCACGGCTTAGGCTATCAACCAGAAGATTTAGCGGTGAAACCATTAAAGACTAAAAGTGTAACATGGAAAATGAGTGAGCTCTTTCATTCTTTCGGCAAACACAAACCGAGACATCGCTCCGAAACCATGTAAGCGAGCACATGATCACCGGAGATTAACATCGGCAAGTTTTGTTACATAAAGGCCGAGCTATGCTTATTTTCCATTTTAAACTTTAAGTCGAGAGTTGAGAAAGGCTAGATAAACATGAATCTCGAAGCGTTGATCACCCCGGTGCCAAGCCTAATCGACTACTCACACATATTTAGAAAGCTAGAAGACATGCTAAAAGCGACAAACATTTTTAACCGAAAGAAGAGGAAATAAACTTGATTTATATAAAGATCCAAACCGTACGAACAACTTTAACACTTGAGAAATTAACGAGCAAAGAGTACTTACTTGAGTTTAATGGAAATTACACTTGAAAAGCTCTAAATGACATTAATGGAGGAAAACCTAAAAGTGGTAATGAGCTAGCTCCCAAAGAGAGAGATGAAGCCCCTATTTATACAAAATGGGTTTCTCTCTCTGAAAATATCTAAAAAACATACTAAAAGTAGCAACTATTCCATAAGTGGAAAGTCCAAAAAGTAACAAAATATATGGCCGAAGGCTCTCAGTATCGATACAAAATAAGAAAAGTATCGATACCGCGCTGCTAAGTTGCAAAGGACCATTCTCCTGTAGCACTCCCGTATCGATACGGATTAAGGCCGTATCGATACACAACTCTTTGCCTCCCAAGATAGCTAATGCGTATCGATACAGGCTTAATAAGTATCGATACGCGTAGCCTTACTTCAGGTTTGCAAGCCAGCCTCCAAGACTTGACACCCGACGGCCCTTTGCCTTGCCCAATGCTCTTGCCTTCAATCTTGGGTCATATTGGCAATAGTTCCACCGGGCAAAATCACTTGAACTCTCTTGAGGAATTAACTTACTATCAAAATACGCCTTTTTAAGGGCGTTTTGCCTGAAACACTCAACAAACTCCTTACAAGCAATCATTTAATAAAAACGACAAATTAAATTAACAAAGCTACTAAATAACGGACTTAAGCACCACGATCAAGCGATCTTAGGGGCTTATCACCATGACAGAAAGTGATTCCGCCATGGCCTCCACCTTTGAAGACAACCCATTGATGGCTGCCTTCAGGCTCTGCAATTCTTGGCACAACTCAGAAACTTGATCGTTGTTAGCCATTTGAAACTCTAAACTGATTGTGGAATGAGGAGAGATTTATCACAACTACTGGCTTTTGTAGCACAAACTACAGACGGTTCGTTAACCGCTTACGAATCCAATCAGCACGATTACATTCAAACCTGAAATTAAAACTGCTACCTCAACTGCTTAAAGTAATGAGAAGTTACATAGCCGATGACCTCGGGCAGTTGAAACGATCCCTTTGGCAAGTTGAAGCAATTGCCTTTACTTAATGCAAAAGATTTGGCCCCTCGGGGCCAACCTCGCAAATTTAACACAAATACAACTATCCCAAGGGAGAATCAAATAAGTGTTTTTAAAATTCATTGGACGTTAGCAATTTAGGACTACTACAAACCCAAAACAAAAGAAGCTTAGGAAAATTTCCAAACTCACAGACGTAGCACAGCTATGCAATAAAAGAAGCTTAGGAAAAATTTCCAAGCCCACAGACGTAGCACAGCTATGTAATAAAAAAAGCTTAGAAAAAATTTCCAAGCTCACTGACGTAGCACAACTATGCAATAAAAGAAGTTTAGGAAAAATTTCCAAGCTCTAAAAATTGGCACAGTTAAGATAAGACCAAGCTCAAAGTATTTGGCATATCTGTGACAGAAACAAAATTGGCAAGCGTGAGTATGCAAAGCAAAAACTGTCGAGACTGCCATAATTTGGCTCAAAGTGAGAGCACGCTTTCATTGAACCTGTACCTGTCAAGATTTCAAAACAAACAGCCTCTAAAGGCCACTCCTAAACAAACACAGTCAAAGTACGAAAGCATTTAAAAGTGCTTAATTACAGACCCCATGAATTAAAAGTTTCTTAGGCCAATCAAAGGCCCAGGGTGGATCTATCAATTGCCTGCCCATCACCTGATGATGGGCCAGGAGGTGTTGCTACCGTAGTTTGAGTTTCAACTGAGAGAGAGACCTTTTCTGGAGTTTTGAGAAGGTATGCAATCGAGGAGCTCGATATTGTGAATCTTGGGAGGCCGCATCATCACCTTGATCCTCCTCCCTCTATCCCTCGTCCAAACATGAGGGCCCCTCATCATCATCAACCTCAAATTTGGAAAAATCCAAATCTGGGAAAGCCAAGGTTGCCCGACTCCTCATCGCTTCAAACCCATCAAAATATTGTTGGGTTATGCCTGACGGTACTCAAGGGACCGCAGGAAGAGCTAAATGGCATCCCTGTGAGCATTCTTTACTTTCTCTAACATCCCCAAGTTCATAGACCTGTACTTCTCCATCTCCTCATCCCATTCAAAAATTTTCTGCTCCAAACTTTGAGCAGCAGCCTCAACGACATCTCTCTCCTCCTCCAAACCTCTCTTTGATTGAATGGCAGCATCCCTTTCACTAGTCACCTTCTTGAGTTCAGTCATCATGGAGGCACCCTACTTTGTGAGCTTCATGTTGGCCTCAGTAAGGGTGACTACCTGCTTCCCTAGGCTATTGCTTTGGAAGGTAAGATAACAGCCACGAGCTGCAGCCTACAAAAACAGAGCAGAATAAACGGAGAGAGCAACAACAAGTAACAAATTGCTAAAAAGAAGAGCATACCATGGCTAACTCGACCAACATTTGCTCCCTTCCAGCCTGGAGAGACATCTCCGCCATCAAATCTTTATCAGCTGCACTCAGCAGCCCAGAAGCATGCTCAAGAGCCTCTTGGTGATTACCCAACACCTCCTGGGGCCTCCTTAACAAAAATTTGGTTGAGAAAGGGTCCCTTTGTTAAAGGAGTTAGCCCATTCGACATTGTGCCCCAAAGTGCCGCACAACCTATCAGGAGGCGCCAAGAGTTGGGTACAATTTGGCTAGGAGCCAAACCAAGGAAGCTCAAAATATCCCTCACCACGGTGGAAAAGGGCAGGCGTAGACCTTCTTCTAGGGCGCCGGTGTAAAGACAAGTCTCATTTTCAACAAGGGAACAAGCTCGTTCAGACCGAGAAGGTTTCCTAAGGGAAACAGACGCTGGGATTGAGTATCTAACTCTAAGAACGGTCAAATCTTCATTTGTAATCGTAGAAGGTATATTGGAAGCAAAAAAAATGGGAATCCTATGAGAACCCCTCAATGAAGAAGCAGAAGGCGTAGAGGGTTTAACACTGCTCGACTGACCTTTATCAGATAAAACCCTAATGTTACCGCTACGACGCAAAGACATCTCCTCCTCTTCATACGACTCCTCGACGTTCAAAATAGAGGAGAAATTGATAAACCCTTCCGACATTAGGTTTCCTACGGAGAATCCAGGGTACAAATTAATAGATAGAAAGAAGACGTCCTAAAAGCCCCTATTCTGAAGAACGATGGAATAAGAAGCAAAATCTTCTATAATAGGAGAGTGAAGGTTGACGGAAACGAACCCGTCTAACCTAGAATAGATAAAACTCCCCTGGAACAGCCCACGCTGGGTCTATAACCTCAATGTTAGGAGGAGAATCCAATTTAAAAACAATAGACCGAACAGCCAGGAAATGAAGATGTACCTAAAGGGAACGGGTTCTAAGAGAACGACTAACAAGATTGATGAAGAACATCCTCACGGAGCAAATTGCTTGGATAGGTTCAAACGTTTCTCTGCTTAGGGCTGATTGAAACAAGAAGAAGCTTAAGAGCCTTGCTCCAATCCCGAGAAATCCTCTTTAATCTTCGTCATCCACCTCAAAACACCAGAGTAACAAGGATTCTGCCACCTGTCCCATGATGTGACCCACGCGTTTAAAACCCTCAAAGAAGGAAAAAGAGCGGTAACCGCCATTTAGATCTAATTTGTGTTCCCAACCTCCAAGGAAAAGCTGAACCTTGGAAACAAGGTAGTACCTGATAAGTATGGTATACCTAATGAGGTCAGCACTACGAGAACTACAGAACTGGGGAGTATAAACTAACCTCTCCGGGAGCTCTCTAGGAATCTACTTGGAACAAGGTCAGGATTTGCCAACTCCGTCCTTGAGAAGAAGCTAGTAAAAGGTCCAAAGACCAGCTTTGGCCCCCCAACTATAACGAGAAAGATAATATCCATAATATTATCCACGGAATATACTTATTCCAATAAAGACTATGCTAAGAAACCTAAATCCTAGGGGATAAAGTAATCCTGAAGGTAAGATAAGCATAAAATGCCAAAGATATACATGATCAAAGACGGGTAAAGATTCCTAGCTAAGGCAGAACACCCATGGATTCTTAGCTAAGGCAGAACTCCACATTCCTCAAAGAGGTAATCCGGAATCTACGAGATACAGTCCCACAAGGACTCAACCTCCTACCAAAATGCCTATAAATATGACGGTAGAACTCCAACAAAAGGTACGCCACATATAAATTGAGAATCTCAATTCTCTCACCATAAAGTAAGTACTCTACAGACTTAGGCATCGGAGGGTGGTTGGCACGCCACCACACCGGTGACTCGAGCTCTTGCTTTGTTTTGCAGGTTCAGGTTGAAGTTGACGACAAAGCTGATTCATCAACGCCAATCAAACTAACAACGTTAGCATTGTACCGGTTCAATGTCGGGTGGGTATTACGTGGCTGTTGTAGGGAGGTATTCCCAAACAGGCTCAAAGAGGGCCCGAACACGTGGGACCATGGTATAGATACGATCGGGATGGTCATCCTGCAATACGGTGGTTGGCGACAGGGACCAGTGACATGAGAAGTCAATAGTCCAGGAAGTCTGTGTAGGGCCTTGGACCAGTAAACATGAGAAGTTATTGGTCCTAGGGTTAGATAAAAACCAGTGACATGTGAAGTCACTAGTCCAAGTAAAGCAATGAGAAGGTCAAACACGAGGAGAAATCTGGGGACAGTAGCCTTAGGTGCAAGGAACACTCTGGAAGGGTCTAGAAACAGTGGTATTCCGTTAAGGAATGAGAACCTGAGGATGTAGGATTTGGGAAAGATACCCAACGGGAATAGGATGTTTGGCCAATTATGAAAAAGAGTCCTAAAAGGACTAAGGTAATGAACTGATAAGGGAACGAGAATACAAGATATCCTGAGTTTTCTATACGAAATAGGAATCCTAGGGCAACAAGGATGCTTGGGCAGCAAGCATCTATGAATCTATAAACACAAGGTAAACCTAAAGGTAAAAGGTACGCAACATGCTGCATTCTCATACAATCCTACTGATAATTAGGGTTATTCTGCTAGTACGTGATACTAACTTAGGCATCGGAGGGCCTTGCCACGAGAGGCAAAGGTGTGCTCACCTCTTGTTTGTTTTACAGATGAGGGTTCCGGCGACGTGTTAGGGATCCGATGAGGGGACAAGAGTAGCCGTTACATTCTTGTGTTGTTCAAAGCCTCTATCGTTTTTCTCCACTTGCAGTCGTGTCCATGTGGTGCCCAAGCAGCTCATCTAGACTATCAAAAAGTGTGTTGGATGGCCAGGTTGAAATTTTCTCTCTCATTTCACCCCACCACTTTCTCTCATCATTTTCTCTCTCCAAATCTGAGCTCTCCAAAATTGAAATAGACGACCCGGATGCATTGCTCAAGCACCACGTAGTGCCCGCTCGGTACCCAAAAATTTCTCCACCCCACATTTTACTTTTACTTGCAGTAATTTTCCGTTGTAATGCAAATAATAGATAAAAGAAAAAAACTATACACAACAAAACAACTCTCTCTCTCTCTCTCTCAATTGATCGAAAAATTTTCAGTGCCGAGCGGGTACCCTGTGGTGCCCGCTCACGCATTCGAGTCGTTTATTTCGTTTTTGAACGGCTCAGATTTGGAGAGAGAAAAGGAAAGAGAAAGTGTTGGGGTGAAAGGAGAGAGAGAGAGTTTAAATCTGAACCGTCCAAAAGTGTATCGGACGGCTCGGATGCGCTGAGCGGGTACCACGTGGGATATACCCGCTCGGCACTGAAAAATCTCTCCTCACTCTCTCTCTTCCAATCCCCCTTCCTCCCCTCCGACGTTCTCTCTCTCTCTCTCTCTCTCTCTCTCTCTCTCAGACCACATCATCCCCCACGTTCTCTCTCTCTTTTCTCACACACACGTCCTATCTCTCCATCTCTCTTCTAATTTTAAAAATTAATATAAAAGAAAAAATCTACAAAATTAGAATTTGGGGTATGGAGGTTTGTGAAGCTCAAACACATTTCTATAATATATTGATTGATTGATAGATAAGCCAAAGCGAGCCTAAATGTTAGGACAGTATCTATTTACCGCCAAATGCCAATGGAACCACGTCCTACGTACGTAGATAAGGTTTTGGATTAAATTGATTTGACTTTTTTTGTATCGGCAAGTTAATTACTATTTTAATTAGTATCTTCTTTGCTTTGTTAGTTGATTTTTAACTTTCATTTGGTCAAAATATTTTAATGTTAAAATTCGTCTTGACAAAAGGTATAAAAACGTAAAACAATATGAGTGGAGTTCGCAAAACGTTCAGAGAAGAAAAGAATAAGTTCAATAAATCGAACTGTTTTGAATTTAATTTTTTGCATTTAGTGAAGTTTTCAAGTTTTTGTCAAAATTTAATTTTTCGGAGATTTGCGTTATCAAGATGACTGTTTAATCCAAAAAGATTGGTACAAAACTAACAAAATTTGAAAAACACAAAACATATTAGTCATACTCATCACAGTTTCCTTCAGTTTCGAGAAAAAAGAGTATTAGTAATATTTTTTTGACATTTTATATAAACTAAAACAAATTATATATGGAGGATCCAACATCGTATGGTGATGAATCAGTTTTATTGTCAGCTCCAACCTGTACCTGCAAAACAAAGCAAGAGCTTGAGTCACCGGTGTGGTGGCGTGCCTACCACCCTCCGATGCCTAAGTTAGTAGAGTTCTTGCTATTTGGTTAGAGAATTGAGATTCTCCGTTTATCTGTCTCGTACTTTGTATTGGAGTTCTACCATTATATTTATAGGCATTTTAATTGGAGGATGATTCCTTGTAAGACTGTATCTCGTAGATTTCGGATTACCCCTTTGAGTAATATGGAGTCCTGCCTTAGCTAGGAATCCATGGGTGTCTTGCCTTAGTTAGGAATCTTTATCCGTCTTTGATCATGTATATCATTGGCATTTTTTATGCTTATCTTACCATCAGCATTCCCTTATCCCTTAGAATTTAGGTTTCTCGGCGTGGCATCTTTATTGGAATAAGTATATTTCATGGATAATATCCATGATATTATCCTTCTCGTTATAACTGTGGGCCGGAGCTGGTCCTTGGACCTTTTGCCAATCTTGACTTTGTTCCAGGTAGGCTCCTAGGGAAGTTCTAGTGAGACTAGCTTACACTCCCCAGGTCTGTCATTCTTGCGGTGCTGAGCTCATTAGGTCTATCCTACTTATCATATGGTTTGTTCCAAACAATGGGCTAGGCTTATTGTCTGAGCTATTGTTGTGGATATGGAAATCACAGAATGATGTTGTTTTAATTTATACAGGTTTTGGTCTACGGAGGCCGTTAGTGTGAGGACTCATGCAGATTTTGAGGAGTATCGGTGGGCGAATCGAAAGGCAGAAGTCAAATGGTGTATCGAAGATGCCGTTATGTGGAAGAGACGAAGGAGGGAGTGGTGAAAATAAACGTGGATGCAACTATTTCGAAAGGCGTGCAGGAGGGCAGGTGTTATTGCTAGAGATTATAATGGTGGAGTTTTGGCCTTAACTCTTGGCATACTGGAACGTATTTCCTGCCCAAGAATCGGGGAAGCGTTTGCCACTCGGAAAGGGCTGAACTTGGCCTTGAAACTGAAGCTGGATAGGATTGTGATGGAATCTGAATCTGAAGCTATTGTTAAGAATGTTCTCTAATTTGAATCACCTCCCATAGATGTAGCTGTGGTGATTCACGATTGCAGGGCTATTAATGCGAACGGCACCATGAAGCACTTGCTCTCATTAGAGATCCGGATGAACCAGAAGAACAACTCTGAACAAGAACAAAAGCCTCTGGATATTGCAATTCTCTGATTTCAGCGTGTTGGATGTGCAAACATAAGGACAAACTTGTAGCCATTCACATTCGACCTTAATTTCAACTTGATGAACATTAACTCGGGAAAAAAACCGAAGGTTCCAAAGATTTAAACTGGAACTTCAATGCAGTCATGACGCAACGTGAAAGATCTGAAGGTATCATGCTCTTGAATCTTGCACACCAGCTAGGGCTATAAACGAATCGAGCAGCTCACGAGCTTGGCTCGGCTTGGCTCTTAAAGGCTCGGTTCGGCTAAGCTCATTTAGTAAATGAGCCGAGCTTGAGCTCGAATTTTTGGCTCGTTTAGTAAACGAGCCGAGCTCAGCTCGATTAAAGAGGCTCATTTAGGGCCTGTTTGATAAAACTGAAAACTGAAACTAAATGCTGAAAAATTAAGTACTGAAAGCTGAATATTGAATTTTTTAAGCTGAAAAGCTGTTTGGTAAACATATTAAGTACTTAATTAAAAAAATAATAAATTAATTTTAGTTCCGATTCTCATTTAATTTACTAATGGTCACAATGTACTTATAATAATGGTGGAATGATGATTGTGGTGGTGGTGGTGATGGAGTGGTGGCGGCGGCGGTGGTGGTGTTGGAGTGCTGACGATAATGGTGTAATGGTGGTGGTAGAGTGATGGTGATGTAACTGTGGCAATGAATGGTGGTGATGGTGTAATGGTGGTGGTGGCGATGGGAGTAATGGTGACAGTGAGTTGTGTTGGTGGAATGATAGTTGTGCAATGTGGTGGCAACGGTGTGGTAGTGGTGGTGGCAAATGGTGGTGCTGTGGTGGTGGTGATGGAGTGATAGGGGGGTGGTGGTGGTGGTGGAGGAATGCTGGTGAAGTGATGGAGGAGTGGTGGTGGTGGAGTGGTGGTGGTGGTGATGGTGACGAAGTGGTGGTGGTGGTGATGGTGGAGTAGTAGTTGTAGGAGTGGTGGTGGTGGTGGTATGGTGATTAAAATGCAAGTACACAAGAATTCAGCCAGAATTAAGTAGCTCAAAGCTACTTATTTTTTCTCAACTTTTTAGCCTACATTTCAATCAACACTTAATTTGTTAAGCAATGTATAATGTTGCTATCAAACCTACTGAAACACTTATTATTTAATTGATTCAGTTTTAAGTGTTGAATTTAGGTTATCAAACAAGCCCTTAGTAAATGACTCAACTCGGCTCGATAAGGACTTGGCTCATTTCGGCTCGAGCTCAAATTTTGGGCTCGTTTGGTAAACAAGCCGAACTCGAGCTCGACAAAGCTCGGCTCTACTTGGCAAGGCTCGTTTACTGCCCAGTGACACCAGAATGGTTTGGTGCAAAACATTATGACTTGTATAGCCCAAGCCAGCAGGCCCGAAGCCCAGGCTCAAAAGATTAAGGTTAATGGGCCAAGGGCCCAAGCCAAGATGCGACGCTAGGAATCTATAGAAGTGGGGGGGGGGGGGGGCACTTTTTCAACACATTTGAACCAACTTTTTTTTGTACTATTTGGAACCCATGAAAGTCAGGGAAGGGAAGGGAAAATAATTAAGGAAGAAAATGGGATAAAATTAGGGGCAAAATTTTACTACTCCTAGAACTTTATTTTGCCATTTTCTCTTCCCGTTCCTCTCCAACCAAACAAGGGAAGAGAATTTTTTAAACTTTCTCTTCCTTTCTATATTTTCTAAACAAAGCCAGTACTGAGCATCGTTAGAATAGAGCAAAAAAACCTAACATATTTATTAAGAAAGTAACTTACATAGAATATAAAAATAAATGAATTGCTTGTGTGATTGTGTGTTAGGGCACATAAGTGCGCACAAGTTAGACATGTCATCATTTCCCATTACCAAGATGATGGAAAGGACAACATTGGAATTTGCCAAAATTTATGATGACAAAATTGACTCGCAATCTTGCTCCCATTTTTAATAATTACTAAAGTACAAAACATAGCCTATAGTTTATGCACTTTTGAGTTTTGGACATTACGCATGCATTAGAGAGTTTCAAATAGTATGCAGCAGTGTCAAAATGACATTATTCTAATACGTGAAATAAAAAGTTGACAATGAAATAACATTCAAAATGTCTTAGAGTAATTAAAGGTAAATTTATGAAATACAATTAATAAAAAAAATATACATATTTAAATTTAAAAAGAAATAAGTGGGGCTCTCTGCCCCCACTCGTCCTACACTCCCTCTGCCACTACGTGTGATAAATAGACCAAATCCCATATCGATAAAACCAGACATCCCTTGGGGACCCATTTGGTAATCTCGACAGAATTTTGGATTTTTTCGATATAATTTAGTTGTTTTTGAATATTATCTATACGGGATCAGTCATATAAAGTCAAAGCAAATAAAAATTTACAGAGCTAAGTAGAAAATTCATAAAGCCCATAAAATAAATATACTAGACCCGTTGAATTTTCAACCAAAATAAATTCACGATACAACTTGCCACCAACAGATCTTTCCTAAAGGCCGACATTATAGCTTTGTTTTCTTTAGCCTCGTCCCTCTATTTTCGGATGAAAACGAATTTCTAAAGAGTATGGGTAGTGGAAAAATGCATGAATTTTGTCAACAAAATGATGCATATATGATATGTGCTGTTACCAAACTCAAGTGCACATGAATGCGTGTGCGTGTGAGAAAGAGAGTACTGTTGTGCCAATTCTGGAAGGCTTTTTGACCCCGCCACTTTTGTTTTGATGGGGAGTGTACATCCCTATTTTTTATTACAAAAAAATGAGTGATAAAAGGGAGAAAGTTGCGTTTTTAGTCTAGGTGCACTCATTCATTAAGACCAGGCTCCCGTCCATTCTTCCATTCTTCAATTCAGTCCAATTTGATCCTGTTTATGATTTCGCCCAAGATCCACAACGTTGATAGAAATCATTTACATTTTAGATTTCACAAAGAGGCATAGCTGTAAATAAAAATAGCGAGGAGTACTGAAGGGGGTTCACTAGCTAGAACCCCTCTCTCTCTCTCTCTCTCTCTCTCTCTCTATAGTACTTTTTAGCCTTAGTCGCCTCTCTCCCTCCCCCCTCCCCCAGGATTTCCACCCTATGATGGGTGGCGGGAGGGGGGGCGTTCTCCATTAACGTTTCCTCCGCCTCCCATTTTACATCTCTATTGATCTCCTCCGCTGTTCTCTTTTTCACTGCCTCCTCTCTGTATCGTCTCCCTCTGGCTGCCTTTATTGCCGCCATCAAATAGATCCTCGTGTGCGTCCTCTTCCTCGACATCCTGAAGTTCCGAGATCGCCTGGATTGGCTCGAAGCCATCTGCAGCTGGGACCCCGTCCAGATCCAGACACGAAGCCTTGCTATAAATATTCCGAAGACCAGGGGGTCGGGTTGTAGAGTCTGAAGTCAAGAGGTTGGAGAATAGGGTCCGATCTGGAGTTGATTTCAAGAAGGGAAGGTTGGGTTGTCTGATCCAGCACCGCCGGTGGTTTTCTTTTCCTTTCTAGTTTTCTGCTGTGATGCCCGCTTGTGGGTGTTTCTTCCCCTTGGGGGTCTTCCTAACCCTTTTGGGTGTAGTGTGTTTTTCTTTCTTTGTTGTTGGTGGCGTGAGTTTTGTGTGAGGGATTGTACCTCGGTGGCCTTTGGAAGGAGTTTGGGCTGTAGGTCTTTCCTCGTCAGAGCCTATCTTCCTGGTTGGCTATTCTGTCCTTGTTCAAGGAAGAATATGATGCCCTTTGATGTTCTTTTTTGGTTATTAAAGAAATTTCTATACTTTTGACCAAAAAAAAATGAAAATAGCTCGATTAAAGATTGATAACTATGTCAAAGTCACATTCTTAAACGACAAGATGTAGTAGGCCGAACCTGACGACTCGAATCTATGTTAGGGAGGAACAAACTAAGTCTGGAAGCAAAAACGGTGGCTGTACTCAATCACAAGTTCGGCTACAACCGAGATTCAACAGTGGACGATGATGTGCTCACCTGACTATTGGCTCTTGGAGAGATCCTTCGGGCTCGGCCACCTTCGAGATGAGCAACTCATCGGCCCACTCCTCTCTGCAATTCAGTTTGCCTTCAAGCTCGGTTTGAGGGTGAGGCTCGGCCAATCATGACGCTGCGTGCTCCGCACGTGCTGAAGCGGTTAAGCCAAGAGATAATGATGAGCGCACATGGGGGCGCCGCCTCACACCCAAAACGGTTACCAGACCTTATTGGTGATGTCACGATGACATTAGCCGACTCGTGCAAGGCACATGATCGTACTTGGGGAGTAAGCTAAGCAAACTCTATAAATACCAAAGGATAGCAACCCTAAAGAGGTAAACACTACACAATCCCTAAACCCTAGTCTCTTGCTTTACTCTCTGCACATTCTCATCCTCTTGCCGAAGGGCCTTGCCGGGCAACCTCGGCTAGGTCTTAGTCGTGTGTGCACTGTGCAGGTTAGAGCGAGAAGGCTAAGAAACCCATGAACCAACGGAGGAGGAACTTGGATCAAGGATCGCGGGCCACACAATTGGTGAACCTGACGTGAATCAGCTTTTGATTCAAACGGCTCAAATTCCCTTCAAACCAATTTCCTCTTCCCAAGAACAACCATAAATTCAACCACCATGGGCGGAGATCTGACAGACGTTACCGTTTCGGGGGCTAAAGACGCCAGCGTAAACGTAATTCTACCACCACCCCTGGAGAGGCACATGTCTATCTCAATCCTCGCCAGTGTTGGCCTATCTCCAGCCGCAGACAAAGTAACAGCAGCCTGCATCCACCTGCTGCAGCGGCATGACGACGAGAGAGACAACGAACTAGCAGCTCTAAAGGCAGAGTTGGCCCAAATGAAGCAGCACATGCAAGAGGTCGCACCTGCTGCATCCAGATCCGCTGGCGATAGTAGGTGACACAGGCAAATGCCACCTCCACCACCGCCACCACCGCAAGAGCAACCCAACAAAATGGGTTACCGTGGCTTAGTGAAGGATTGGCTTGGCTTCATGCCCGAAAAGGGCAACACAAGAGAATTAATCCTCTACAAACAGCCAACAACCTCCGCGACGCATTGCTCTAGGAGCCACCAAGAGCGGAGCAGATCCAAGGACACCACTGGGTCCTTCACGAGCACATACTCTACCGGGTGTGCGGAATTTTCCCGCACCACCGCCTCCCACCATAGCCACGGCTCCCTGGAGACAAGATGACTTGTTTCCGAGCGTTTAGTGATAAACACCTAATTTCGCTTGATAATGGTGCTTAAATTCGTTATTTAGTAGCATTATTAGTTTTAATTTGTCGTTTTTATTAAATATTGTTTGTAAGGTAGTTTGCTGCGTGTTTCAGGCAAAACGCCCTTAAAAGGTGTATTTTGATAGTAAGCCAATCCCCCAAGAGAGTTCAAGTGATTTCGCCCAGTGGAATTTCTGCCCAGATGACCCAAGATGGAAGGCGAGAGCATCAGCCAAGGCAGTGAGCCGTCGGGTGCCAAGTCTATGAGGATGGCTTGAAGAGCTGGAGTTAGGCTACGCGTATCGATATGGATTAAGGCCGTATCAATACCAATTAACTTTCTTTGGAGTCAGAGGATATTGTATTGATACGGCCTTAATTCGTATTGATACGGGAGCGCTACAGGAGAATGGCCCCTTTCAACTTAGCACCGTGGAATCGATACTTTGCTTAATCCGTATCGATACCACCGGCCTCCGGCCAGATATTTTGTTACTTTTTGGACTTTCCACTTATGGAATAGTTGCTTCTTTTAGTATACTTTTTAGATATTTGTTGAGAGAGAAACCCATTTTGTATAAATAGGGGCTTCATGTCTCAACTTTGTATCTAGCACATTACACTTTAAGTCATTTACTCCATTAATGCTTTTCAAGCTTTCTTAAGCTATTTCTTCCAAGAACACCTCAAGTAAGTTTAGTTCCGTTAATTTCTCGAGTATTAATATTGTAGCTACTTGGTTTTTTTTTTGGAAAGCATTGTAGCTACCTGTTGGATCTTTATATAAATCAAGTTTATTTTCGGTCCTATCGGTTAAACATGTTTTCCATTTCTATCATGCTTTCTAGTCTTTTCATGATGTGTGAGTAGTCGATTAGGCTTGGTCGGGGTGATTAACACCTCGTGACTTATGTTTATCTTGCTTTTCTCAACTCCTGGCTTGAGGTTTTGTATGGAAAATGAAAAGAGTTCGTCTTTATGTAACAAAACTTGCTGATGTTAATCTCCGGTGATCATGTGCTCGCTCATATGGTTCCGGAGCGATGTCTTGGTTCGTCTTTGCCAAAAGAACAAAAGAGCTCACTTGTTTTCCATACTACACTTCTAGTCTTTATTGGTTTCACCGCTAAATCTTCCGGTTGATAGCCTATGCCGTGTGATTCAACTGAGTTTTCATTGAGAATGGTTAGATGACTTGAGTTACGGGAGTTAATCACTCCAACGCCTTGCCGCTTGTTAATCTAGTTAAAACCTAATTTTCTAGTCTTTTCATAAGAGTTTCTTTCACCATTCAAAGCAAAACCAAGAGTTGGCCGTCTAAACGCCGTAAACCCTTACATCTAAAAATCCTAGCAAGCTATAAGGAATTATCTCTGTGGGTATGATTCCGGACTCTCCGGTATTTATGCTGACAATGATCTAGCCCTACGCTCGGGGTAAATCAACCTATTTCTACGGTTAGGTTGTGGATAAAGCATCTAGGCGGAATTCCACCTGACAACTTGGAAAACATGAAGTAGGTTCAGCGCAGCGGGAAAGGCATGCGCATCAAAAGGCCAAACGACGACCTCAAAACCCGTCGTGAACGAGAGAAATCAATTGATGGACCACGCTGAGTAAAGACCGATTTGAGAGATAAACTTCAATGCCGAGACAACGAAAAACCCTCGGATAAAGACAGAGATCACAAGCGATCAAAGACTGACTGGCACGGCAAACCGCCGCATCTAGGATTTGAACAATAGTTGAAGGACCTCGGCGTCTCACCCTTCGTGTCCTATATAATCAACACGATGGCCGAACCCAACTTCCATTTGCCGAAGTTCACTAAGTTCGACCCAACCACCTGCGAAGCTTACACCCACCAGATTCACTTTGGGCAAACCATCGAACTATGCACCATAAAGGTGAAATTAAATGCAAGGCGTTTCCGTCTAGCCTCGGCTCCCTTGGACTCCAGTGGTTCAACAAATTGCCCGCTGGATCCATAAGGAACCTGGCCGACCTCAAACGCGCATTCAACACTCGATTTATCACCAGCAATAGGACTGCCAAAGAGCATGAGTCCTTGTCGCAGATGAGGAAGCTTCCAAGCAAAACACTAAGATAGTATTCCGAATGTTATTGGCAGCTTTTCAACGAGATTCTTGGGATTGACGAGTACTGGGCTGGACGCTCCTTCAAGAATGGTTTGGAATCGGGCAGCAAAATCTTGGACGAGCTAGCAATTCGTCCACCAGATGGCATGGGAGAGTTAATGCACATCGTGGAGCAATTTTGTGCCCTCGAGGAACTCTACGCAGATCGAGCAGCACAAGGGATTCCTAACCCGACGGCTTCCCAGCCGATCGCAACCCCTCAACCTTCGGCATCAACTCCCACCCCCCAATTCCAACCAAAGAAACACGTCAACAACGTCAAGGACGGTAAGAAACATCCTCCAAAGGAGCACGACTATGTTGCTGAAACCATAGTCTTTAAGAAACCCATCTGGTCTTTCCTCAAAGAGATCATGAGACAGCCTTAGTTTGAATGGTCAATGGGCAAGCTCGACACGGACATTGGCCAACTAGACCAAAATTCGAGGAAGAAGTTGTTGGGGGATGAAAACAATTGATGCTCAGAACAACACCAATATGCAACGGCCATTAGTGCCTCTTCACCGGAACCTTAGTTCGTCGTCGGAACCCTAATCTGCAAAACAGACAAGGGGTGAGTGCACCTTTGCCTCTTGTGGCAGAGGCCCTCCGATGCTTAAGTTAGTATTATGTACCCCAGAAGAAACTCTAATTATCTGTAGGAGAATAATGCCAATGCAACGTATTGCGTACCTTTTCCCTCTAGGTTTACCTCATATTTATAGATTTCACATATGCTTGCTGCCCAAGCATCCTTATTGCCCTAGGTTTTCTATCTCATATTGGAAACCAAGATATTCTGGATTCTCGTTCCCTTATCAGTTCGCTACCTTAGTCCTTTTAGGATTCTTTTCCATAGCTGGCCGAACATCCCATTCCTGTTGGGTATCTTTCCTGGATCATTTATTCTCGGGATCCCATTCCTTTACGGAATACCACTATTCTGGAACCTTCCAGAGTAGTCCATCCACTCCAACACTTAACTGGAGTTCTTTCCTTGTTCGGTTGTCTCGTTGCCGAATAGATTGCCTGGAGTAGTGTCATCTCATGTCTTTGCCTTTATCTGCCGAACAGACTGCTTGGACTAATGACTTTTCATGCCATTAACCCATATTGCTGAACACCACTTCGCACAGTGGTTTATCTTACCGTATTTATTCCATGATCCCACGTACCACGTGTTCAGGCCCCATTTGTACCTGTTCGGGAATACCTCCTTACAATTGCTCCCCAGCTTTGCTCGTTGCCACTATTCAGGGGACTACCGGTAAAGCTAGAAGTAGTCCTTGAGTTGAGCTTCTCGGGTCCCGTGTGGATATAGTATCTAAACCCATGTGTTTTTGGCAGTTTAGTCATCATGTTCTCGAAGTAATGACTCCACGTGGCACGTTTCGTATGCCTTTCATTCATTTTGAACTGACGTTTCAGCCAAACGGCGTCAGAATGGCATCCTTCAAAGCCCTCTTTCAGTTACTTTTCTTGTTAACGGTGTAGGGGGCGACGTTTCGCCTCCGTCGACCCCTTTGTACCCATCAAAGGGTCTTGATAGGGTTTTTACCCCTATTCCTCAAACCCTCCTTTTCTCTCTCTAAAACTAGGCAAAGAACCTCGTATTCCTTTACCATTGCCGCCGTTTACAACTTCATTCGTGTCTCAGGAAACCGCTTTACTTATCTTGTAAGCATTTCCATTCCTTACTCTTATTCCATTTCAGTTTCTGAGATTTTGACCTCTCTTCTGGAGTTCCAATCGCTCCCATACTCAGGTTTCATTTTTATTTCAGAGTTTCCACAGTTTCAAAGGTGGATGAAAGTGAAAATGCTCCCAAACCCAGTAAATTTAGGAAACTTTGCGATACTCCCACAGCCATGGCGACTTTTAGGACAAAATATAGCGTTCCTAAAAATGTAGGACTCGAACTTGCCCCATTAGGAGCAGATAGGGATTCTGGTTCATGGGATAGGATGTGTATCCCAATGTAGCTATCGTTGAGGGAGGAGTTCGCTTCCCCCTCCACCCATTACTTCGCCATGTTTTGAATTGGTACCGACTCACACCCATGCAAGTTTCGACCAATTTTTTTAGGTTAGTAATGGGTGTAGTCGCTCTGAATAGGATTCTGAGAACTCAATTGGGTATATGGGAAATTCAATGGTGGTATAGCATTGTGCTAAACCCTGAGTACAACACCTAATATTTCAAGGTTAGGAGAGCAGATAAGCGTTTTGTGCTAAACCTGCCAGACTCTGCTTGTTATCATGAAATTGATTTCCTTTACGTCACTGGAGGCTTCGAGCCAACAGGGGAAGATGGTCAAGTGGAGGGCTTTCATTGCCCCCACATATGGAGTTACCCACGTATGCTTCTTTATTTACTTCGCGCTTTCCTGTATTTTCTGTTTACTACTTTTCTACACCTTCTAACTTTTGTCTGTGCCTTTAATCTATAGCAACTAATGCCAACAAGCGGCCCAGAAGAGAACCCAGCTACGTCTGAACAGCGGATATAAATAGGGTGCTCAAGTATACAGGGGAGCCTGGAACTTCTAGGGCTGGTTGGGGTTGTAACGCGGACGTGCTCTTGGGTTACAATCCTGCCTACAAAGGTTTTATTGACAGAAGACTCAGCAACCCAAGCACTAGTGCGGCCTCAACCTCGACAACTCCCCAGCCAATGAACTCAAGATCCAATGCCGGAGTGACAATTGCCGAACAGCCAAGAGAGATTCCAATTTCCACAGGTGTTCCTCTGCCACGCTTGGTGCTCAGAAGATCCTCTCGAAGACAGGCCATTCCTCAACAACAGCGCGAACAGCCAACTCCCAACTGTGATACTAGCCAATCGTCTTCCTCTGGTTACTCACCATCTCATCCACACTTAGGAACTTTGACCCGTCAACCCCTGAACCTCAATACCCTACTCACCATCACTTCTTGGGGACGTGGTGCCACCGGTAGGGTGGTATCAACCGGTCATGCTCCACCACCACCTCGTCGCACCAGGGGGGCTTCAACACGATCCGCATCTTCTCCTCATGATAGTTCCATTGAGGCTATTGATGCTCATAGGGACAAATGCCCTAGGAACCAAGATGCCGGAGTCCCCGATGCGCAAACTTCCATATCAACTCTGAAAACTCCCCCATCGAGCACCCAAGTAATCCACGAGGCCTGGGCCCCTCAATTCATAAGGGGTGATCATCTAGTAAACATTGGGGACATTGCAAGCTCTTCAGAGATTGCACTGGCCCTTACGCATGGCTTGTTGCTACCCGTCGACATGCAGAAAGAGTCCTCATCTCCTTCTGACCGGCTTGTGTCCATTGGACTTGTCAGTGGAATCAAGGTAACTAAAATTCTCTCATAACTTTAGCTTTACCTTTCTCGTGATGGCTAATATTCTTAACTTTAAGTTATGTCTGGTACTCCATAGTTCATCCAAAAGATGGTCACACTGGGCCCGAAGTTTCAAAAAGCTGAAGCTGAAAGAATTAGACTTTTGAACAACAATATGAGGCAACTTCGAACAGTCTCCAAATTGGAAAGAGAGAGAGAGAGAGAGATAAGGCTAAATTAGAGTATGATGAAGCGAAGGGCAAGCTTAATACTGGCGAAGATAGCCTTAGTCAAGCATTGGCTGAGATAGATAATATGAAGAAGGCTGCCTTCGAAGAAGGGTATACAAAGGGCTTTGATGCCGCCATTGCTGATTATGTTGGCCAAATGCCTGCCATTCAAGATCAAATTTGGGTTGCCAGTTGGGAAGCTTGCTTGACAAAGATTGGCAATGCTGAAGACTCAGTCCTCTGGGTGAAAAACGACTTACCAAGCCGCCGTGCTGCAGCCTCTTAGGAGTATGATGAGCCCCCAACTGACGATGTTGACCAGCAGATAGACGAATTTGCAGTTGCTGATGAAGAGATACAGATGGAGTCTTAGGATGCTGCAATCGAAACATACGTCAGCTCGGGAGGTGACCAATGAGATTATCGTCTCGGAGGAGAATGCTGCTGGTGGTGGCTACCCCAGCCGTAAAGTGAATACAGAGGTCACGACTGATACTCTCCCAGAAATCCAAAACCTGGATTGATTTGGTAAGTTTGCATCTACACTTTCAAACATTTGGCTGGTCCTTCGTGACCATGGATTTTTTTTATTTTGGGCCCTGCGAGGCACCAGTACTTTCATACGTTTGATAAGACAGGGATTCGGCCCCTCGTGGCATAACATTTGGTTTGGTGGCTATTCATGGCCTTATGTTTTGCTCGGCCATGAACTTTTTGTCGTAGTCGCTTCAGTGTTTGCTAGTATTTCATACCATTCATATGAATATCTCGTATGCTTCGTTTTGCTCCAAATGCATGTATCCGTATGCATAGGTGTTTATCTGTGTAATCAAAAAGGTTAAGTCTCTCATACTTTAACTAATTTGCTTAGTTACTCAAGTTACTCATACTTGGTATCTTCCTGAAATATGTTCGTATTCAGGGAGTGTTGCATGTATTCATATGTAACTAAGTTTATTTGTACTCGTTTAATGCATGTTCTCGTATGCTTCCCCAAGTTTGTTCATACTTGGACATATTCATAAGTTTTCCGTTGTTATCTAATTTTATGTTTCTCGTACTTAAATATAAGTTAAGTCTAAGTGTCCCATACTCAAACAAGTGTAAGTTTCTCGTACTTGGTCATATCTAGTGTTTATGCATGTATTCATATGCAACCCAAGTCATTCGTAGTTGGCCGTATCTTAGCAAATGGATACGTATATTTGTACGTGTTCAAGGCACGCATTCCCTGCTCCCCAATACGAAGGGAGAACAAAGAAAAATCCTGGCTTCGAATTTAAGCACTCAAAATGGTTCTTTTAAAAACATAATCTCATTCATAATTCAATGCTCAAGGGGGCGTTACGCGTAACCCTTGCAACTAATCAAACTAAAATACAAGTGAATTTTATTCATAATTCCCACACAATCACATGATCCTAAAACGGAATAAAAATAAACTGAAATCTTTCAAACGAAGAACTTCCTCAAGTTATGGACATTCCAAGGCCTTGGCACTGGGTTCTCGTCCAGATTTTCCAATCTATAGGCTCCTATTCCCACGATTTCAGTTACTCAATATGGGCCTTCCCAATTTGCCCCCAACTTACCCTCGTTTGCCACTTTGATGTTGCCGAGCACCTTGCAAAGCATGAGGTCTCCAACACCAAATTCCCCGTGGGTGAACGTGCTTGTTATAGCTTTTCATTAGCTGCTCCTGGTTAGAAACTAGATGCACCAGGGCCCTTTCCCTCTTTTCTTCGGCAAGGTCAAGCTCAATTTCAAGGGCCCTGTCATTGCCCCCACATTCAACCAATGCAGTTCTGTTGGTTGGAAGGCCAACTTCTAGGGGTATGACTGCTTCTGTACCATATGCCAATGAATAGGGGGTTTCTCCCGTAGACCTCCTAGGAGTTGTTCGGTGTGCCCATAAGACCAGTGGTAATTCGTCAGGCCATTTCCCCTTGCTTTATCCAACCTCTTCTTGATCCCGTCAAGGATGGTTTTGTTGGATGCTTCTGCCTGCCCGTTACTCTGAGGGTAGGTTGAGGTTGAATAATAATTTCGTATCCCATACTGGGCACAAAAAGCTTTGAATTTCTTCTGAAATTGGGATCCATTATCTATAATCAAGGAATAAGGGACCCCGAATCGAGTAATAATACTCTTCCACACAAACTTTTCTATCATAGGTTCAGTGATCTTGGCCAATGGTTCTGCCTCAATCCACTTAGTAAAATAATCTGTTGCCACAAGCAGGAATTTTCGATTCCCAGTTGTTTTGTGGAGTGGACCCACAATGTCCATTCCTCATTGAGCAAACGGCCAAGGACTCATCAAGGAATCTTCTGCTGGTGTTCGAATCATTGGTGAGAATTTTTGACACTTCTCGCAAATTTTCACATATACCTTTGCATCTTCTTGCATGTGTGGCCACCAATAACCTTGAGTGATTGCTTCGTGGGCGATGGATCTACCCCCAACATGGCTTCCACAAGTCCCTTCATGAATTTCGTGTAGGAATTTTTGCACCATCTCAGGGTGCACACAAAGCAAATAGGGACCTGTGAATGACTTCCTGTACAATTCCCTTCTGGGGATAGCCAAAACATAGCAGATTTGGTCTTTATTTTGTGAGCTTCCTTTCTGTCAGAAGGGAGTATTTCATCTCATAAAAACTCCACAATTGGGTCCATCCAACTTGGTCCTTGTTTCACGTCCAAGACCAACTCCACACTCTTCCCAATGCTCGGCTCAGTCAAATACTCCACTGCTACCTTTCTTTTAAACTCAGTTGGTACGTCTGCAGCCAACCAGGCTAATGAATCTGCGTGAGCATTCTGTCCAGAACTTATCTGCTCAACGTATACCCTTTTGAAGGTATCAAGCACATCCTTGGCTGCCTGTACATACGCCGCCATCTTCTCATTCCGGGCTTCATATTCCCCGAACAATTGATTAACCACAAGCTGTGAATCACAATACACCCTAACTCACTTTACTTTCAATGTTTTTGCACTCCTCAATCTAGCTAAGAGTGCCTCATACTCTGCCACGTTATTTGATGCATTGAACCCTAGCCGAATAGACAGCTCCAACATTACCCCATCAGGGGGAAAAAGCATAATCTCGATCCCTGATCCTGTATTACATGCTGAACCATCAACAAACAATTTCCACTCAAGGGGATCCTATTTGGCTAGGGCTTTGACCTTCTTTGCTTGTGGCCTAGTTACCTGCTCCTCTCTCGTAGGCGGCAGAGGTGCCACTGCGGGTGAGAACTCCGCCACAAAATCAGCCAACACTTGGCCTTTAATTGCCGTGCGCGGCTGAAAGTCGATGTCGTATTGGCTTAACTTGATGGACCAAGTTGAGATTCTCCCCGAGAAATCTGCCTTTCGTAGCAGTGATTTCAATGGGAATTCAGTGTAAACCATAACCATATGGCTCTGGAAATAATGTGGCAACTTTCTTGTTGTCGTCCTTAATTCTAGGACCAACTTCTCAAGGGGCAGATATCTCGTTTCTGCATCTAGCAATGTTTTGCTTGCATAATAAATAGCGATTTGCTCGAGTCCCGTATCTCTTAACAGGACTGCACTTACAACATGTTTAGAAACAGCCAAATACAAAACTAAAGACTCACCTGGCTGTGGAGTTGACAAAAGTGGAGCCTTGGCCAAGTACTTCTTCAGATCCTGGAAGGCTTGCTCGCACTCTGTTCACCATTCGAATCCTTCCCTCTTTTTTAATAACTGAAAAAAGGGTCAGCACTTATCACTTGATCTGCTGATAAATCGATTGAGTGCTGCAGCCATTCCAGTCAACCTCTGGACTTCCTTTGTGGTTTTGGGACTTTGTAGCTTTCGCAGGGCTGTTAGTTGATCAGGATTAGCTTCAATCCCTCTTACAGTTACCAAGTGGCCTAGGAACTTCCCAGAACCTACTCCAAAAGCACATTTTGAGGCGTTAAGCTTTAGTTTGTATTTCCTCAAGATTCCAAAAGCCTCTTGTAGATCTGCTATTTGCCCCTGTCTTGTTTTACTTTTCACCACCATATCGTCTATGTAAACCTTCATAGTCTTGCCAAGCAACTTTTTGAACATAATGGTCGCCAATCTTTAATATGTTGCCCCTGCATTCCTTAGTCCAAAAGGCATGACACTATAATAGTACAACCCTCGTGGTGTAATAAAAGAAGTTTTCTCCTGATCAGGCCCAAACATAGCAATCTGATGATACCCCCGATATGCGTCGAGGAAACTCATTCGTTCGTATCCAGCAGTTGCGTCAACCAACTGGTCTATTCTTGGAAGAGGGAAGCTATCCTTTGGGCATGCCTTGTTTAAGTCCGTGAAGTCCACACAGACACACCACTTTCCATTCTTCTTTTTTACAACCACTATGTTGGACAACCATTCTGGGTAGTAAACCTCCCGTATTGCTTTGGCCTCCAACAAACGATCTACCTCCTCGATAACAGCATCAACATGCTGCACAACTGCCCTTCTTTTCTGCTGAATAACTGGCTTATGTTGTGGATCAACGTTCAAGTGGTGATAGATCACATCTGCATCTACTCCGGGCATTTCTTCTGGTACCCATGCAAACACATCAACATGTTCTTTTAAGAAGCTTACCAACTCGGCCTCTTCGTCTGCTAGCAATGTTTCCCCAATTGAAAAATACCTTTCAGGATCAGTCTCGTTGATCTGTACTTTCTTCAGGCCCTCAACCACTTTCTCTATTGGGTTTCTTCCGACGTTCTCGATAGTTGGTTGATCCAGTACTTCTAAGGTATGAACATGTTGGGCCTTTGGGACTCTTTTTATGACGGAAATTAAACACTGTTGGGCCACTTTTTGATTACCTCTAATTTTTTCAACCTCATTAGATCCTGGGAACTTCACCATCTGGTGATAAGTAGAAGAGATAGCTCTCATCTTGTGCAGCCAAGTCCTTCCTATAATTACGTTATAGGAAGAAGGAACATCTACAACCAGAAAGTCTGTCCTCAACACCACTGATCCATGCCCGAATAGGTAACGGTATTTTCCCAAGGGGCCAGACGGCACCTGCACCAAACCGAACCAAGGGTGTTATGGATTGCTTCAAGTCTGTCTGGGCCAGACCCAATTTCTTGAACGCATAATAGTACAACACTTCTGTACAACTCCCTGAATCTACCAGGATTCTTTCAATATCATATTCCCCAATTCGTAGGGTTATGACCAAAGCATCATTGTGGGGCACTTGAACTTCTCCCAAGTCTTCGTTTGTAAAAACTATGCCTTCGTTGCATACGTCTTCTCTTCGCCCTCTTTTCTTTCCCATCCTCATAACGTGCTGGTCATGTTTAATCTGCCACCGGAGTAATCTCACCTCATTTCTCGTATAAGGCTCTGCTAATCCATGTATCATATGGATTATGCCCCTTGGATTTTGTTCGTAATCCAACTCCATTGCTTTCTCTTTATCCTTGGAATCTTCCTGGATAAATTCTTTAAGGTAACCACAGAGACCAAATCATCAAGTTGCCTCTTATACATCTCACAGTCCTCAGTCATGTGGCCCCAATCCTTGTGGTAGCTGCAATGCTGATTTGTAGCCCGCTTCGCGTTTTTGTCTCGTCCCAGGGTTGGGGGCCACTTGAAGTAAGGCTGATTCTTTATTCGATAAAGAATCCTATAGATGGGTTCCTTCCAAACTGTGGTAATGGAAAAGAAAGACTTAGGATCAGGTGCTGGCTTGTCTTTATATGGCTCTTTCCTAGCTTGTTCGTAGTCTCTCCTTTCTCGGTAGGTTTTGAGCTCTGGCTTATCTGCTTTCTTCGCAGGCCCCTTGACTTGCTCGGCAACCACCTTACCATCTTCCCGGAGTATGTCATCCTTGTTCCTTGCGTGTTGCTCTATCCGTTCCATTAACTTTGCTAGTGTTCGTACTGGACTCATTAACTTATGGGAACATCTTGCACATAATTGCATCATCCCCTTCATGCATAAACATCGCCTGTTGGTAGTGCTGAATGTGTGCTACGGGATCAGCGTCTATCTCGTAGAGGATGAAGGTCCCGTACTTCAACCTGCTCGGCAACCTAGCCTGCTGTAGCTTCCTTGAAAAGGGGGAAGACGCAATATTACTGAGTGCCTTCCGCGCTGCCTCTCGTGCGTTCATGGTCTCGTCTTCTAGTCCTTTGTCTTGTTGGGTCTATTCGTTTCCAATCGGAATCAGGTCTCTCGTACCTATTCCTATGGTGTTTCCTTGGACCTTCCTCAAACGAGGAGCTTCGGCTTCGGCTTCTGCTTCTCCTCTCTCGTGGGGAAGCCCTTCGCCTGTTAAGACTCCTATTTGGACTTCTGCTCCTTCTTTTTTGTGAAGAAGGTCTCTTCCGCCTTGTTGTAGGACTCCTACTCCGGCTCCTTCTTCCTCGTGATGGAATCTTTTTGTGTGTTATTAGAGCCAGTCTGTCTTCCCTGGAATTTCTTCATGAAAGTCTAGAGTCTTCTGGATGTTCTCGAACTCGTTCTAGCTCTCGAATCTCATGCTCTCTTCTTTTGATTAAATGAGCGTACTCCTCAATTTCCTGTCACTTTTTATCTAGAATATCCTCATTGTTCTGCACGCTCCTTGAGTGCGCCACTGATTCTCCTCCACGTTGAGACTTACTCCTTCTTGTGGACTCCGTGGCCATCCTACCCTCCTTGTTCTTGGGGTTATTATGGACAGTCTGGGGGTGGTCCTTGCTCGTGGTCCTCACGTATCCCCCTTCGGGCTTCCTCGAAGCCCCTGGTGGGGATTTATCTCCTCCTCCACCCAACTAGTCCTCTAGTGTGATTTGACCTTCTTCCACCATGTGGTCGTGGGTCGTTTCCCACAGATGGGCCAATTTTAGGGGGATGAAAACAATTGATGCTCAGAACAACACCAATATGCAACGGCCATTAGTGCCTCTTCATCGGAACCCTAGTTCGTCGTCGGAACCCTAATCTGCAAAACAGACAAGGGGTGAGTGCACCTTTGCCTCTCGTGGCAAAGGCCCTCCTATGCTTAAGTTATATTACGTACCCCAGAAGAAACCCTAATTATCCATAGGAGAATAATACCAATGCGACGTATTTCGTACATTTTCCCTCTAGGTTTACCTCGTATTTATAGATTTCACAGATGCTTGCTGCCCAAGCATCGTTATTGCCCTAGGTTTCCTATCTCATATTGGAAACCAAGATATTCTGGATTTTCGTTCCCTTATCAGTTCGCTACCTTAGTCCTTTCAGAATTCTTTTCCATAGCTGGCCAAACATCCCATTCTCGTTAGGTATCTTTCTGGATCCTTTATTCTCGGGATCCCATTCCATTATGGAATACCATTATTTTGGAACCTTCAAGAGTATTCCATCTGCTCCAGCACTTGACTGGAGTTCTTTCCTTGTTCGGTTATCTCATTGCCAAATAGATTGCCTAGACCAGTGTCATCTCATGTCTTTGCCTTTATCTGCCGAACAGACTGCTTGGACTAATGACTTTTCATGCCATTAACCCATATTGCCGAACACCGCTTCGCACAGTGGTTTATCTTACCGTATTTATTCCATGATCCCACGTACCACGTGTTTGGGCCCCATTTGTACCTGTTCGGGAATACCTCCCGACAGAAGTGCTCTTACCACAACGAGCTCGGCCACAATACAATCGCCTATGCCCCATACAAGGCACTCTTGGAATGCCTTGCAGCCCAAGGTCACCTCGACCAGTACATCGATCGAGCTAAGACATCCACCCATCAGATTACAAGCAATCCACATCCCGATGAGCTGCAATCGACGATACATGTCATCCACGGCCTAGTGACCAAGGAGTCCAAAACCAACCTTAAGGCCGACCTCAATCGCGCCTCCACCTCAAAGCAGGTACTTGCGGTAGGACCTGGCTTAAAGGGGCCACGCCCGTAAGATGTTCAAAAATGGACAATCACATTCACCGAGCTTGACCTCGAGATGGTGCAAACCTCTCACTCTGATGCCCTTGTGGTCACCATCCAAATTGGCGTCTATGATGTTAAGCGCGTTCTCATCGATCAAGTAAGCTCGGTGGAGGTCATGTACTATGACCTTTTCAAAAACCTTGATCTACCAGAATCAGCAATGGCGCCCCTGTCTGGCCGCTCGACCTCATCTTCCTTTTAGTCATCGTTGGCTTGAAACTTTGAGCATCGAATTCATCGGTGTCAACGTGTCGAGCCCATACAATGCTATTCTTTGCCGAACTTGGCTTTCATGGAATGCAAGCCCTCGCTTCCACTTATTAGCTGGTCGTCCGCTTCATCGGTGCAAACGAATGGCAAGAAGATTTACGCGGTGACCAAGTCGCCTCCAAAAAGTGCTACGTCTCGGTTGTTCACAATTCTTCCAAAGCAAAGCAAGTACAATGGGTAGAAGTCCCAGACATGGTCGTCATTGAAGACGTCGACGAGAAAGCCGAGGACTAAACAGTTGAAGACCTCATCTCAATACCAATCAATGAGGACGACTCTCATTTTTTCTTACTCGGCTCTTCAATCAGTGACACCGAGCATGGAGAGATGTTCCTATTCCTCAAGGACAATATTGAGGTGTTTGCATGGACCCCCTATGAGATGCTAGGGGTTGATCCAAGTTTCATCAGCCATTCCCTCAACATCAAAAGGGATTCAAAACTGGTCGTCCAAAAAGCCCGACGTTCAGCAACCGAACATGCCGAGGCCGTCAAAGATGAAGTCAACCGCCTGTTGGCGATAAACGCAATTTAAGAAGTCCAATACCCAACATGGTTGTCAAACACCGTGGTTGTGAAGAAAAAGAACGGCAAATGGAGAGTATGCGTCGATTACACCAATTTGAACGACGCTTGCCCCAAAGACTGGTTCCCACTCCCAAAAATCGATCAACTGGTGGATGCCACGGTCGGCCATGGTCGGCTAAGCTTCCTAGATGCCTATCGAGGCTACCACCAGGTCGCAATGGATCTAGACGACATGGAAAAGATGGCGTTCATTACTTTAGACGGCATCTTCTGTTACAGAGTTATGCCTTTTGGGCTCAAGAACTCCAATGCCACATTTACCCGAGCCATCTTCAAAATGCTTCACGATCAGATTGGTCACACGGTGGAGGCCTACATCGACAACTTGGTAGTCAAAAGCCAGAAAGAACACAACCACATCCAGGAGTTGGCTGAAGTCTTCAAAATTATCAAACTCCACAAACTTCGCTTGAACGCAGAAAAATGTGCGTTCGGCATAAGTGGGGGCAAATTTCTTGGACACTTGGTTAACAGGCGTGATATCGAAGCCGACCCCAACCAAATCAAGGCTGTTGTAGACTTATGTCCACCAAGAACAATCATAGAAGTCCAACGACTAACAAGCATGGCAGAGGCTCTCAATCGATTCATCTACAAGTCCTCAGACAAGTGCCATGCGCTCTTTCACGCACTGAAAGGAAAAAGCCGACGCAGTTCCGAGTGGACCCAAGATTGCGACGCAACATTAAACAAACTCATAGGCTACCTAAGCTCAGCTCCTCTGATGGTGCAACCTAAGGAATTCGAAACTCTCTACTTGTATCTTGCGGTCTCGGCTCATGTTGTCAGCTCCGCTCTCGTTCGGCGAGAATGCGCCGACGACATGCCAATTTACTTCACCAGCAAGACGCTCTTACCCGTGCAAGCACGCTATCTCCCTCTCGAGAAGTTAGCACTTGCTCTTGTCTCGGCAGCAAGGAAACTCCTACCTTACTTCCTGTCCTATACTATCACCGTCTTAACAGAACACCCTTTCAAAAGCCTTTTTCGGAAGGCTGATCTTTCCAATAGGGTCTCCAAATGGGCAGTCGAACTAACAAATTTTGACATTTGTTTTAAGTCACAGATGACAATTACAGGGCAAATCCTTGCCGACTTCATCGCCGAGCTTACTTCGAAAGACACGGACATTCTCAACACTCCCACACCACCCCAAACCGACGCCGAGCAAAAAATTTCATCGAAACCTTGGCACCTTTTCCAAGGAGACATCTGGCACCTACATGTTGATGGAGCCTCTAGCAGCAATGGGGCAGGGGTTGTCTTGGTCTCCCTTTGAGGGACTCTACACGAAAGTGCTATAAGCATCGACTTCCCTGCTACCAATAATGAAGCCGAATATGAGGCCCTTTTAGTTGGCTTGCGCCCAGCGATCGCACTGAAAGTGGAAGATCTGGCCGTCTTCTGCGACTCCCAACTCATCATCAATCAGGTTCTAGGAGATTACGAAGCTCGGGACCCTAGAATGCTCAAATACCAAGTACCAGCAGCCAAAGTTATCTAACAGTTCAAGAATTTCAAGATTGAGTAGATCAACCGCGAGCACAACGCCCATGCAGATGCACTCATCGGCCTAGCTTCGGCATCAAAGGCTTCAGAATTTAGGACCATCAACTTCGGCAACATTGACCACCCGTCTTTCAAAACCCCAGAAGTACTCAACATTGAGCTCGGTTCAAGCTGGATGGATGAGATTGTTGCTTTTCTCCGCGATGACACTTTACGGTCGACGAAAAGGAAGCTTACTGCATCAGGAACAAGGCTGCTTACTACTGGCTCTCTGCAAGCGGCCAACTCTACAGGAAGTCCATCTTGGGACTGTACCTCCTCGTAATCCACCTCAATTAGGTTTCGGATATCCTAGCCGAGCTCTACTCTGGCAGCTGTGGTTGTCACTCAGGTGGTCAATCCTTATGTCAACGAGCAATGAGCCAGGATATTTCTGGAAGAACGTGAAGAAAGATTGTGAATAAGTCGTTCGCAAGTGCTGACCGTGCCAACTGTTTTCCCCCATATCGAAGCAACCTGCCCAGAATCTTTCCCCTATCACAAGCCCTTGGCCTTTTGGCAATGGAGGCTTAACATCGTGGGTAAGTTGCCTACGGCACCAGGTAGCTTCAAGTTCCTGATAATGGCTATGGACTACTTCTCGAAATGGGTGGAGGCCGAATCCCTTGTAACAATTACCGAGGCCGACGTAAGAAGATTGATCGGAAGGAACATCGGGTTACCAGATTCGGCATCCCATGTGCTATCGTCTCAGACAATGACACTTAGTTTGTTGGGAACGGCCTCTCCAGCCTCTGTGAAGAATTTGGGATACGCTTCTTTAATTCTACTCTAGCATACCCCTAAGGGAACGGCAAAGCCGAGGCCACGAACAAGACAATCTGTGCTGGGATCAAGCGTCAGCTAAACTCCAAGAGAGGCAAGTGGGTTAAAGAACTGCCACGCGTTCTATGGGCTTACCATTCAACACAAAGGCGATCCTTAGGCCAAACGCCCTTTTCAATAGCGTTTGGCATGGAGGCCATAATCCCACTAGAGTCCAGGTTCCTTACTTTGAGAACAGAGAACTTTGACCCAAAAACCAATGAGGAAGCCGTGGAACAGTAGTTGATTTTGGCAGAAGAGAAGTGTGATGACGCTCGGCTAAAGCTCACCGAGTACCAACAGCAAGTGGCCAAAGGCTACAACCGTAGCGTGTGAACCAAGTCCTTCAAGCCAAATGAATTGGTTTGGCAAAAAGTTGTACAAGCCAGCAAGAAAACGAAATTCAAGCCCAATTGCGAGGGGCCATTTTGTGTAGTTCGGATTGCTGGAGAAGGAGCTTACGTTTTGGAAGACATGAATGGGAAGGTGCTCACCAACCCATGGAACACTCAGAACCTAAAAAAGGCTTACATGTGATCGACCCCAACAGTATGCCTCATGTTCGGCCACTACTTATCTTGTTTTGTTCTCGGCCCCAGGCCTTGTTTCACTATTTTTCAAATTGGCTTCGGCCATTATCCATGTTTTACTTCATGTTGTCCAGTTGGCCTCGACCCAAGTCCACGTTTATTTCAAATTTGTACTCGTTATTTCTTAATACAAGAAAAAGTTCTTGCTCGGCAATTGATGGTCTTTGCAAATTTTTAACTTTAATTTCCTTACGATTATACCCTTTACACCACCCTCGCACATATTGCTGAACACAAACGATGACTTTGGTCACACCCACAAATGCTGTTTCGCCATTGCTTTGGCCACTATTGACGCCCAAAGAAGCAAAAACAGGGCATACGGTCCATCGAGCATAAGTCATACATTACTGCTGGAATTTAGGCTCCTGTTCGGCTTGGCAAGACATTAAGGTCGGCCATAGCTCGGTTACACTCACAATTCGGTGAGCAAACCACCCACAAACTTCAAACATCTAAGTCATTCATACTTTAGCTAGGGGCTGACACTTTGGCCGAACCCCAATCAAAAGTAGGAAGGCACCTATCAAACTCTCGATTCAAGCCCAAAGACTTTGGCTAGGAGCTGGCACTCTGGCTGAGCTCCAACCAGGCTCGAATTCCCTATCCAACTTCATTAGCTTTATGGGCAAATTTTCGTAGTCATCCCTGTAATTTTACGGTTGTCTCACTTTCGTTCCTCTAGTTTCAAAGTGCTCCAATTTCGTCCCTGTAGTTTGTTTTACGTTCCAAATTGGTAAAATTGCTAACACCATTAACGAGACTAACGGAAAAAAAAAGTGTTCCAATTTTCAATCTGTTTGAACCGGTGCAAATATCTTATTTTTCTGATCATTTTATCTTAAATGGTCATAATGGATTTTTGGCTCTAAGGCCTTTCAATGAGCACCCTAAGAGAGCCCTGAAACAAAATAAGGAGTCTTCGGGTGATAGGCCTTTGAGCCAAAAATTCATTATGACCCTTCAGGATAAAATGATCAAAAGAATAAGATTTTCGCACCGGTTCAAACGGATTGAAAATTGGAACACCTTTATTTTTTTTTTTCCGTTAGTTTCGTTAACGGTGTTAACGATTTTTTCAATTTGGAACGTAAAACAAACTACAGGGACAAAATTAGAGCACTTTGAAACTAAAGAGACGAAAGTGAGACAACCCTAAAACTACAGGGACGATTACGAAATTTTGCCCTAGCTTTATCTACTTTGATCAAGACTCGGCTTCTTCCCCGAGCCCAAACCAAAGTGGGGCCTATGGACAATCATTACTTAAAAAGCAAACAAGCATAACCAAACTTCTAGAAAGCACAAAGGTGATTAATCGAAAACAGAAACAAAACCGAGAAATTCATTCATCACGTGCTGAAGTTTTCCTAAAATTGGAGGTATGGCTTGGTAAACCGTTCAATGCCGACCCCTACAAACTATTACATCTGATAGGCAAACTCCAACATATGGAGCCGCTCAGTCCATCCAAAGAAATTTCAAAGTACTTAAAACAAAAACAAGTTTTAAAGAAGTGAAACGGTTGACAACTACGGTAACCAACCATCCCGAAGTCGGCACCTGCGGGTATTTCTCTCTCAGTCTTGGACAATGTTCCCAACCTCAACTTCAGCTCGGCATTTGGATCAACATTCATGGCCTCGTTCCCAGCTTCTTCAGCCAACTTTCCATCCCCAAGATCATCAGTCACCTTCTTCGCACCAGATCCATCCTCACCCTCAGCATCAGAAACATCCTCAATATCTTCATCACTCTCAGGATATTCCTCTGGAAGGAGAGGTGCACATTCCTCTTCAGTGTACGACATGACGAGCTCGGGAACCACAATAGCAGGAATTGACTTGGTTAAGTTCATATCAGCTTCTAGCTACAGAACGCCGCATGCAACCCTCACTCCGTCTTTATACCCCGTTCAGTATGCAATCGGCACCCATTCTTCGATCATCTCATTCACCATCTTCCGAGCCTCCCTTATTTACTCGACACCAGCTTGGTCGAAACCTGCCTGAAAGGGTTTCCTATCAACCTCCTTCATCTTTTTCTTCTCTCTCCTCTGCACCTTCCCCAACTCACGCTCGGCCTTCTTAGCCTTGTCCGCGGCTTCCTCTTTCTCCTTCTCCAGCTCCACCACCCTAGGCTTAGCAGCCTTTAGGCCACTCCTCAGTAACTTCGCCTTTTCACGCTCGGATTTTAGGTCGTTGTGATGGCACAATTTCTCAACTACCATAAGCTCGGCCTTGTTGAAAGCACGAAGCAAAGCCTACCCAGCCTGTTCAAAGTCACATCAGCGTCGGTAAAGAGTAAGTTCAAAAGAAGACATGTCATTCGGCAAGGCAAGGCCTTGAAGCATGGTAACAGCAAGCCCAGGCTCCAACTTAACGCTATCTTCAACGGAGACCACCTTTCCCTCAGCCATGGCAAATGATGGAGCAAATTCTTGTGCTGCGACACGGTCGGCCGAGCCCATTGGTTTCTGAATGACCCTCGAGCCACCTGCAGCTGAAGACTCGGTTCCTTCCTTTTTGATTGGGTGTGGAGTCGGCGGCTTGATCAAGAAAAAGTCTTGGGTCACCTTCTACCTTTTCTCAATGGGCTCGAGCGGATCAGACGTAGTTCGCCGAGCCAAAGCGCCATCCCTGATGTTTACGCAAACAACATTCCTCCTTGACATTTCCTCTGCGAACTCGGGGACAAGGGTTTGGAGAGGAGCATTGATGCTTGGGATCTCGATCCTTTGACTCTCCTTGAATTAGAAATCTGCTATTTTTCAGAAAGTCGAGAACTTCACCCTTGGCTCCTGCGCTCTCTTACTTCCCACCCTTCTGCTGATTCCCTCCCTTCTGCTGTCCACCTCTCATCTTTGATGTCGCTGCCTTCTCGCTAGGCTCTCTAACTTCTTTTTCCTTCCTCTTTAAGTTGGGCCTTTATATCCACGTGCTTCGCAACAGCCAAAGATTGCTGAGTCTTTGTTATGGCTGGTGATCTACAAAAGAATGATGAATCAACAAGGGCAACTCAAATAAACAAGAGAAAAATTTGAACTCGGTGAAATGAAGGAAGATTTTTAACGACCTCTGAAGTCCTTTTTCTTCAGCACAGTATATCTACGCATCATTTGGTCGACAAACTTGTAGTTACCGTTTACTTCCATGTAAAAATTTTCCCACTTGTCAGTATCGGGCAATCCATCTATCCACGGCTCCTTATCCCAACGTGTTGACAAGTATCTACGCTCGGTTCGACTGTGCCTGCACATAATATATGTGTGAAAGAGATCGGCGATGGTGAACTCCAGATCATGAAGCTCCTATAATTTGACTACAGACATTATGATTCTATAGCTGTTGATGGCAAAGAAGTGGGGGACAAGGCTGAATTGAGCCAAGAGTTCCCTCAGGAACAGATGAAGAGGGAACCGCAGCCCGGCTTCACATATAGCCATCAAAAGGACCGTGATATGCTTGGAATGGTGTTTCCTCTTATCCCTAATCCGGTTGCTAGCCACTTGGCTAATAACAATGTCGGCCGGGATATTGTACTCTCGGCAGAAATTCTCGTACTCACTGGCCTCCCCATTGAAGAAGTGAGCATGAGGACAAACTTGACCCTTCTCATAAAGGTCGGCAACCTCTCTGTCCTCAGACGGGGGTTCACTACGACCGGATTGCGCGGAGGTAGAAGCCTCTGCTTGAGAATGGAATCTCAGTCGGCCTCGGCCCCCCTCTGGGGCTCAGAATCGGAGTGCGTAGATTTTGAAAATGAAATTTTGGGCTCCGTCTTGAATTCGTCCTCTCCATAGCTATGAAAGCGCTCGGCGTTTGAATCTTGGGAATCGATTGACATGTTGGAAGCAGCAGAAGAAACCTGGTGTCGGCTTCTATTCCTACCCAACAACTCTTGGATCAGTGAGCTATCGGATTCGTCTCCCGAGCTTTCAAAGTTGGAAGATATCACTATCACTGGGTGAGCCAGACCTAATAAAGCAAGAATAGAAAAAATGAGAAAAACCTCATTGTCGGCTAAAAGGCTAAGGAGTTCACTGTATTCGGCTATCCTACTGGCCCACCCTAGCTTACATTAATGATGCAGGCTCAGGAGACTTCGCACATTCGGATCATCAGGCTCGGCATCGCTAGTGTCATCCAAATCCAACCAACACCGAAGTTGGGGCTCGGAAGAATAGGTTGAAGACGAAGATGAACATTACTGTTCATCTCTGCTTTCGTACTGTTCACAAAGAACAAAACCTCCACAAAACCCAGAAAAATTATGCAAAAGGGCATAAAAACTATAGAAAAGTGAAGAGCAGCAAAAATCGAGCACATACCTGAAGTTTTCTGGAGGATCTAATGGTGGATCAATGAGAAATCGAAGCTAGAAGATGAAAAGACGGAGGGAGAAGATCTGGCAATGGAAGTCTAGAGATAGAGAGTCTGTAACATCTCTCTCTCTCTCTCCTCTTGCCACTCTTTATATAGGGGAGGGTTAGGGATTCAAAATTCCCGCCCATCACTGCACCACCGAACTAACGGCCAATCAGCACTCGACACGTGGCATTGACAGGATGGTCTTGCAGAATTTTGCGTGTGCCCACCGTCCTTCTATCTGCCGTACCCAAACAAGATGTGACACCTGGCGCTCTCTCATTGGGACTTGGCTCCGGCGGTTGCTCTTTGTTTGAGGAAACTGAGAACGTTGAAGCTTGGCCAAGCAGCACTCACGTCCACAACCATCCAAGTTCGGCGTCTTTGAGGTTCGGCCAAATTCATTATCAATCTCTACCATGCGACTAGCATTGGCAAAGATTAAGGGGCTATTGTAGTAGGCCGATTCGAACAACTCGAATCTATGTTAGGGAGGAACGAACTAAGTCTGGAAGCAAAAAGGGTGGCCGTACTCAATCACAAGTTCGGCTACAACTGAGATTCAACAGTGGACAATGACGTGCTCACATGACTACCGGCTCTTGGAGAGATCCTTCAGGCTCGGTCACCTTCGAGACGAGCAACTCATCGGCTCACTCCTCTTTGAAATTCACTTTGCCTTCAAGCTCGGTTTGAGGGTGAGGCTTGGCCAATCATGACGCCGCGTGCTCCCCACGTGCTGAAGCAGTTAAGCCAAGAGATAATGATTAGCGCACATGGGGGCGCCAGCTCACACCCAAAACTGTTACCAGGCTTTATCGGTGATGCCACGATGACTTTAGCCGACTCGTGCAAGGCATATGATCGTACTTGGGGAGCAAGCCAAGCAAACTCTATAAATACCAAAGGATAGCAACCCTAAAGAGGTAGAAACTACACAATCCCTAAAGCCTAGTCTCTTGCTTTACTCTCTGCACATTTTCATCCTCTCGCCGGATGGCTTTGCTGGTCAACCACCCCGACTAGGTCTTAGTTGTGCGTTCACTGTGCAGGTTAGAGCGAGAAAGCTAAGAAACCCATGAACTAACGGAGGAGGAACTCGGATCGCGGGCCACACACAGGATAAACGCCAACTCTGGCGTCCAAACTTCCTCCATCTATTTGGTTTACTTTCACATATGTGGACAGTTGATACATTTATTAATGTCTGATTTAGCTAATGTCTTGCAGCACCACAATTTTCAAAGAGAATTAAACAACGAACGACTTCAGTCACTAGAAACATGCACTAAGCCCATATGGCATGCTGAATCATTTCATGCTGACCTATTGTCGATTCCAAAACTAGACCAAACTAGAAGATACTCCAATTTAATAAGGGTGCTGATAATGCCACAATAACATTTCTAGCTGCCTCGACCATACTATTGAAATCATGCATGTATTTGCGCTTTGAATAAGTTGACATCATGTATCAAGTAATAAATACTCGATTGACAGTCGATTAATGACTTCCACTAACATATTTATAAAAAAGGGGTTCATGAGGCAATTTTTGGTCACCTCCGGAGGAGGAGTTCCTCAACTGTCCATCTAGTCCTCCAGCGGATGAAGCGGCTTTCGGCGTGCTCGACCAACTACTTGCAAAACAGAAATGGTAAACTATGAGCATCGGCGTGGTTGTCACTAGGGGTGTAAACGAGTTGAGTCGAACTGAATATTGGCATTTTCGAGCTCGGCTCGATCAGAATTCATCTGGCTGGAGTTCGAATCAAGCCGAAAAAGTTCAGCTCGAGCTCGGCTCGATAAACATGTACAAAGCTCGAGCTCGCTCTTGAATAAACGAGCTGGCTCGGCTCAAATTCGAGCTTGAATTCGTCAACTTTTCAGCCTAAATATTGAAAAATTGGCTCAACGAGCCGAGTCGAACCAAACATTGGCATGTTCGAGCCGAGCCAAACCTATATATTTTGAGCAGAGACAAACCTGTTCGTGAATCTATATATTGGCATGTTCGAGCCGAGCCAAGCTGAACCTATATATTTCGAGCCGAGACGAACCTGTTTGAGTCGAGCTCTGCTAGGTTCAAGCTCAGCTCATTTATCAAACGAGCTGCAAAATCGAGCTCGAGCTCAGCTCGTTTATCCTTCGAACCTAGCCGAACTCGCGAGCTGCTCAGCTCATTTACAAGCCTAGTTGTCACCATCGCCCCTTCGATACCTAAGTCAGTCGAGATATGTGGAGAGAAAGGAATTGATTGTGTATTAGTTGCATACCTATGTGATATGGGGGTGTGATCTTTAACAGTATGCCTTGTTAAGCAGAAGAAAAGGACCATTGCTCCGGAATGAAACGAAGCTGCGGCCAAGGAGGTAGACAAGCTCATTCATACAAGTAGAATCCATCCGCGAAGTTATCTACCCCAATTGGCTGGCAACGTGGTTATGGTGAAGAAAGCAGTGGCAAATGGAGGATGTGTGTAGACTTCACCGATCTCAATAAAGCATGTCCAAAGGATAGCTTTCCTTTGCCGAGGATTGACTCATTACTGGAATCTACTGCTGGGCATGAGCTCCTTAGCTTCATGGATGCATTTTCAGGGTATAACCAAATCCAAATGCATGAAGGAGATCAAGAGGAAACCTCATTCATTACCGATAGGGGGTTGTATTGTAACAAGGTAATGCCCTTTAGTCTTAAGAATGCAGGAGCAACGTATCAAAGGCTGGTCAACAAGATGTTCAAGCAACAAATTGGACGCAACGTAGAAGTATACGTAGATGACATGCTTGTTAAAAGTACCAAGGCACGAAACCATGTTACAGACTTGGAAGAAACCTTTGAAGTACTCAGGAAATACGAAATGAACTCAATTCAACGAAATGTGCTTTCGGCATCTCCTCTGGAAAGTTTTTAGGATTTATGGTATCCCAAAGGGGCATCGAAGCAAATCTTGAAAAGATTCAAGCTATACTCAACATGCGTTCACCCCAGAGCGTCAAGGAGGTCCAGAAGTTAACAGGACGAGTTGCAGCACTGAGCAGATTTATTTTTCGTGTGACTGACAAATGCCAAACATTCTTCAAAGTTTTGAAAAAAGCTTTTGAATGGACTACCACAGAGGAGGAAGCTTTCATCTAGCTAAAGGAATATATGGCATCCCCTCCATTGCTTAGCAGGACTCAAGAAGGGGAGGATTTATTTCTTTACCTTACTGTCTTCCCCCCATGTCGTCAGCTCGGTCTTGATTGGGGAGGAGCAAGGGACATAGTTCTTAGTATATTATACCAGTAGGGCATTATGAGGAGCTGAGCTGAGATATCCCAGAGCTGAGAAGATAGCCTTTGCAATGGTAATGGCAGCTAGATAGCTACGGCCATACTTTCTGGCTCACTCAATAAAGGTGTTAACAGATCAACCACTTCAAAGGATTCTCCATTGCCTAGAAACATCAGGCCAGGTAATTCAATGGTCAGTAGAGCTTGATATTTGATATAGAGTACAAGCCTCAAATTGCCATAAACCATAAGTGCTTGCAGATTTCCTTGCAGAATATACATATCCAGAACCAGAAGAGCCCCCCAAAGAAGGACCTAAACCTTGGGTCCTTCAAGTTGATGGATCAACAACCAGAGAAGCAAGTGGAGCTAGTTTGGTTTTAACATCCCCAAAAGGACAACGCCTGAGCTACGTTCTTAGATTTGAATTCAAAGCAACTAACGAGGCAGAATACGAAGCTCTTGTGGTTGGATTAGAGCTGGCAAAGGCCGTTGGAGCTAACCACGTGTTAGCCAAAAGCGATTCACAGTTGGTTGTAGGACAAGTCCTAGGAGAATATACTGTGAAGGAAGAGATAATGCAAGAGTACTTGGATAAAGTGAAGGCCCAAGTTGCAAAGCTGCAAAGCTTTAATATTGTCAGGATCCCAAGGGAGGAGAACATTGAAGTTGATTATTTGGCGAAGCTGGCCACAGCCAAGGAGGATGCCATCCCACAAAATATACCAATATGATATTTAGAGCTACCAAGTATCTTTGCCCCAGACTTGCAGATACAAGCTATAGACTACACCAACTCACGGACGGGTCCCATAGTTGACTATATAACAAACGGGATACTACCAGACGATAAGGTCGAAGCAAGACAGCTCAAGATCAGAGCTGCAAAATACTTGATGATGGGAGATGTGCTGTACAAAAGGAGTTTTTCGCTACCATATCTTAGATGTCTGACTATGGCAGAATCTAAACGGGCAAACGAGGTCCACCAAGGAGTATGTGGGGATCGCCAAGGGATCCAGATCCTCTCCCCATATTCCTCTCCAACCATCTACCACACCTTTTAATCTTGAGTTGCCAGCACATTAATGAATGGATCAGACGGTTGATATGAAGCCAACATCACCACTTCCCAATGTTTAAACAGCACGACACCGTTTTGTTTTTCCTTCAAACGGCAACTTTGACACTGAATCATGTTTCCGTCATACAACCCACTTCTCTCTCTTAACCACTATGATGTTATTTTTCTTAGCCATTTTTACGCCCACAAGCAAGTTCTCTCATGTTTCAATCCAAAAAAACAAATTCTCTCTCAGATAAACAACTCTCTCTCTCTCTCTCTCTCTCTCTCTCTCTCTGTATTTGATTTTACATATATGCTCATTTTACGGTGATTAATTTGGTTGTAAGTGGTTTTCAAACAGTTCCCATCCAGTTAAATTTGAAGGAAATACTACTCCTTCCGATTAGCAGCATAGAAATTGAAACAAAATTTTAATCTTTTTTCATGTTTTCAAAACATCTTAACAAAATTTCAAATTATATAAAAATGACAGCAAAAACCCCTATTCTTTTTCCCAAACCCACCCCAAGAAAACTAATCGGAGATTCAAGATAAACAAATATTTTACCGCTGTAGAGATGGGGTTGAATCATAGCAATCAGATTTGCCTTAGCATCAGTCCCGAACTAATTGAACGAAGGGCTTGAGCTTGAGAGTTGATTTTGCATTTGGGCAGACGAGGACTCTGCTTTTTGTTTCTCTCTCTACATGTATATGGAAGGAAATGTTGCAACAGTGCAACGTTAGGCTGCCGTTTGTGGCTGTCGTTAAAAAGAAAAACAAAACGGTGTCGTGCTGTTTAAACATTGGGGAGTGATGATGCTGGCTTCATATCAACCGTCCAATCCATTCATTAATGCGCTGGCAGCTCAAGATTAAAAGGTGTGGTAGATGGTTGGAGAGGAATATGGGGAGAGGATCTGGATCCATCGCCAAGGTGGCCGCATGTTAGCCTATAAACTCCTTAGGTTGGGATACTACTAGCCAAGTATGCAAAAGGATTGCAACTCCATGGTCCAAAAATGTGAAAAGTGCAAGCGCTTTGCAAACATCGTTCATGGATCTCCCACAGCACTAACTCCAATGAAAGGACCTTGGCCATTCGCCCAATGGGGAGTAGACGTATTTGGCCCACTTCCGATGGCAGTAGGCCAGGTCCAATATGCCATTATAGTTGTGGATTACTTTACGAAGTGGGTCAAAGCTAAGGCACTGGCCACGATCATTGCCGAGGTCACAATTGATTTCTTATGGAAGTCAATCATTGGCCGATTTGGGTTACCACGAGTGATAGTCACAGACCGAGGAAAACAATTTGACAATGCTCAGTTTAAAGCGTACTGAATTTCTAAGGGAATACATGTACATTATGCATCCAAGGCTCACCCAAAAGCTAATGGCCAAGTGGAAGTCACAAATTGAACTATCAAGAAGGGAATCAAGAAGAGACTACGAGAGGCCAAAGGAGCTTGGCCAGATGAGCTATACAATGTGCTATGGGCATATCATACAACACCCTGAACAGCAACTGGAGAAACTCCATACTCTCTAGCATTTGGGGCTAAAGCAGTAGTTCCAATTGAAATTGAGCTCCTTAACTACAAAACCGCGAGTAAAGAGGACCAAGAAAACCAGGAAGTTCTCAGGGTTGAGCTGGACCTCTTGGAAGAAAAAAGGGAAACAACAATGGCCAAGGTGGCCGTCTACCAGCAAAGAATGGTCAAGTACCATCAAGCACAGGTTCAGCCTAGAGATTTTCGGGCTGGTGACCTAGTCCTAAGGAAAGTTGATCCAAAGAAGGTGGGCAAACTTGGCCCAAACTGGGAAGGACCCTATAAGGTCTTACACCACGTCAAGGCTGGTGCATACAGGCTTGCAACCCTAAAGGGAAAAGAGCTGCCAAACTCATGGAATGCAGAGCATCTCAAGAAGTATTACAAGTAGGTGCTTGCAATGGAAGTTTATTTTTGATTTTAGGGAACTTTTTGTTTTCAATAAAACTTTAGCAACAAAGTTGTTTACGTTATGACCATGTGTTCTTTTCATTAGCCCCTGTGGCCAATTAGCTCCCCATGCGGGAAGATCGTTCGTTATTTCCTGTATACTTGATATGGAAAAGACAAGCAAGAATAAAAATTTTCAATTTTATTTATAATATCCACACCTCAAAGGGTGTGGAAAACTTTTTACATAAATTACTTTGTGGGTAAAACCCACAAAGTTGCAACCTAACTACTGCCTCTCTCCCTCAGAGGAGAAGGAATTGGTGGCGCCGGTTGCCATCGGAAAGCCTCCAACTGGTCCCAGTTGGCTATCAGCACCATGCAGACGGTCTTTTCCATGACGGAAAGTGATTCCCCCATGGCCTCCATCTTTGAAGACAGCGCATTGATGGTTGCCTTTAGACTTTGCAGCTCTTGGCACAATGCTGAAATTCAATCGTTATTTGCCATTTGCAATTTGAATTTGATTGAGGAATGAAGAGTAATCTATAACAACCTCTGGTTTTTATAGCACAACTTCGACGGTTTGCTAACTGTTTTCTAACCAAATCAGCATGACTATAATCAAAGCTGCAATTAAAACTGCCACCTCAACTGCTTAGAGTAATGGGAAATTACACAGCCGATTACCTCGAGTAGTTGAAATGATTGACTCTACTTAATGCAAAAGATTTGGACCCTTAGGTCCAACCTGGCATATTTTCAAAAACAAATAACAAAGGCAAAATTCTACAGAATTATAACTTATCTAAGAAAGATCCCAAGGGAAAATCAAATAAGTGTCTCAATTGTTTGGACACAAGCAATTTACACACTTAGGGGAGTAGGACTACTACAAACCCAAAATAAAAGAAGCTTAGGAAAAATTTCCAAGCTCACAAGCGTAGCACAGCTATGCCATAAAAGAGGCTTAGGAAAAATTTAGCACAACTATGCAATAAAAGAAGGTTAGGAAAAATTTCCAAACTCACAGACGTAGCACAGCTATGCAATAAAAGAAGCTTAGGAAAAATTTCCAAACTCACAGATGTAGCACAGCTATGCAATATATAAAAGCTCAAAAAAATTTCCGAGCTCTAAAAATGGGCACAATTAAGACTAAGCTCAAGTGCTTGGCATATCTATGACAGAAGCAAAAATTGGCAAAATCCACAAAAGTCAGTATGCATAACACAACCATAACATGCGCAAAGACTGTTGAAGCTGCCATAACTTGGTTCAAAATGAGAGCACGCTTTCATTGAACTGGTACCTATCATTATTTTAAAACAAACGGCCTCTAAAAGGCCACCAAATATGATCTCATTGAGATCATCCCTATCAGTCATTAAGAAGAACAAAGTTCTAAAGTCAACCCACCAGGAGGGAGTGCAGGCCAAACCGAAAAGCCACTCCCAAGCAAACACAGTCAAAGTACGAAAGTATTGAAAAGTGTTTAATTTCAGACCCAATGAATTAAAAGTTCCTTAGGCCGTTCAAAGGCCCAGGGTGGAACTATCAAATTGCTTACCCACCACCAGATGATGGGCCAGAAGGTGTAGCTGCCAGAGTTTGAGTCTCAACGGAGAGAGTAACCTTTTCTGGAGTTTTTAGAAGGGTTGCAATCGAAGAGCTTGGGATAGACGTATCTCTAAATGCCGCATCGTCAGCTTGGTCCTCTTCCTTCCGTCCCCCGTCCAGACTTGAAAGCCCCACATCATCATCAGCCTCAAATTTGGAAAAATCCAAATCTGGGTAGGCCAAGGCGACCCGGCCTTTCATTGCTTCGAACCCATCAAAGTGTTGCTGGGTTAAATCTTGACGGTATTTAGGGGACTGCAGGAAGAGCTCAATAGCATCCCTGCGAGCATTCTTGACTTTTTCTACCATCCCCAGGCTCATGGTCTTGTACTTCTCAAGCTCACCATTCCACTCCAAGTTCTTTTGCTCCAAACTTCTAACAGTTGCCATAGTGACATCTCTCTCCTCCTCCAAACCTCTCTTTGATTGAATGACAGCATCCCTTTCACTAGTCACCCTCTTGAGTTCAGTCATCATGGAGGCACCCTGCTTTGTGAGCTTCATGTTGGCCTCTGTAAGGGTGACTACCTGCTTCCCCAGGCTACGGCTTTGGGAGGTAAGATAATGGCCATGAGCTGTAGCTTGCAAAAAGAGAACAGAATAAACGGAGAGAGCAACAACAAGTAACAAATTGCTAAAAAGAAGAGCATACCATGGCTAACTCGACCAACATTTGCCCCCCTATAGCCTGGAGAGACATCTCCGCCATCAAATTTTTATCTACTGCACTCAGTAGCCTAGAAGCACGCTCGAGAGCCTTCTGATAATTACCCAAAACAGAAGGACCATCAGAAGCCTTAGCTTTTTTAGCAGCAGTAGTCCCTTCCGCAGCTAGCCCCTTTGCTTTTCTTTTTGATTTTTCTACCTCCTTTTCAGTGATTTTCTCAATCACCATGTCAACAACGGGGTCAGTGGAAAGATCAGCATCCAGAAAACTGCCAAATTTAGCTCTTTCTGGAGACGAGAGCTCTTCCTTTTGGGAGCCACGGCCCCAGATGTTTGCTTTGTTCTCTCAGCTTTAAGTTGGGCCAGCAGAGCTTTGTCCATTTTTGGTGCCATATTCATGTCTTCACTTTCTCCTTTTCTGAAAAGAAATGAAATGAAAACAATGTAAAGGTCAGCTAATAGCAAAACACCAAATAAGACAAATAAAAAGTACCTTTGATAAGTATAAAATAACCCCCCAAGGTCAGCCCAGACCAGGATGCCTAGCTCAACACGAAGGGCCATGTAAGGGTCCTAGCGACATGGAGCTTAGATTGAAGAACTTAGCTCAGTTGACCAGCCCTAGGGCAAAGATCTGCCCAAACCAAAGAGCTCACGAGCACAGTCCTAAGGGCTCGAGCTACAGTCCCAAGAACATGGAATCTAGCCTATAATAGCTAGCCTCTATTAAACCAGTCCAAGGATGGAGGCCAGCTCATGAGCACAGCTCGTGAAAAGATACCGAGCTCACCTCACCAGGTGAGTTCGCCAAATATGACAAACCTGCAGCCAGAGACTTATAAAACACTCCACAGCAGAAGTTCGTACAGTCTATGGGACTCATAGAACAACTAGGACCATATCTCATCAGAAAAGATTAGGCCGCGAGTCTTAGAGGATAACCACAGAGATTCGTCCACCATGAAGACTCCTAACCTTAATGACAAGCACAAGAGTCCTAAGGAAAGGGGAACTCCTAAAACTGATAAGGACCAAAGAAGTCCTAGGTAAGGAGAACATTCCATCCTATTCCCATCAACTACGGATAAGCCCAAGATTCCCAGCACCGTAAGGACTCTTAACCTTGATAACAATCGCAGAGTCCAAAGGTGAAGGGACTCCTCAAACCTGATAAGGGTCAGGGGAGTCGTAAGATGAGGACACTCCAACACCTATCTATTCTTGCCATGAACGGATGAGACTTAAGAGTCCCGGTCCCAAGGGATTCCTCCCAAAGATGCCTATATAAAGATCACACCTCTATATCATAAAGGTATGCAAATACGACAGAACTCATACTCGGTTCATACTCTCTTTTAAAGCAGATCGATTGACTTAGGCATCAGAGGGGTGATGGCAAAAACCACACCGGCGCCCATAGCTTTTCTGTTCTGTATTGCAGGTCGTAAATCGAGCTCCCCGGAAGCCACTTCATCAATTGGAGGATCAGATGGACGGTTGAAGAACTCCTCCTTTAGAGGTGACCAAAAACCACTTCATCAGTTGGCGCCGTCTGTGGGAAACGATTTGTTCTCCCAATGATTTCCTCCAAACTGGATGGTCTCCAACAATATCCCATTCGAATCGGCATGCACACGAATTGAATAATTCGAAGTCGATCTAGAACTACAAGATCTCCAAAAATATATTAGAACAATAGATCTTAACAAAAAGAAAGATCTTGTTCAATATGGAAGATACAGTTGACTCGTCAGCTTGGTTACAACCAAGTATATCGTGTTCTCAAGGAGAACCGGGTGTGCACTCCAACAAAAGTCAATTGAGGCAATCCTACCACGCAGGCGGTGCATGAAAAAGATAAGTCTCAACTCCCTAGAAATACGTTTCAACCACAATTTTACATTAAACTGTTAATACAATACAATATGCTTTCCTCTCCTAAAACAAATTAAGCACGTTGATGCTTTACAAAGCCCAATCACCACATGATCAGAAGTTATCCATGAGATAAGTTTATTCGTATTTTAATATTATTTCATCCTATGCAAAGGCATGAAATAATGCAGAAAGTCTACACACACATACAATTTGTGCACAGATTGTGTACAGATTTCATTGTGGGGCCCACCAGGGTCCCACACAAATCATCCGAGCCGTTCATTAAATGTAAAACATTTTTTCAAGGGTCTCCGTAAAAAATAAGCTCAATCCGATACCTATAGATACTCGATCCAATCATATAACTTTTCATTATCCGAAAATCTGAATGAAAAGTTAGATGGTTGGATGAAGTACCTATAGATATCGGATTGAGCTTATTTCTTGCGAGGACCCTTGAAAAAATGTTTTACATTTAATGAATGGCTCGGATGATTTGTTTGGGACCCGTGGTGGGCCCCACAACAAAATCTGTGCACAATCTGTGCACAGATGTCTGTGTGTGTAGCAGCTTTCAAATAATATTCTAATCAGGGCAGACTCGAATTTTACGCATATTTCGATCATATTAAAGCAACTTGCTGAATGCTTGGATTATGGATCCAGCTTCAAATTAATACAACTTGGGTTCTATTTCTAATGATTTTTTATGTAGTTCAAAGGCCATCGTAGGAATGCTAAGGTGTTTTTGTAGATGGTCTTGAAAGAGATCTCGCGCTGATCAATGCGCATACAATCAAAAACCCGAAGCCATCAGTCCCGAATGGTGAACTGATCAAGCGAGGCATCGACAGTTTCATCAAGATATTACAAGAGTGCGGCTTTTATAAGCCGATTGCAACCGGAACTCGAGTTTTCTCTAGCAAACGCAATGGATTTATCTTCCAAATATAAATTAAATTATTTTGCGTTATATATTTCATATAACTATTGCCTATCTTTTCCTAAGGAAAAAGTGTGCAGGAAAAAAAAGTATATGCTTCAGAACCAAGGTTAAATGAAGAAGGCCGCAACGCGGGCACAACATATATAAACGAAGCATATTCATGCTTATATGTGAACATGGTAGATTTGCTACAAAATGCACAAGAGTTCGGTGGACCGAGCGGCCAAGGGCCGACACCCATTTTATTTTAACTTTGCACTCCACTTGTTCAACAAGAGAAAAAGAGAGCCACGGCTCTTGACAATTTTATTCCATCACCATGACTCCCGAGTATGAATCCGGAGTACATTAAATTTCAAGCACATATATCGCCACGGCGTTCTCAAGCCCAAGCATCAGCTTTCCTTCGCGGATAACGGTGGAGTTGATCACAAAAATTATCCTACTACAAGATAAGTCTTGTTCCTCCCTTATTTTGATTAATTACTGCTTATCAAGCATATCCCCACATTGGGATCACTCGCATAATTTTTTGGATTACTATAAAGAGTTCATATTCAAATGAAACTGTCCTTTCTAATCCATCCGACCTTGTAGGATACATAAAATCCCCAAGAGTGAACGTGATCTTAATCTGTTCAACTCAAAAAGAGCCTAAGGTTCCACGGGACCAAAGTTTGAGTATAACCATGGTTACTCCAAAGCAAACAGTGTTTTGAAGCAAAGCAAAGTTTGATTTTCATCTGTTTTGTAAACAAATAGCTTAGGTAAAAAGCTTATATCCTAAGGGACCCATAACCTGAGCACGATATCATCCGCTCAGTCTCGTAGCATAGTTAAAAATCCTAATCCGAGCATAATCTACTTTCGAAAGTACGACCTCCATTAAAAGGTCAAACATTGGCAAGATTGATCAGATAGTACATCGATTATGTCCCAAGGGGCAACCAGTCAAAGGGCCAACGGCCCACAGGAAACAATTACACAATCTCCAAGTGTTAAGCTGTTTTTCCAACACCTTAACACTTGGGAGAGTAGGGAAGTATATGAACATACAAGTCTTCTCAGCCAAAGCTAGAGCTTTGGAAGTAGCTACAAAAGCTTACGGAGCTTGGACAACCAATGGGTAAAGCCCAGTCCCAAGGGAATTAAATCTTGAAAAAATTGGGCACGGCCCGTGCACCTCAACCAAAAGTCAAAAGCTACATAAGTGTTAGAAACTTAAGCATGACTAGCAGCCTGCTCGGTCACAGCTCAAAGCCCCAAAATTAGACTAAGCAAAAAGTCAGATTGAGCAACTAAGGTCTGCTCAGAAGAACATAGTCAATAAGGCATGTGATGTTCTCCATAAAGCAAGCGCAAGTGCAAGTGCAAAATTATCATGACAATAGTAGTGAATGAGTAACTCACCTCTACGGGAACAAGAAAATTTCTAAGGAAATATACAGATAAGAGCTCAGGCTCGTTTAGAGAGATGAGCATGAAAGGCATCATCATTTGATCATCTTCGAGGATTGAAATGGTGTCATCATCAGCTCGGCTATGTAGGTCACCAAGCTACTCCAAAAAAGAATCTTGATCGTTTAAGGGGTCTAAGTTTGCTGAAACACCTCCTACGAGAGGTGACAAACATAAAATATCCTAAGGGATAACCCAGGAGAGTACCTCAATACGAGTACCCCGATTGGACAACAAAGCCTAGCCGGTCAACAATCCCAAGGGATAAGAATTAAGGCTAGCTCGTCTCAATGGATCAACTCTGCCAACACAATAACACATGACAGAGGAGCTCAACAAAAAGTCCTAAGGGACATGGTCACCTTAAGCACAGCTTTGTTAGGCCAAACAGACCATCATGTACGACTCAACACAAAAAGTTCAAGTAAAGACAGTCCTAAGGGACAGGGTTGCCCAAGGTTACAACCAATAGTTGCAATGAGGCTACATGCCCAAAAAATGACCCATGTTGCTTGCATTCGATGTGCCAAATAAAAGCACAGAAAGTAATCACCCTCTCAAGTGTTTCCCTTTTCTTGACTTGACCAGGTCTAAAGAAATAGGGGAATAGTTGAAGCTGAGTATAAACCAGACCAACTCATCCCAAGGGACAAGCATAGCGAGCACCACGCTGCAACTCAGCACACTAAACTCGTTCGATCACAAGAAAGCCAGCTCAAAAGATGTAGCTAAGGCTATACAATAAAAGGAGCTCAGGAAAAATTTTCAAGCTCAAAGACGTAGCTAAGGCTATGCAATAAAAGGAGCTTAGGAAAAATTTCCAAGCTCAAAAGACGTAGCTAAGGCTATGCAATAAAAAGAGCTTAGGAAAATTTCCAAGCTCAAACGACGTAGCACAGCTATGCAATAAAAGGAGCTCAGGAAAATTTCCAAGCTCAAACGACGTATAGCACAGCTATGCAATAAAAGGAGCTTAGGAAATATTTCCAAGCTCAAACGAGGTAGCATAGCTATGCAATAAAAGGAGCTCAGAAAAAAGTTTCCAAGCTCAAACGACGTAGCATAGCTATGCAATAAAAGGAGCTCAAGAAATATTTTCAAGCTCAAAAGACGTAGCTAAGGCTATGCAATAAAAAGAGCTTAGAAAAATTTTCAAGCTCAAACGACGTAGCACAGCTATGCAATAAAAGGAGCTCAGGAAAAATTTCCATGCTCAAACGACGTAGCACAGCTATGCAATAAAAGGAGCTCAGGAAATATTTCCAAGCTCAAGGATGTAGTTAAGGCTTTGCAAAATATTCATTATCAAAGAGTCAAAGCTGGCAAAGCTCAGACCGACATATAATTTCGAAAGTGTTGACATGTTCGCTTGATCCAGCCCAAACGTAGACGCTGAAGGGCCTGAGCTTACGGAGCTCGGGCTAAAAACCTGAGAGTGTAGCTTGCAAGCCTCCTCAGCCCAGACCAAAAGAGCTCTAGAATAATAAACCCGAGTTCAATTACTAACTTGATACCTCTAAGGCCAGCCAAGGACGCCTAGTGGACTAACAAACCCGAGTTGAAATAAAATCTCGAAAAGGTGCTGACTCAGCTAAAGCGCACAGCTGCTCAGTACGTGAAGACCCGGACTCAGCCATTGACCTGGTAAATCTAAAAGATAATGGGCTAGCTAAGGACACCCTGAAAAATGAAGACTATGGGAAACCTCATGCTAAAGGCATGAGATGTTGTTCCAGGTCTCAAGCTAAAGGCATGAGATGAGCTTTGATATAAACCTCATGCTAAAGGCATGAGATGAGCTTCGAAATAAACCTCATGCTAAGGCGTGAGCAAACCTTATTCTAAAAGCATGCGGTACTATTCCAAATCTCATGCTAAGGCGTGAGCAAACCTCATGCTAAAGGCATAAGGTGCTATTCCAAGTCTCATGCTAAGGCGTGAGCAAACCTCATGCTAAAAGCATGAGGTGCTATTTCAAGTCTCATGCTAAGGCATGAGCAAACCTCATGCTAAAAGCATGCAGTACTATTCTAAGTCTCATGCTAAGGCGTGAGCAAACCTCATGGTAAAGGCATAAGGTGCTATTCCAAGTCTCACGCTAAGGCATGAGCAAACCTCATGCTAAAAGCATGAGGTACTATTCCAAGTCTCATGCTAAGGCACGAGCAAACCTTATTGTAAAGGCATAAGGCATGCGCAAACCTCAGGTTAAGGCATGAGCAAATCTCATGCTAAGGCATGAGATGTTATTCAAAGTCTCATGTGAAGGAGTGAACAAGTCTCATGCTAAGGTATGAGGAAACCTCATGCTAAGGCATGAGATGTTGTTTAAAGTCTCATGCTAAGGTGTGAGCAAGCCTCATGCTAAGGCATGAGCAAATCCCGTGTTAAAGGCATGAGATGTTGTTCCAAGTCTCATGCTAAGGCGTGAGCAAGTCTCATGCTAAGGTGAGAACAAATCTCATGCTACGGCATGAGATGTTATTTAAAGTCTCATGCTAAGGCATGAGGAAACCTCATGCCAAAGGCATGAGGTACTGTTCTAAGTCTCATGCTAAGGCGTGAGCAAACCTTATCATGCTAAAGGCATGAGATGATAAGTTAAGTCTCATGCTAAGGCGTGAGCAAACCTCATGCTAAAGACATGAGATGACAAGTTAAGTCTCATGCTAAGGCGTGAGCAAACCTCATGCTAAAGGCATGAGATGTTATTCCAAGTCTCATGCTAAGGCGTGAGCAAACCTCATGCTAAAAACATGAGGTGCCATTCTAAGTCTCATGCTAAGGTATGAGCAAACGTCATGCTAAGGCGTAGAATAACCATGCTAAGCCAAGCATTGACGCTCAACAATCCTGAGGCCGCTCGTTCCAGGGCTTATCAAATGAGCCTTGAAGAGTCAGAGCTCAAAGAGCTCCAGACTATAATATTCAAAATGTGGCCCATGAGCCGAACCATTGCTTATTAAAAGCATTAAAGAGTCCCAAGAGGCTAAAAGTCCAAGGGACGTGGCCAATAGGCCCACTCGGTCAGAGCTCAAAAAGCTTTGAAAAGCATGCACATGTCATACTATGTACAGCCATGCTCAGTCTTTTAACTTGGTTTGGAATTTTAATTCCTTTGTTTTACCCACTAATTAGTTGTCCAAACTTTGTAAGCTTTGTCAGCCTAGCTCATGCTTGCTTCCAAAGCTCTCTGAGCTTTAGCCATACTTCCCTACTCCTCCAAGTGTTAAGGTGTTGGGAAAACAGTTTGACACTTGTGGATTGCGTCATTGCTTCATGTGGGTCATTGGCCCTACAACTCGTTGCTTCTTGGGACATGATGGATTGACAATCTGATCAGCCTTGTCAATGTTTAGTCCCAATAAGGTTTTTGTTAGGAATAGGCCAGAGCCTTTTTGATAGCATATTTTGCTCCGTTGGAGACTTTTTGCTTGGAGGAGCAGAGCTAATAATCCGTGCAATCTTACTGGTCGGATTTCATTATTGTTTGCCTATACGAATGCTTCAAACCGCAGAGGTATTGTAGGTGGCAAGCTCTGCTCTTCCTAAGAGATGCCCGTTAGGCACTTAAGTTTTGTAAAGTGTAATTTGATCCATAGTTGGACTAATGTTGATGGAGCACTTTCTTTGCTAATGCTAAGTGTGCATGAGCCTGGTTGTTGCATTGGATTGAAAAATGCCGCAGCCAGTGATGAGAGGTTTAACAAGACATCAATATTTGGAGGTATAGTAGTGCGAAACTTTAAATGCATATGGCCTCGCTTACAAGTACCGAGAAGCCACTTAGTTTTTGCTACATGCTTATAGCTGGTAGAGCAGTCATTTGCATGAATTTTAACAATTGAAATAATATTCAGAAAGTCTGAAAAGGAAGCTTTTCCTGCTACATTGTGGTCTTATCTTGCAGCAAAGCTTGTAATTTTAGCAATATTGGACAAAGAGTCCTTATATGTGAATAAGACACCTAATAGCAATGCTTAGGGCTAAAAGTGTTTAAGAAAGTTGATACCTGCCGAGCTTCCGTACATAGGTCTTTTGTGTAGATCTTATCTCCATAGGAGGTTTTCTCGTCATCATATGCTGCAATTGACCTTTTTGAGCGAGGTCTTCTATCTACTGCTTGAGGTCTATGCAGTCGTCTGTAATATGGCCATTGTCCTTGTGGAACCTACAATATTTTTCCTTTGGATCTTATGCTCGGGTCTATTCACTATCTCCTAGATCACTTGAGGTCAGGATCACCTTGGAGACCTTCTAATCTGTGCTCAGCCAGAGATGTGAGTGAGGTGTAGTGCTCGTACAACTTTTCCCTTGTGGTTCTCTCTATGGAGAGGTCCTCTGGTTGGATCTCTGAATTTTCGATCCTCGGTATCTTGGCGTTGTGGATCCCTTCTCTTGTTCCTTTCTGAGATAGATTTTTTATTTGAGTAATCGTCCCTTGAACGCCAAGCATTTCAGGGTGTCCTCAGCCACAGTTGGAGGGGGTTCCTGAATAAGGAATTAACTCGAGCTCAGCGTAGTTATACAGGCTGCTTATGGAGACATTGTCGTCCATGTTATCCATCTTGTGGTGTAGCCATGCAACAATTTCCGCCTGTCCTGCTTTATGGTAAGGAGGTGGGTGGCTAGTTTGTTGTGACGCTGGCCATTAGTAACTTGCAAGGCTCTCATTGAGCTCTTTGAGGTTGCTTATGCTACTCTGTTCTCATGTGCGTGCGTTCCCCTTAATGCAACAGGGAAGGCTCGCCAGATGATCTCATCTGGCATCACCCGAAGATGTATTAGAGACCTGTATATCTCTAAATGATCCACTGGGTACATGGAACCATTGAATGTCTCCATGTGCGGCATTTCGAACTCCCTTGGGAGTGGGGGCCTTATTATTTTGGCCGTGAAGGGAGAATCGGTGACTTGGATTAACTTTTCCATGGTAATGGTAGCTTTCTCTTTAACTTCCTTTTCTAGTCCTTTGACTAGGGTCTACATCTGTGGTAGGGCGTCCCGTTTGTGGGCTGGCCTCTCTAGAGGCGGGTTAGCCTGCCTCTTTTTTATTCCACCATCCCTTTCTCGTTCTTTAAGGGGACTTTCGTCCAAATTGGTGAGTTATTTGTTTAACTCCCCATTCATTCGTGTCATGTCCGCTAACCCTTGGGTTAAAACTTCCAGTTGATCTTGCAAGGGTTCGATTATTCCTTGCATAGTATCAACTTATTTTTGTAAGGTGGTGAATGCTGCCAGTGTCATTGCGGGCGAGGTATCCTTCATCTAAACCTTTAAAGGTGATGGAGGGCGACTCTCTGAAAGTAACTGAGTATAATTTTCTAAAGCCGTTAATCGAGTATCCATTGTGGAAATCGTTCACCGTGAAGGGTTGAGAATGATATCTCGTTTCCCACAAATGGCGCCAGCTTATGAGGAGATTTTTCATCACCTTCGGAGGAGGAGTTCCTCAACCGTCCATCTAGTCCTCCTGCGAATGAAGTGGCTTCTGGTGTGCTCGACCAACAGCCTGCAAAACAGAAACCGTAAACTATGGGCACCGGCGTGGCTGTCGCCATCGCCCCTCCGATGCCTAAGTCAGTCGTGATACGTGGAGAGAAAGGAATTGATTGCGTATTAGTTGCATCCTTTGTGATATGGAGGTGTGATCTTTATATAGGCATCTTTTGTGGAATCCCTTGGGACCGGGACTCTTAAGTCTCATCCGCTCGTGGTAGGTATAGATAGGTGTTGGAGTGTCCTCCTCACCTTAGGACTCCCCTGATCCTTATCAGGTTTGAGGAGTCCCTTCACCTTTGGACTCTGCGATTGTTATCTAGCTTAAGAGTCGTTACGGTGCAAAGATGATCTTCATTGGGACTGGGACCTCTTGGACTTATCTGTACATGATGGGAGTAAGTTGGTGTTGGAGTGTCCTCCTCGCCTTAGGACTCTTGTGTTTGCTTGTCAGATTAGGAGTCCTCAGAGTACACGGATCTCTGTGGTTATCCTTTGTGGACCGCGGCTTGATCTCTTCTGAGGAGATAAGGCCTTAGCTTTTCTAGAAAGGGAATAAGAGTTCGACTACTCTCAGAGTCCCTTAGACTATACAAACCTCTCCCATGGAGTGTCTCATAAGTCTGGCTGCAGGTTTGTCATATCTGCTGAGCTCACTTGGTGAGTTGAGCTTGGTATTCTTCTATGAGTTGTGCTCGTGAGCTGGCCTCCGTCCTTGGTCTGGTTAATAGAGACTAGCTCTAGCTTATAGGCTACATTCCATGTTCTTGGGACTCTAGCTTAAGCCCTTAGGGTTGTGCTGGGCTCTTAACTTGGGCTGACATTGGGAGGTTAATTTATACTTATCAGGGGTTAAGGCAAAAAAATTATTTATTTCCATTATTTAAAAAAAAGGGGGAAGAAAACAAGAAATCTGTTGAATTTCAAGTATTTAGTTTTACCAACCTTACAACTGGAATTAAAATAAAGGCAAACGAATGCTCAAAAGAGTTATAAAGAAGAAGTTCTACAACAACCCCTCTCAAATCTCACTAAGCCCAATATTAGATTGTTGACAATCAACTCATCCAAAAGCTTAAGTTGGAAAGAGTGTCAACTTTATTAATTATACTCTAAACACACCCCCTCACATGTAGCCATACTCTCTTCCATAAGCTGGCTAAACACGTGTAAATTTTAATTATTAGGTAGGCGATGAGATTCGAACACATGATCTATTGCCTGCTCTAATACCATATTAGATTGTTGACCATCAACTCATCTAAAAGCTTAAGCTGTTACACAAGGGCAACTTTTCTTAATTATACTCTCAACAACTCTGGGACCCTATTGTCCCTTAGGTTAGGGGACAACATGATGTTGTCACCATCCCGCTTGTCCATTTTGGCAATGAGAACAGATCTCAACCGTCCATCTGTCCATTGCCAATATGAAATATGAGTCGTCCAATGCCGAAGAACAAGAAGCACTCCCCCCCTCCCCCTAATATTTACTCTCAAACAAAATAAAGAGCCTCAATACAAGTATTCATAACAAGTGAGCTTTTGCCAAACCAAAACTAACCATATTGGGCTTTTAATAATAACAAAATCTTCCAACTCTTTGTTGGATTTCCTTTCCATTTTCTCGTTTTTAATAAAATTTCATCTTTTGTCGATAAAAAAAACTATAACAAAACCCTAAAAACGAAATTTTTCGCTTCACCCCCCCATTGCTCCCGTCTACATGGGCTTGAACACCATCCAAATTCCAATTTGTGTTCAACTGTCCAGACGACAGTGAACCCAGCCGGACGGGGCTCGATTTGCCAAACATCATAATTATAGTTGGGGAAGGGACGTACAATGACGAAACCAGTGTGGCCCGCAATGCTGAATTTTTAGTGATCTCCTGATTGAAAGGTGGATGGCTGATCTTCTCTACATCGGAAGTTTGCTAGAGAGAGAGGGTGGACGCGGAGATGATCGAGCGAGCAGTGGTTCAAGGGGGAGAAGAAAATTGAGGGACAATTGAGGTCACAGTCACGCGAAGTTGTTTGAGACGGAAAATTTAAAGGGCGAATACGTGATTTCCATCAGTAGAATGATCGTGGCAGCGACAAATGTTGTCCTAGCATTATGGTCATCCATTGATCATAATTAACAGCCCCTTTGGTTACTTGCGTGAGAAATGAAAAGAAAGAGGTGTGGTTCTCTTAATGATGAGAAAAGAAAAGAAATGAGTATATTTTATCACCATCTCATTTGGATACACATTTTTACTTTCTCTTCTCACCAAATCTCACCACCTTTTTGTGAGAAATAAAAACGGCTTTGTAAGGGGTTCTTGATTCATACCCTCTCTCACCTCTTTAACCGTCTAAAAAAGGAATCAGAGAAAGCCCTTCCCCTCCATTTCTTTTCTTCTCTCCGGAAAACCCTCCATCCGGTAAAAAGCCACTGCTGGTCAAGAAAAATGTCTCCAAAGGCAATGCATTCATTAGGACACCTGCATCTTCCTCTAAAGAAATTTAAAGAGGCCAAAACCATCACGGTCCATTTCATGGACTTATACCTTTCAGATCCTGCACTGTCTCTCCCATAAGGCCTGAATTATCGCTTTCACATGCCTTAATTTAGAGTACCCTCAAAATACCACGAAATAAATGCATGTCGTCAATAATGTAGATATGTTGAAAGGCAAAACAAAACGTTTGGATCCTTTCCATTTCAGGCTAATTGAACAATAACATTGGTTGTGATTTTTTCACGTATCCCTTGCTCTTCATTTTGAACCACGAGTGTGATATTACAGGTGCATCCATTTTAATTAGTGAAGAAAACATGATTTTGGCATATTTTACCATTAAAGAAAAACATGATTTTGGCATTTGATCGATTTTAAGGAGATGTTCACCTTTTGTAACACATGAGGAAACCAACTCGGGTATGGTTGGGCCGCACACACCAATATTTTTTTTAAGGACAGAGCCGGCTTTGGGCTGAACTTGTAAAATCACCACTTTAGACCCCCAATTTTATAGATCCATAAAGTAATTAAAAATGTGAGAAGAGTAATTTTTAAATGACAATTTTTTGATAAATTGTAATGGTCATCGATTTTGGGTACCTATATATGCTCTCAAAAGATTGTAATGACTTCCATATGAAGATTTTTTGCTAGGTATTTTTAACTATGCAAAGTAGATTGAGGGCCTGTTTGAAAAAGTTCGCTTTAAGCCTCACATGATGTTAGAGCTGGCCTTGTTTAACTAAGGAGCATGAACAGGGTTGGCCTGGTGGTCATGACATGAAAATCAGGTATTTGCTAGCTCCACTCTAGGTTTCAAGTTTGAAAAAACTTTTAAGTGCTATCAACTCTTGTGACGGACAAGGGGTCTTTGTAGTTCCAAAGCACTACGTACAGAGTCTAGTGCGACTCGATATGCTCCATTGAAACTTGATCATTGTGATATGAACCCCCAATTTGTAGATTTCGATGAGAAGGTTATCCACGAAAAAAATTAAATTGATTGGAGAAATCTACCTCGATGAACTAGTAACCAATGTTTGACGAACTAGATTTTCAATGCAATTATAGGGTTCGGTGAATTCTACAAACTGAATAGTTTAGATCGATCACAATGAAAAGATCTTGATGGAGGGTATGTAGGTGCACATCATCTCCCATAACTCATTAGTGCACTGAAGGGTCCCCCTGTCGAGGATGGGATTAAATCCATACAAGACTTATAATTTGAATGGACTTTAAAGGCTCTCCCACTAGTTGATGATGGGATTTGCCTTTAAGAAATTAGTTGAGATATCCACATTAGTTGGGGAAAGAAAATAAGATGGAGGATCCATGTATGGAAGGGAGTTCATCTTATTTGGTCCACTAAGGAGACAAGTCCAAAAATTTGATAAATGTCAATTGCAAATGGGCTTGAGTACAGAAACTTGCAAAAGCCAAGATTTGTCATTAACAACGAATCGACCCCACCACTTTGGCAATTAGAAGCCAATTGGTTGAAGGACAATTGATCCCGTACCCAGACCAGCATCAGTCATTATTTAAGTCCTGTCTGAGAAAATTACTCGTGGGTATGAATCACGTGACACTATAAGATGTTTGACATAGAAAATTGAAATTGAAGTTGAAAGCTAAAAAATTAAGTGCCAAAAAGTGAATGAAAGTTAAAAAGTTTAGGAGGGAGGAATCCAAGCAAATACTAGATCACATTTTAACAATTAAATGCAACAATTGGTAGTCGATTCTGCATTTGTTGAATAACAAACTTTACCAAAAAATAAAAATAAAAATCCGGATACACAATAATTTGGCCTCAATCTTAAGCTCGTAGAATTACATGTTGGAATAAGTGCTGTAAATAAGGAACAGTTACCTCAAGAATCTATAATCGAAAACATATTACCAATCGAAGAAGAACGCCTGGGTTGAGTTGCAAACTAGGTCGCTCTCTTTAAGACGTTTCGCGGCTCTGTCCAGATTGTGCAAGCAGCTCGTTGAATACCACGCCGTCTCCACGATAAAACAACCCAGAATACAACCTATGTTCGGCCTTCTCTGCACAAAAGAAAACTGACAACAAAACACAATATCGACCCTATTGATCGAACTCAAATAGAAACCATTTTTACGGAGGAAGAGGGAGATGTTTTTCTATGCTTTCAATGATTCTGAAAGTCTGAATATATAAGGGAAGAAAGAGCGTCTAAGGATTTGATTTTTGGAAAGAAAATCAAATCAGTTCAATTACCGCACTAAATAAGGATAGGTTTTATAATCAATCATCATAGATTTTAGGAACACGTTGTAGTAGCAAAAAGGAAACCAGTGTGATGAAGCGGTTTTTAGTCACCTCCGGAGGAGGGGTTCCCCAACCGCCCATCTGATCCTCTAGCGGATGAAACAGCTTTCGGCGTGCTCGATTAACGATCTGCAAGACAAACACGGTAAACTATAGGCACCGGCGTGGCTGTTGCCATCGCCCCTCCGATGCCTATGGTCAGTCGAGATATGGAGATAATGGACTAAGTATGAGTTCCGTACTGTTTGCATCGCGTACCTTTATGAGGTGTAGGTGTGATCTTTATATAGGCATTTTGGGAGGAATCCCTTGGGACCGAGACTCTTAAGTCTCATCCGCTCATGGCGAGTATAGATAGGTGTTGGAGTGTCCTCCTCACCTTAGGACTCCCCTAATCCTTATTAGGTTTGAGGAGTCCCTTCACCTTTGGACTCTTATACTTACTCGTCAGGTTAAGAGTCCTTACGGTGCTGGACCTCTTGGGCTCATCCGTACATGACGGGAATAGATAGGTGTTGGAGTGTCCTCCTCACCTTAGGACTCCCTTGATCCTTATCAGGTTTGAGGAGTCCTTTCACCTTTGGACTCTTATACTTGCTCGCTAGGTTAAGAGTCCTTACGGTGCTAGACCTCTTGGGCTCATCCGTACATGACGGGAATAGATAGGTGTTGGAGTGTCCTCCTCACCTTATGACTCCCCTGATCCTTATCATGTTTGAGGAGTCCCACAGACTGTATGAACTTCTGCTGTGGAGTGTTTTATAAGTCTCTGGCTGCAGGTTTGTCATATTTGCTGAGCTCACCTGGTGAGCTGAGCTCGGTATCGTTCTACGAGCTGTGCTCGTGAGCTGGCCTCCATCCTTGGATTGGTTTAATAGATGCTAGCTATTATAGGCTAGATTCCATTTTCTTGGAACTCTAGCTCGAGCCCTTAGGGCTATGCTCGTGAGCTCTTTGGTTTGGGCTGACCTTTGCCCTTGGGCTGGTCCACTGAGCTCAGTTCTTCAAGCTAAGCTCCATATCGCTAGGACCCCTACATGGCCCTTCGTGTTGAGCTAAGCATCCTGGTCTAGGCTGACCTTGGAATTGATGACCATGCCGGCCTGTCCTTTGTATCATGTGTGATTTTCATCAGGTTGCGATGTACATAGCCATTGCTTATTTCACGGGAATTATTTGGACCCTTAGTCCTTTGATCACGTTGTCGTGTTTGACCTCATTGAACAGCTTTGCTGGCTCGCCTTGCTGAATAGCAAACCGACGACAATGTTTAGGGGGCTAAACAGATCGCACCCTTTTTACTTCAATCAACACCCATTTATGGTAGTTATTTCAACCATGGGGCATCTGGCATTAGCCTTGCTGAGTAGCAATGCTTGTAGCAGAACAAGGAAACGTAAATTTGATTTGATGTTTGTGGGAAACAAGCTTTAGTGAAGCATGCTCTTATTCTAGAACTTTACATTAACTCTGTCCTTCGTTACTTCCCTTAGGAATACGTTTGGGATAACTTAGATGTGGGGATACTTACTTATTTTTAGTACTCCCCCAATCCCTTAAGTGTGGAGTTGTTGAAAAACAACTTGGTGCTTGTGAGTTTGTGTCCTCTTAGGACTGATCTTGTGTTGATATTTTGCCTTAGAACGTGGTACATCAATAGCTTTTCGGCTGAGTGGGCTTGTAGGCCACTTCCCTCGGACTTGCATTTCAAAGTTCACCAAGCTCTAGCCGAGTGGGCTTATAGGTCACGTCCCTCGAACTTTTAGCCCCTTGGGACTCTTTATTGCTCATTTAATAAGCCATAGTGCGAGCGGCTCACGGGCCACTATTAGAATATTATAGTCTAAAGCTCTTTGAGCTCTGACTCTTTAAGGCTCATTTGATAAGCCCTCGAGCAAGCGGCTCACAGACTGCTGAGCGACAATACTTGTCTTAGCATGGCCATTCTATGCCTTAGCATAAGGTTTGTGAAACGACCCGCTCTAGGGGATTATCATAAACTGCCTTAAAGAAAGTTAAGCAACAACTTTAATAAGATTCATTCCATAAACTCAAGGCAAAATAGACTAAATAGATTACATTTGGTTTCCAAAGTAAAATTTACAAGAGCTATACAAAATGAGTTGCATCCACATATGATACGACAACTCTCCAAAAATTGATATCACAAAAAGTGTCACGCCAAAAGGACTATGAGCCAACCCTCGACCCCGCTCCTACAGCCTGCCAGACCAGTAGTGGACCAAAACTCTACTTCAGATACCTGAAAAGATTGTGAGTGTTACTACTTCATTCAAGCGGAAAGCATAAAACAGTTTACATGAGCAAACATGGATCGAGTAATGCTTCAATCATATTTAGCAAGAAACAATTCATTTTTTTCACAAACCATTAAGTAAACACAATATTTCAAGAAGCCATAGGGTTGCTTCCCTCGCAACCAGGAGTTATGACGGTACCGTGACCCTGTGAACAGGATACTTTCAACAATTTATACCCTGTTTGTGTACAGCAAACAGACAATTTATACCCTTCTTGTGTACATCAAGAAGAAGACAATTCCAACTAATAATACAGCTATGGCATGCTCTTGAATTAAAACCATCTTTCAAGCAACTTGATCCATATCCACAACAGTTAAAAATTTCCCAACATTTGCAGAAAAAGTATAAGTTGATTTTTAGCAAGTCAACTTCAATGAAATAGCACACTCACCTTAGAGATTCAAAAGTCAAAAGCGAAAGGCCTCCTTCTCAACTTTGAGGTGGAGACTCGTCCCCCGATCCTAGAATATAAATGACACTATACTTAGAATATTTCATACCCAACTCATGTTATAATGCAAGTAAAATGATGGATGATGTGTTCAATGAGATTTAATACAAGAATTTCTAAGAATAAGGCTTAGTCCATGACCAACATGTACGCTTCTGACCATATCCATTACATAACCATGAATTGAAGAATGAAACTTGAACCATTGAAAAGTAAACTTCTTCCTCTTCTAAACGACAGGTCATTCATCAAAAACGGAGTTCGGGTAACCTTACTACGGCCTCGCGATTATAACTTAACTTAACATTAAAACTGGTGCAGAGACAGATTTTGGGTAAACTTTAACAGAAAATCTGTTATTGCTCGGGCATAACCACAGCGCACGGATTGCACCGTTGGAAAGCCCTACAAGTCTAGTTTTCAGCAAAGAAAGCGGAATGCGATTTCGAGTCTCGAGCTAGGAGATATGACTGTTTTTCCAACTTGTGTCAGTGCAGTCAGCAATACGAGTTTCACAGCAGCAGTTCGGTGCGTGATTTTTAATATTTTCTCCTCTTTGAAATAAATTCTGAAAATTTTACCCAATCAACTAGACATGCATAACCATCTCCAGTAAAAATTTCAGAAAATTACAAGGTCGGAAAGTTTGTGAGAAAAATTCGTCAAGAACAGGACAGATTCAGTCAAGTTCAAGCCCTAATTAACATACCCATAAGCCACACGAATTTGCTAGGTTAAAATCCATTCTCCTATGTTCTAATTGGGATTAAAACTACAAGAATATGCAGGTATATACAAGTTTGATCAAACCCAAATCATAAATTAGGCATAATATAGGGTTTACCTTCAATTATGTTTCCCTAATTCTTTCACCTTCTCCTTCCTCTCTTCTTCTTCTTCTTTTTCTTCTTCTTTCACTCTCTCTCTACGTTATACAGGAAAAAGAACGGTGGAGGGGTGGAAAAATAGTAGAAAGCTTCTTAAGGAAGATTTAAGGGAAGTTTTATCCCATGAGGTTGGGTGCATGGTTCAAATGAGCCATGTCTCATCCTTACCATTCATTCCACATACCAAGTCAATCTCTTTTAATTAACTTAATTAAACCCTCAAACTTAAATCATGTATCGATAAATAATTAATGAATGATATGCGAATAATAACACAACACGTGTATCAAATAGCATGACCTATGCAACATAAAATTAAATGACATATGCGATGCACGTGCATGCTCGGAACGGGTGTTACAGTTTGCTCATGCCTTAGCATGAAAACTTTGGAATAGCACTCCATGTCTTTGGCATGAGGCTTGCTAACGCCTTAGCATAAGGCTCAGAATAACATCTTATGCCTTAGCATGAGGTTTGCTCATGCCTTAGCAAGAAACTTTAAACAACATCTCATGCCTTAGCATGAAGTGTGCTCATACCTTAGCATGAGACTTGCTCACGCCTTAGCATGAGACTTAGAATAACATCTCATGAGATTTGCTCACGCCTTAGCATGAGACTTAGAATAACATCTCATGCCTTAGCATGAGGTTTGCTCACGCCTTAGCATGAGACTTTAAACAATATCTCATGCCTTAGCATGTGGTTTGCTTATGCCTTAGCATGAGATTTTAGAATAACATCTCATGCCTTAGCATGAGATTTGCTCTTGCCTTAGCATAAGGTTTGCTCAAGCCTTAGCATGAGACTTAGAATAACATCTCATGAGATTTGCTCACGCCTTAGCATGAGACTTTAAACAACATCTCATGCCTTAGCATGAGTTTGCTCATACCTTAGCATGAGACTTAGAATCGGACCTCATGCCTTTAGAATGAGGTTTACTCACGCCTTAGCATGAGATTTGGAATAGCACCTCATGCCTTTAGCATGAAGTTTGCTCATGTCTTAACATGAGACTTCGAATAACACCTCATGCCTTTAGCATGAGATTTATTTTGAAGCTTATCTCATGCCTTTAGCCCGAGGTTTAGAACAACATCTCATGCTTTAGCATGATGTTTGCTCATGCCTTAGCATGAGACTTAGAACAACATCTCATGTCTTAGCATGAGGTTTGCTCATACCTTAACATGAGACTTTGAATAACATTTCATGCCTTAGCATGAGGTTTGCTCACGCCTTAGCATGAGACTTGCTCACGCCGTAGCATGAGACTTTGTTCAACATCTCATGCCTTAGCATGATGTTCGCTCATGCCCTAGCATGAGACTTTTAGAACAGCATCTCATGCCTTAGCATGAGACTTGCTCATGCCTTTGCATGAGTCTTTAAACAACATCTCATGCCTTAACATGATGTTTTCTCATGCCTTAGCATGAGACTTAGAAAAACATCTCATGCCCTAGCATGAAACTTGCTCATGCCTTAGCATGAGACTTTGTTCAACATCTCATGCCTTAGCATGATGTTCGCTCATGCCTTAGCATGAGACTTTAAAACAACATCTCATGCCTTAGCATGAGACTTGCTCATGCCTTAGCATGAGTCTTTAAACAACATCTCATGCCTTAGCATGATGTTTGCTCATGCCTTAGCATGAGACTTAGAAAAACATCTCATGCCTTAGCATGAAACTTGCTCATGCCTTAGCATGAGTCTTTAAACAACATCTCATGCCTTAGCATGATGTTTGATCATGCCTTAGCATGAGACTTAGAAAAACATCTCATGCCTTAGCATGAGGCTTGCTCATGCCTTAGTATGTGGTTTGCTCACGCCTTAGCATGAGAATTTTTACAACATCTCATGCCTTAGCATGATGTTTGCTCGTGCCTTAGTATGAGGTTTGGAAAAACATCCCATGCCTTAGCATGAGGTTTACTCATGCATTAGCTTAAGGTTTGCTCATGCCTTAGCATGAGACTTGCTCAGAGATTTCTCAGTTTTACCAAGGCATTGTGGTCCTTGGTTATTTTTATTTCTTCTTGCTTTAGGACTTTTAATTCCATTAGAATTAGGTCCCTCGTTAGCATCCGAGTTGTCATGCTTATTCTGCAGAATCTTTTTAGCATGTCCCATAGGATGTTTCTTGGAAATGACTTGCTAAGTCTTTAGATACGGATGCCAAGTCGGCTTTCTTGGGTTCAAGCTAGTTTAATGCGCTGAGCTGCACCATGGTTCTGGCTATACTTGTCCCTTGGGATGAGCTGGTATGGTTTATAATCAGCTTCAGCTATTCCCCTATTTCTTTAGACTTGGTCAGGTCAGGAAAAAGGAAACACTTGAGAGGGTGATTACTTTCCGTGCTTTTATCTGGCACATCGAATGCGAGCAACATGAGTCATTTTTTGGGTATGTAGCCTCATTGCAACTATTGGTTGTAACCTTGGGCAACCTTGTCTCTTAGGACTGTCTTTACTTGAACTTTTTGTGTTGAGTCGAACATTATGATCTGCTCGGCGTAACTAAGCTATGCTTAGGGTGACCATGTCCTTTAGGACTTTTAGTTGAGCTCTTCTATCATGTGTTATTGTGTTGGCTGAGCTTATCTCTTAAGATTAGTTAGCCTTAAATCTTTATCCCTTGGGATTGTTGACGGGCTAGGTTCTGTTGTCCAATTGAGGAACTCGTTTTGAGGTATTCTCCTGGGTTATCCGTTAGGATAATTTATGTTTGTCACCTCTCGTAGGAGGTGTTTCAGCCATGCAGCTTAGATGATCAAGATCCTTTGTTGGAGTAACTTGGTGGTCCACATAGGTGGGCTGATGATGGCGCCATGTCAATCCTTAAAGATGATCAGAAGACGTTGCCTTTCATGCTCAGCTCTCTGAACGAGCCTGAGCTCTTATCTGTGTATTTCCTTAGAAATTTTCATGTTTCCATAGAGGGGAGTTACTCATTCACTGCTATTGTCGTTACAATTTTGCACTTGCAATTTTTCTATGGAGAAAATCATGTGCTTTAGCAGCTATGTTCTTCTGAGCAGAACTTGGTTGCTCAATCTGACTTTTCACTTAGTCTAATTTTAGGGCCTTGAGCTATGACCGAGCAGGCTTGCTGGTCATGTTTAAGTTTCGAACACTTATGTAGCTTTTGACTTCTGGTTGAGGTGAACGGGCCGTGCCAATTTTTTTCAAGATTTAATTCCCTTGAGACTGGGTTTTACCCATTGGTTGTTCAAGCTTCGTAAGCTTTTTATGGCTGGGTAAGCTTTGTCGGTTGAGCTCAGGCTTGCTTCCAAAGCTTTTTGAGCTTTTCAGCTAGCCATAATTCCTACTCCCCCAAGTGTTAAGGTGTTGAAAAAATAGCTTAACACTTGTTGATTGTGAAATTGTTTCCTGTGGGCCGTTGGCCCTATGACTAGTTGCCCCTTTTACCATCGCCTCTTAAGGAATACCGGCGCTTAGTGCGCGTTTGGCTTTGTCGTGGTTTTAGAGCGAGGAGCTGTCGAGAGCCGTCACCCAATTTTGCTTTTACTACATAATTGTGCTACATTTGTGAATTTGGAAGTTTTCATAAGCTTCTTTTACTGCATAGTTGTGCTACGTCTGTGAGCTTGAAAATTTTCCTAATATTTTTTACTTCATAGCTGTGCTACATCTGTGAGCTTGGGAATTTTCCTAAGCTTCTTTTACTGCATAGTTGTGCTACGTCTGTGAGCTTGGGAATTTTCCTAAACTTCTTTTGTTACATAGCTGTGCTACGTCTGTGATTGTCATTAAGGTTAGGATCACCTTGGGTTCCTGGATAAGGAATTGACCCAAGCTCAGCCTTGTTATGCAGGCTGCTTATGGAGACATTGTCGTCCATGTTATCCATCTGGTGGTATAGTATGCAACGATTTCCACTTATCCTGCTTTATGGTAAGGAGGTGAGTTGTTGGTTTGCTGTGATGCTGGCCATTAGTAACCTGCAAGGCTCTCACTGAGCTCTTTGAAGTTGTTTATATTACTCTGTTGGAGCTTGTTAAATCTCGTGCGTGCGCTTCTCCTTAGGGAAGGCTCGGCACATGATCTCATTTGGTATTGCCTGGAGATGTGTTAGAGACTTATACGTCTCTGAATGATCCAATGGTCCGTGGTGCCATTGAATGTTTCATCTGTGGCATCTCGAACTCCCTTGGGAGCGGGGGCCTTATTATTTTGGCCATGAAGGGAGAATCGATGACTTGGATTAACTTTTCCACGGCAGTGGTAGCTTTTCCTTTAACTTGTTTAATCAGCCCCTCGAATTCGGTTTACCTCCATAGAAGGGTTTCTTGGGAGAGATTTTTGATCTCTCTCGATGCGACTTGACCGCCTCTTTTCGGGATCGGTATTACTGTCCCTTTTTTGTTCTTCAAGTGGACTGATGATTCAGCTTTGTCTTCAGCTCCGACCTGATCCTCTTTGAGGAATATTAAGTCCTTATTGGACTGTATCGTGTAGATTCCGGATTAACTCTTTGAGGAATGAGGGGTCCTACCTTAGCTAGGAATCCTTATGCGTCCCTGATTACGTATAACATGGATGTTTTGTGCTTATCTTGTTTGATGGCATCCTTTATCCCTTAGGATTTGGGTCTTTCCTTATCCAGTTGGGATATCTTTATCGAAATAAGTATATTCCTTGGATAATATTAAGAATATTATCCTTCCCTTTATAGCTATGGATTAGAGCTGGTCCTTGGACCTTTTGACAGCTTCGTCTGAGGAGCGGAGCTGGCATACTCTGACTTTTGCTTCAGAGGAGATGACCCAGAGAGGTCCAGGTAAGGCTGGTTTCTACTCCCCAGGTATATGATTCTTGCAGTGCTGACCTCCTTTGGTCTACCATACATATCATGGACTTTCGTTCAAATTGGTGAGTTATTTGTTTAACTCCCCATTCATTCATGTCGCGTTCGTTAACCATTGGGTTAAAACTTGCGGTTTATCTTGCAAGGGTTCGATTACTCCTTGCATATTATCAACTTGTTTCTGTTATGCGGCGAACGCCGCTAGATTGAATCACCATGGGTGAGGTGTCCTTCTGGTGACTTTCTAGAGGCGATGGAGCGCGACTCTTTAAAGTCATTAATCGATTATCCATTGTGGAAACCATTCACCGTGAAGGGTTGAGAGTGATATCTCGCGTCCCACAGACGGCGCCAGCTGATGAAGTGGTTTTTAGTCACCTCCGGAGGAGGGGTTCCCCAACCGCCCATCTAATCCCCAAGCGGATGAAACAGCTTTCGGCGTGCTCGATTAACGACCTGCAAAACAAACACGGTAAACTATGGGGACCGGCGTGGCTGTAGCCATCGCCCCTCTGATGCCTATGGTCAGTCGAGATATAGAGATAATGGACTGAGTATGAGTTCCGTACTGTTTGCATTGTGTACCTTTATGAGGTGGAGGTGTGATCTTTATATAGGCATTTTGGGAGGAATCCCTTGGGACCGGGACTCTTAAGTCTCATCCGCTCATGGCGAGTATAGATAGGTGTTGGAGTGTCCTCCTCACCTTAGGACTCCCCTAATCCTTATTAGGTTTGAGGAGTCCCTTCACCTTTGGACTCTTATACTTGCTCGTCAAGTTAAGAGTCCTTACGGTGCTGGACCTCTTGGGCTCATCCATACATGACTGGAATAGATAGGTGTTGGAGTGTCCTCCTCACCTTAGGACTCCCCTGATCCTTATCAGGTTTGAGGAGTCCCTTCACCTTTGGACTCTTATACTTGCTCGTCAGGTTAAGAGTCCTTACGGTGCTAGACCTGTTGGGCTCATCCGTACATGACGGGAATAGATAGGTGTTGGAGTGTCCTCCTCACCATATGACTCCCCTGATCCTTATCAAGTTTGAGGAGTCCCATAGACTGTATGAACTTCTGCTGTGGAGTGTTTTATAAGTCTCTGGCTGCAGGTTTGTCATATTTGCTGAGCTCACCTGGTGAGTTGAGCTCGGTATCTTTCTATGAGCTGTGCTCGTGAGTTGGCCTCCGTCTTTAGATTGGTTTAATAGATGCTAGTTATTATAGGTTAGATTCCACGTTCTTGAAACTCTAGCTTGAGCCCTTAGGGCTATGCTCGTGAGCTCTTTGGTTTGGGCTGACCTTTGCCCTTGGGCTGGTCCACTGAGCTCAGTTCTTCAAGCTCAGCTTAATATCGCTAGGACCCTTACATGGCCCTTCATGTTGAGCTAAGCATCCTGATCTGAGCTGACCTTGGGAGGTTATTTTATACTTATCACAATGAATATTCACTAATACCTCTCCTGATTATTATACTAGAACTAGTGAATATTCACTAATACCTCTTCTTGGGTATTACACTAGAACCGGTGAATATACACTAATACTTGGTCTACAAATACACCAAAATCCCAACAATACACACGACCTTAATTACGAGATTATGTATTCAGTCGTCTTTACTCCGAAATAGGATGTTTGATCGTTGTTCTTTACCCTTCCCTATAAGCTCTTTAATGGTGGATTTGTCTGACCTTATTTCTGTCTTTAGAGGAAACTAAAGGAGTCATCACTTCAAGTGAATGCGGAATAGAAGACTGGAAAGTCGGAGTGCACTGAATATGACCTTTTTCTGCTTCGTTGAATGCAAGAAACTATGAGTCTTCTTGAGCGGTAACTATACAGTAGTGCTACATATATATACACCACATTTGCATGGATTTGGCCACATTTCTATTTGTGAGAGAGTGTGGTTGGATTTGTGCAAATGTACTGTGTACCAATAATTTTCTGGTAACTATATTGGAATTGACTTGCAGACATTAATTTCTTTCAAAGGAATATGAAGTAGTAAAGATTAATACGGGTTTGGCTTCTTTAATTAGCAAACAAGCTTCTGACAAGTTGAGTTTTGATGTCATCAAGGACATACGCATGATTTTAGGATTGGGTGTACACAGTAAAATAAATTGTACTAAGAGCATCCACAGTGGAATAACCAAAACCACAAGGTTGCTAAAATTAAAAGTGTTCTTTCAAAAAATTGCTCACAGTGGCATAACCAAACTTAACAATCTCTTAGCAACTCATTAAATTTTGGCTCATTGATAATCAAAACTAGCAACCTTTTATCAATAACCAAAACCTTCTCTCTCTCTCTCTCTCTCTCAACAATGTTTGTAAGAAAAACATTTTAAAAAGAAGTTTTTTTTTTTTGCAAAAGCAATTAAACTGTTTTTCAAAAACTAATTTTTATTAATTGTTTTAAAAATTGTCTTCTCTTTTTTTTTAAACTTTTTTGAAAAGTGTTTTTTCAAAATAAAAGTTTTCAAAAAATTATTTTCTATTTCTAATAACTTGTTTTTATTAGTTTGAAAACTAATTTAAAAAAATTGTTTTATGTGGTGACAATTTTTAGATTTTTACAGGTTTAAAATGTGATGTGACAATTTTTGATTATTCAACGTGGATTATACCACTGTGGATATCTACGTTACTAATCATAGCAATCCCTTAAATGGATAATCAAAAGCTGATGTGACAACTTTTGACTATCCAATTTTAATTAGTCCACTATGGATGCTCTAAGTACTACATATAATCGACACTTAAAATTTGCTCCTACAACGAGCTAGAGTGTAAAATATTTTATCAAAGTTGATAAGTAGGATAGACCTAAGGAGCTCAGCACCGCGAGAGCTACAGACCTGGGGAGTGTAAGCTGGCCTCACTAGGACTTCTCTAGGAGCCTACTTGGAACAAAGTCAAGATTTTCCAACTCTGTCCTTCAGACGAAGCTGGCAAAAGGTCCAAGGACCAGCTCCGGCCCCTAGCTATAACAAGAAGGAAAATATCACACAGAATATACTTATTCCAATAAAGATGCAACGCCGAGAAACCCAAATCCTAAGGGATAAAGGAAAGCCAACGGTAAGATAAGCATAAAAATGCCAATGATATACATGATCAAAGACGGATAAAGATTCCTAGCTAAGGCAGGACGCCCATGAATTCCTAGCAAAGGCAGGACTCCACATTCCTCAAAGAAGTAATCCGGAATCTATGAGATACAGTCCTACAATAACTCAACCTCCTATCAAAATGTCAATAAATATGACAGTAGAACTCCAATAAAAGGTACGAAACACATAAATCGAGAATCTGAATTCTCTCACCATATAGCAAGTACTCTACTGACTTAAGCATCAGAGGGTGGTTGGCACGCCACCACACCGGTGACTCTAGCTCTTGCTTTGTTTTGTAGGTTCAGATCGGAGCCGACAACAAAGTGTGGGCACACGCCCCAAAAATCGCCCGATTTTTGGTTTGGAATGAGTATTTGTTCGGGGGGCGGCCCTTTTGGAAAATAGCGCGGCGAAACGCTTCGATTCAGAGTCGCCACTCGGGTTTTAGCGGAAGAACACCCAAGGAACCGAACTCGAGAACGTTTGCTACGTTTTGCTTTGATTTGAAAAAGGTTTGATTTGATTTGAAAAGGCGTAGACTGGTCCGTCGTCACCTTCGATATCTGAGGTTCGGGAGCCAGGTTACGAGAGGGGAAGGGTTTTATGGCACCCCTCTCGCCCAATCCGGAGATCGGTCTCTACTCAGGCATTTTATTAAAACGTTTGCATTTTTCTCTCATTTAATCATTTTTGACCAGTTAGGGCGGGGGAACAGTTAATAGGGATTAAAACTGTAACACGTTGCAGTTTGTATGACAAAATGTTTATGGATGATGATTTGCTTGCTTGAATTGAACTAAATGTAAGAACATAGATTGAGAATAAGCGCTGCCAGAAGCTCAACGGGATGATGTACGCTGCCCGTCGGGTGTGCGAGCAGGCGACATACTGGCACGCCATGGCCTAGCCACGGCACGCCAGTATACCCTGCGCACGCCACCATCAGGCTGGCGTACACTACCACATCAATTTCTTACAGCTCCTACTCTTAATCCTCTGGGCTCTGGAAGGGACCAGTGCACACCCAGGGCAAACCACGCAGTTTATAATATGGATTATACACATGTACAGACGCAAAGAATGGCCAGTAGCCAGGAAAATAGCAAGACAGACCTCATAAACAGAATGGGGAGGAACAAGAGGCCAGGATTGAACTGGGATGTAAGGGCCAAGCACTGATCTTCAGCAAAACATGTCGTACGCCACCCTGTAGGAGTCGTACGCCAGGTTTGCATGTGAACCAGTGTTTGGCTTTACATCATCTGGGTTCTGGAACATGACCAGACATATCCCAGAGGCCTTAAGGGTAAAGAAAAATACAAGTATTGAAAGCTACATTAGAACAGTTCTATAATACAGAAAGCAACAGACTGGTTTTTAGCATGCTATAAGGTGATGACATAAAGAAAACGGGCAATAAATGAGCCCTACATGATCCCCACGCCAACTGTGCACGTACAGCCAAAGGTGGCGTACGGCTAAGCGTAGTTGGCGTGCGCCATGTGGTGACTCCTACGACTGATTTATTTTACCAGAAAGGGGCCTGGACTAGTATCAGTTACTAGCCAGGACCCTTCTGGTTCCCCTCGGGAGTTGAAAACAGAACGCAGCACAAAGGTGGTATACCTTTGGTGCAAGAGAGAAAAGATGGTGATGAGCTTTGGTTGAAGATGGAGGCTGTTGTGACAACTGATCAGTAGAGAGGGAGGGTGTGAGACTGCTCTATCTCTCACTCTTACAATAAGAGAGCAAGAACAAGAGAGAGGGAGGAGGGTAGACTTGGAAAGTTAATGTGCTAACCCCTTGCAAATGAATGCAAGGGGGGTATTTATGGTGGAGAGAGGGGTTGGAAACCAGGGGTAATTAGCTGGGGCTAGGGGCTGGTTTGGGCTGGTTGAGGTTGAGTGAGAAGCCTCCATGCATTAAATGCATGGGACTAGGTGTAGGAGAGAGTGAGGGACGGTCCAGCACGAAACAATCATTTGGAGCACTGTTCCCTGTACTTTGGAGCCGCAAAAGCTTCGGTCGCGTGCTGTAAAAGCGGTGATTTGACCGGTCCTAAACCTCCGTACGCCACCTATGACCTACCGTGCGCCAGGTCAAACTCAGTCAACGGTCGATGATCGACACGTGGCAAGAACCTGGCGCACGCCATAGAGAAGGTGGCGTAAGCGAGGTATGGTTTTGCTGAGGTTCGTTTGGCTCGAGATTTGAGAGGTTTTGAAGAGGCTTGAAATGGTTTCGAAAGGGGGGCCAATCGCCCAAAGCTCAAATCCTTCCATCGACTCTGAACTGTTCTCGACCGTTTATCATCATTGGGTCAACAAAGGAAGTAAAGGACTAATCTGGACAGTCCAGAATGGGGTGTCTACAGAAGCCCCCGTTTGACGGCACTTGGAGCACCATTTGGTTGAGTGGAGACAAGTAACGTCAAAGGTTGTCTAGACACCCTACTCTGGACTATCCTGAGCAAGATAAAGAAGGCATGAACCTTAAAGAACCTGATCGGTGAGTCCAGCCTGGACAGATTATTTGAGAGAGACTGCTGCCTGCGGAGGGCAGAAATTGGACGGGTGGACCGTCGTTGAATTGAAATTGGACGGGTGGACCGTCGTTGATTTGAAATGGGACGGGTGGACCGTCGTTGATTTGAAATTGGACGGGTGGACCGTCATTGATTTGAAATTGGACGGGTGGACCGTCGTTGAATTGAAATGGGACGGGTGGACCGTCGTTGATTTGAAATTGGACGGGTGGACCGTCGTTGAATTGAAATGGGACGGATAGACCGTCGTTGATTTTGGAATTGGACGGGTGGACCGTCGTTGAATTGAAATGGGACGGGTGGACCGTCGTTGATTTGAAATTGGACGGGTGGACCGTCGTTGAATTGAAATGGGACGGGTGGACCGTCGTTGAATTGAAATGGGACGGTTGGACCGTCGTTGATTTGAAATTGGACGGGTGGACCGTCGTTGATTTGAAATTGGACGGGTGGACCGTCGTTGAATTGAAATCGGACGGGTGGACCGTCGTTGATTTGAAATTGGACGGGTGGACCGTCGTTGATTTTGGAATTGGACGGGTGGACCGTCGTTGACTTGTGACGGTGGGTCATTTTTAAGGGATGACTCGTTAAACCATCGTTGACTTGTGACGGTGGGTCATTTTTAAGGGATGACTCGTTGATGAATTGAGCCGGACGATGTTCTGATCGCCGTTGATGAATTGAGCCGGACGATGTTCTGATCGCCGTTGATGAATTGAGCCGGACGATGTTCTGATCGCCGTTGATGAATTGAACGGGACGATGTTCTGATCGCCGTTGATGAATTGAGCCAGACGATGTTCTGATCGCCGTTGATGAATTGAGTCGGACAATGTTCTGATCGCCGTTGATTTGAGACGGTGGGTCATCGTTGAGGGACGACTCGTTAAACCATCGTTGACTTGTGACGGTGGGTCATTTTTAAGGGGTGACTCGTTAAACCATCGTTGATTTGAGACGGTGGGTCATTTTTAAGGGATGACTCGTTAAACCATCGTTGACTTGAGACGGTGGGTCATTTTTAAGGGATGACTCGTTAAACCATCGTTGATTTGAGACGGTGGGTCATTTTTAAGGGATGACTCGTTAAACCATCGTTGACTTGAGACGGTGGGTCATTTTTAAGGGATGACTCGTTAAACCATCGTTGACTTGGTTGAAAGAGGTTTTGAACTTTGTTGGGAAACGGAGATGGGCAGACCATCATTGAATGCCGAGGTGGACTCTCCTGGGGATTAATCAGTTGCGGACAAATCATTACCCTGGGGGATCGAACCTTCTTCGGCCTACAGAAACTTCAACAGCCACGGGTAGGTCGTGTCAGGTAGGTTAAATTCCATTTGTTTGGGAACCAGAGCCAATCTCCTTATGAAAGACCATCCGAGATAGAGCAATAAGACTGCTGGAAGCTGCACTTGCTGTAGATAGATGTGGATCAGGATAGGCGGACGGTTGTTATAGACTGATTGGACGGGCAGACCGCCGTTGTGATGATTGATTGGATGGGCGGCCGCTGAGTTGAACGGCGGGCGATATTCTGAATGCCGTGAAGGGTTGGAAACGGATGATATGGCTGATCACCGTTGATGGATTGAAGTGGACGACATTCTGATCATCGTCGTTGAACTGAGAATGACGATATGGCTAACTGTCGTTGAATTGAGAATGACGATATGGCTGACCGTCGTTGATTGAACTGATTTGAAAGACGATATGGCTGACCGTCGTTGATTTGAGAGGGACGATATGGCTGACCGTCGTTGAATTGAGAAGGACGATATGGCTGACCGTCGTTGATTGAATTGATTTGAAGGACGATATGGCTGACCGTCGTTGATTTTGAGAAGGACGATATGGCTGACCGTCGTTAATTTGGAGGACGACATGGCTGGCCGTCGCTGATTTGATTTGGAGAACGACATGGCTGGCCGTCGCTGAATTGAGAAGGACGATATGACTGACCGTCGTTGATTTTGAGAAGGACGATATGGCTGACCGTCGTTGATTTTGAGAAGGACGATATGGCTGACCGTCATTGATTTTGAGAAGGACGATATGGCTGACCGTTGTTGATTTTGAGAAGGACGATATGGCTGACCGTCGTTGATTTTGAGAAGGACGATATGGCTGACCGTCGTTGATTTTGAGAAGGACGATATGGCTGACCGTCATTGATTTTGAGAAGGACGATATGGCTGATCGTCGTTGATTTTGAGAAGGACGATATGGCTGACCGTCGTTAATTTGGAGGACAACATGGTTGGCCGTCGCTGATTTGATTTGGAGAACGACATGGCTGGCCGTCGCTGAATTGAGAAGGACAATATGGCTGACCGTCGTTGATTTTGAGAAGGACGATATGGCTGACCGTCATTGATTTTGAGAAGGACGATATGGCTGACCGTTGTTGATTTTGAGAAGGACGATATGGCTGACCGTCGTTGATTTTGAGAAGGACGATATGGCTGACCGTCGTTGATTTTGAGAAGGACGATATGACTGACCGTCGTTGATTGAATTGATTTGAAGGACGATATGGCTGACCGTCGTTGATTTTGAGAAGGACGATATGGCTGACCGTCGTTAATTTGGAGGACAACATGGTTGGCCGTCGCTGATTTGATTTGGAGAACGACATGGCTGGCCGTCGCTGAATTGAGAAGGACGATATGACTGACCGTCGTTGATTTTGAGAAGGACGATATGGCTGACCGTCGTTGATTTTGAGAAGGACGATATGGCTGACCGTCATTGATTTTGAGAAGGACGATATGGCTGATCGTCGTTGATTTTGAGAAGGACGATGTGGCTGACCATCGCTGATTGAATTGATTTGAATGACGATATGGCTGACAGTCGTTGAAGGATTGATTTGAAGGACGATATGGCTGACCGTCGTTGAAGGATTGATTTGAAGGACTGGAGGATCGTTCTTCAGGTCGAATGTGCCGTTGGTGAACTTGGATTTGGGTTGCACGAGTCATTGCTACTTTGAATTGTATTCTGATCACCAAAATGTGCTCCAGGTGCTAGCGGAGTAGGCTGTGTGCTTGACATTTGCCATGGAGAAATGGATAGGGAGAACGATATATGGCATCACCCTTTGCAATTGCACTATCCCAAAGCAGCAGCTCCGGTTTTAGTTCCAATAGTGACTAGATCCCAGGTGTGAACCCGCAAAAGCCTGATTACTTGCTGCCTTCGCTGTTGGATAAGCATGCTTTGGCATTTGATAGACTTTTCCTGTTTTCAACAGTTGATATACAATGTGCAAATATATATGTACTAAATTGAATGCACAAATCGAAAATGCAGACGCAAGCTAAGGGCGGCTTCTAAGAGGACGACAACGCTTGGGGACTACCACTGAGTCTCCTTACTTTACTGCCTTTTGCTTTTGAGTTTCGGGTTTGCGTGACAAAACAGAGGGGCATTGAGCGGGCTGGTGGGCTGGTGTGACATAGTAACTATATTGGGCCAGTGTGCCCCTTCCTTGATGCTTAGGCAGATGTGCCCCATAGATATGTTTTGCTTTGCCATGGGCTGACATACTCTTGTTGTTCACATGATTCCACTGCTTGGATAGAAGATAGAAGCTAGGGTAGCAATGTAAAAACTTGCATTTTTCAGTTTATTGACTCTCCTTTGAGAAAGAGCGCATAAACCCACCACTAATATCTAATTTGCATTGACAAGTGAGCTGAGTCGACACACAGACATACATATAAGTGCAGACTTGCCTAGCTCGAACGAAAAAGGGAGAAGAGCCCCAGGATATGATGCGGACTCTTAGATTCGCGAAAAAATGAAATTTTAGGCATTAATGAGCCAAAATTCAAATATCCCGTAGACAGGTGAAACTGACACTTGAGTAAGGTCAAATAGATATACAATGACCTGTACGAACAAACAAAATTGAGAAGAAAGCCCCAGAATGGGAAACAGATTAAAACACTCGAAAAATATCGCAAAGATGGACAAAAGACGCAAAGGGATGACTCGTATAGGCCCGGACTGAAACCGACACCCCCATGCAGTCACATTAGGTCCGCATGACTTGCACAGTATAGAAAAACTTGGCAAAAGCCCATTGAATGGTATTCGAGGTGCTTTGAACTTGAGATGGAAAAAGACGAGTCGGCAGTAGTAGCTGACTGCTTTTGACTGCTGCTAGATTGAAGAAGCGCGCAAGCTTGAGACCAACTGGCATAACTTTGAATAAATGAGCATGAACCTCAAACTAGCGCACATGACTACAAGTTCGCTGTGCTTGCTCATACCAGACTTTGCTAAACTTAGAATAAACTGTGAGCCTGTTGGGGCCTCTAGCATTTCGTTCTGTTTTTTATGCTTCAGATATTTTAAGGCTTCTGCTCAGCTTTGAAATTGAAGAAGTAATTTGAAATAAGATTGAAAGACGAAAGGTTTTCCCCCTTCTGCACAACTGAAGCTTGTCACCTTCTTGACTATGGCGACGTACCGAAGCCTTTGATCCAACTGACAGATTGCGACTGAACTTCAGGGAAGGATTTGTCAAAACATAGTCCAGGCGGCCACCGTGGTACACCAAAGCCAAAACTTGAGATCCAGTTGATAGATTATGACCGAGTCTCGAAGAGAGAGACTGCCTACGTATCCCCTTCTGGGGAATCAGGTCAAAACGTAGTTCAGGCCAAGGTTCACTCGTGTATTTTACCTCTCCTTTTACGCTCTAACTTTTGCCTAGTGCCACCTTTCAGATTTTTGGCCTAGCGAGCTTTCGACTTTTTACCTATTTATTTTTGCCTAGACCGCCTCCTTAGGTTTTCGGTCTAGCAGGCTGCTCTAACTTTTGCTTGGAACTGCCCACCCTTGTGGTTTTCAGCCCAACGAGCGTCTCTCAGGGGTAAGCAACACTTGAATTGATCCATGGTGACCATATCATTGAATTCGTCGCCGTCGATGACTTTTGACTGCAGCCCCAAAATAGAATGACTTTGACAGTGAAAGGGTCCTGATTGCCTCGATTGGAAATGCCTCGCTCCAGGCCACTTTTGCACATTTTTAATGTTCGCTTGATGGAACACTGTTGTCACTATTTTGCACATGGTCTAAGGCCTGGAGCCTTCTGAGCTTCTGTTTTCTAGCTTGGCATCCGGTAGCAGGGGATTGAATGCTTCTTTATCTCATGATCAACGCCAGGCGTGTCTTTGTGAGACCATGCCAAGATGTTGTTGAATTCTTTGAACAAGTCTGAACGGGAGCAATGCCTTTCTGGGGACAGTGGTGACCAGTTTGAACCATTCGGGGGGGTCTACCTCATCTTTCAAGTTTATTAGAAATTACTTCTTCTTTTAGAGGCTGAGCATGCCTTTCGTCTTCCCTTTCGGCGAGGGAACACATTTCCTTTGGGATGATCCCATCGAAATCTATCCCTTCGTCGTCAGGGTCGACACAGTTTATTCAAAAGCCAGCAAAATACTTAGAAGCAGGGTAATGCATATCATAAAACCCTCGGGGTTGCCAAGTACAACAAAAAGACTCGAATAGAAGCTACGACATGGAGGGCCAAGAGGCACAAACTCCGACTCAGAGCTAGACTTAGACGACTAGACAGACACTGTGTCAGACCCAGACTCAAAAGTGTCAATGCAAATTAGACGCGATTTGAAAATGCAACTTTTATAGTTACCCTTGACTTCCTTGTAGAAAGGCGGGAGCTAGAGGACAACAGGCCCAAGCAACAGCACCTCGGCTTCCTCGGCTTCTTCAGTCCGACCCACTTGAGAGAATTCCTTGAACAACATCCCCAAGGTCAGTTTTCTCCTTTGATTGATTAAGCTTCCTCTTGAATTCCTCCTTTGCAGGCTCCTGATCACTGTCAACCCAGGTTTTGGCAGTGAGGATCTCGATTTCACCTATGGCTGTCAGGTTAACCTCCGGTTCGGGCGGGAAAGACAAGATTGGCTTGGATTGATTTCCTGGGATTATATGGGGGTTAGGATTGAATATGGTGGAGGCAAGGTTGATTTGAGTGGAGGTGGTAGATATCTGACCAACATGTGTGTTAGAATCGTGCTGAGGCAGGGGCTCAGAGATGACGCTGGGCTTTGATGGGAGTGGAGCTGGGATGATGCCATTGTCGATGAGATCTTGAATGGCATGTCGAAGGCGGAAGCAGGCATCTGTGAGATGGCCAGGCATTTGATGGAAAGCACAGTAGGCAGTTGAATTGTAGGATGCCGGGAATGTTCGAGGTGAAGGAGCTGGAAGGAGTGGTTTGAGGTAGCCAGCTTCGAGGAGCTTCTCATAAACTGAGGACAACGGTGTGGGGAAGCGAGAGAAGGTCCTTGGTGGGTTCCGACGATCGGATTGAGGAACATGATGCACCCTTTTGCCTTTGGGATTGATTTCTTTATTGCGCATATCCTCCCTTTCAGCATGGGCTTTGAAAAAGGATCCAACATTCTCCTTCGGGTAAGTCCTGCCTTCATGAAACTCAGCCAGGTCTTTGAGCATGTCCTTCGAGCACTTTCCGACGGCAAGAGCGTGACAAGCTTGAGAGGATTCCTTGATTAGCCCCTGATCCAGCTTTGACACGACGGAAGTAAAAAGGTCAACCAGCCCCTGGACCATATCCATTTGCTTGTCCATTTTGTGACTTAGTTCCTCTACAGCACTCTGCAGTTCAGCCATATCTGTTTGTGCTGTCATTTTGGATTTGATCATCGGTGAGGGTGATGGCCTAGAGCTTTGGACAGCAAAGTAAATGAGAACTCAGTGGTGTTCCTGCAACAAGCTTTTGAAAGAATTTGAAAGACTGCAATGCGCATGTCATCGTCGTCGGTGTCCTCCTAGACTCTAGAAACGAGTTTGTCTCATGACGTTCGGATGCTGCCAGAATCCTCAGATTTCTTTTCGATGGTGTATCCTTGATTGAATCGACTATCACTAAGAGATGTCAAAATAGTCTAAGCCTTTGACTACTCCGTTCTCGAAGTTTCAACTTTGGAGGTTGGAACAACTTGGTGCAGATGGCGTGATACCATAACCGAAGTGGCGTAAGCAGCCTTGATGGGGTAAGTGATTAGCACTTTAACCTGGATGGTGTAAGTATCACGGCATTCTCTCCGTTTGTTCCTAGTTTTTCTGTTTGAAACCTCGATCGGGTTTTAGACAAGGGTTTAGAAAGTTTTGATTTCCCAAAGTCTCGCTGATTCAAGGACTTTGAAAACTGATAACGTGCAACATCGGGATGCACGACTCTTCATCGGGTCCATGACAGGGCCCTCACAGTCACGAGACGAACTCGAGACCAAACCTAAAAGCCGTCCTAGCATGCTCCTACGCAAAGCGGGATGTATGTATGTACAGGCATGCGATAAGGAAAGCAGTAACACATAGACAGTTTATGGAGGTTAGATGCAAGAAGATCCTACCCTGTAGGTTCCTGTCTTAGGTTGAAAGGTTCTAGTGCTTTGTACGCATGACGAGGCTGGTTTTGGCTGAAAGGGGTTCCTCTGACTAGAGCCGCGGTATGCCTCCCACTGCAATGCGTGCAGCAAAGCAATGGTCGAACGGTATTACGACTCATCATCGTCCAAGGTTGTTGGGCATTCGAGGACCCCGAGCTCCAGTAAACTGTGCCGGTTACCCAAAACACCTCAACGGGGCTTATCCAACACCGATGCAAATGGAGAATGCCAAAGTTTGACTAAATGAGAGAGAAATGCAAAATTTTGGAAATGCCTTTTGAAGCTTGGCTCATTTTTATTAATCAATATTTAGACAAGACTACACAAGTGAACAATAATAAAGCCCCAGTTCGGATTGGTCGGATGCTGAGATCCTGTTACGTTACCATTCCGTTCTTCAGCAGCGCGGAGCGTACTGTTTTGCCAGGCTTTCGGAAATTGTTCATCTATGTATTAATGCATAAATATTAATCAATGCAAGGATCCCCAGCGGAGTCGCCACTGTGGGCACATGCCCCAAAAATCGCCCGATTTTTGGTTTGGAATGAGTATTTGTTCGGGGGGCGGCCCTTTTGGAAAATAGCGCGGCGAAACGCTTCGATTCAGAGTCGCCACTCGGGTTTTAGCGGAAGAACACCCAAGGAACCGAACTCGAGAACGTTTGCTACGTTTTGCTTTGATTTGAAAAAGGTTTGATTTGATTTGAAAAGGCGTAGACTGGTCCGTCGTCACCTTCGATATCTGAGGTTCGGGAGCCAGGTTACGAGAGGGGAAGGGTTTTATGGCACCCCTCTCGCCCAATCCGGAGATCGGTCTCTACTCAGGCATTTTATTAAAACGTTTGCATTTTTCTCTCATTTAATCATTTTTGACCAGTTAGGGCGGGGGAACAGTTAATAGGGATTAAAACTGTAACACGTTGCAGTTTGTATGACAAAATGTTTATGGATGATGATTTGCTTGCTTGAATTAAACTAAATGTAAGAACATAGATTGAGAATAAGCGCTGCCAGAAGCTCAACGGGATGATGTACGCTGCCCGTCGGGTGCGCGAGCAGGCGACATACTGGCACGCCATGGCCTAGCCACGGCACGCCAGTATACCCTGCGCACGCCACCATCAGGCTGGTGTACACTACCACATCAATTTCTTACAGCTCCTACTCTTAATCCTCTGGGCTCTGGAAGGGACCAGTGCACACCCAGGGCAAACCACGCAGTTTATAATATGGATTATACACATGTACAGACGCAAAGAATGGCCAGTAGCCAGGAAAATAGCAAGACAGACCCCATAAACAGAGTGGGGAGGAACAAGAGACCAGGATTGAACTGGGATGTAAGGGCCAGGCACTGATCTTCAGCAAAACATGCCGTACGCCACCCTGTAGGAGTCGTACGCCAGGTTTGTATGTGAACCAGTGTTTGGCTTTACATCATCTGGGTTCTGGAACATGACCAGACATATCCCAGAGGCCTTAAGGGTAAAGAAAAATACAAGTATTGAAAGCTACATTAGAACAGTTCTATAATATAGAAAGCAACAGACTGGTTTTTAGCATGCTATAAGGTGATGACATAAAGAAAACGGGCAATAAATGAGCCCTACATGATCCCCACGCCAACTGTGCACGTACAGCCAAAGGTGGCGTACGGCTAAGCGTAGTTGGCGTGCGCCATGTGGTGACTCCTACGACTGATTTATTTTACCAGAAAGGGGCCTGGACTAGTATCAGTTACTAGCCAGGACCCTTCTGGTTCCCCTCAGGAGTTGAAAACAGAACGCAGCACAAAGGTGGTATACCTTTGGTGCAAGAGAGAAAAGATGGTGATGAGCTTTGGTTGAAGATGGAGGCTGTTGTGACAACTGATCAGTAGAGAGGGAGGGTGTGAGACTGCTCTATCTCTCACTCTTACAACAAGAGAGCAAGAACAAGAGAGAGGGAGGAGGGTAGACTTGGAGAGTTAATGTGCTAACCCCTTGCAAATGAATGCAAGGGGGGTATTTATGGTGGAGAGAGGGGCTGGAAACCAGGGGTAATTAGCTGGGGCTAGGGGCTGGTTTGGGCTGGTTGGGGTTGAGTGAGAAGCCTCCATGCATTAAATGCATGGGACTAGGTGTAGGAGAGAGTGAGGGACGGTCCAGCACGAAACAATCATTTGGAGCACTGTTCCCTGTACTTTGGAGCCGCAAAAGCTTCGGTCGCGTGCTGTAAAAGCGGTGATTTGACCGGTCCTAAACCTCCGTACGCCACCTATGACCTACCGTGCGCCAGGTCAAACTCAGTCAACGGTCGATGATCGACACGTGGCAAGAACCTGGCGCACGCCATAGAGAAGGTGGCGTAAGCGAGGTATGGTTTTGCTGAGGTTCGTTTGGCTTGAGATTTGAGAGGTTTTGAAGAGGCTTGAAATGGTTTCGAAAGGGGGGCCAATCGCCCAAAGCTCAAATCCTTCCATTGACTCTGAACTGTTCTCGACCGTTTATCATCATTGGGTCAACAAAGGAAGTAAAGGACTAATCTGGACAGTCCAGAATGGGGTGTCTACACAAAGCTGATTCATCAGCTGGCGTTGTCTGTGGGAAACGACTTTTTCCTTTCTATGAACAGTTTTGTATGGTAGAGACCCGATCAAGCAGAAGAACAATAGCTTCAGTCCCCCATAAATGGGTGTCTTCGACGCCACGAAGGTCGCCGCTGTAGCTAAGGCTACTAAGGCCGCCGAGATAGCCACCGCCGTCGAAAAGGCCGCGAAGGCCGAAAAAGTGGCCAAGGCCGCAGTAGCAAACAAAACTGGCGGTGATTAGATGACCCTAGAAGCGTTTGCTCATATGTAGGAGCAGATAAAAACGTTAACCCAAGGGTTACAAACAGCGATGCAGAAAAACGCAAATTTGCGAAAGCAAATCTCCGAGCCAAGCATCCTAAACTTACGAAATAGTTGACATGAAGAAGACGATGACAGGAAAGAAGGCGAATCTTGTGAGAAGGAAAGCCAAAATCGAAGAAAGTATGGCAAGCCACCCCCAGAAAAGTCACCCCACAAACAAGAGGCAATACTCAAGATGCAAAATCAGATTGAAGGGCTAATGAAACATATCAAAGCACAAACTCCTGCTACGGTAGAAGAGTTGGTGCAGAATACGGATTCACCATTTATGCCTGAAGTCATGGGGCTGCCTCTTCCAAGGAAGTTTAAAATGCCCCAGTTAGAGATATTCAATGGCTTCACAGACCCATTGGAACATTTGGAAACATATAAATCTTTGATGCACTTGCAAGCTGTACCAAACGAGGTAATGTGCCGGGCATTCGCTGTTACCCTCAAGGGAAGTGCTCGAGCATGGTTTAATAAGCTCCCACCGGGAAGCATATGGAGTTTTAAAGAGCTTAGCACAAGCTTTGTAAGCTACTTCATTGCTAGTCAACGCTACGGCAAACCAGCAACACACCTCTTGATGGTGAAACAAGGAAAATGGGAGTCATTTAGAGAGTACACCACCAGATTCAAAAAAGTGGTGGTTTAGATAGATGAAGCCGACGATAGTGTGAGCACAACCGGGTATGTAGCTGGACTGTACTCAGGACAGTTTCTATACCTCTTATCTCAGGAACCACCCAAAACCCTGGCAGAGCTTATGCTCAGACCTCAGAAACACATGAATGCAAAGGAAACTGTCTACGCAAGACGTTCACGAGATGGCTATGATCCCCAAGCAGGGTCGTCACAGGTTGGTGAATTTCCCCCACCTGACAAAAAAAAGAAGAGAATCCACTTGCAAGACGGGAGGCGAACCAAAGAACAAGAAGGTGGACTCAAGATCTTCCCCAAAATGGGGAGGAATAGGAGGACCGCTCCAAGGCTGGTACAAGCAATTCACCCCGCTCATAGCTACGGCAGAGCAAATCCTTAGCAACCTACAAGATTACCTGGACCTTAAGTGGCCCGAGAGGTTAAGAACTGATCCTAACAGGAGAGCTATGGACAAATACTATAGATTCCACAAGGACCGTGGTCATAACACGGATGATTGTATTGACCTAAAGCAACAGATCGAGGATCTGATCCAAAGAGGGAGACTTTAACGTTTTGTAATGAAGAAGTATCAAAAACAATCCAGGAAGGAAGTTACAAGCAAGGAAGGTAGAGATGGCAAGGCGCCCTAGTCAAGTCCCATTGGAGAGATCAAGGTCATCCTTGGCAAATTTTCTGGAGGCGGAGAGTCTAGCAATGCTACGAAATCTCACTTAAGGAAGATGAGAACAGAGAAACATTTCAAGGTCAACACAGTTGGCCGTCCAAGCAAATTCCAGAAAAAGGGGGAAATACCCATTATTTTCTCTGAAGAAGACATCAAGGGAGTTCAGATCCCTCATGATAACCCCCTGATTATAACCATAGTCGTGCCAAACTACCTCACACGCAGAGTACTGATAGACAGCGGAAGCTCAGCTGACATCCTCTAACTCCACGCATATGACCAACTAAAGGTTGGACGAGAAAGGCTAAGGCCTATGACATCACCACTAGTTGGATTTGTAGGTACACCCGTTTATCCAGCTGGTTAGATAGCCCTACCAATTACCATGCGGGAAGAAGGAAGTTAGATTACACATATAATAGATTTCATAGTAGTCGACTGTCCCTCAGCATACAATGCAATACTAGGGAGAACAACTCTGAATAAAATTGGGGCGATAATCTTCACGTATCATTTAATGATAAAATTCCCAACACTAGAGGGAATTGGTTGTGTAAGAGGAGATCAGAAAACAGCACGGGAATATTTTGTCACCTCACTTAGAGGAGCTAACATCACCATGAATATAGAAATTCTCAACACATAAGATGAAGAGAAGCCCCAACATGGAGAGCCCGTGGAAGAACTCGTGGAAAAGCCCCTAGAACCAAGGCAACAGGGAAAGATGGTAAGAATCGGAACATGATTGAGCACGGTTGCAAAAGTAGAGCCGCTACAATTCCTAAGAAAGAGCGAAGATGTCTTTGCAAGGTCCCATGAAGACATCCCAGGAATTGACCCAAGGGTCATATCTCACAAACTGAATGTGGATCCCATAGTACACCCTGTTAAGCAGAAGAAAAGGACCATTGCTCTGGAATGAAACGAAGCTGCGGCCAAGGAGGTAGACAAGCTCATACAAGCAGGATCCATCCGCGAAGTTCTTTACCCCGATTGGTTGGCCAACGTGGTTATGGTGAAGAAAGCCAGTGGCAAATGGAGGATGTGTGTAGACTTCACTGACCTCAATAAAGCATGTCCAAAGGATAGCATTCCTCTGCCAAGGATTGGCTCCTTGGTGGATTCTACTACTGGGCATGAGCTCTTCAGCTTCATGGATGCATTTTCAAGGTATGACCAAATCCAAATGCATGAAGGAGATCAAGAGAAAACCTCGCTCATTACCGATAGGGGTTTGTATTGTTACAAGGTAATGCCTTTGGTTTTAAGAATGCAGGAGCAACCTATCAAAGGCTGGTCAACAAGATGTTCAAGCAACAGATTGGATGCAACGTAGAAGTATAAGTGGATGACATGCTTGTCAAAAGTACCAAGGCACGAAACCATGTTACAGACTTGGAAGAAACCTTTGAAGTACTCAAGAAATACGAAATGAAGCTCAATTCAACAAAATGTGCTTTTGGCATCTCCTCCAGAAAGTTTTTAGGATTTATGGTATCCCAAAGGGGCATCGAAGCAAATCCTGAAAAGATACCAAGGAGGTCCCGAAGTTAACAGGATGAGTCGCAGCACTGAGCAGATTTATTTCAGCAAATGCCAAACAATCTTCAAACTTTTAAAAAAAGCTTTTGAGTGGACTACCATAGAGGAGGAAGCTTTTATCCAGCTAAAGGAATATATGGCATCCCCTCCATTGCTTAGCAGGATCCAAGAAGGGGAGGATTTATTTCTTTACCTTGTTGTCTTCCCCCACGCCGTTAGCGCGGTTTTGATTGGAGAGGAGCAAGGGACCCAGCTCCCAGTATATTATACCAGCAGGGCATTACGAGGAGCTGAGCTGAGATATCCCAAAGCTGAGAAGATAGCCTTTGCAATGGTAATAGCAGCTAGACGGCTACGGCCATACTTTCAGGCTCACCCAATAAAGGTGTTAACAGATCAACCACTTCGAAGGATTCTCCACTGCCCAGAAACATCAGGCTGGTTAATTCAATGGTTAATAGAAATTGGCTAGTTTGATATAGAGTACAAGCCTCGAATTGCCATCAAACCACAAGTGCTTGCAGATTTCCTTGCAGAATATACATATCCAGAACCAGAAGAGCCCCCCAAAGAAGAACCTAAATCTTGGGTCCTTCAACTTGATGGATCAACAACTAGAGAAGCAAGTGGAACAGGTTTGGTTTTAACATCCCCAAAAGGACAACGCCTGAGCTATGCGCTTAGGTTTGAATTCAAAGCAACTAATAACGAGGCAGAATACGAAGCTCTTATGGTTAGATTGGAGCTGGCAAAGGCTGCTGGTGCTAACCACGTGTTAGCCAAAAGTGATTCACAGTTGGTTGTAGGATAAGTCCAAGGAGAATACATTGTGACGGAAGAAGTAATGCAGAAGTACATGGATAAAATAAAGGCCCAAGTTGCATGGCTACAAAGCTTTAATACTATCAGGATCCCAAGAGAGGAGAACATTGAAGCTGATTATTTGGTGAATCTGGCCACGGCCAAGGAGGATTCTATTCCACGAAATGCACTAGTACGATATTTGGGGTTACCAAGTATCTTTGCCCCAGATGTGCAGGTACAAGCTATTGACTACACCAACTCATGGGCAGGTCCCATAGTTGACTATATAACAAACAGAATATTACCAGACAATAAGGTCGAAGCTAGACAGCTCAAGATCAGATTTGCAAAATACCTGATGATGGGAGATGTGTTGTACAGAAGAAGTTTCTCCCTACCATACCTTAAATGTTTGACTACGACAGAATCTATATGAGCAATGGACGAGGTCCACCAAGGAGTATGTGAGGATCACCAAGGTGGCCGCATGTTAGCCTATAAACTCCTCAGGTTGGGATACTACTAGTCAAGTATGCAAAAGGATTTCAACTCCATGGTCCAAAAATGTGAAAAATGCTAACGCTTTGCAAACATCATTCATGGATCTCCCACAGCCCTAACTCCAATGAAAGGACCTTGGCCATTCGCCCAATGGGGAGTAGACCTAATTGGCCAACTTCCAATGGCAGTAGGCCAGGTCTAACATGCCATTATAGCAATGGATTACTTTACGAAGTGGTCTGAAGCTAAGGCACTGGCCAAGATCACTACAGAGGTTACAATTGATTTCTTATGAAAGTCAATCACTAGCCGATTTGGGTTACCACGAGTGATAGTCACAGACCGAGGAAAACAATTTGATAATGTTCAGTTTAAAGCGTACCGTATTTCTAAGGGAATACACGTACATTATGCATCCAAGGCTCACCCAAAAGCTAATGGCCAAGTGGAAGTCACAAATCAAACTATCAAGAAGGGAATCAAGAAAAGACTACGAGATGCCAAAGGAGCTTGGCCAGATGAGTTATACAATGTGCTATGGGCATATCGTACAACACCCCGAACTGCAACTGGAGAGGCTCCATACTCTCTAGCTTTTGGGGCAAAAGCAGTAGTTCCAATTGAAATTGAGCTCCTCAACTACAGAACCCCGAGTACAAAAGACCAAGAAAACCAGGAAGATCTTAAGGCTGAGCTGGACCTCTTGGAAGAAAAAAGGGAAACAGCAATGGCCAAAGTGGCCGTCTACCATCAAAGAATGGTCAAGTACCATCAAGCACAGGTTTGACCAAAAGATTTTCGGGTTGGTGACCTAGTCCTAAGGAAAGTTGATCCAACTGGAAAGAAGGTGGGCAAACTTGGCCCAAACTGAGAAGCACCCTATCAGGTCTTACACCACGTCATGGCTGGTGCATACAGGCTCGCAACCGTGAGGGAAAAAGAGCTGCCAAACTCATGAAATGCAGAGCATCTCAAAAAGTATTACAAGTAGGTGCTTGCAATGGAAGTTTATTTTTGATTTTAGGGAACTTTTGTTTTCAGTAAAACTTTCGTAACAAAGTTGTTTTCGTTAGGACCACGTGTTCTTTTTGTTAGCTCCTGTGACCAATAAAACTCCCCACGAGGGAAGATCATTCGTTATTTCCTTTATACTTGATATGGAAAAGACAAGCAAGAATAAAATTTTCAATTTTCTTTATAATATCCACACCTCAAATGGTGTGGAAAACTTTTTAGATAAAGTACGTTGTTGGTAAAACCCACAAAATTGCAACCTAACCACTACCTCCCTCCCTCGGAGGAGAAGGAATTGGCGGCGCCGGTTGCCCTTGGAAAGCCTCTAACTGGTCCCAGTTGGCTATCAGAACCATGCGGATGGTCTTCTCCATGACAGAAAGTGATTCTGCCATGGCCTCCATCTTTGAAGATAGCCCATTGACGACTGTCTTCAGACTCTCCAGCTCTTGGTACAATGTTGAAATTCGATCGTTGTCTACCATTTGCAATTTGAATTTGATTGAGAAATGAAGAGTAATCTATAACAACCACTGGTTTTTATAGCACAACTTAGATGGTTCGCTAACCACTTGCTAACCCAATCAGCACGATTATAATCAAAGCTACAATTAAAATCGCCACCTCAACTGCTTAAAGTAATGGGAAGTTACACAGCCGATTAGCTCGGGCAATTGAAACGATTGCCTCTACTCAATGCAAAAGATTTGGACCCTCAGGTTCAAGCTAACATATTTTCAAAAACAAACAACAAAGGCAAAATTCTACGAAATTATAACTTATCTAAGAGAGATCCCAAGGGAAAATCAAATAAGTGTCTCAATTGTTTGGACACAAGCAATTTACACACTTAAGGGAGTAGAACTACTACAAATCCAAAATAAAAGAAGCTTAGGAAAAATTTCCAAACTCACAGACATAGCACAGCTATGCAATAAAAGAAGCTTAGGAAAAATTTCTAAGCTCACAGACGTAGCACAGCTTTGCAATAACAGAAGCTTAGGAAAAATTTCCAAGCTCACAGACGTAGCACAGCTATGCAATAAAAGAAGCTTAGGAAAAATTTCTAAGCTCACAGACGTAGCACAGTTTTGCAATAACAGAAGCTTAGGAAAAATTTCCAAGCTCACAGACGTAGCACAGCTATGCAATAAAAGAAGCTTAGGAAAAATTTCAAAGCTCACAGACGTAGCACAGCTATGCAATAAAAGAAGCTTAGGAAAAATTTCCAAGCTCATCGACGTAGCACAGCTATGCAATAAAAAAAGCTTAGGAAAAATTTTCAAGCTCAGAGACGTAGCATAGCTATGCAATAAAACAAGCTAAGGAAAAATTTCCAAACTTACAGACATAGCACAGCTATGCAATAACAGAAGCTTAAGAAAAATTTCCAAGCTCGTAGACGCAGCACAGCTACGCAATAAAAGAAGCTTAGGAAAAATTTTCAGGCTCACAGATGTAGCACAGCTACGCAATAAAAGAAGCTTAGGAAAAATTTCCAAGCTCACAGATGTAGCACAGCTATGCAATATATAAAAGCTCAGAAAAATTTCCGAGCTCTAAAAATGGGCATAGTTAAGATGTAGCTCAAGTGCTTGGCATATCTATGACAGAAGCAAAAATTGGCAAAATCCACAAAAGTCAGTATGCATAACACAACCATAACATGCGCAAAGACTGTCGAAACTGCCATAACTTGGTTCAAAATGAGAGCACGCTTTCATTGAACTAGTACCTGTCATGATTTTAAAACAAACAGACTCTAAAAGGCCACCAAACATGATCTCATTGAGATCATCCCTATCAGTCATTAAGAAGAACAAAGTTCTAAAGTCAGCCCACCAGGCGGGACTGGAGGCCAAACCAAAAGGCCATTCCCAAGCAAACACAGTCAAAGTATGAAAGTATTGAAATGTGTTTAATTACAGACCCAATGAATTAAAAGTTTCTTAGGTCGTTCAAAGGCCCAGGGTGTAACTATCAATTGCCTGCCCATCACTAGATGGTGGGCCAGGAGGTGTAGGTGCCGGAGTTAACCTTTTCTGGAGTTTTAAAAAGGGATGCAATTGAAGAGCTTGGGATAGACATATCTTTAGATGCCTCATCGTCAGCTTGGTCCTCTTCCTTCCGTCCCCCATCCAGACTTGAAAGACCCTCATCATCATCAGCCTCAAATTTGGAAAAATGCAAATCTGGGTAGGCCAAGGCCACCCGACTCCTCATTGCCTCGAGCCCATCAAAGTATTGCTGGGTTAAATCTTGACGGTATTCAGGGGATTGCAAGAAGAGCTCAACAGCATCCCTGCGAGCATTCTTGACTTTTTCAACCATCCCCAGGCTCATGGTCTTGTACTTCTCAAGCTCACCATTTCACTCACAGGTCTTCTGCTCCAAACTTCCAGCAGTCGCCACAGCGACATCTCTATCCTCCTCGAAACCTCTCTTTGATTGAATGGCAGCATCCCTTTCACTAGTCACCTTCTTGAGTTCAGTCATCATGGAGGCACCCAGCTTTGTGAGCTTCATGTTGGCCTCAGTAAAGGTGACTACCTGCTTCCCCAGGTTATGGCTTTGGGAGGTAAGATAACGGCCACGAGCTGCAGCCTACAAAAAAAGAATAGAATAAACGGAGAGAGCAACAACAAGTAACAAATTGCTAAAAAGAATAGCATACCATGGCTAACTCGACCAACATTTGCTCCCCTATAGCCTGGAGAGACATCTCCGCCATCAAATCGTTATCTACTGCACTCAGTAGCCCAGAAGCACGGTTGAGAGCCTCCTGATAATTACCCAAAACAGAAGGACCATCAAAAGCCTTAGCTTTTTTAGCACCAGGAGTCTCTTCCGCAGCTAGTCCCTTTGCTTTTCTTTTTGATTTTTCTACCTCCTCTTCAGTGATTTTCTTAATCACCATGTTAAGAGCGGGGTTTGTGGAAAGATCAGCATCCAGAAAACTGTCAACATTTACCTCTTTCTAGAGACCGGAGCTCTTCCTTTTGGGAGCCACGGCCCTAGATGTTTGCTTTGTTCTCTCAGCTTTAAGTTGGGCTAGCAGAACTTTGTCCATTTTTGGTGCCATATCCTTGTCTTCACTTTCTCCTTCTGAAAAGAAAAGAAATGAAAACAATGTGAAGGTCAACTAATAGCAAAACACCAAATAAGACAAATGGAAAGTACCTCTAAAGAGAGCTAAGGCCTCACGAGTGGTTTTTGGAACTAACAAATACATGGCTAGTGATTCTGGAGTTACAAGTAACTCCCAGTTGTGGACCACGTAGTTTCTAGCTTGTTGGAGCTCAGCTTCTAAGGCAGGGCTCAGAGGATATGGAGCTCGAGCTGAAGAAACATAGAAGAGTTCATAAGGACATGGAATAAATTTATGAAAATACAAGGTTGAAGAAAAGCAATAGCTTACAATTTATGATGGGAACCCCCCACCTACTGGAAATCCGAGGGGTGTAAGTCTCAATCTCCCAATTAGGGAGCTCCCAATCATCCCCGTCGACAAAAAAGAATTTATCTTTCCAATTCTTATTCACAGCAAGGAGCTCTGTGACCAGCTCCCCCTCGCTAGGCCTTTTTGTAAAGTAATACCACCCAACACCTCCTGGGGCCTCCTTAACAGAAAATTGGTTGAGAAAGGGTCCCTTCGTCAGAAGAGTCTGCCCATCCGACATTGCGCACCAAAGCGCCGCACAGCTTATCAAAAGGCGCCAAGAATTAGGTACGATTTGGCTAGGGGCCAAACCAAGAAAACTTTAAGACTTCCCTCACCACGGTAGGGAAGGGCAGGCTCAGACCTCCTTCTAGGGCACCGGAGTAATGACAAGTCTCATTCTCGACAAAGGAATAAGCCCATTCAGACCCAGAAGGTTTCCTAAGGAAGATGGACGCCGGGATTGAGTATCTAATTCTAAGGGGGTGTTTGGGAGGCCCATTTTCCCATTTTCCGATTTTAGGTGTTTGTCTGAAAATCACAAAATCCATTATAAGAGAATGAGTTCTCTGTTTTGAATGATAGAGAAGAGAAGTGAAAAAGTGGGGATTAGGAGCTTTTCACATTTTCCGTTTCCAATTCTCAATCAGTCACCACACAAAAAGACCAATGTACCCTCTCCATTCTTCAATAATACCCAAAAACCCTTCATCTTCCACCACAAGAACAAAGAGAGAGAGAGAGAATTGCAGAGGCATTGGAAAATCTTCCCATTCTCCTTCTCCTCTTCACATCCTCACCATAATTCTTTTTGTTGGCAAATTGTAGAGGAAATTGCAGAGAGGCTTGAACTAATTGCACACGACGATTTAACAAATTCGTATGGAGGAAACCAAAACTGCAATTTTTTCTAATTTCGTCTGGAAAAAGGCAACTGGGTTTTGAAGACTTGAAGCCAGTGGGTATTGGCATCCCAGGAGAGGCGGCTCTCAACAGTTTTGCCTCCATTCTTGTGGGTTAACATCGGGGGGGAGGGGGCAAGGAATTGCAGAGGGCAGGTGTGGACAAAACTGGGAGGTAGAGGATCTTTCCTCCATTTTCTCAACACCAGAATACAAAAGGATGGTTGTTTGCCAATTTGTTAGGTTAACTGGTAAATGAGCCGTAATAGTTCTACGGGTAATATGGTAAAAATTCAATTCATAATTCATTTTTATCACATATTTTCCAAACACTACTCCTATTGCAACATATATTATGTAGTAATCATCCAAACACTCTATCAGATTCAAAATACATTCTCATCATAATTCAAAAAGCCAAAAAATCAAAAAGCTGAAAATGAAAAGCCAAAAAGTAGGCTCCCAAACACCCCCTAAGAACGGCCAATTCCTCATTCGTAATCGTAGAAGGAATATTAGAAGCAGAAAAAATGGGAACCCTACGGAAACCCCTCAACGAAGAAGCAGGAGGCGACGAGGGTTTACCAGTGCTCGACTTACCTTTGTCAGACGAAACCCTAACATTACTACTACGGTGCAACGACACCTCCTCCTCTTCATACGACTCCTTGACGTTCAAATAGAGGAAAAATTGATAAATCCTTCTGACATTAGGGTTCCTACGGAGAACTTATAGTACAAATCAGCAGACAGAAAGAAGAGGTCCCGAAAGACCCTGTTTTGAAGAACGATGGAATAAGGGGTGAAATCTTCTATGACAGGAGAGTAAAGGTTGACGGAAACGAAGCCGATCAACCTAGCTCAGATAAACTCCCTTGGAAAGGCACACGTTGGGCCCGAAATCTCTATGCTAGGGGGAGAATCCAGCTTAAAAATAGCAGAAAGAATAGCCAGGAAACAAGGACGTACCTAAAGGGAATGGGTTCTAGGAGAATGACGAAAAGATTGATGAAGAAAATCCTCACAGAACAAATCACCTGGGTTGATTCGAACGTTTCTCTGCTTAAGGTTGATTGGAGCAAGAAGACGCTTAAACGCTGAGCATCAATCCCAAGAAACACTCCTTAATCTTCGATGTCCACCTCTAAGCACCAGAAGAACAGGGATCTCGACACCTGTCCCACAATGTGACTTATGCGTTTAAAATCCTCAACAAAAGAAAAAGAGCAGTAACCGCCATTTAGGTCTGACCAATGTTCCCCACCTCCAGGGAAGAGCTGGAGCTTGAAAACAAGGGAGTACCTGATAAGTAGGATAGACCTAAGGAGCTCAGCACTGCGAGAACTACAGACCTGTGGAGTGTAAGCTAGCCTTACCAGAACTTCTCTAGGAGCCTACCTGGAACAAAGTCAGGATTTTCCAGCTCCGTCCTTCAGAAGAAGTTGGCAAAAGGTCCAAGGACCAGCTCCGGCCCATAGCTATAACGAGAAGGATAATATCACACGGAATATACTTATTCCAAGATGCCAAGCCGGGAAACCCAAATCCTAAGGGATAAAGGAAAGCCAACGGTAAGATAAGCATAAAATTGCCAATGATATACATGATCAAAGACGGGTAAAGATTCCTAGCTAAGGCAGGATGCCCATAGATTCCTAGCTAAGGCAGGACTCCACATTTCTCAAAGAGGTAATCCGGAATCTACGAGATACAGTCCGACAAGAACTCAACCTCCTATCAAAATGCCTATAAATATGACGGTAGAACTCCAATAAAAGGTACAAAACACATAAACGGAGAATCTGAATTCTCTCACCAGATAGCAAGTACTCTACTGACTTAGGCATCATGTAACGCCCCGAATTTTGGGTACGTTAAATAAAACATTTTATTATAAAAACGAAGCGAGTCCAGCTCGTTATTACATCATAAATCTTACAAAAGTACTTTTATTTACAAAACAAAGGGATGTAGGGTTCCTAACTACAATTCTTCCTGCTTCTCCAGCTCCTCAGCTCCGAACACCTCCAAGGTGAATAGTTCGTCCTGCTCATTTATGAAGTCTGACACATTATACCGGCGTCGCCACCAATATAATATGCCAGGGTCACCAAAAGGTAACACCGTGAGCTACAACGCTCAATAGGAAATCCTTACCCGCTAACCCATAGCTTACCAACAAATGATCGTAAAAAAGCACATAAATGACGATAATACGTCCACATTCACTATCTAACGTTGGTGTCCAAGATTTCCCGATTTCTCCTACGCGACTCGTCGTAGACCGTGTCAACGTTTTCCACTTACAAAACCATTTTTCAAAATCCTTTGCATTGGCTCCGTACCGCGGATAACCAAGCCTTTCAAAATCATTTGACATTGGCTCCGTACCGCAGATAACCAAGCCACACACACACACCCTTTCAAAATCATTTGGCATTGGCTCCGTATCGCGGATAACCAAGCCACACACCCAACCTCGGTTCCGCCGCGCCGGGTTCCCGAGTATCCTCACAATGGTTCCGCCGCGCCGGGTTCCCATTGGCACACAATTGCATTGGCTCCTCTCCGCGGATAACCAAGCTATACCTCACCATGGTTCCGCCGGTCCGGGATCCCATGGGAACGCACACACACAACCTCACAATGGTTCCGCTATTCCGGATTCCCATTGGAACACACACACACACATAATGCCCTCGAAATGGTCACTATGTAGTTTCTAAGATATCTTCTTTTTCGGAAAACACATTTTCCTTGTCAACCACACCCTAGGTGTCATGTTTCTACTTTCTTGGTTCTCGTGTCTCATTAGCATGCATAGACTCCGAGGCAGGACTTTTCACATAAACAATCAAACTCAAATCAACGATTAAAGCATAACGCCACATGTTCGGACGCCCTTGGAGTGATAAATCACTTATGCTTTATCGTGTCACAAGTGATACAAGCAATTCATATATTCAAGTTCATAACTTTCCGAAAGATCAAAATACGAGTACTTGAAATTAAAAGTAAATAAAGATCACTTTCTTTGAAACGGAAGATAACGAGATTTTACATATACATAGGGATAGGGTAAGAAATATCCTACCTTGATCCGAAACTAGTCGGGGCCGAATAAGCAAGTTGGAAGATCCTACGGGTGGTGAATACTCCAAATCTGGACCGAACTTCGGACGGCAGTAACTCGGTCAATCTTTGGCCGAATAGAGTCATTCTTGGGTTGAAATCGAAGATCTCGAAACCCTCTACAACTCTCGTGAAGGAAGTTGCTCCTAAAAACGACCCTAGGTTGGAGAAAAATGGTGATGAAGGAGAAGACAGTAAGCTGTCTGGAAATGAAAATCCAGAATTTTCACTGAACTTCGGATGACAATATCTTGGTCATTTCTTGACCGATTGGGGTGATTCTTGAGCCTTACTTGAAGCTCTCGAAGTGCTCTACAACTTTCCTGAAGGAAGTTGGATCTAAAAACTACTCTAAGAAGGAGAAAACTGGGGATTTTTGAAGGGCAGTAGGCTGCCATGAACTGAAATCCGAGATTTCTAGAGAGAAGGAAGAGCAAATGCTTTGAAGGTGTGAGTTCAAAGCATGAAAATGGCCTTCTATTTATAGGCAAGAGCTTGGCCCTCTCCTCTCTCTCTCTCTAAGTCTCTCCTTGACACTTGGCAAGAGATCATGGAAGATCAAAGGCAATCCTAGGCTTGCATGGCTACTTTGTCCTTCTTGGAAGACTTGGTGGGCAAGAAGAGTGTGAACAAGATTAAACAATTGGTATTTGTACAAGAAGTACCATGGAAGAATATATTCTTTGGCTAGGAAGAATATTTCCAAGGATTTGAAGTACAAGAAAGATCAATGCCAAGGTACTACTTTCTCTCTTTCTTCCTTCCTTCCTTTCTCTCTCTCCCTCTCTCTCCTAGCCGAATCTCTCTCCTCTCTCTCTCCCATTCGGCTCTCTCTCTCTCTCTCTCCTCTCTTGCTTCCTCAAGGTACATATATATGTACATATATTGCAAGCATACAATTAAACTATATGTACTTTAGTACTTTAAGGTCAAAAATAGATTTAAGGCTAGGATTTTCTTTTATACTACCAATAAACACATGGTACTTTTAGGCATTAGTTTATCCATCAAAGTACTTAAATAATATATGTACAAGGTACCCTAGTACTTTGGAAGATCAAAGCCCTAATAGAAAATTAAGATAAGGTACTTTAGGAATCTTGGTACCATGTACCTTCCTAACAAAAAGGTTGTGCTTTCACACATGGTTTAAAGAAAAGTATTAAACTAGTTAAACACCATGGTACTTTGAAAGATCAACTCTATTATCCAATGGGTAATAAAATCCCTAACTTCTATTATCCAATGGATAATAGTTGCTAGGGTAATTATATAGTAAACTAATCAAAAATGTCCATTTTTTAAAAGATAAAAGTACTTAGCCAAGTATACTTTTATTATAAACAATTGGGATTCTTTTATCCAATGGATAATAATTCCCCTAATATTTATTGTCCAATGGACAAAGAATAAAACCAAAATTTTTAAAAGAAAAAGAATAATCAATTTCTTTGACTAGGGTTTGAAAGGTTCAAAAGGTTCAAAGTGTCCAAGGGGGGCAAAACGGTCATTTTGCGGTTAGGGAAAAGTAACTAGATAGCTTCCTAGCTTAGTTTCTCCAACCGGGTGGTTAGAAGCTAACTAGGCTTGCTAAGTAGGCCAAAGCGCAAAGAAATCAAAATTGAAGGGCAAAAACGTAATTATGACAAACTTCAAGAATTTAAGGAAATTCACGCAATAACAACAAGATTTTTATTCGTTAAAAATCGGGGTTGTTACACATCAGAGGGTGGTTGGCACGCCACCACACCAGTGACTCTAGCTCTTGCTTTGTTTTGCAGGTTCAGGTCGGAACCGACGACAAAGCTGATTCATCAAAAGTATTTCTAAATCTATCATTATTTTCTTTCAAAGATTTTGGTCGGGTAGGTGTTGGACAATTCAAATGAATGTTAGGCAGGTGAACATATATAACTCTTTCCGTCTCAAAAAGGAAGTCCAAATCACTACTCACACCTCTCAAAAAATTGCCTATATATATTTTTTAATGTATAATATTTTCTTAAATATACAATATGGATCTCGTTTGATATCTCACTTAATTTTAGTGAATAGAATTTTCAAAATCATAACAAAAATTATAAATAATAAAATATATATAGGCAATTTTTTGAGAGGTGTGAATATTAATTTTGGACTTCCTTTTTGGGACAACGGAGTATAATTTTGACATTTTTGAGTACTCAAAACATGGGCAGATCGTTGGGCTCATCCGCCTTTCGGTCTGTCCTTAGATGTCATGATGCAACTCAACATTTTATTGCTTGGATTGGCATCGATCTCTCTCACAGGGTGTTTACTCGTGATCTAATAGGCCTTGGTTTTTTTTTTAATAGGCAACAACATTTTATTAAAAACTCAACAATGGCCGGGTACATCGAGAAGGAGACCAAGTACAAGCCACAGAGATTGAGGTAGTACAATAAAAGGCCATGGGAGAAGCAAAAAGAAAAAGAAAAAATTACAGCCAATGGAATATTGAATGAGTCCAAAACCAGAGTAGCCAATTGTGCCAGAGAAGCATTCCAATTGAACCACTCTTGAGGGCATAGGCCTGACAACGACTGAATCCAGCATCGAGCACCATATAGGCAATCGCAAAATTCCTCCATAACCAGCAATATTCCACAGCCAGCAACACTTGACAGGGTAGGTCTAGGCCTTGGTTGGTCCTTGCTGCCTGGTGTGGATTTGCTTTGGTAGCCGTTTGTTTCTAGTTTTGTGGGCCCTTTGCCTGTACGAGGCTTTTTTCAAAATATGTAATTCTATATCACTTTGGCAGGGAGTCCAAGAATCAAAAGCTTCCCTTCAAAAAAAGTAGTAGCATCATTAAGTACTGATAACTACTATGTGGGAGTCCGGCCGAGATCAAAACAAATGGACAAATATCAAGGGCCCTGATGACTATGGAAACATGAAGCAAAACACATTCAGACTCTCTTAGCTAATGCTCGACAGAAGCCTTCGGCTTTGGAGTAAAATTTTGAGGAGTTTATTTTTTTTCTTATTTTTGTGGCATCCTCTTCAATTCGACTGTGTTTCAAAGGTAATATTCCAAATGCAACTAGTATTTGTTTATCTTGCTCTTTCATGTGTAGCTTTATTTTTCTTTTGATATTTCGCCAATTTTTCTTGTATATTAATTTTACATTTATTTTTTAAGAGTGTGGTTTACTATGCAGATATTTATCAAGATGGATCGTGAGAACATAGACCCTAATGTGAATCGAAAAAGACAAATTCCTAAATTTTGAGACGACCAAAATGATCGACCAAACAAACTAGCAAATTAAAGAAGCTTGCCGTGTTGGATCGTGCATTCTTTTCTTTTTTCTTTTTTGATAGGCAATAAAAATTTTACTAAGAAAACTTGACAAATGGTACATCAAGTTTGAGGAGGGGAGAGAAATCCAACCATGGGTTGGATGAAAAGAAAAAAACCCAGTAAACCGAGATCCAAAACCTTAGGGGCATAGCCCGAACAGCCATGAGGCCTCCCCTTTGCACGCCAAATGCCAGATCGTGCATTCTACGTGATAAGAAGTTGGCCTGTAGAACAACACCAACCACCCCATAGCTAGTTAATTAGCAGCTTCATGATTTTGTACTATCATTTTCTCTCTCATCTTTTTGCTATTTTTTTTATTACACATCTTGATATGTTTTGGTCAAACCGATGACAATGAACGAACAAATGCAAACCAAATCAAAGAAATGGTGCGAAAGAGGCTCACAGTGTAAAGATGGCCCATCAAAATAATAGCAACCACTCCATAGGTAATTGTCATCTTTCCGACTTTGTTTACAAATTTCTTATTTTCTTATCATGCCATTTATTAATATCCAACCAAGTTACACAAATTTTCTTACTCTCGTGTATTTTATGGTACCAAGTTATAAAAAAAAATTCTCCTTTTTTCGGTCATTTTATAAGTTGTATTATTTCAATTGTTTATATAATTATGTTAATATTATTCATTATTCGCTTGCAATAATAAAGGCACATAATCTGGTGAATCCATATATTTTATTCGCATGCAATTCACATCCGTTCTTTTGATCCTCTTTTTGAAGCGGAGTTGGCCAATTATAGTGGAGTTGCTATTTGTCAAATGAATCGAACACCCTAACTTTAATATACCATATATGTAAGTATTTGCGCCACTATATATATGAGCACATTCGCCAATTGGATACCTTGAGCCCAACTCAACTTTGGACACCATTCAACCTCGAAATTGGATCTTGATATTTGAAATATAATTGTAGTTTTCAAAAGAAATCCATGAAATTATTTGGGAAATTTTCTGATTTTGACCAATTCACATCTTATTCCCTCTCACATTTGGTTGGTACTATGCTTTGTGACAATTTACAAAGCCAAGATATTGTTCGGTTTTTCATAATATATGCTTTGTGACACTTTTATATATGTTCGTTTTTCGTAACATACATATACATATATGTATATATATGTATATATCGGGGCAGTTCAAGCGACAAAAAAAACTCCTCAAATCTCAATCTCATAGCTCTTGATCAAATTTTTATGATCCGAACCGTTCAATGTGTACAGAATGTGATTTTAAGGGTGCCCTCAAGAAATTAGCAAAACATATGACTGGGAAGGTTTATTTGGAGCAGTTTTTAATTGAACCGTTCATTAAATATAAGTTAAAAACTGCTCAGATCAAGCCTTTTCCGATCATTGTTTTTGCTAATTTCAAGCGGCTACCTTTAAAATCATATTTTGATCACATTGAGTGGCTCGAATCATCAAAATTTGGTCGGGAACTATGAGAAATTTTTTTAGGTGTATAATTAGTTGTCCCTGGAACTGCCCCGTATATATATACACACACACACACACACACGTAACACTCACTACAAGAAATTTTGTATTCAGAGACGAATTAATTCGTCACAAAATGCATGTATTTTTGTTGCCAATAGTATAGGTGACGAAAATTAGTTTGTCACTTATAGGTTGTCTCCAAAAGTCATTTGGTCACAAAAATCTTGTTTCGTCACTTATAGTAACTTTTGGTGACGAAAATTTTCCTCTCCAAAGGTGACCCATTGGAGATGAAATTGTTCGTCGCCAATTTAAGTAAACCAATGACGAAATAGTAACTTTTAGCGACAAAAAAATTCCTCGTCAAAGGTCACCCATTGGAGACGAAATTGTTCATCGCTAATATAAGTAATCAGCGACGAAAATAGTAACATTTGGCAACGAAAACTTTTGTCGCTAACACCCAATCCACTTCTAAAGTTCCTAACACCTCTAGTCCACTAAAAATTTCAATGACGAAAATAACTTATATAAAAGAAACAAGGGCCTTGTTTGGCTACTACAAAAAATACATTTTTTCATTTTTTTCGATCTTATTACAACCACATAACCACCACCACCACCACCACCACCATAATGACCACCACCACGTCGCCGCCACCACCACCACCACCACCACCACGACGCCCCCACCACCACCTCCATCACCACCACCACCACCACTCAATCACCATCACCACCACCAACACCACCACCGGCACCTCCACCACCACTACGCCCCCACCACCATCTCCACTACCAATCCGCTGCCGCTGTCGCTGCCGCTACCACCACCACCACGCTGCCGCCACGACCACCACCATAATGCCGCCACCTCCACCGCAATCACCCCACCACCACCCACCCACCACCACCATCACCACCGCTATCATTCCACCACCACGCCGCCACAACAACCACCATCACCACAACGCCGCCACCTCCACCACAATTACCACCACCATCGCCACCGCTATCACTCTACCACCACGCCGTCACAACCACCACCACTACCACAACACCGCCACCTCCACCACAATTACCACCACCACTAAGCGATCACCACAACCACCACCACCACCACCACCACTCCATCATAACCACCGCCGTCGCCATCACTCGACCACCACCAGCGAAATGACAACCACCACGCCACCACCACAACCACCACCACTCCACCACCACCATGCCGCCGCCACCACGCCGCCGCCACCACCACCACCACTACTCCACCATCACCAACACCACCACCACCACGCTGCCACCATCACTCCACCACCACCACTTCTTCTGTGGTAATTCACCTTCCTTCTAGGTCACACTTTCTTTTCTGATGTCTCATTGGCGTTAGTGTTTTAAGAAAATAATTTGCAGTCTAAAAGTGTAAATTTGCAGTTTAAATTTTCATTGGTGTTAGTGTTTATTCAATAATTTGAAATCTAAATTTGTGTGTAGACTACAAATTTACACTTTCAGATTGCAAAGTTTATGAAAGTGTATTTATTTGCAGTCTAAATTTTCTCAGGCATTGGTGTTCAATTAACAAATTTGCGGTCTAAAAGGACAAATTTGCAGTCTAAATTTTCATTGGCGTTAGTGTTCAATTAATAATTTGTAGTCTAAATTTTTGTCTAAACTGCAAATTTGCACTTTTAGATTGCAAAGTTTACGAAAGTGCCTTTATTTGCAGTTTAAATTATTTCTGGCAATGGTGTTCATTTAACAAATTAGCAGTCTAAAAGTGAAAATTTGCAGTCTAAATTCTCATTGGCATTATGTTCATATAATAATTTGCATTCTAAATTTTTGTGTAGACTGCAAATTTACACTTTTCGATGACAAAGTTTACGAAAGTGCCTTTATTTGTATTCTAAAAGTGCAAACTTGCAGTCTAAATTTTCTCTTTGCAGTCTAAACTCTCATTGGCGCTAGTGCTCATTTAATTATTTGCAATCAAAATTTATGTGTAGACTGCAAATTTGCACTTTTAGACTGCAAAGTTTATGAAAGTGCCTTTATTTGCTGTCTAAAAGTATAAATTTGCAGTCTAAATTTTTTTTGGCATTGGTGTTCAATCAACAAATTTGCAATCTAAAAAGAGCAAATTTGTAGTCTAAATTCTCATTAGCGTTAGTGCTTGTTTAATAATTTGCAGTCTAAATTTTTGTGTCATTAGCGTTAGTGTTCGTTAAATAATTTGCAGTTTAAATTTTTAGACTGCAAAGTTTATGAAAGTGCGTTTATTGGCAATCTAAATTTTTTCTGGGATTGGTGTTCATTTAACAAATTTGTAGTCTAAAAGTGAAAATTTACAGTCTAAATTCTCATTGGCTTTTGTTTTCATTTAATAATTTGCAGTTTAAATTTTTGTGTAGACTGTAAATTTACACTTTTAGACCGCAAAGTTTACGAAAGTGCCTTTATTTGCAGTCTAAAATTCAAATTTGCAGTCTAAATTTTCTCTGGCGTTGGTGTTTAAAGAACAAATTTACAGTCTAAAAGTGCAAATTTGCAGTCTAAATTGTCATAGGCGTTAGTGTTCTTTTAATAATTTGCAGTCTAAATGTATAATGAAAAGTATGTATAGTGCAATTGGTCATTGTGGTGGTGGCGTGGTGGTGGAGGTGATGGTGGGGCGGGGCGGGGTGGTGGTGGTGGTTGTGGTGGAGGTTGCGTCATTGTGGTGGTGGCGGTGGCGGTGGCGGCGGCGACGTGATGGTTGAGGTGGTGGCGGGGGCGCGATGGTGATAGAGGTGGTGGGAGTGGTGAAGCCGTGGTGGTGGTAGAGATGGTGGTGGGGGCGTGGCAGTGGTGGTGGAGTGGTGGTGGTGGCACCGTTATGGTGGTGGTAGAGGCGGTGGAGGTGGTGACGTCGTTGTGGTGGTGGTAGCGGCGTGGTGATGGTGGTGGTGGGGGCGTGGTGGCGGTTGAGGTGGTAGGGGTAGTGGTGGCATCGTCGTGGTGGTGGTGGTGGTGATGGAGAGTGGTGGGTGGGGGTGGTGGAGGTGGTGGTGATGGAGTGGTGGTGGTAATTATAGTGGAGGTTGCGACAATGTGGTGGTGGTGGCAGCGTGGTGGTTGAAGGGGTGGTGAGCGCGTGGTGGTGGTGGTGGGGTTGGGGGCATGGTGGTGGTGGTGGCGTCGTGGTGGTGGGGTTGGGGGCATGGTGGTGGTGGTGGTGGTGGCGGCGGCGGTGGTGGTGGAGTGGTGGCGGCGGTGGTGCTGGTGATGGAGTAGTGGTGGTGGTGTGGATGGTGGTTAGGGCGGCATTGTGGTGGCGGTGGGGGTGGTGTATTGGTTGTGGTGGAGGTGGTGGAGCGGTGGTGGCGGCATCGTGGTGGAGGTGGAGGTGGTGGTGGTAATTGCGGTGGAGGTTGCGGCATTGTTGTGGTGGTGGTACGTGGTGGCGGCGGCGGCGACATAGTGGTTGAGGTGGTGGTGGGGGTGGCGTTTTGGTGGTTGGTGGTGGTGGGGGCATGGTGGTGGTGGTGGAGCGGTGGTGGTTGCATCGTGGTGGTAGTGGTGGTTATGGTTGTGGTGGCGGCGTGGTGGTGGTAATTATGGTGGAGGTTGCAGCGTTGTGGTGGTGGCGGTGGCGGTGTGATGGTTGAGGTGGTCTTGGGATGTGTTGGTGGCTGTGGTGGTGGTGGTGGTGTGGTGGTTGTGGTGGGGTGGTGGTGGTGATGGTGGAGATGGTGGTGGCGGCGGCGGCGGCGGTAGTGGTGGTGGTAGTGTAAAGTTTAATGAAGGGACAATTTTGTCTTGTCAAAAAATAAAGTGGACTTGAGACTTTAAAAAAAGTAATGGGCTGGACTAGAGATGTTTTGGAAATATGAGGTGGATTGGATATGTTACAAAATTCTATAATGGACCTTACAACAATTCTTTAAAAAATAATCCCACTTTGTTGCATTTCCTGGGTTCCAAACCCAAGTCTTTTGGCAACCCAACCCTTTGCGCGCAATCCTTCGACCAACTACTCCATACAAACTTTACGGTATATATTTGAAATATCTAATATATAACATATTATATATATATATACATATATATGTTTAACGTTAAAATAAATTTTTCCCTGATTAAAAAAAATTGGTCCTTAGTTTTTAGCAAATAAAGTTGCTTTACAATACAACCAGTAAGACAACTCATGACAACTTTAGTGCTATTTTAGGTCTTGGTGATTAATCAATGATATAGAAAAATATGAGAGAAATAAAATTATGTATGTATATTTCAACTTATATAATTAAGTGATCAATCAATTATTCACTTTAACAAATACAAGTGCTTTTTATTCTCCATTTCCCAACCCAAATAGAAATGGAAGAAAACTTCATTCTATTTGCTTTCCTGATTTTTCCAGTTTTCTTTTTCTTTTTCCCTTCGCCTCTATGAACCAAAAACATTTTTCTGGCAGTTACATTTCACTTACCCTCAATTATTCTCAATTTTAGCGGTTGCGTTCTTCCCGTATCATCTTTGTCACGAACTATATATGTATATCACTTTCCTTTATTAGTGTTTCAAAAAATTCGTAGTTGTTGAATTATTGTCTTACACGAGGGCTTTAATTCTCAATTCACACTGCTTTTGATGACTTTGACATGTTTATTTTTTCTATATAACCTTAAAAAGCAGTTTACTTGCAGAGTTGTGCATGATTTAAATTCCCTCAAATGAAAATCATAAACCCAAAACAAAAAGGTTGCAAAATACCAACTTGCATGGTCGGTAAAAGCTCAAATTAGCATTGTCCTTTAGCTTTTGGTTATTTGAAAGGCAAAATGCAGCTGTTGAAATTTGACCGGGGAAAACAAAAACAAAAACAAAGTTTAATTCCTTACTTGTTCACTAGAACTAATGCTACCCTTTCATAATTCACACCAAAATGCATCAGAAAGAGTGGCAAAGGGGTAAGAATAATAAATGAGTGGGCCCACGTACTTCAATTTTTCAGTCCATTATCCACTTAATACAGTACTTTTGGAAAGTGGAGAGAGTGGATAAAGTATTTTGTGCGATGTGCCGTCATCCGCGGTTTTACGGTTACACTCATGCTTCGCCGTGTATGCATGCATGAGATCGGGCCAAGGCCGAATTGGCAACGTTGAGTGGTCGGCCGGCTCAGTTTCGGGCCCATCTCAATATCGACAGGACTGAGCATGAGTAAGACCACGACACACCATATAAGCATGTCATATGGTGTCGCGCTTACTGTTACACCAAATACTTTCATACTTTTCCGAGAGATCGAGAGACGGAGCCTGCCTAGCTACCTTGAGGTACTGATGCCAGTAGAGGAAAAGTACCTCTTTCAACCATAGCCTCGTCCCACTTCCACTATTGGCAAGGTTTGTCTATATACCCACTCAAAGAAGAACCGTGCTAATGACACAAATTATTGGGCACAGATTTTTTGTGGGGTCTACTTTTGGGTCTCAGACAAAATATCTGAACCGTTCATTAATCTTAAAATATTTTCTTGAGAGACCTCGTAAAAAATTAGCTCGATAGGATACATGTAAGTGGTTGATCCAATCTCACAACTTTTCATTCAGAATTCCGGATGAATGTAAAGTTGAAAGATTGAATCAAGCACTTACATGTATCCTATCGAGCTAATTTTCTACGGAGTCCCTCAAAAAAATATTTTAAAATTAATGAACGGATCGAATTATACATGTGGGACCCAAAAGTGAGCCCCACAAAAAACTAAACTGTGCACATATCTTTACATAATAGTTTGTGTTGACAGTGTTTCCGCTCAAAGAAATAGAGGGGATGGGATTTAGACGGATGGACACAAATTTGATCAAGTTGGAGGCCCCTGTTCGGAAATCTTTTCTTGGTGGGGTGTAACATAAATGTCCTCATCATTTCTTTTCAAGAATCCATTTGGTGCTCTTGTAATATCTCACTTGGCATTGATCCATGATCAGTGACAAATTAAATGTGAGAACCCACTTATGAATGATGAAGAGTCCCACATCGGGAAATTATAATAGGTTCAAATGGTATATATGGCAAGATCCTTCATCTACTAATAATTTGAAATTAATTTTTTGAAACACGTGGTTAGACAAATAATTAGCAGGTTGGTTGGGATGGGTCGTTGCATTAAATAATAACACAGATCGTATATCAATTTTATTTAGAAGTGCCAAAATTGACAATTGACGTTATCAATTTTTCCAGCCTCTCTATTTTTTTGTTTATCATTGTGCTGTAAAGAGGAACAACTAGCAGCTGCCACAAGTCGTGGCGGCCTTGAGATTGTCGTACTGTTAGATGTAGCGGCTACTAGTTTTTGTCACAACCGCGAAATAGTCCGTGTAGACCACTAGATCTTTTGGTGGCCGCCATATCCTTTCTCGTCAAAAAGTTTTTGTGTGTTTTCTATTTGTTTATGTGAGTTAGTACTGAAAATCAATTCAGTACTGACTCACAGTATGATTTTCATAAATCGGATTAAATGTACGTACAACCCATGTAAGAGCATCTGCATTGGCCTCACCAAATTTTGGACCAAATTAATCTTCAAAACCCACTTTTTTATTTTAGCTAGTCACTTTTACATAATTACGTAAAATCAGGCTCTTTACTCTCACTCTCTACTCAATTAAATATTCAAACTTATCCCATTAAATATTCATATCCATCCCAAAAGAGGAGAGAGAGGGGGGGAGAAATAATAAAATAAAGAGAAGTGAGTGAATAGTGGCTAGTTTAATTAAACCAGTGACTATAGCAAAGTTATAAATTTTTCATAATAAAGAGCCAAGTATTGAGTCTGATACAGCCATATTTATGTGTTTTGCTTGTTATTTTGGTTTAAAGAGTGGAGTAGCAATCCTGGTGTGAATGCTCTAAGGGGTTACTTTGAAAAGCTAGATGCATGTATTCAAATTTGACTCCTTTCAAGGTAAACTTACCCTAAAGATGGAGGTTTTTGGAGTGAATGAAGTTAAAGAACCACTTGTTTGAAAAGCACAGCTTTCAATACTAGTTCCAATTAGCTAGCAAGCAAGACAACACGTCGGTCTATTCTTCTAAGTTTGTCCCTTGCCTTTTTTTCCAATCCTGTCCTATAAGAACACTTTAGTGGATGGAAAGTACCATCAATCCATCAACCCACTTGATGATATGTACTTGATCTTTCATAGCCAATTCGGTGATCACTGTGGATCATGAGAACTACTCGTCGCTATAAGTACTAGAATTGACCTGTTCGTTTAAGTGTTTTGAATTTTTTATTATTATCATTATTTTATTTTTCTCTAATTATTACTTTCATTTTTTCCTCTATCTCTCTCCAATTATTACCCATATTTTCAATCATTACTCTATTTTTCTCTACACTCATTATCTACAAATTCAAATCCAAAATCCCAAAACAAACGGAGTCCACTAGCATGTGATCAACTTGATGGTTCAATTTTTATTCTTATTTTTGTTTTAAATTTCTAGATCATGTTTTAATTGTCCATGTTTTTAGAAAAGAAATTGAGTAAATTACACTAAGCCCCCCTCAACTAACCCGTATTTTTACTTAACCCCCTCAGACTTCAAAACCCGACATCGTGTACCCTCTAACTATCCAGAGTTGACACTTAACACCCTTCTGTTAGGTCCCTGTCCATATGGCAAACAAAAAAAGACAGTCAGCTTAAATGGGGTGTTTGGATCGAGCACCTACGCACGTCGAATGCCGTTGATTCCCGCGTTGGCCCACTTGGTTTTTTTTTTAAAATTTTTTGAAAGGCTCGGATCGGCCATCTGGTGGCCGTCGGTGCATTTTCCCTACGATACCATCGGTACCAATATCATTTTCATTAATTTTTGGCTTTAGGGCTTTCGTACAACCAAATATCTTAGGGCTAATCAACGAGAGCCCTAAAGCAAAAAATTAACGAAAATGATATTGGTACCAATGGTACCGTAGGGAAAATGCACTGATGGCCACCGGACGGCCGATCCGAGCCGTCCAAAAATTTAAAAAAAAAAACCGAGTGGGCTTACGCGGGAATCAACGGCATCCGACGTGCGTAGGTGCTCAATCCAAACACTCCATTTAAGCTGACTGCCTTTTTCCGTTTGCCATATGGACGGAGACCTAACAGAAGGGTGTTAAATGTCAATTCTGGATAGTTAGATGGTGTACGATGTCGGGTTTTGTAGTCCGAGGGGATGAAGTAAAAATGCATATTAGTTGAGGGGGGCTTAGTGTAATTTACTCAAAGAAATTTTATTCATTTATTAAATCTCGACACTTTCATAATAGAAACCTAAGGCCATGTTTGTTTTGTACTGTTTCTTAGACATGAGAGGATACATAAGCCATTCTTCTTTTTTTTTATCGGCCATAAAATTTATTATTAAGAAAACTTAAATTATTAAGAAAACTTGACAAATGGTACATCAAGTTGGGAGAGAGGGAGGAGAATTCAATCAATCATTGGATAAAAACTCAAACACCCAATGGGCCAAGCCCAAAACACCTAAATGAGCAAAGTCCATACATAAAATGGGCCAAGCCCAACCTAAGAAACCCTAAACCAAGAGCAAACAACATTAGATAACCGCCGCCACAGAGACATCGATAGCCTCAAACCTGCAGGTGACCCACCAACATCAAACACCATAAACGTTTCAGTCACGTGCTTGCTGGACCCTAAGTGTGTGTGTCGTAGAAGTGGGCACCCAAAGCGTAGGACTAGGTCGGCTCTAGCTAAGGCTACAAACAAACCGCGCAGCTCGCGAGCTTGGCTCGGCTTAGCTCATTAAAGCTTGGTTTGGCTCGGCTCGGCTCGTTCAGTAAACGAGCCGAGCTCGAGCTCGAGTTTTCAGCTCGTTTGACAAAAGTCCGACTCATTAAGGGTGGCTCGACTCAATTAAAGAGGCTCGTTTGGTAAATGACTCAGCTTGGCTCGATAAGGGCTCAACTCATTAAGGCTCGAGCCGAGGTCAAGCTTGAATTTTGGGCTCGTTTAGTAAATGAGCTGAGCTCAAGCTCGACATAGCTCAGCTCGGCTCGTATACAGCCTTAGTTCTAGCATGATACTCGATAAGACCGAAATCGAATCCACAGAGAGCCAATGTAGCTAGGCCCGGAGGTTTGTTTTACGTAGGGTTTTAGCGTTAGGACCGTCAACCCTTGAGTTTGATTTAAGGGTCGAATTCTCTCTTTACCTCCTAATTAGACTTGAAAATGAAGTTTGACTAGAAATTAAGGCGGGCAAGGTCTAGGGATTAACCAACATCCAAGACTTAGGTTAGTATACTCTTCACATCAATAACTTAATTGAAAGACACGGCCAGGGTTCTCAACCAGAAAATTTGACAGTAAAATTATTTTACTTTTAAAGATGTGCTTTACATAGGAAGAAGTTCTTTGAAACATTTTGGCAAACACTTAGAGTGACAGCTCCAAACATTATATATATGTGGCAAGAGATCAAGTCATTTTTTTGGTACTTCAGAATAATATAAAACTAAACAAGCGAAGAGTTATGCATCAGATTTGGGAGCAAGTTTACAGACCCGAGAAAAAATAAAATAAGAAACCCAACTTAATCAAGAAATTGCCTTAAACTAAGGCGATCCCAAATCCAAAATTCCCTAAGCAAGAGTGGTTTGTCAATGAAACCACTAAAGTCTTCCTCATGTTCAGCTCTTATTCTTGCCACATGATCTGCGCATTGATTGGCCTCTCGATACATATATATATATATATATATATATATATATATATATATATATAGTCCCCTTCTCCTAAGGACCACCTTAACTTAATAAAATAAGGACCTCCCTTTCCTAATCGAATTTCGATGATCCGAGCCGCTCAATGTGTTCAGAACGTGATTTTAAGGGTACCCGCGAGAAATCAGCAAAAAAAAAGACCGGAAAGGGCTTCATTCGAGAAGTTTTTGTTTATTTTTTATCAAACGGTTCAAATAAAAAATGCTCGGACGAAGCCCTTCCCGGTCATTTTTTTTTGCCGATTTCACGCGGGTACCTTTAAAATCATGTTCTGAACACATTGAGCGGTTCGGATTATCGAAATTCGAACGGAAAATGGGGGAAATGGGGAGGTCCTTATTTTAACTAAAATAAGGACCTCCTTATTTGAAAATGACTGTATATATATATATATATATATATATGTGTGTGTGTGAGTTAAAGTCGGCTGTGTCCAGCTCAAAATAGCTTGTGCATCATTGATCATAGCCCTCTGGGGTGATTACTTAGAAAACCTTCATTGATCAGCTTCACATTAGCAGAAGCATCAGATTCAATGGTGATTCCTGATATGCTTTTCTCTAGGATTATAGTCAACCCTTTGCATATCCCCCAAATTTCTACTACCAAGTGCTTGCGACCCAATTATGTGCCGTAATAAGAATGCCCCAAGCGTAGGGCTAGGTCGGTTGACAGCATAATACCTGGAAGTCTAGGGTCGAATCCACAGGGGGCGCACCCATAACTTGATTGAAAATTTACTTTGCGTAGAGTTTAGCATTAAGGCCACTAACCAAAGTTTGGCGTTGAGATGGCCAACTGGGAGATTTAGTTAATGGCTACTTAACTTAACTACGACTTTTTAACTGGAGATTAAGTTAAAGGCTAGGCTTAGGGATAATCAACACCAATAACACAAAGGTAAACTTGATTCTTCTCTTTTTGACAAGGATGTTAAACATGGGTAGGGTTTTGAGACATTTTAACAAACACTTGGAAGAACATAGCTCTAAGCATCATACGTGGCAAGTGGTCTAACCCTTGCCTACATATGATCAAAGAGGTTAACACCTCCAAGTTTTAATACATAAAAATACCCTGAGCACGTGTTTAACCTATAAAATGAAGATTAATAAGAGAAGAATAAGAAATACCCTTGGTTACGGGATGTTAACTATCCCACAACCTAGCTTTACTAAACTACTCACACATATCAAAAGAAGACATGAAATGAGCAAGGGTAAAGACAAGATTAAAACTAAACACTGATAATATTCGAAATAAATACAAGATCCTCGAAGAAGAAAGAATTCTTTACAACTTTAATGAAGACGAAAAGTTTCGAAAGTAATTAAATCATACCTAAAATCCCTCCTTAAAACATGAATGAGGAGAGAGGTGAGAGCTCCTTTAATGGAGGTAGAGAGAAAGTCCAGGTAATGAATGCCCTAAAATCGGGCTAAGGCTGGTATATATAGCCCCTTTATAAAATAATTACTAAAATGCCATTAAAATGTTCACGCAGGGACAGGGGGATCGATCCCTGAAGAAACTAGATCTGGTGGCTGGGCTAGGGGATCGATCCCCGTGCTTGCTAGATTGTGCAGCCAGCTTTGCTACTATTCTTGGCCTTCGGGATGCTCCAAGTCTTCCTCCACTACTTTGGATACTTCGTTTGGGACTCGGAATGACTTCTCGAGGCTTTTCACGTGGATTTTCACGTGCTCAAGCACATCCGGATTCCTCTGGGGATTATTGGAAGCCTTGGAAATGCCCCTTTTTGCTCCAATTACCTATCGATCAATAAAAACGCACCTTGCGCGCAATATCAAACAAAAATGAGCAAATATGCATGCAAGTGTGGCAAAACGAAGGGAGATAAGCCCAAATATTTACACTATTTAGGGCTTATCACCAAGCTCGTCTTGCATACTGTCTTTCCATAGTAGCCCAAAATCCATTCTCCCTTGTCGTCTCTGAAGATACCTCCAAAACCAACCTTCCTATTGGATAGATACCAACACCCATCAGTGTTAAGCTTGATTTTTCCTGCACATGGAGGTAACTAGTGAATTAGCATAGGTCTTGTAGAGCCGTTATAAATAGGAGAATTAAAAGCCCATACATAATCAAAAAGATTAACAACCTTAAGATTTGTTCCATAAAAAAGAACTCTAAACATCTTTAACCAAACATTGATCATTTCATGAAAGAAGAGCAAAATCCACCTAAGTCATTTAGATTATGCAAACATGATTGAAAGAAACAATCATTAAACAAGTAGAGAGAGAGAGAGAGACGTGGACAAAATTAATTACAAATAAAAGCTAGATCTCTATCAATTAGAAGAGTATGTACAACATTAATGAAGACAATCTACCCCAACACCCTAGCAATCAACCTCCTTTGAAGAGAGATTGAGAGCTAGAAATGGGAGGGAGGTAGAGAGAGAAATGGAAAAATAGAAGATGATAAAAGATACCCTGAAATGTGCATAAAGGGGATATTTATATTCCCCTATTTAAGTTACAAAAGAAAAGAAAAATTGCAGAATTTGGGAATCTCTATCGTTAGGGACTAACCTCTTATCGGTAGGTCGTCTACGTGTACAAAATGATGATTTCTGGAACGAGTTTGTTCTGGTAGGTTTGATATCCCTATCGGTAGGTAGTTTGTCTTGGTTCCTAAGTGGACTGACTAGAGCAGGTTTGTTTCAGTAGGCTTCACATCCCTACCGGTAGACTTTTGGGTAGTTTTGCTCTTCAATTCCAGGCCATAGCTCCCATCAGCTTTCAAGACCTTATTTTCATTTTCTAACTTAAATAAAGACTATATATTATTTTAGTTTTCTTTACTTTAATTTATTTAATAACAATATGAAAGTACCCCTCATTTGGATCTAATGGCATTACAGAAAATCGAGATTCCAATCATATCAAAATGTCGACCCCCCACTTTTAGTGTAAAACAGAAAATTGCGGCTTTGTTTGGTTGGTAGTTTAGTTTAGTTTTGGTAATGGATGGAGAGAGAAATAGGGTAATGATTGAAGAGAGGAGTAATGATTAAAGAGAGATAGAGAGAGATGAGAAAATAATAATTGAAAAAATAGGGTAATAATTGGAGGAAGAAGTAGGGTAATGATTGGAAAACTAAACTAAAATGGGTACCGAACACAACCGCAACATATTTTTCTCTAAAAGTAATGGCTCGAAACAAGACCTTGCTCTTCGCATAAAATTGTGCAAAGTTGCAGTTGCTCTTAGAAAAATCCATGGATTAATTATTACTGCCATTCTAGATTTCGTAAATCGATACTTTTTCAGAAAGTCATTTTTCCATACTTAGTAAAATTTTAAGAGGCTGATAGGGTCTTTCTTGGTTCTTCGGGCTCTCGGGTACATGGACAATCGGGGTTACTTACTCACATGATCTACCTTAAAGCATAAAATACACACCTTACATATAATATCAGTCAAATCAAACCATTTGTGCATGTATGCGTGTGACAAAAATGAGAGAGACAAGCCCCTTTATTTACACTATTAAGGATTTATCACCGAGCATCCCCATACACTACCATAGCCACAATTGGCCATCACCACACGCCAAACCTACCACATAGTCTCCACCTTGTCGTTAAGCCATGTTCGCTTAAACAATAGGAGACCGTGTGAACCTTGCCACCACAAGCCGTCGGGATTGCACCTTGTCGTTAAGCCAACCGGTTACATCCAAGAGTGATAATCAATAGTCGATCGGCGAACCCGAAAGGAGCCAAAAACAGAGAAAGAGGGATGGTGACATAAGAAAGTGGTGGTGAAAAATATTGCAGCAAAATGCTAGGGAAAGGGGAGAAAGAAAAGAGAAGAGGGGAGAGGAAGAGGAAAGGAGAAAAGAGAATCATCCGGTGACCGCCGAAAAATCGTCATTTTGGTCCTCACAAATAGCCTGAGAAAGCAACCACCGAGATTCCATAACATCACTGGAAGCCGCCGATGACAAGAGAGAAGAGAAGAAGGGGAGGCAAAGACAGTGACAGAGAAAGAGAGGGGAGGAAGGGGGGCGAGGGGCAACAAAAACCCTAATCAGCTAGAAGAGGTGAGAGGCAGAGAGAGAGAAAGTAAAAATGCATTAACAATTGAGCAAAATTGAAAGTGTTGGGTTTATATAAGCCATTACTAGCTAGGTCTTAGAGCATCATTATTGAGTTTGGCCATTTTGATAAAGTTAAGTTAATTACTATGTTTGAAAACTATCAAAAATGGCATGTATGTTCAACAAGTGCAATGCCATCTTAATGTAAGAGCACCTCCAATAGCCTCAAGCAATAAATCACCAAATTGGTCAGGAAAAGTGTTGTTTTTCTACTTTCCTTAGCCACCAAATTCTTACACTTTTGATAAGCCCTCAATAGTGGAAATAAAAGGGCTTATCTCACTCATTTTTGTCACAATTATGTGCATATTATGGCTCAAATCTATAGATTTTGCGCAAGGTGCATGTTTTGATAGTTACAGGTAAATTGCGATAATAAGGCGAATTTGGCTGCCATGGATATGCCCCGGAAGTGCCCAAGTACCCAAGGCGTGCGTAGATCCATTGCCAAGCCCAAAAAATCATGAAAAGAAGTTTTGAAGCATACTTCGGATGCCCAAGGGTCAAGGAAAGTGAGAGAGACGCGAGATTTTACCACAGCAATTCATCTTCCAACCAACTGAGGGTATAATTGTCATATATTTTAATGTACAAATTATTTTTTATCCAAACCACTTGGGTTTGAAAGTAGACTCAACAAGCTTTCAAATGGTCCAAAGAATGCATAAATTCAAGTTTGGGAGTACTTGAAATGAGCCCGCAAAGTTGTGTAAAATCCAGAGAGCTATGAGGTATGGATACCTATTTTTGGGATATCAATACCAATTGCCTGTGCGAACCTTTGCAATGGCATTTTTGTAATTATCTTGTAAATGGGGTATATATACCACCCTTAGCCCATTTTTAGGGCATCCTCCATTTTTGAGACTTCTCTCTACCTCCCTCTCCTCCTCTCTTCTCTAGCTCTCCTACTCTCTTCAAAGGAGAACGATTGCTAAGGTTTTGAGGCTTTTTCCTTCCTTAATGTTGTAAGTATACTTGTGTTTCATTAACCTACCTTTTATTTCAAGTTTCATCCATGTTTTCATTTCTCTCTATGTTTTCCCTTGTGTTTACACCCACCATGGGTGAGTAGTGATGAAGGCTTGGTCATGGGGTGATTCTACCCAATGATTTAGGTAATATAAGGGCTTCTCTTAATTCTTGTACTTAATGTGGTTTGTGAACGGATTAAGTTCATTTTTATGTAACAAAACCTATGGTTGTGAACCTCTTTGATTATATGTAGGCAAGGACCCGATCTCTTGCCACATATAATGCTTGGAGCTACGTCACACTAAGTGTTTGCCAAAATGCCTCAAAGAACTTGTTGAGCTCTAACTTTGATCTAAACTTAGGGTTGTTAACTTCTTTGATTGTTTGTAGACAAGTCTATTTGGCACACACAATGCTTAGAATAATGGCACTCTATGTGTTTGATAAAATGCCTAAATGAGTTCCTTTCCATTTACAAACACTATTGTATGAGTTAAACTTTTTTTTTATGGCTAAATCTCCTGAGTGAGAGCAAGACTATGACTCTCACTTGAGTTATCAAAGAGAAGCATTATACGGCCTAAGTTATGGGTGGATTAATCCCTTAGACCTTGCCGCCTTTAATTTCTAGTCGAACTTCATTTTCAATCAAAATTAGGAGGTAGAGAGAAATTCCACCACTCAAAAGTTGGCCGTCTTAACACTAAATCCAAAGGTTGGCAGTCCTAACGCTAAAACCCCTTCGTAAATCAAACCTCCGGCCTAGCTCCATTGGCTCCCTGTGGATTCAACCTCGGACTTCCGAGTTTATTATGCTACAACCTACCTAGCCCTACGCTTGGGGTGCTCTTTACTACGACAAACTTTGATTGAGCAAGCAACTTCCCAATAGCCCAAGCAAATTCCTAACTCTCTACTTCTGTTCTTTTCATCGGCACCACCATTCAACCATATCCAGCAGGACCGGCACCATCATCTCCATAGCAACCAACACCACCACCACCAGCCACACACACACCTCTCTCTCTCTCTCTCTCTCTCAAACCCACAATTTAGTAGGAAACCCAAATCAAAATTAGGGTTTTACACAGGTATATACAGAAATCGATTCTACACAGAAATTAGTTCTACAAAGCAATCGATTATACAAAAAGAAAACCCCTGAAGAAATTACCTCATCACCATTGTCGAGTTCTTGGCCGGTATCTGGATTTGTCCTTCAACAACTACCCAGCACCACCACCACCACCAACATGAGAGAGAGAGAGAGAGAGAGAGAGAGAGAGAGAGAGTACAGTAACACGCCAAGACTGGCATGGTACTGTAGCGGAGGGGGTTTTGACGAGGTGGGAGACGAGGCTGGTGGGAGACGGTTTTGAAGGGTTTGGCTCGGGGAAGAGGCGAAATGGGGGAAGAGAGGAGTCTGTTGGAGATTCTTTAACTATAGAAATTGGGCACTTTTTGAAGGCAAAAGAAGTGCTAAAGGAACATCATTTGTTTGTCGAAAATCAAAAAAAGAGAAAGAAAACACAATTAAGGCCCTTTTTCTGGGTGCTAAACTTCTTTGTGACATTTTGGCAAGGTATATTTTTGTTATTTTCTTTTATAATTTAGTAAATTTGAGTTAAGTTTTTACACAAATATTAGAAAAGCAAGAATATGAAGAAATTTTGGAAAAAGATCATGTAAGACGACGAAAAAGGCTAAAGGGGCCACTTTCATGTTAAATTCGAAAGTTGTCACTTTGCACCTTATTATTTTAATTGGCACGTTTTAACCCTCAATCACATTTCAAGTTGAGTGTCAATGTCCCCCTTGTCGAAGACAACCGCTAGAAAGAGCAACTTTTTGGTCACATGTGAATCATGTGGCCTAATTTAAGGCCATAGAAGACTTACATACTTAGGCTGCATTCTTGCAAAATATTTGTAAGCTTTTTTCGGTATTTTTTTTTTTATATTTTACAACTTTTTGTTGAGCTTTTCATCGTAATTTTTGAACTTAGTCATCCGTCTCGACGAGAGGAACCAAAAAAGTATAAAAATTTGGACCAATGTTGAACAAACTTCATATAAGATAACACTTTAAACAAACAAAAAAAAGACAGCTGTTTAGATTTTTTTTGTCAATAGCAAACTTTTTTTCTCACAATTTTTTACTTTATAGACACCGCTCGTTGAGATGAATAATTAATCCAACAAATATTACACAAATCTAACGAAATTTCAGAAAAAATGAACAAAACATACCAAACGAAAAAACTAAATAAAAAAAAGGAGAATGGAGCCTTAATTTATTATCCTTACACCTTCTTACAAATATTTGAAACTTTTGTTTATTTCTACTCACCTTCCCTACTAATATGAGATTAAATTTTGCACTCGCCTTTTTATAATTCGCAGGCCTTTTGTACTTAATCATGCCAATTTACTTATTGAACTCGAAAAAAATCAAAAACGTGTGGTGAAAATAGATAAGGTGTTGAGCAGCATGCACGTGGAGGTATTCCAAAACTAGTTAACACTCCACAAGAAGGAAAGGAATAGGAGGTAAGCCATTGGTTGCTGGAAGAACAAAAGGAGTAAATGGGGTTGGCCCTTTTCCTTGTACTCTTGGATTACACATTTTTGGAAAGTTTTTCCTTTCCTCGCAATTATTCCCTTTTCGTTTTTCTGTAGCACAAACCCTTTCCAATTCCTCCTCCGCATTCCGTCGTGGCCCCGAGTCGATCTCATAATTATTCCTCCCAACTACATATTTCGATTCCCCAAACACCCCTACATTTCCAGCCAAATTACTGTGCTTGGCCCACAACCCGCTCGAAGCCTGCCCAGCCCGGCAGGATATTGCCCGGCCCGAGCCAATCCAACGGGTGGGCTAGCCCAGCCCGAAGTTTTTAGGGGCCAAGCTTGAGCCTATGAATTTTTACTCAGCTTGACTGTCGGTCCGACCCGTGAGCCTACCCGCGAGACCCACCCTCCAGGAATAATTCCCGCCCGTTTTCCAACGGGTTTTCTAGTCCATCCGAAGTTTTTAGGGGCCAAGCTTGAGCCTATGAATTTTTACTCAGCTTGTCTGTCGGCCCGACCCGTGAGCCTACCCGCGAGACCCACCCTCTGCTATCCCGAAAATTCCTTGTTTTTTGAAAAAAGTTTTATTGTTTTCAAGTTGTCTATCCATTTGGAGACCAAGAAACCAACTTTGGGGAGTTTTAAAAACTGTTCATACACAAACAGTGTGTGCATGTAATAAAAAAAAACCCACTTTTGATGCAATTTTTGAATTCTAACCGTTGTGAGCTGGTCCGCCCAAATGCTGGTCTGCTGGCTCGCCGGATCCTCGACCCGTTGATTGGGCTAAACCCGTGGGTGGGCCTGGGCTTTATGTTTTCAGAGATAGCCTAGCCCACGAAAAAATAAAAGCCTGCTAAGCCCAGCCCACGAGCGGGCTTGGGTAGTAACTTGGCGGGCTGGGCTGGGCCGGCCCGGCCCGATGATGACCCATACTTCCAAATGGTAATAGCCGGAACGGTTATATGAACGCCGCTAACCACACAGATAATAGTGCACAGATTGTGCACAAATTTTGTTGTAGAGTTCACCACGGGTCCCACACAAATGATTCGGGCCGTTCATTAAAAGTAAAATATTTTTTCAAGGGTCTTCGTGAAAAATCATTTCAATCTGATACCTATAGGTGCTCAATCTAATCATCTAACTTTTCATTCAGATTTTCAAATCATGAAAAGTTAGATGATTGAATCAAGCATCTATAGGTATCAAATTTTTTTTGCAGAGACAATTGAAAAAATATTTTACATTTAATGAACGGTTTGGATCATTTGTGTGGGACCCGTGGTGGGCCCCACAATAAACTTGTTACACAATTTATGCACTATTTGTCTGCGTAGACAAATGCAAGTGATGCGAAGTATCCGCTTGCATGAGCACGGAGGAGGGGGGGCTGCTGTCCTAGCCGATCGGGGCTCGCTCCAGTCTTCCTCTTATGATCAGTAACGCTCAATTCTTAAAGCTCGTCAATTAAAACAAGTGTACCACAAATTATCTCGATTGTATATCATTAAGTATCTAATTAGAACACATATAACATGCCAATAATGGATTCTAGTAGATTTGATCCAATGTTTCGGATCCATTCTATTCAAGTTAAAAATGTTGTAGACACCCCAATCTGGGCGTCCAGATTAGTTTACTTACGTTTTAATTCCCCGATGATGAAACGGATCAAGAACACCCTCGGGAATGTCGAGTGTTTGAGCTTTGAATGTTTGCAAAATCCTTGAGCCTAACCTAGCCTAAGCCATTTCAAAAAGCCAGAAAATCCATTGGCACGCGTTGGTTGAGAACAAGCGCGCATGGGTCAAAGTGCGAGGTGTTGGTCAAACGGTCCTAATTGACCATTGACCAGCGCGTGAGCATTTGGATCTGCGCGCGTGTGTCCACGATCCGCGCGCGCTGTGGTTAAATTTGCAGCCGACCATTGTACTTTCCACTTCTGGAAGGTTTCTGAAAGCTTTCCACTTCTAGAAGGTTTCCGGAAGCTTTCCATTAATGGAAGGTTTCTAGAAGGCTTCCATTAATGGAATAGTTTCCATTAATGGCATATTTTCCATTAATAGAAGGTTTCCATTAATGGAATAGTTTCTATTAATGGAATAATTTCCATTAATGGAGGAGGGTTTCCATTAATGGAAGGGTCTTGCCCTATAAATACCCCTTTTGTTCATCTTTTAAACGGTTCAAAAAAATTCATACATCTTGGGTTCAAAAAAATCCATACACCTTGGGTTAGAAAGGTAAAAAATCTTACACCCCATTTTCTCACCTCATTCAACCTCAAACATCAAAACTCAATGCTCTTTCAAAACCCAAAAACTAAAGGTATAATACCTTTGTTCTGCTTACTGTTCTGATCCCTGAGGGGGGTTGGCAGGGCCAAGGCTCATAATCAATACCAGTCTTGACCCTAAAGTCAGCAGGGTTACAAGAACCGTGCACTGGCTCTCCTTCGCGCGATGGACCCAGTCACGCACGCGACTGTCATAGTCATCGCCCGATGGTCCTCGTGGGGATAGAATGCTAGTGATTTCTTGTTCATATAGTGTAATAAGTCACTGTGAAGCATGTTTAGGGTTATTCCACTGTTTTGCATGTTAAAACCAATTAGCTTAAGTTCAGTTTACTCATTTATTAGCTTTGGAATGCCCCTGGGTTGCTTCTGAATATGTCTCAGAGCCAAGACATGCAAGAGCAATTCCTGAAAGTCCAATCAGGACCATCGCGCGTTGATCTCACTTTGTCGTGCGATGATATGACTATTTCTAGAGGTTCCCTTTGCATGGGCAACTTGGTCCTTGACCTTTGTTTTAATACTCCCACTGTTTAGGGGTCGTATTTTAATTCCATTCATCCTGTTTGTAATAATCATTTACTTTCAGTATGTATAAACTGCTTGGTTTGCCCCCTAGGTGAGCACTGGTCATTCCAGAGCCCATAAGGGGATAAAACTCAACCTGTTGGAAGGACATTAACTCGTGCGCGTTGATATGGCTCTGTCGCGCGATGGTGGACTTGCATGCACGTAGATCCATGCATGCAAGTTGGCCACTGTTTGCGTCAAATTCATATGAACACACTGCTTTGATATCCAGTCTCAGTTTTGGATTTTATCCCATTTATTTCTCGATATTTCATCCATCCATGCTATTTTCAATCACATCCTGCAAACTATTACAGTTTTAATCCCCGATTAACTGTTCTCCCGCCCTAATTGGCTAAAGAATTAATTAATTAAATAGAATCGCAAACAACATTTTCGCAAATGCCTGAGTAAAGACCGATCTCCGGATTGGGCGAGAGGGGTGCCATAAAACCCTTCCCCTCTCGTGACTTAGCTCCTGAACCCAAATATGATTATGACGGATTGGTGCTTCCACTTTTTCAAATCAAGCAACGCGGCGAGTGCTTCAAATGCGGTTCCTTGGGTGTCGGACCTTCAAAACCCGAGTGGCGACTCTATATTTACGAGCGCTTGCCATCCCGCTTCGCGCCCCCTCGAACCGGCATTTTTACGAGAGGGAACGGAATCCTTTCCCCAAAAAAAGGGCACGCTACCCACAAATGTTCCGATAAAGCACTTAATGACATTCGATCGAGCTAATTTTTTGTACACTTGTTCTACTCGATGAGATCTATGAAGTGAATATTTTCAATCATCAAAGCGAGACCGGAGCGAGCCCCGCTCGGTCGGGATAGCAGGCTGCTGCCCCTTAAAGGGACAATAGCTCCCCCGTGTTCCGTGAGCACAAGCAAGAATAGTGCGAGCGGGAATCTGAAAGGGACTTTTAAAAATATTCTAAGTTACTAAAATTTGTGAGATTCATAACCGAGAGTGAAAGCGTCGGGTGAGAGAATTGAACAGGGGCGTATGGTCATAATGAAAAATTATGTGACTTATGTCTGAATTAATGATATGGTCATTGTGCCTAGGATATTTAAAAAGTTAAAAACAAATCTAGATTTTTTTATTTTGCCTAGAAACTGTAATTTTATTGAACGATGTTGCTACCCACACAGATTTTGTGCACAGATCACGGTTTGATGCTAGTATAAATCCCTCACAAATGATCCAAATCCGTACAATAAATATAAAACATTTTTCAAGGGTCCTCGCTTAAAATCAGTTCAATTCGATACTTATAGATACTCGATCCAATCATCTAACTTTTCATTCAGATTTCAGGATAATGAAAAAGTTAGATGATTGGATTGAGTTGATTTTTCACCTGGTCCTTTAAAAAATATTTTACATTTACTGAACAACTCGAATTGTTTGTGTGGGACCCGGAAGGGGCCCCACACCGTAATCTTCACAATTATTTGTGCAGTTAGACTTTCTGATTTTTATTAGTGATTTGTTTTTAGCTATTTTTGAAATAGTCTGCTAGGAACAAAAAAAAAAAGTTAAATTATTAAATCTTCTCATTCTCCTTTTGTTTTTTTTTTTTTTTTTTTTGTTTTAGTATAGGAAAATGATTTTTTTCACTCCATTTTTATCTTCTGGCACTCCTTTTTCTTGTCTTTATTCATATGAAACAACAAAATGTCCTCCCCATGTGAACAGTAAGGCCCCATTTCCGCTATCTTTTTCATCTATTTATTTCCCAAAATAAAGTTATTTCTAGCCTATACCTCCATTCTGCCTTTGACCTCTTTCACTTTCTCCTGCATATAATCTTTAAGTTATAGTTTAGAGGAAACAACTTGACTACGAAGTACTATAAGAAATAGTCCACAACTTTTAACCTAGCAGAAATGCCCCTAAATTTAGAGAACTGATTTTCACACTCTCCTTTTAGCCACCCACACTCCTTTTTTTTTTTTTTTGTCTTTTTACATATGAATTTATAATATTGTCATTGGATGTGTGAAAAAATATATTAAATAAAGGGCAAGATAGTAAATTCAAGTGGATAAAAATACAAAAAACAAAAAAAAAGAGTGGGTGGCTAAAAGGGGAGTGTGAAAATCATTCTCCTAAATTTATAAGTGATCGAAGATAATTTGGTCATTTCACATGAATAAATGCAAAGAAGGAATACAAGAGGATAAAAGGAAATGCAAAAACTGTTTTCTGTTAATGTATATTATTTTATGTATGGTCCACTTCATCATACATTTTTTAACTCTTTTTCTCCAGAGTGAAATTCTTGAAAACTTTGCAAAAACATAAGCAACTTTTTTTTTATAGGCAGCATTAAGAGCAACTTTAAGAACGTTTAGTTTAGTTTTAGTTTTAGTTTTGTTTTCAATCATTACCATATTTCTTTCTTCAATCATTACTCTATTTTTTCAATTATTACTTTCTCATCTCTCTCTATCTCTCTTAAATCATTACCCATATCTTCAATCATTACTCTATTTCTTTCTCTATCCACTACCAAAACTAAACTAAACTAAACTCTCAACCAAATACAAACATATAACTTGAACACTTTGATTTGTGACCCAACCACGCTATGTGAATAATCTAAGTCATTTATTTTATAATAGTTTATCCGTATAATGGGGAAGCCGGGATTTGCATTAGGAGGGAATGCTTTTAGATTGCTGTCAACTTGTATGGTTACGTATTTTTAGTAAAAATATTAACAGTCGAAATTATACTTTGCCTTGAACTTTATTTTTAGTTCAAAAATAATAAAAACTTGATTCAACTCTCTTGTAGTCTTTAAATGAAAGTCATTGCGATATTATTTTTATGATCTAAAGTATTCGTTTATTATATCACTATTTTTTTCATCATCTGTGCATAAAATCAAGTTGTTTGAATACCGAAAATTGCCTAAAAGAAATTCATTCGTGTAAAACTGGTGGTGGCCCGTGCCACCCCCTTCTATACAGCTCCGTCTCTATATTAGTAGAGCATTCACAAGGCATTTTTTCAATTACACCCGGTAGCCATATGATTGGATCATATTTGTGGGGAAAAAATATTAATTTTTTAAGAAGGATGTTTGATGTTTACAATTAGCCCATTATTTTTTCCAAGCCAATGTACTATATCAGATATCTACTTTTATTGATTTTATATACTGTAATATCTTTTGCATAAAACGATCTACCTACTCTGAGTGCTCTATAATACCATATTCTGAAAATATGGCCTAAAAAGGGCCACGAGAGCTAACTAACAAGTCCAATCCAAAAACTGTAAATAAATTGGAGAAGATTCTGATCCCAAACGAAATGGGGTATTGAGTATCGGTCCCCTTTTCAATACTATATATATATATATATATATATATATATATATATATATATATATGTGTGTGTGTGTGTGTGTGTGTGTGTGTGTGTGTGTGTGTGTGTAATGTGATTACCTGCTATCTAGGGTGGCTCCACATGCACAAGGGCGAAAGTATTTACGGTCTGGAAGTCCCCGTCTCCGGCTTCCCAAGCTAGAGTTTTAAAATATTTTTATTTTGTATATATTTAATTTTAAATATTATTAATAATTATTCGTATATAACTACTTATAATTTTAATAATTTGGTTTGATTTGATAAAAAATCAATTACTTTACATACTTATTTCTTAATTTTTTTGATAAATAAAAAATTACATGACAATTGGAGTAGCCTAAAGAAAAAAATTATTAGCATACTTTAATTGCATTAGGCTCTAATCATTTCAATGTACAAATGTAATGTATTGAAAAATAAAATATTTATGATATAATTCCGAAAAAAATATGTCTATTAAATCGGTTCCCCGGGTTCAAAATTTAACTCTGCCACTTGCTCCACATGTTGAGCAGGTTCAAGCAAATTTCATGAGTTCAAAAAATGCACTAAATTTTTTTACTTTGTTACATATTACTATTAAATTTGTGTTTAGTATTGTCGATACTGGATAATTCATCCGTACCCAAAGTAAATGAAAAGTTACCTAATTTTGTGAGCAAATAGATAATAGCATAGCTCAACAAAACAAAATAAATTAGACTCAATAAATTGTTAATCAAAATTAATATGCTTATTTTATGAAGATTTTTATATGCAAAAAAGATTTTTTCACATTTCTGTCACTGCTGAACCAAAAATCCAAGAGTCACCCTTGTGTCTGTCCCTATTTTTGGGCGTGGTTAGTTTTTTTTTTTTTTTAAATAACTCAGCTATCTGACCCATGGCTTACGCCCCTCTCGATTAGTCCTGAGAGATTTCTCACCACCCACTTGCAATAAAGCAAAGTTTTATATAAACTTCTAAGTCCCAAGCTTTGAATAGTAGGCAAGCTCTTGGTTTTTTTTTTTGTTGTTGGATGACAGTGATCAAAGAGAGGGGAGTGATATTGCGATTATGGTATCAAATATCAATAGTACTCTGATGATCGGTCATTCGGCCCAAAATTAATAAGTGCACCATCATATTTTCTTCTTATTTTGATTTTTTAAAATTTTTACGTTAATATTTAATTTAAGCATTAGTCTTAGAAATTATGATTAAAAGCTAGCTACAAAAAATTCAATAAAATTAACCAATTAAAAAAATTAGTTGAGTTATTTGTGTTACTTTATAATTTTTTTCGAATATTAATTTCTTTTACACTGTTGTGACAATGTTTGTCTAGATGAATGATCAGAAATATCTTGACGAAACTCTATAAAAAGTTCAATAACTTAGAGAATGCATGTCATTGTCTTAAAGAAAACTCTAGCTGGTCCAAACATCTCCTTAGAGATAGTATTTTGAGTACCATGTAATGTGTCAATAATTTCAAATATATTACAGTACTATAATAAATCTCATTGTGATATATTCCACCAAGGCATTAATGACTCACATGTTACAAGACTACTAATTTTACACTCTTTTTTTTTTCTTTCAAATGTGGACTGCATTTTTTCGTCTGTCAATGTATATTTACAACAATACTTAATTTCGTACTTGGAGTTTGTTTTTGTTTTCCCAGAGCTACGAGAGTGAGTAAAATTTCAAATTCACGTGAATAAAATTATAAAGAGACGAAATCATAGGAAGAGAAGAGCAAAGAATCCTAAACGTTGTCACGAATATGTGATTACCACAATATAGTCTTATGTAAAGTGGAAAAGTTTTACCAAGGATTTGAATCCCGTACTCCTTAATTCTGTCGGTATCGGCCAGTATATGACAGCCCAGGAGGTCATTTTGGGAAAATGACGGCCTATGATGTGTTTTGATAATTAATATCTTTTAAGGATATGCTAAGAACATTTGTTAATGAACAAAATGTCCTTGGCGGGTATTAATTATCAAAACACATCATTGGCCGTCATTTTCCCTTTCATTTTTGAGAAAACTCGGTAGCCCTGCTACTAGTACAGCAGCGGGGGCACAGACAGTGCGCGTTTGGGCCTATCTCGGGTCCAACAAAGATAATCAGAGTCGCTCATTTTGTTCAATATTTTTTTTTCTTATGTTTCCCGTAAAAAATTAGCTCCTTCTGACATCGATAAGGGCGTTTACAAAGTGTCCAAAATCGTTTTAGAAATTTCCTAAGCAATTTTGGACATTTCCTAAACGCCCTTATCGATGTCGGATGAAGCTGATTTCTTACGGGGACCTTAAGAAAAATATATTAAACAAAATGAGTAGCTCCGATTGTAACGACCCTGACTGTATGGAGGAATTCCCGAACAGGCACAATTAGTATCCGAACACATGGTACGTGGGATCATGGGATAGAAACGTTGGACCATGTCGCCGGGGAAGGAAGTGGTCGGCAGTAAGGACTGGTAACATGAAAGGTCACTGAAAGAACCAGTCTGTTCGGTAACGAGATGGCCGAACAGAGCAAGAACTCTTGGAAAAGCATCCTTAAGTGTTAACGCGAATGGACCATTCTAGAAGGTTCCAGTACAGTAATATTCTGTAAAGAATGAGATATTCCCGAGAATATAGGATCTAGGTGAGATATCCAACGAGAATTGGATGTTCGGCTTGCCATGGAAAGGAGTCCTACAAGGACTAAGCAAATAAATCGATAAAAGAATGATAATCCACGATATCCTAGGTTCCTTATACGAGATAGGACATCTAGGGCAACACGGATGCTTAGGCAGCAAGCATACATGAATCTATAAATACAAGGTAAACCTAAAGGTAAAAGGTACGCAATACGTTGCATTCTTCCTACTTTCCTACTGATAATTAGGGTTTCTTACTAGGATGTGATACTAACTTAGGCATCGAAGGGCCTTTGCCACGAGAGACAAAGGTGCACTCACCCCTTGTCTGTTTAGCAGATTGGGGTTCTGGTGACGAGCTAGGGTTCCAGAAAGGAGGTACAAGTAGCCGTTACATTCCACGTGCTACTGCAAGCACCATTCGATTTTGTCCGCCTACAAGTGGCGCCGTCTGTGGGAAACGAAAGTGTTCTCTTTGAAAAATGACCATGGTGGGTGAAGATCCAAAGACACCGCTCGACCCAAAGGACCAACCAGGCGGGGGAGGAGACAAGTCCCTACCAACACAGGAAGAAGACAGCAAGCAAGGGCAACCCCTTGACCGTCCCAGAGAGTTCTAAGAATAGAGAAGGCAGGACGGCCACAGGGTCCACATGGAGGGAGAAATCTCACCATGAAGGAGAGTTAGTGGCACACTTGAAAAGTGTGCACAACAGCGAAGACATCCTCGATAAAAAGAGGCAGGAAATAGAGGAGTTTGCTCGTTTGATCAAAAAATGAGTTCGAGAGTTGGAGCGTATCCGAGAAAATCCTGAAGACTTAAGACTTTCCCGAAGACACACTAGGGAAGACAAACGAGGCCTGGTGGAGTACAAGAAAGCTCCTTCACTAAGAAGAAGGAGTAGGAGCAGAAGTCGTACTCTAGGGCAGAAAAGAGCTTCTCCATGAAAACAGAGGAGTAGGAGTCAAAGCCAAACACCAGAGCAGCAAAGGGCTTCTACAAGAAAAAGAAGAAGCAAGAGCAGAAGCCCCACCCCTGAGGAGGGAGCAGCCAGGAAGCATCATAAGGACAGGTACAAGAGACCTGATTCTAATTGGGAAAAGAATGGGGCTCACAAGACGAAGGGACGTGAGGACGGAACCATGACTGCACGAGAAGCAGCATAGACGGCCCTCAACAATATAGCAACCTCCCCTTTTGTGAGAAAGCTGCAAGAAGTAAGACTGTCCAGCAGGGTGAAGCACGACACGTTCATCCTTTACGAGACAAATATAGACCCCTTGGCTCATGTGCAACACTATCAACAAGCAATGTTCATGCACGATAGGGACGATGCCATTATGTGCAAGATGTTCCCATCTAGTTTGGGGAAGGTGGAATTGTCTTGGTTCCATAATCTTGCTCTGCACTCCATACGAGGATGGAGGTAGTTGGCCGAGGAATTCACTGCTCAATTTTCTGACAAGTAGAAGAGCACCAAAACCTTTAAGAGCCTCTCCGCAATGAAGCAAGGAGAGAATGAGCCAATCAAGGATTATGCAAAGAAGTATTGGGAGACTTTCAACGAGATTGAAAGTTGCAGCGAGGAATATGCAATAGCTACATTCAAGACTGGGTTGCCAGTTTGGGGAGAATTGCGCCGATCATTGAACATGAGTCCAGTGGGTACACTGGCAAAACTGATTAAGCGAATCGAGCAACATGCCAAAATGAAGGATGACATACTCCATGAGGATGGCAAAGTTGTAGCTGAATAGGCAAAAGGGCCTGTAAAGAAATTCGACAAACCAAAGCCCAAGACTTACAGGAAGAGAAAAGATTACGGGTAGGATAAAAAGGAGCCGTACAAGGAGAGGCAAGCTCCAGACCCCAAGTCTTTTTTTTTTGGTAACCACGGTCTAGAAAGAACCAATTTAAAGGATTCTTTATCGAATAAAGAATCGTCTCTACTTCAAGTGGCCCCCGAGGTTGGAGGAAGATAAAGACGCAAAGCGAGCTACGAGTCAGCATTACAACTACCATAAGGATTGGTATCACATGACAGAGGATTGTGAGATGTTCAAAAGGCACCTAGACGATCTGGTGGCTCAAAGGTACCTTAAGGAGTTTATCAAGGAAGGGTCCAAGGAGAATGGAAAAGCAATGGAATTGGATTACAAACAAAATCCAAGGGGCGTAATTCATATGATACATGGATTGGCCACGCCTTATACGAGAAATGAGGTGAGGTTGCTCCAGAGGCAAGTTAAACATGACCAACACATCATGCACTTAGGAAAGAAAAAGAGGATGTGAAGGAGAAGTAAGCGACGAGGGCATAGTCTTCATGGATGATGACCTAGGAGGAGTCTAGGTGCCGCACAATGATGCTTTGGTCATTACCCTACGAATTAGGGAGAATGATATTAAGAGGATCCTGGTAGACTCAGGGAGTTGCACAAAGGTGCTATACTACGATGCGTTCAAGAAGCTGGGACTACTCAGGTGGATCTGGTACAGTCAATAACCCCTTTGGTTGGATTTAGCACAGGAGCAGTGTGGCCCTTGGGAAAGGTAACGCTTCCTGTTCAAGCAGGTTCAGTGGTGCTATGAAACGACTTTTAGTTAGTAGATGTACCGTCCTCTTACAACACGATTATAGGGAGGAAATGGTTGCACAAGATGAGGGCTGTGTCCTTAACCTACCACTAGATGGTTAAGTTCCCAGGGGCAAATGAAATTGAAAAAATCAGAGGCAACCAGAAGGTGGCACAGCAGTGCTTGGTTTCCATAATTAAGAAAGCGCCAAAGGCTAAGTGGGTCCAAACTGTAGAGATTCTAGATCAATCAACCATCGAGGACGTCAGAGGAAACCCCGTCGTGAAAGTGGTTGAAGGATTGAAGAAGATATAAATCAATGAGATTGATCTAGAGAGATATTTCCTGATTGGGGAAACCTTAAGCAAAAGAGAGGAAGAAGAGTTCGCAGGGTTCCTACAGGAGCACATTGATGTGTTTGCTTGGGTTCCCGAAGAGATGCCTGGGGTGGATGCAAATGTGATTTGTCACCACTTAAACGTGGATCCACAACACTAGCCTGTGATTCAGAAAAAAAGAAGATCAACCGTGCAACACATAGATGTTGTCATTGAGGAGGTTGACCGTTTGCTACAAGCCAAAGCCATACGATAAGTTTATTACCTGAAGCGGTTGTCCAACACCGTGGTGGTAAAAAGGAAGAATGGAAAGTGGTGTGTCTGTGTGGACTTCACAGATTTAAACAAGGCATGCCCAAAAGATAGTTTCTCTCTCCCAAGAATAGACTAATTGGTCAACGCCTCGAAGTGGGCATTTGGAGTTAGTTCGGGTAAATTCTTGGACCACCTTGTGACCATAAGGGGGATGGAAGCAAATCCTGATCAGATAATGGCTTTGTAAAGGCTGCAAAGTCCTAGGACCACGAAAGAGGTCTAAAGATTAACTGGAATGGCCGCGGCCCTCAACAAATTTATCAGCCGGTCAAGTGACAAGTGTAGGCCTTTCTTTCAGTTACTAAAGAAGAGGGAAGGATATGAATGGGGAGCAGAATGCGAGCAGGCTTCCCAAGACCTGAAGAAGTACTTGGCAACAACCCCACTTTTGTCCACTCTAGATTCGGGTGAGTCTTTGATTTTGTATTCAGCAGTTTATGAGCATGCTGTAAGTGCATTATTATTGAGGAATAAGGAGTCTGAGCAAATCCCGTGTATTACGAGAACAAGATATTGCTGGACGCAGAAACGAGATATCTGCCCCTCGAGCAGTTAGTGCTGGCACTAAGGACAGCGGCATGAAAGTTGCCACATTATTTCTAGAGCCACAAGATTGTGGTTTACACTGAATTTCCATTAAAGTCATTGCTGCGAAAGACAAATTTCTTAAGACAAATCTCAACTTGGTTGGTGGAGCTAAGTTAGTATGATATTGACTACTAGCTACCCACCGTGATCAAAGGACAAGTGTTGGCAAACTTTGTAGCAGAATTCTCACCTGCAGTAGCTCCCTAGCCTCCTACGAGAAAGGAGCAGGCATCTGGGCCACCGGGCAGAAAGGGTAGGGTACCAGCCGAGCAAGATTCCCTAGAACGGAAATTGTTCATGGACGGTTCAACATGTAATACTGGTTCGGGATTGGAGTTGTGCTCTTTCCTCCCGAAGGAGTAATGTTGGAGCTATTTATTCGGCTGGGTTTCAGTGCATCGAATAATGTGGCAGAATATGAGGCCTTCCTTGCAGGCCTGAGGAGTGCAAAGACCCGAAAGGTGAGAAGGATACGAGTATATTGTGATTCAGAGCTCGTGGTGAACCAATTGTCTAGGGTATATGAAGCCGGAATGAAAAGATGGCAACCTACATGGAGGCCGCCAAGGACCTGCTCGATACTTTCGAGAAAGATTATCTTGAGTAGATAAGCTCAGGGCAGAATGCCCATGCAGACCCATTGGCTTTGTTAGCTGCGGTTGTTCCAACCGAACTCAGAAGAAGGGTGAAAGTAGATTACCTTAGTGAGCCTAGTACCGGAAAAAGTGTAGAGTTGGTCTTAGACGTGAACTAAGGACCAAGTTGGATGGATCCAATTGTGGAGTTCTTACGAGATGGGACACTCCCATCTGACAAGAAGGAGGCTCATAAGAAAAAAATGAAATCCGCACGATTTTGGCTGTCCCCTGAAGCAAAGTTGTACAGAAAGTCCTTCACAGGTCCGTACTTACTTTGTGTGCACCCTGAAATGGTGCAGAAATCCCTCTAGGAGATTCATGAAAGAACATGTGAAAGCCATGCTGGGGGCAGGTCCATTGCCCACTGAGAAATAACCCAAGGTTATTGATGGCCGCATATGCAAGAGGATGCAAAAGTTTTTGTGAAAATCTGTGAGAAATGTCATAAGTTTTCACCTCTGATCAGAACACCAGCCGAAGATCGGGTGTAGTTGACGAGTCCATGGATGTTTGCACAATGGGGGATGGACATCGTGGGTCCACTCCACAAGGCACTGGAAACTGGAAATTCCTGTTGGTAGCAGTAGATTATTTCACGAAATGGATTGAGGCAAAAACCTTTGCTAAAATTACAAAGCCTATAATAGAAAGGTTCGTCTAGAAGAGTATTATCACAAGGTTTGGGGTCCCCTACTCGTTGATTACGGATAATAGGGCACAGTTCCAAAAGAAATTCAAAGCTTTCTGCTCCCAATACGGGATAAAAAAAACTATTATTCCACCCCAACTTACCCTCAGAGTAATGGGCAGGTAGAGGCGTTTAACAAAATCATCTTTGATGGGATCAAGAAGAGGTTAGAAAAAGCAAAGGGGAAGTGGCCCGACGAGCTACCACTGGCCCTATGTGTGCACCGAACAACGCTTAGAAGGTTTACAAGAGAGACCACCTTTTAGTTAGCATATGGGACGGGGGCCGTCATACCTCACAAGGTTGGTTTGCCCACCAATAGGACTACTCTGGTTGAAAGTGGAGGCAATGACAAAGCCCTAGAGTTTGAGTTGGATCTTGCCGAGGAAAGAAGAGAGCAAGCTCTGGTGCATTTGGCCTCTTATCAGGAGTAGCTCATGAAGAGTTATAACAAACATGTGCACCCGTGAGAGTTTGGTGTTGGGGATCTAGTACTACGAAAGGTGCTCGGTAACACTAAGGTGCAGAACGAGGGCAAGCTAGGGGCCAATTGGGAAGGCCCATATCGAGTAACTAAGATTATGGGAATAGGGGCTTATCGGCTGGCAAACCTAGACAGAACCCGGTGGCAAGGCTTGGAATGTCCACAATTTGAGAAAGTTCTTTATTTAAAAGACTTCAGTTTATTTTCATTCTGTTTTAGGATGCATAACGTGATTGTGTAGGAGTTATGAATAAAATTTTCTTATTTTTTATTTTTTACTAGTTGCAAGGGGTACGGGTAACACCCCCTTGAGTTCAAAGAATATGAATAAAATCTTACTTTGGCAGTGCATATGAATTTTCAGGAATTTTTTATCTTTCTCTTAGTGGTTCTTTTTTATTCTGTGTCCATATAAATATGAACTCGAATTTGCTTACACTCTTTCTTCCTTCGTATTGGGGAGCCGAGAATGGGCACGAATGCCCTGGCACGTACGAATAAATGCATTAATTAGCTAAGTATGAGAAACTTAGATTTGTCCAAGTATGAAAAAACTTGGAGTGCATACATGAACATGAGAATTTAGCTAAGTACGAAAACACTTAGGATTTTGTCTAAGTATGAGGAAACTTAGAGGCGCATGAGCAAACGCATAAACATGTTCTTAGTACGAAACACTTAGATGCATACGTGAATATGCAATGTTGTCTAAGTATGAACAAACTTAGGTGTCTGTCTAAGTATGACACCACTTATTGCCAAAAGGTAACTTGGAACTAGACTTGTGAGGTTAGAGCAACGAAAAGTGCTCAAAACATAAAAAGGCAAGGAATGCATGAGCGTTTTCTAAAAGAAGCCAAAGGCCACGGAGGGCCACCAACAAAGTTAAAGACACGAAGGGCCAAGCAAGGCCACAAATTTAAAGCCAGTATTGTGCCACAAAGGGCCAAATACCTGCATTAAACAAATGTCTAGAAATGTACCAATGCCACGTAGGGCGAGATCTACAACCACGCAGGGCCTGCAAATTGTTTTGAGGAAAGGACATTGTCTTAAGCGATTGTATCATACTTATTCATCCACAGTCAGGTCCTGGATAGTGGTAGGAGTAGCTTGAACAGGTTATCTACCGCAGTAGTGCTCTCTTCGTTAGGTTCACCACCGGCTTCCTTTTGGCCAGGGTTGGTTGCTTCATCGTTTTGTTTGGCATTAGCATTGTGTTGCTCAGAGATATTGACATTCAATTCCTTGTCAAGACTATCCTCCTCATCCTCAGCAAACTCCTCGTTTGGAGTGGCAATGGTGCTTGGAAAGTCGTTCTCGGTCCAAAGGGGGGACAACTCTACAACACCAGCATTTTGAAGGCATGCTGCCCACGCAACAGCCCAAATTTCGTCTTGAATCACAAGCATCTGAGTCTTGTAGCTCTCTGTAGGTACATTAATTCCTTCGTTGTAACCCAGTTGGTATGCAGTCTTGGATTCATTTTTGCTTACCTAGAGTTCCGTGAGGGTTTGGTTGAGACTGTCTTTGGCTTCGTCCAATTTGACCTTCAACTCCTCCACCATACCACGCACTTGGTCTCTCTCTTTCAAGCCTGGTGATTGTGTGCCCTCCACCATACCACGCACTTGGTCTCTCTCTTTCAAGCCTGGTGATTGTGCGCTGCAACTTCGCATTTTCACTGGAACTTGGCATTTTCACTGGCAAGCTTAGCACACTGAGGCTCCACCTGGCCAAGTTTTTAGGCCATTGCCACCATTTTCTGTATAGACCGGTTGAATATGTAGATATTAGTAAGAGGAATTAGGCTCTTAATGCTATACGTATAGGATCAGAGAACAGACCTTAGCACTATTGACCATGAAAGAGCTAAGAAGCTTGTCAGGAGAACTCTCCACCTCCCTCTGCATGTCCCTGGGTAAAAGGAAACCTTAAGATAAGGCCAGAGCAGTGTCCTCGGACTCTGCACTATCACAAACACTTACGGGATGATTTCCATGAGACATACGAGGGCCCCATATTGGGACAGGGGCAGAGGATCTACGAGGGGTTAAGCTCCCTTTGGGTAAGTCAATCCCTGTAGAGGTGGGGTCAAAACGTTGACGCTTGTCATGGTGACCATCAGTAACTTCCTCAGGAGAAAAGCCCGGAGGAGCATCAGATTGAATAGAGGCCCGACGGCCGATACCCCGAGAACCTTGGTGGCCACAAGCAAGGCCATGAACTTGGCTGTGACTGGGAAGTGTGAGCAAGCTGTTGAGATTGATCGGCTGGTTCATCTCTTATTTGGATACAGGAGGAGAAGGAGGATAACCTCTCAAGGATAAGGTAAAAGCTTCTTTGGCTAGGCGTATGGGTTCGTCAGGAAGAGGAGGCGTGTATGATCTACTACTTTTTCCTTGAACGGGAGTTGAGGAGGAAGGGGCAAGAAGCTCTAGGTTATCAGCAGCGCATGTACAGTGGTCAATAAACTCACCATATGAGGCCCTGTAGCTGAGGAGCACTTGAGCTGTTCTTGCTCGGCACTTAAGATGAGTACCCTGTTCATTGAAAGCCAATGCACGGTTGATATCTTTCACATGGACCTGCGGGGTGATAATGTCATGGCTCTGGTTGACATTTGTGGATGTAAAGAAGCGTGCAACAGAATAATTAGCAAAGTATGAGTAAACTTTGAACAATAAGCACGAAACAGGTGAAAGGGACTAACATGGTCACCCAAATCTGTGAGGGGCATGGAAACCTATCACCTGGCCATCCTCATTTCTAAGCTCGAAGTTCCCCGTGATGATAAGGAAATCGTCGTCATCCCTCGAGCAGAGTCAGGAAGCTCAAGGACAAGTTTTTCCCTAGAGTCCCTACTCTTCAGATAGTACATGAGGGCATCTTTGGTTCTAGAAATAGTGTATAAGTGGTGGATATCGTGTAGACCTAGGGATGTACCTAGCATCTGGTTGATGCCGTTTATACCCATGACAACTCGAAAAAAGTTAGCAGACACCTGTATAGGGGAAAGCCTGTAATGGGCCAAAACTTGGCAGAGTAGGGGGGCCAAAGGAAACCTAACCCCACTTTCTACAATGGCAACAACGGGAATGTGGAGGGTGTCGTTATCAGGACACTAGCGGACGGCATCCTCAGGAGCAAGTACAGTGGCTACATTATCAAGAATCTTGTAGTGAGATCTAAAATCGGCCATAGCCTGAGAAGTATTACAGTGCCGCCTAAACCTTCCCATTGTTGGAAGGTATGTTTTCTAGACGAGAATAAGGGGGGCGAATGCTTCGTCTGTTGATATATCAACATATGATCACCCCAGGCATACGGTAAATACATCCATTGAAGCATAATAATCCGGAAGTCCAGGATCGTACCCAAGAATCATCATGGCTTGATTGGATTTGTAGATGCAAGTATTGTGGCCTTGAAGCGGTTAACTATTAGGCATAGTTTGAAGTGGAGAAAAGGTGCAATTTAAGTGTGATTTAAAACGATTTAAACTAAACGGCTGGGTCTAGGGGATTCAACACCCACAACCCGAATCAGTCAGCTCTGCCTCGAATTACTCAGGTTGAGATACGCGTCAATGAACTCCCAACCCGGAGGATTTATCAAAAAGCTCATTTACTAGAAAAGGAGTTGGAATACCAAGCTAATTCTAGTATTCACCTAGCAAACGCAAGAGATGACATAGCTCTAAGCATCTTTGCATGGCAAATAGCCTCGTTCTTGCCTACGCATGATCAAAGAGGTTAACACCACCGAGATTTGATAAACAAACACGAACTATCTTGATTTTCCAACTAACAATGAAGATTATTGAGAGAAAAGCATGATTAATTCGAGTCATGGAGTGCTAATCACCCCATGACCAAGCCTAATTAAGTACTCACTCATGCTAGAAATTGAATCAACAAAGCTAAATATTGAAAACATGGCGAAAATCAAATAAAACTAGAGATTAAGATAGATCTAGAGTAGAGCTACAACTTTAATGAAGAGTAAATTGGCAAACAAAAATTAATTAAGGAAGGAAATGAAGGATTTTGTCAAGAACAATGAAGAACACTAATAAGAGTGAGTAACAAGTAAAGAAAATTCTGCTTAGAACTAAAAAGCGCAGTAAAATCTAGTGTATATCGGATATGTGACATAATGGAGTATTTATACAAGCCCACATTAGTACACAAAATATCCCAAAGGACGCCCTAAAAATCCACTACGAAGGCACTTGGTATCGATACTAGGAACCATGTATTGATACCGGATCTCTTTCAAACATTCCTATTAGGCCGCAAAATGAACCAATAATGATACTGGGTTTCTGCGTATCGATACCCAATAACAATTCCAAATCCCAGTCTTTCTATTCTTAAATGGTATCGATACAGAGTTCTAAGTATCGATACCGCCTTAAAATGCTAGGGCTTTTTAGCTTTTGGCCTCCGGCTTGGCTTCCAACGTCCTTGGCCACCCGTCGAGTCTCCAACGCTTGATTCTTTGGCCCCGATGGCCTCGTTCCTCAATCACTTTTGGATTTTGGATGCCTCCGGCTTGCTTTAAGCTTTAAAACTCCCATATTCAGCGGTTTTCCTACAAATAAAGTAAACATACCCTTCGTCTAATATCAAATAAAAAGATAAATTAACTAAACATAAAGCGGTAAACTAAGGACTTAAGCACCAAACATAAGCATTATTGGGTGCTTATCAGTGAAGAAACCCTAGAAGAAAGCAAAACCCCAAATCGATGAAAGAAATAGGGCAAATTGGGAAACGATGACTTACGGAATAACGATCGAAGTTCCTAGTGTAGAAAGGAAGGGGCCTTGAGATGGTGAATGGTGTTTCAATGGCGGGTATGCACAAACTCTTCTTGCTACAGAGGGAGTCTAGAGAGAGAGTGGGGTTTTGAAATGGGGCCGAAATCCCCTAAATACCCAAAATTGAGAAGTGGTGTATGTGAAATATCAACCTAGACGCCATTTGTGCGTCTCATTTCTCGTAAACGTCCGTTCATAGTAAATGCAAACGGTACAGAGTGGGCCACATGTAAAGGCAAGGGCAGGAAAAGCCAGTCCAGCCCAAACGATGGGACGTTTGGCTTGGCTTAATGAAGAAAGTTGCACAAATCTTTGTTTTTGAACAATATAAATTGGAGCAATATAATTTTTCTTGGCATTGGAGACCTTTGCTCGTCCTTTAAGTTAAAATAATGAGTAAAGTTGGGGAGCAATTGTAGGGAGATATTCCTGAACAAACTCAATTTGTATCCGAACACATGGTACGTGGGATCATGGGATAGGAACATTGGACCACGTCGCTGGGGAAGGTGGTGGTCGGCAGTAAGGACTAGTGACATGAAAGGTCACTGTAAGAAGCAATCTGTTCGACAATGAGATGGCCGAACAGAGCAAGAACTCTTCGAAATGCATCCTTAAGTGTTAAGGAGGATGGAACATTTTAGAAGGTTCCAGTACAGTAATATTTTGTGAAGAATGAAATCTCGAGAATTTAGGATCTAGGTGAGATATCCAACGAGAATAGGATGTTTGGCTTGCCATAGAAATGAGTCCTACAAGGACTAAGTAAATAAATCGATAAGGGAATGATAATCCACGATATCCTAGGTTCCTTATACGAGATAGGACATCTAGGGCAACACAAATGCTTGGGCAGTAAGCATACATGAATCTATAAATATAAGGTAAACCTAGAGGCAAAAGGTATGTAATACGTTGTATTTTTCCTACTGATAATTAGGGTTTCTTGCTAGTACGTAATACTAACTTAGGCATCGGAGGACCTTTGTCACCAGAGACAAAGGTGCACTCACCCTTTGTCTGTTTTGCAGATTAGGGGCGACGAGCTAGGGTTTCGGACAAGAGGCATGAGTAGCCGTTACATTCCACGTGCTACTGCAAGCACCATTTGATTTTGTCCACCTACAATGACCCGTCTCTGTAGGTCTTAGTCACCACAAAGCGCCGATGAAACCTTCACAAAGGCCATTTCAAACATACATGATCTCATAATCATATAACTAAAAGGGACGATAGTACAACCAACAGAAGCATATCTTATAAGGTCCAATGTAGCGACAACTTATATTTACAAAAGAATTATAACTCCTAGTTACACCTCAGAGCTGTGCATAACCTAAAACTATACAAATGTCCCTAGTTATAACAAGAATTACAAAAGAAAGTATCTTAAACACAACATCCCTATAAACAGCATTGGTACCGCTCCTCACATAAGCTTCATGTCCATACAAAGGAAACCATATCAATCTATTCTTCACTCCACATCCTGAAAGGTGGAGAAAACACATGAGCTAACGCTCGTATGATTGACCAATACATAATTTACATGCTCTCCATAGACATTGATAGAACAAACATTTCATAGAGATACAAATCATAGAAATATAGCCTTGATATATAAAGCACATTCCCATTTGTTAGTGGATCTACCAGGTGTCCCCAGTAGTGGATAAGCTTTGACATCTTAGCATTATCCCTAGCGTTTTGTATCACTTTGTAGGAATGTCTTTGCTAGATAGGAAAACATTTCCACTTTTCATTAATTTCCATGGAGATCATATCATTGTACAAACATGCTCAATAAAGCCTTGAACTGAAACCATTTATAAAATTCATGTAATTTAGGTAAGAGTCATTCACCTCAAATCCGAGCTTCTAAACCACGATCTCTACATAAACATATAAGATAACTAAGATTCAATGAAGCACAATTAAACTTATAATTCAATACTCTCATTAGATCTCCCTAGTCGTAGTAGCTCAACTTAAAGTCTAATCTAGTGGAGAAGTCAAAACCTAACTAAAACCCCAAAATGGTATGGAGTCCTATAACCAACATCCAGTATTTTGGCTATAAAATTTTATAGGATCAGAATTAGATGCTGGGACTACCACCATTGAAAAGTAGACTTTCGGGGCATCAATTTTGATATAAAATTTGCCCAAATCAAAGTCCGAACGACAAAGATATGCTCATCCAAAGTTGGGACAATAATCTGTCTTGGTTCAGCAATTTTCCAACAAAATCAACCATAGAACTTGTTTCCAGTGAAGAACTCACCTAAAGCTCTTAAAATCCATCTTAAATTTCACAAATTAATCTCCAAGGCAAGAATACCAGTAAAAATTTACTGGTTCAACTGAATTTTGGAACATTCAGGAGAAATCAAGCCTAGGTTTTGAAGAATACCATGAGAGAGTATCAAGAACTCATTTCTAAACCTCAAATAAGGGTTTCTATGATCCCTAACTATAAAACTTTGAGATTAAATAACAATAACGTGGAATCAAGAATAAAGAAACATAAATTTACCAAGTGCAGACTTCCAAAACAACCGAAGCAAGATGTTTCCCTAATTTTCCTTGATTCTTTCTTCTTCCTCCAATTTCATGCATCGTTCCCATTCCCAAGCGCTCTCGCTCTCTCTCTCTCTCTCTCTCTCTCTCTCTCTTTCTCTCTCTCTCTCTCTCTGATTCAATATACAAGGAAGCAGTGGAAAGCGGTGGGAACACGAATAACATAGAAACTCTTGGGGAAAATTATCCTATGTGATTAAGTCCATACTAACAACTATAGAAAATCCCACATCACCACCTATTAAGCCTTGCCTTGTCATATAAATACACACTTATTAACATATGTAATTAATCAGTTGCAATAACCTAGCCAAAATAACTTAATTAGATTAACTCCAACACTAATACGCTCATAAAATACCATTTACACTTGGAATATTTAAATATCCATCCTATTTTTCATGATATGTAAAAATCCATCCATATCCAACCTCACCACACCCCCCCCCCCTTCATGCTTATGTTTTCATCCTTGCAATATGTAAATTACCTTTATTACCCTTTATTATTTTCTGTAATATAGATATAGATATTAAACAAAACATATATGTGAGAGAGAGAGGAATGGGATGGGTGGGGTGGGGTGGGGTGGGGTGGGGGGGACGGGTGAATTCCACTTTGAATTACAATACTTAAAGTTACGGCTCAATCTTCTTTCAAAATTAAGATACAACAGGGGAAGGAAGATGTTATTAGTTTCAAACTTTTAAACTTCTCAGAATCCCACTGATTGGTCGGTAACGGTTTTGCACTGTATTTAAGTCCCACGTCTCTTCCATCTTCATCCCCGTCCTTCTTCATCCTCTTCCCTTACCTTCTTCATCCTTTTTTCCGCAACAAGGTACGCTCATGGCCATTGTCCATTTAATTGTAATTTTTTGGGTGTTAATTTCACGGTAATTTATTTCTATCATTTGCCATGAAACAAGTTTTACTGTTATTTCTATCTCATCTGCACCATCACCATATAAATCGAGTTGAAATCAAAACTCCTTGGTTTTGTGCATTTTCATGGTTAATTATATACATCATTTACCATGAAACGGATTTGCCTGTTCAATCCATCTAATGCTTAATCAATTTTCACATTCCCCACGAATCGTGAACAAAATTGCTCCTATATTGTTTGAATCATGGAAAAAAAAATTAGATTTATGTATCAATGGTGTAGTCTAAGCAGATCCCCTGGTTTTGTGCTTCTTCATGGTTAATTATTTACATCATTTATCATGAAATGAGTTTATTTGTTCTATCCATCCATCATGATTCTTGAACAAAAATACTGCCATATTGTTCAAATCATTGAAAAAGTTAGAATAATGTATCAATGGTGTAGGCTAAATAGATTCCATTGGATTATCATTTTTCATGGTTAATTATTAACATCATTTACCATAAAACGGCTTTGTCTTTTTTTTACATTCAACATTTTGTACAGATGTGGTGTAACTGACAAACTATATTCCATACAGGATTGATATGGCCAGTGAATTAATCATGATGTGTCAACATGACGGCAAATTAGCAGCCATTCGGATAATCCGAGGACATGATTTCAGCACTGTCATCCAAAAAATATGTGCCCAGTGGTCCGATCTAGACCCAAAATCTATCAAATTGAATTACTCTCTCAAGGATACAGAACATATAATCTTGGATAACGATGATGACTTGACAACTATGTTCCAAAATGCTGAGCTTACTGGTATTGATGATATTATGATCACGGTCAGAGATGGTGCAATGTTTTTCATGGATGAGGCTGTTCAAGTTACCCCAACAGGGAAATTTGATGCCGTTAAGGGCAAGCAGATCGTGATTGTTGACGATGACGACGTCATTCTGTCGTTCTGTTCCCACAAAAAAGTTAAGTTGCTATCTTCCGATTGGCCAAATGGTATTACGACGGTTGGTCAAAGGTTCGCGGGTGGTGCTTCGGATTTCAAAAACGTGTTGCGAAAATTTTTGCAATCGAGCGGAGGTTCGAACATACTTTGGCAAAAAATGACAAGGTTCGTGTTACTGCCCAATGCAAATATCGATCGGTCAAAAAATGCATGTGGCATGTGCATGCTAGAATAATGCCAGGGAATGAGTATTTCCATAGCTTAGGCATGGACATAGCTCACACATGTGGTTTTATCGTACGAATGCTTACTATCCCATACGCATACGCACTTACGTTTTCGTCCTGCTCTCTTAAAGTACTTATGTCTCTGTCCTCCTACTATCTTTTATACCTGTGATGCCTTTATATTCTTGCTACATATATATATATATATATTGCATCGAAATTTGGGACAATTTCCTAATCCATTCCGTCCTCCCGAAAATCTCGATTCAACCATCTGGCTGTCCTTCGGATATCTTGCGATCATATCCCGAGATTGGCATGGAAGATATTAGTCGATCCTTTTGATGTATAACGAACCCCTCCTTTCAAATTTGGAGCTCAAATTTTTCGTAAAACCCTAGTCGTTCGAAACCCACACTAGTCGGAAAACCTAACCTTCAATCTCGTCATCCATTGTTGCGATTTTTGGTGGCGAACAACTGCGTATGCATTCCCCCGTCCTTTCCAACTGGGGTTTTTTGCAGAAAAAAATGCGATGCCACATATCGATCAAGTCCTTCGTGGTTGAATCCATCGGTGGAGTAGAACGGGACAAAATCGAAATGGCCAGATTTCGTAAGTTTATCTGTCAAACCCCCGATTTGTTTTAGTTTTTTTGGTTTGGATTTGAAGGTTGGAGCGAGGTTACGCTTATAAAACTGATCTGTTTGTGGCCATTGTGCTAACTTTGTCACTGTGTGTCGCAATAAGTCATAATTCAGTGAGATTCATGGTGATCTTCTTCAATTCATGAATTCGATTTAGTTTTTTTAATTACGTTGGTTGCTTTCTTGCTAATAATATAACCATGTTCTGGAAAATATGTCTTGCTGTGTGTTCTATTCAAATTTGATGTCTGTATTCATCAATTCATGATTTCGTAATGTAGTAGATATGTCATGTTTTTATAAATAAATAAAAATCAAATCTTTAACTGTGTGGGTTACATTCCATGATTTCAATGGTATATTGTTTGAGTATGTGATGTTATTATAATCCGTTTGAAGGTAGATTATGAATGGTCATGAAACGTTGTTGTCGTCATGGTAATTTAATCATGTAATGCTGTTCCTATTTTTTCCACTTGTAATGGTAATTTAGCAATGTTCCTTGATTTAAGATCAAAGGAAAGTATCAGTTTTTGTTGTGTGGTTGGCCAAAATGATGATATAAGGAGAAAACATGTGAAGTTGTGGTCAACTTATCACGTTATACCCAGCAATGAGTTTTGATTCTATATATTTCGTGTTCCATGATATGAACTTGAATACCAGAAATCATTGCCAAGTGATGCTAGTTGCTGGTATATTTTTCTTTTTAAATTGGACGTGATCAGTTTAATTGAAAATTATCCAATATTAAATGGTAAGAAATTCATATAACATGGTCATTTTATCATTGACACTTTTAAACATGGACAGTTAACCATGCCTGGATGGCCAACTTAATCAATTCTTGCATAATATTGACAACTGACCAAGAAAAAATGGCAAATACCCATTTTGTTGCAAAATAATCCATCGCAATTGACATAAGTTTGGCCAATTCCAGTTTTGATTGTAAATTATCCATGTTTCCTGAATTATACAGTCTTGTGTGGTCATGAAACCTTGATGAATAGTCATGAAATATACCCCACTTTTTCTGATGTAATGGTTTGTGTTACTTTAGCCTCGTAATGTGGAAGGGCTAGCTAGGTTGAAACAAAGAGAAATGGTTCTAGAGGATGCAATAGTTGAGGATACGCCACCTTCGAAAATAGCGAAGAAAAGTTTAAAATGTATGAAAGACCAAGAAAATCATGATGTGGAAGCGTCTTTGAAGACACGGGCAAGATTTGGGAGTGTACCACGAGGGTTTAAGGCAAACATTCTCGAATTGATGTGGAACAGTCTACTCCGAAATGTACAAGATCTGGTAATGTAGGTCAAGGAATTAAGGGCAAACATCCTCGTTTGAGGAAAACATGAGCTGTAAATGAGGGAGAAATATGTGAGACAGCATATCGTGCAAGCCTAAATGGCATTAGGACACTGATTGAGGAGTTGAATTTGAGCGATGAGCACAAGAAAATCATGAAGAAAACTTCGTTCTGGCAGATTTTCAAGTCCATTATTGAGAATAGGTTGACATACGCGCTTTGTTGGAAAAGTGACAAAATGATTATCAGGATTATCAATGCATATGATCCTGACTCGAGCGGATTTAAATTGGGAATCAAGACTGTCAGGATAACCCGAGCCGACATATTTAGTATCTTTGTCATAACAGGGGGTTCTGAAAAAGTCAACTTCAAGTATGGATCCAGGATGGCGTTGGGATGGTGAATAGAGGTTGTATCCAAGCAGAAAGGTTGTCAAGTTCTTCGCTAAAGGAGCTTGTGCAAAAGTATGCTAATAGAAACAACAAGACCGACAGGCAAGATTTTGTAATCCGACTGTGTGCATACCTATTACATTGCCTTTTTTTCCCTGCGGGTACTACTATGAAATGGGGACACTTAAAAAACCATGATTGGTGTGGGGCGATTCTGGATGAACTTATGACGTCAATAAGACAACATCATGACGACCCCAAGAGGTGTCAAGGTGTGTCATGGTCCTTCTGATAAGTTGTTTGTGTTTATTCCTTACCATAATGTAGTACTTTACAAAGTTGAGAACAAATATGGTGTATTTACCATCTTCATTTTGTTATTTACAGTATTGTCTATGCGCACACACCAATTTGGTGAAGCCCCTCAACCCCAAAGAAACCCTCGATATAATTAAGTGGATGACAATGGATTTGGTAAAAGAGTTTAGGGAAGTACCACTGACTGAGCTTAAATCTGATCAGGTACGTTGTCTGTTAAGCATACTAGCCACCGATATTAATATTATGCTGAATTTGGCACTAATAGATTCTCATTTCATTTAAATTACCGTGTATGGAAACTGTATGTCTTTGTATATTGGTACGTTGATCATGATAGGAAGATGCAGTGGCATGATATGTTTTAAATTCCTCAGGTGGTTTCAAAGGAACCAAATGTTCACGACACAAATCTATTTTTTGAATTGGTAACATAGACAATGTGAAAGGTGTCAGACTGTCTCGGGATAAGAGTGGAAATAAGGGAAGAAATGCTTTAGCTGAATATGGGAGTGGGACTGAATGTGGTACATAGAATTTTACAATGGTGATTGGTAATAACGGAGGTTCATTTTGCACTCCTTGTACTCTGAAAGTTGGCTATGATAGTGAGCACACGCGGGTGGATGTCTTGAATGACGGGGATCTGGCATCGGATTATGGTGGCTATGTTGTAGCACGGACCAGTGAGATTTTAGATAGTGGAGTAGTCTAAGCAAATCCCCCTGGTTTTGTGCTTATTCATGGTTAATTATTTACATCATTTACTATGAAATGAGTTTGTTTGTTGTATCCATCCATCATGATTCTTGAACAAAAATACTGCCATATTGTTCGAATCGTTGAAAAAGTTAAAATAATGTATCAATGATGTAGGCTAAATAGATTCCCTAGGATTATGATTTTTCAAGGTTAATTATTAACATCATTTACCATGAAACGCCTTTGTCTTTTTTTACATTCAACACTATGTAGAGATGTGGTGTAACTGACAAACTATATTATATTCCATATAGGACTGATATGGCCAGTGAATTGATCATGATGTGTCAACATGACGGCAAATTGGTAGCAATTCGGATAATCCGAGGACATGATTTTAGCACTGTCATCCAAAAAATATGTGCCTGGTGGTCCGATCTAGACCCGAAATCTGTCATATTGAATTACTCTCTCAAGGATACAGAACATATAATCTTGGATAACGATGATGACTTGACAACCATGTTCCAAAATGCTGAGCTTGCTGGTATCAATGATATCATGATCACGGTTAGAGATGGTGCAAAGTTTTTCATGGATGAGGCTGTTCAAGTTACCCCAACAGGGAAATCTGATGCCGTTAAGGGCAAGCAGATCGTGATTGTTGACGATGACGACGTCATTCCGTCGTTCTGTTCCCACCAAAAAGTTAAGTTGCTATCTTCCGATTGGTCGGATGGTATTACGGCGGTTGGTCAAAGGTTCGAGGGTGGCACTTCGGATTTCAAGAACGTATTGCAAAAGTTTGCTATTGAGCGGGGGTTTGAATATACTTTGGCAAAAAATGACAAGGTTCGTGTTACTGCCTAGTGCAAATATCGATCAGTCAAAAATGCATGTGGCATGTGCATGCTAGAATAATGTAAGGGAACGAGTATTTCCATATCTTAGGCATGGACCTAGCTCACACATGTGGTTTTGCCGTACGGGACGCTTACTAATGCGCATGCCACCGCGGAGTTAGTTGCTGACTTCGTTGGCGATGATGTTCGAGGCAAACATCAAACAAGGCCTGTTGATGTTGTCAAAGGAATTAAAAGAGATTATGTACTAAATATCTCATACCACCGGGCATGGTGGGGAATTGAGAAGGCCAGGCGTCTTGTGTTTGGTGACTGTGAAATGTTTCTCATGTTTGAAATGGTATGTTGGTGCAGCCAAAAGCATAAACCCGGGCAGCCACATCGAATTGGAAAGTGACGAGGAAACTAAACGGATCAAAAGGTTGTTTGTCGCATTCGGTAGATGTGTGCAAGGATTCAATCAGTGTTGCCCCCTAATTTTCCTTGACGCAGCCCATCTTAAAGGGAGGTATAGGGGAAAAATAATGGCAGCCACCGGGAAGAACAACAACCAAGGTATATAAAGTTAAAATATGCGAATAATTTATTGTAACATGACGTATTTATCTGTAACATGGTGGATTTGTCACTTGGAATGTCGTGGTTAATGTAGTTATCATGTTTCGTTTTGGTGATATATTGCAAGGATTTTTCCAATCTGTTTTGCAATCGTTGATGGTGAAACTTACGAAAATTGGCATTGGTTTTTGGAGCATTTACGATCAATACTGGCGCTTGGCAGGGATATCACCTCTTTATTGAACCGTCATACGGGGTTGCTTATGGCTAGGCGGGACATATTTCCAGAGTCTGGTCATGGGTATTGTCTTCTCCACTTGAAGAGGAATTTGAGAGACCATTTGAAAGGAACAACCAGAGCTTATAGAGAGAGGATGGTGAGTGAGTTTGTTCAATGTGCGTATGCTCCTACACAGGAGATTTTCCACCAACACATGACTAAGCTATTGAGTCATGATGATGGTAAGGTGGAAGAATTCCTAACAAATTTATGATTCGAAAATTGGAGCAATGCATTTTTCCGGGGTCAACTGTACAGCAAAATGACATTCAATGTCGCCAAATCATTCAATGCGTGGATCGAGGCTGAGAGGCACCTTCCGATCACAATTCTTATTGATGAGTTAAGAAAGAAGATCATGAACCTAATGTCAGTTAGGAGAGAAGAAGCAAGCAAATGGGGGTGCCAAATTTGCCCAGAAATGGACAAGTGGATGAGGGCATCGTACAATTATTCGAGGACATGGGTAGTCAGCTCAGCCGGGGATGGTGTCTTTGAGGTGCACTCGTTTCCTAACGTAACAGTTGACATTATTAGGCGCATTTGCTCATGCCAGAAATGGCAACTTACTGGGTTTCCATGTGCCCATGCTATTGTCGTGCTTTCTTTGTGTAGGAAGGATATAACTTGGTATGTTAACCCATACTATTTTTCACAAACTTTCCATGGATCTTACTCCACCTCGATCCACCCGATACCAACTATGTGGATGCCCGAGCGTCCAATTGATGAGGATTTTCTCTTTCCACCACTTTGCAACATGCCACCCGGTCGTCCTAAGAATAAGTGAATTCCATCGAGGGGGGAGAACGTTACTTTTATTAGATGTGGAAGGTGCGACAAGATGGGGAAACACAATCGTAAAACATGTAAAGATGCTATGTAGTTTTGGCCCAAAATGTTGCAAAGGAACTGCGAAACTCTAAATAACTGCCTTTTGCACGGAACTTATAGTAGGTTGTTTTGGGTTATTAAATAAAACGTGCTATTACACCGCATATTTAGGTTCTCATTTATTTCTAGGAAGCAAGTTTAATTTATATTTTGGGTTCATGTTCCGCCTTATGCAACAAAGACTTTGTTTTACGAGTTTAATTTTTGAGTTCAAAGGTGCAGATTTATTTAGCCTGATATGATTGTCTATCACACTGAACTAACACTGTTTTCATGGTAATAAAGCCATGTTTCAAAAAATAAGATCAACGAAGAATATGACCAAAGAAAAAATAAGTAAGATATTTGTGATCAACTTATCAATTCGAATTCGATTTAAATTTATAGTCAACTTATCATGTCATGTTTCATGATAAAAGGTTGCGAATCTCAATTCATTGAACTGACACTGTTTTCATAATAATTAAACTATGTTTCATGAAATAAGATCAACGAAGAATATGACCATGGAAAAAATAAGATATTTGTGAACAACTTAACAATTCGAATTCGATTTGCAATTATGGTCTACTTATCATGTCATTGCAGAATATTATCAACAAACCATGAAACGTTGGCCAACTTATCCATGTTTCAAAAATTATCCAGAGGTAAACATAATCCATGATCAGTTTTCCAAATCTGTGCTCAATTTTACTTTACAATTCCAAATGCCCACAATCAAAAGAATACATTCTGAATGGCAATCAAAATAATAGTGAACCAAATGCCCAAAACGACATGCACATGTTATACCAATTGCAAAGCATCCACCCAAAAGTTAATTCACAATCATGCTTGGTGCATGCAAAATACGAAAACATCATCCAAAAATCAAAATTGATTCTGCTTTAAGATGTACCAGAACTTAAAAACAAACACTAGACATCCAATTATCCCAAAAAAAGGGATCTATAAACATCTAATAGCATCCTATGTCCAAAAAGTTAGCAAAGACGATGTCGGAAATACCATTTACTACCATCCTAACTCCACAAATGGGCCGCACCACTTAAGAATGCTTTAACTATTTCAGACCGCATTTTCTGGCATGCTGCTTTCCCTAATTGGCACGATTTCTTCATTTCGATAGTATTGCCGGATGATATAACACATAATAACACCACAATCGAGGCTGAAACCAAAAAATAAAAGTAACTATTACATTGAACCAACAAATAAAAGTAACTATTACATTGAGCATTTTTAGACATCGTGTATCATGTAGATTAGTGGAGTAAACTGCTCACCTACTATCTTCCTGTTGGGGACAGTCTTCGACTGTCACTATAGCTTCGCAGTCCTATGTGGTTAGCAACCCATCTCTAGTGCTTTTTAAATAACTTTCCACTTGATTTTTCTGACACAAAACCATCGTGAATGGTTGGTGAATATAACATGATAAGTTGACCATATCTTTGCATGTTTTGATCATGCTAAATTCCTAATGTATTACCCAACACCATATTATGACATACAAGTTGTGGAAAAATATATTACCAGTTGATCCACTGCCTTACAGTGTGCATCCACCCCGGTTCTCTCCATCATAGAATGTAAAACTTCCCGCTGCCTTCTTCATTGTCGAGGACAAGTAATGTCCAATGATAATCAAAGTGGATTGGAAACATCAAGTATCGGTAAGAAGCCGTTTGTGGCATCATTCTTTCAAGTATTTTTTTGCGTTCTATGGGACACTTACCCTAGCATTGTCTGCATCTGACATTAACGTAAAATAATCACAGGATGAATTTAATCTAAAAGTTGATAGGATCTCGACGTACGCATCAATAACCTATGTAACCATATGGCATTTGAATCTTATCATGATATGTCATGACAAGACGAAGACTAAAGAAACATTTACCGACAAATTTCAATGGAGAATTTCATGATAATAATAAATGCATGGTAAACGGAACGAAATTCATAACAACCTAGACATTCCATTAGTCACTTACATTCCCGAATATAGCAGAATCAACAAGGAGTTGCCGAATATCTTTAACAAACACGAAACATCCCACAACAGTCCCCGACCATATAATTGTGCTGCATACAAACGAGGGGGTGGCATGGTCAATTTGTACATCAGAATATTTAGAACATATAATGAAATACCAAATGATAAGATCTCAGATGTTGAATTTTACCTAGTATAGGCTTCATCCCACATTTTTTTAATCTTAGTTTTCTCCTCGCTTGAGAGTAGACGATGCACTGCGTTCGTCCTAAGGTTTCTAATCAGTTTAGGCTTGAAAAGACCTTTATTCGGTCCTACAATAAAGTTTTCAACATCAATCACTCCTTCTTTGGGGCCGACTTCTGCATCAACTTTTGACGATTCTGCTGTGGCTCTCTTACATTTACGTCCATACTCATACTCTTCTTTTTGGGTGTCCTTCCTCATCCTCGCTCCAGACGGATAATCATAGAACGCACTTGCTCCTTCAGTGTCATAGGTCTATATTTTAGCATCATTTCATGTTCCGATGTCTCCGTAAGTTGATCTCATAGCTGACTGTTTTCACTCAGTAGGACCCATACAGTTTCATCCAAGTGTTCAAACATTTTTGTCCTTGATTGCAATTTCTTTCGCATGTATTTCCTCATTCTGTTTCATACAGTCCTTCATCTTCTCTATTTGGTCACGGAGCTCACCAATTAGCCTAGAATTCTGATCATGTTTTGTAGGAATCCTGATGCATCCACTATCTAAAATCTCACTAGTTCGTGCTGCAACGTAGCCACCATAATACGATGCCAGATCCTCGTCATTCAAGACATCCACGCTCGTGTGCTCACGATCACCGCCAACTTTCAGAGTACAAGGAGTGCAAAATGAACCTCCGTCATTACCAGTCACCATTGTAAAATTTTGTGTACCACATTTAGTCCCACTCCCATATTCAGCTGAAGCATTTCTTCCCTTATTTCCACTCTTATCCTGAGACAATTTGACACCTTTCACATTGTCTACGTTACCAGTTCCAGACAATAGATTTGTATCGCGAACATTTGGTTCCTTTGAAACCACTTAAGGAATTGAAAACATATCATGCCACTGCATCTTCCCATCATGATCAACATGCCAATATACAAAGACATACCGTTTCCATACATGGTAATTTAAATGAAATGGGAATCTACCAGTGCCAAATTCAGCATAATATTAATATCGATGGCTAGTACGCTTAACAGACAACGTATCTGATCAGATTTAAGCTCAGTCAGTGGTACTTTCCTAAACTCTTTTACCAAATCCATTGTGCTCCACTTAATTATACCAAGGGTTTCTTCGGGGTTGAGGGGCTTCACCAAATTGGTGTGTGCGCATAGCCAATACTGTAAATAACAAAATGAAGATGGTAAATACATCATATTTGTTCTCAACTTTGTAAAGTACTACATTATGGTAAGGAATAAACACAAACAACTTACCAGAAGGACCACGACACACCTTGACACCCTCCTGGGGTCGTCATGATGTATTCTTATTGACGTCATAAGTTCATCCAGAATCTCCCCACACCAATCATAGTTTTTTAAACGTTCCAAGTCCTCAACACGCTCCAAATATACCCATTTCACAGTAATACCAGCGGGGAAAAAAAGGCTATGTAATAGGTATGCACACAGTACCATTACAAAATCTTGCATGTCGGTCTTGTTGTTTCTATTAGCATACTCTTTCACAAGCTCCTTTAGCGAAGAACTTGACAATCTTTCTGCTTGGATACAACCTCTATTCACCATCCCAACACCATCTCCGAATCCATACTTGAAGTTGATTTTTTCAGAACCCCTTGTTATGCCAAAGATACTAAATATGCCGACCCGGGTTATCCTAACAGTCTTGCTTCCCACTTTAAATCCGCCCGAGTCAGGATCATATGCATTGAAAATCCTGATAATCATTTTGTCACTTTTCCATCAAAGCGCGGATGTCAACCTATTCTCAATAAGGGACTTGAAAATCTGCTAGAATGGAGTTTTCTTCATGATTTTCTTGTGCTCGTCACTCAAATTCAACTCCTCAATCAGTGTCCTAATGCCATTTAAGCTTGCACGATATGCTGTCTCACGTATTTCTCCCTTATTTATAGCTCGCGTTTTCTCGAACGAGGATGTTTGGCCTTAATTCCTCGCCCTACACTACCGGATCTTGTGCATTTCGGAGCAGACTGTTCCACATCAAGTCGAGGATGTTTGGCCTTAAACCCTTGTGGTACACTCCCAAATCTTGCCCGTGTCTTCGAAGACCCTTCCACATCATGATTTTCTTGATCTTTCATACATTTTAAACTTTTCTTCGCTATTTTAGAAGGTGGCACTACTACAAAATGGTATAAAGATCACGGTCCAAAAATTAAAAAGATTTCCCTTTTTGTAAAAGCGTAATAAAATGTTATGGACTATAGTTTTAATCTCAGTTATACGAAAAAATTGTGATAAAAAGATTTTTTTAATCTCAGTAATCTAAAAGGTGAGATTGTAACTTGAAAAATAGATCTCATTCTCAAAAAATTGAGATTATATATGAAAGAATATATCTCGTTTCGAAAAAAACTGAGTTGAAAAGATTTTTTAGTCTCAATAATTTAAAAGTGAGATTGTAACTTAAAAAATAGATCTCGTTTTTGAAAAACTGAGATTGTATATGAAAGAATATATCTCATTTTGGAAAAACTGAGATAAAAAGAACCTTTAATCTCAGTTATCTAGAAACTGAGATCGTAAGTTAGAGAATACATCATTTTTTTTAAAACTTGAGATGAAAGCACTTATATAGGAAAAGTTGAAAGTCGCTTACCCATTAATTGACTTTGCGCACAATACCCCTAAATAAATGTCACTTTGAACCATTCTACAAAAAATATTTCGTCAAAAAATGGGGTACTTCGGCGATGAAAATATATTTCGTCGCCAAATGGGTACCTTTGGTGACAAAATTTATGAAGGTTGCGTTTCGTCACCAAATGTATTTCGAGTATAATTTTATGCTCAGAACTCCATTAATTGATATAATTCAAATTGGGTTTGAATAATAACACAAAGGGCTATAACTTTCATGTTTATCAAAATTTCTAATTTTAATATTTAAAGGTTCAAACCATTTCTCTTTGTTTAAACCTAGCTCGCCCTTCCACATTACGAGGCGTAACTCCTGAAATAAAGTAACACAAACCATTATGTCAGAAAAAGCGAGGTATATTTCGTGACTGTTCATCAAGGTTTCATGACCACACAAGACTGTATAATTCAGGAAACATGGATAATTTACAATCAAAACTGGTATTGGCCAAACTTATGTCAATCGCCATGGATTATTTTGCAACAAAATGGGTATTTGCCATTTTTTTCTTGGTCAGTTGTCAATATTATGCAATAATTGATTAAGTTGGCCATCCAGGCATGGTTAACTGTCCATGTTCAAAAGTGCCCATGATAAAATGACCATGTTATATGAATTTCTTACCATTCAATATTGGATAATTTTCAATTAAACTGGTCATGCCCAATTTAAAAAGAAAAATATACCAGTAATTAGCATCACTTGGCAATGATTTCTAATTTTCAAATTCATATCATGGAACACGGAATATATAGAATCAAAACTAATTGTTTGGTATAACATGATAAGTTAACCACAACTTCACATGTTTTCTCCTTATATCATCATTTTGGCCAACCACACAACAAAAATTGATACTTTTCTTTGATCTTAAATCAAGGAACATGGCTAAATTACTATCACAAGCGGAAAAACAGGAACAACATTACATGATTAAATTACCATGACGATAACAACGTTTCATGACCATTCATAATCTACCTTCAAACGGATTTTATAATAACATCACATACTCAAACAGTATACCATTGAAATCATGGAATGTAACCCTCACAGTTGATGATTTGATTTTTTTTTTTTATAAAAACATGACATATCTACTACATTACGAAATCATGAATTGATGAATACAGGCATCAAATTTGAATAAAACACACAGCAAGACATATTTTCCAGAACATGGTTATATTATCAGCAAGAAAAGCAACCAATGTAATTAAAAAAACTAAATTGAATTCATGAATTGAAGAAGATCACCATGAATCTCACTGAATCATGACATGCAACTTACTCCTTCCGTCCCAGTTTGTTTGTCTAATTGTCGAAATACATGTCTTTCAAAAATATACTTATATCTTACATTTTATAATATATTTTTTTTATTTTGAAGATTTTGTATAATAAAACTAATTGAGATCTATCAAAAAAGATCTATATTGCATATTAAAAACATTACGAATTGAAAATTATAGCCAATTCTTTGAGAGGTCAAACGCTCTCAAAAAGTCAAAAAGGGGACAAACAAATCGGGACGGAGGGAGTATTAAACAACTGATTCATGACTTATTGCGACACACAGTAACAAAGTTAGCACAATGGCCACAAACAGATTAGTTTTATAAGCGTAACTTAGCTCCAACCTTCAAATCCAAACCAAAAAAACTAAAAAAAAACCAGGAGTTTTGACAAATAAACTTACGAAATCTGGCCATTTCGATTTCGTCCCCTTCTACTCCGCCGATGGCTTCAACCAAGAAGGACTTGATCGATATGTGGCATCGCGTTTTTTTCCGCAAAAACTCCATTCAGAAAGGACGGGGAATGCATACACAGTTGTTTACCGCCGAAAATCGCAACAATGGACGAAGGGATTGAAGGTTGGGTTCTCCGACTGGTGTGGGTTTCGAATGACTAGGGTCTTACGAAAAATTTGAGCTCCAAATTCGAATGGAGGGGTTCATTATAGATTGATAGGATCGATGAATATCTTCCACGCCAATCTCAGGATATGACTGCGAGATTTTTGCAGGACAACTTGATGGTTGAATCGAGATTTTCAGGAGGACAAAATGGATTAGGAAATCGTCCCAAATTTCGACGTTATATATATATATATATATAAAATATAGCAATAATATAAGGACATCACGGGTATAAAAGATAGTAGGAGGACGAAAACATAAGTACTTTAAGAGGGTAGGACGAAAACATAAGTGCTTATGGGTTTTAAGGCGATTTATTAAGCCTCCCTTTAAACTAATTAAGATAATTAGGAGTGTAGGGCGTTACACCAATTATCTTTGTTGAACCCGAGATGGCCCCAAACGCACGTTGTACACGCTATCTGTGCCCCAAGCTGCTGTACCAATTAGAGGCGTCGAACGTGCGTGCCGTGCCGTGCCATTCAACTTCCGTGCCAACCGTGCTTCGTACGGTGCCCGTTTACTTAAATCGTGTTGTACCGTGTTGTGCCATTTTCAATCGTGTCGTGTCGGGCTGGGCCCATTTACTTAAATAGTGGCGTGCTGTGCCGGCCTGTTTTTTAATCGTGTCTTGTCGTGCCGTTTTTCAATCGTGTCGTACCATGCAGGGCCCATTTACTTAAATCGTGTCATGCTATGCTGACCCGTTTTTAATCGTGTCGTGCCATGCCAGCCCGTTTACTTGATCGTGTCGTGTCATGCCATTTTTCAATCGTGTCGTGCTTCGTGCCATGCTCGTTTTACTTGGTCGTGCCATTTTTAATTGTGTCGTGCCTGTTTAGAGGTGTCAAACGAGCCGTGTTTTCTGTTCCTATTGCTGTTTGTTTATGTAAACTTGAGCGTCATGGAAAACGACAATCTGGTTTACAAATATTGTGTCCACAGAATTATGTTGCTCATTTGGACATGATAGCTTGCTCAATAATCTACGGAGAGATTATTTATTTCTTGACAATTGCTCAATATAATTTTCCACTCATATTGTGTCCACGGAGGCCTATCAAATTTATCATCCTCCCCTAAATAGGTGATAATGGATGTCAGAAACCACGTAATCGGAACACATTCGGTGCTTCCAAAGGTGTTAAAGTCCTATAATGAAGCACTTAAGGGGCGCTCAAACTATTTTTTGAAAATCAGAACCGTCTACCTTTTATGTGGGAGTGATTGTATCATTCATGCAAAAAAAAAATGGTAAATTGGTTATTGTCAGATACTTGATCGAGCTTAACAAAAAAATTTCTATTAATGAATTTACGCCCCAATGAAAGAGCTTCCAAAACCCGGTGGACCCAAAAATTGCGAGAGTGATTAAAACACCAAGAACTACAAAAATGAATGGTATGGATCATCAGTATGGTGTTGCAATTGTGTGACTACCATACAAGAGGCTCGTTTTTATGTAATAGAATAGTTTTTATATAATATATATTAGTTGCTTCAATTATAAGCACAACAAGGTTGTTGGCCTTGGTGGTTTGAACTGTGTGTTAAGTTCCAAAGGACCTAGGTTCAAACCCCATAGAGATTATGTTTTTAAAACCAATTTTGTATCTTATTTATTATTATTATTAGTTGTACCAAGTAAAGACATAACATGACTAATGGCCTTGGTGGTTTGTGATGTGTGACAAGTTCCATAGGACTTGGATTTGAATCACATGGAGGTTTTTTCTTTAAAATTAGTTTTTTTTCCTTATTTACTGTTAATTATTCCAATTTAAAAGCTTATTTTTATAAATTATGATATGAAACCAAAATGCCTTGTTTTGTAATTAAAATTATTGTTAATTAATCACATTATATTTATGAGTCACAAGTCAAATTATTTAATAATTTTTTTCTCGTGCCTTGTGTCATGCCCTTTCGTGCCCGTCAACCCATGTCGTGCCATATTCGGCTACAACCGTATCGTGCCGTGCCGTGCCCATGCCCATGTCGTGCCCGGCTAGGCCTAGAATCATGTGGTGCCCATGCCCGGCTAAACCATGTCATACCGTGCCGTGCCAGGCCAACTTCTGTACCGTGCCCGCCCACTTCTGTTCCACGTGCCAGTCCACATGCCCATTAAAACCGTGTCGTATCGTGCTGTGCTCAACCAAGACGGTGTCCGTGCCCGGCCACGTGCTCACTAAGACCGTGCCGTTCTGGGGCACGTCTGTGCCCGTGCCCGTGCCATGCCACATTTAACCATGTCGTGCACGTGTCGTGCTGTGCCGGCCCGGCCCGTTTGACACCCCTAGTACCAATAGCATTTCTGAATTCTCATACTGGCAGAATCCCGATCAGTACATCGGTACTGTTCAATACCAGCCAACTCCAACGGCAATAAGGTGGCAATAAGGTACTATTTTTTTTTTTTAATTTTATCTTAAAGTGTGTGTGTGTGTGTTTATATATATATATACACACACTTTATATCCAATGAGAAATCCCGCACGGGGTTACCATGCGAGACTCCCTTTTTCCGATCGAATTACGATGATTCGAGCAGCTTAATGTGTTCAGAACGTGATTTTAAGGGTACCCGCGAAAAATCAGCAAAAAAAATGATCAGCAAGGGCTTGATCTGAACAGTTTTTTACTGAACTGTTCAATAAAAAATTGTTCAGATTAAACTCTTCCCGATCATGTTTTTTGCTTATTTCATGCGCTTACCCTTAAAATCACGTTCTGATCACTTTGAGCGGCTCGGATCGTCGTAATTCGATCGAGAAAGGGGAGTCCCGTGCCGGATCTCTTCTGGGAACCGGACTCTCTCTCCCTCTATATATATATATGTGTGTGTGTGTGTATGTGTATATACACATATGCACGGGTGCGCACACACACACACATGTATATATATATATATATATATATATATATATATATATATATATAGTCCCCTTCCAATAAGGGATCCCTTATTGACTTAAGTTAAGGATCTCCATTTTTCCGATCAAATTTTGATGATTCGAACCCCTCAATGTGATCAAAATGTGATTTTAAGGGTATTTGCAAGAAATTAGAAAAAAATATGACTGGAAATGGCTTGATTCGAACAGTTTTTCATAAAAATGCATTTATAGCATTTTTACAAACAACTACTTGGATCAAGCTCTTTTCGGTCATATTTTTACCAATTTCTCGTGAATACTCTTAAAATCACCTTTTAAACACATTGAACGGTTCAGATCATCAAATTTTGATCGGGAACAATGTCAAACTCATGAGATCCTTAATTTAGCAAGTTAAAGGATTGCTTAATCTAAGCTCAATGTATTACACACACACACACACACATATATATATATATATATATATACGGTTCCGGAAATAACTAATTAGACACCTAAAAAAACACTTCACAGTTTTCGATCAAATTTTAATGATCCGAGCTGCTCAATGTGATCAGAACGTGATTTTAAGGGTACCCGCGAGAAATCAGAAAAAAAAAGATCGGGAAGAGCTTGATTTGAACAGTTTTTTTATTAACGGTTCAGTTAAAAATTGCTCGGATCAAGCCATTCCCGATCATTTTTTTTGCTTATTTCCCGGAAATACTCTTAAAATCACGTTCGGATCACTTTGATCGGCTCAGATCGTCACAATTCGACCAGGAAAGGAGAGTCCCATGCCGGATCTCTTATGGGAACCGGACTCTCTCTGTCTCTCTCTCTATATATATATACATATATATACATACACCCCTTCCAATAAGGGATCCCTTATTGACTTAAGTTAAGGACCTCCCCTTTTCCGATCAAATTTTGATGATTCGAACCCCTTAATGTGATTAAAACGTGATTTTAAGGGTATTTGCAAGAAATTAGCAAAAAATATGACTGAAAATGGCTTGATCCGAATAGTTTTTCATAAAAATGCATTTATAGCATTTTTACAAACAACTACTCGGTTCAAACTCCTTCCGGTCATATTTTTTACCAATTTCTCGCGGATACTCTTAAAATCACCTTTTAAACACATTGAACGATTCGGATTATCAAAATTTGGTCGGGAACAATGCCAAACTCATGAGATCCTTAATTTAGCAAGTTAATGGATTCCTTAACGTAAGCTCAATGTATTACACACACACACATATATATATATATATAGACGGTTCCGGAAATAACTAATTAGACACCTAAAAAAACACTTCACAGTTTCTGATCAAATTTTAATGATCCGAGCTGCTTAATGTGATCAGAATGTAATTTTAAGGGTACCCGCGAGAAATCAGCAAAAAAAAAAATCAGGAAGGGCTTGATTTGAACAGTTTTTTATTGAACGGTTTAGTAAAAAACTGCTCAGATCAAGCCCTTCCCGACCATTTTTTTTTGCTCATTTCTCGCGGATATCCTTCAAATCACATTCTGAACACATTAAGCAGCTCGGATCATTAAAATTTGATTGGAAAAGGGGAGCCCCGCACGGTAAGCCCGTGCAGGATCTCTTACGGGAACTGGACTCTCTCACTATCTCCCCTTTCAATAAGGAATCCCTTATTGACTTAAGTTAAGGACCTCCCCTTTTTCGATAAAATTTTGATGATCCGAACCGTTCAATGTGATCAAAATGTGATTTTAAAAATATTTGCAAGAAACTAGCAAAAAATATGACTGAAAAGGGGTTTGATCCGAACAGTTTTTTATAAAAATGCATTTATAGCATTTTTACAAACAACTACTCGGATCAAGCTCTTTCCGGTCATAGTTTTTACCAATTTCTAGCGGTTACTCTTAAAATCACATTTTAAACACATTGAACGGTTCAGATCATCAAAATTTGATCGGGAACAATATCAAACTCAGGAGGTACTTAACTTAGCAAGTTAAGGGATTCCTTAATGGAAGCTCAATAAATTACGTGTGTGTATATATATATATATATATATATATATACACGGTTCCGGGAACAACTAATTAGATACCTAAAAAAATACCTCATAGTTTTTGATCAAATTTTAATGATCCGAGCTGCTCAATGTGATCACAACGTGATTTTAAGGCTGCCCGCGAGAAACAAGCAAAAAAAAAAGACCTGCAAGGGCTTGATCTGAGCAGTTTTTAGTTTAGATTTGATGAAATGTTCAATTAAAAACTGCTCAAAATAAGCACTTTCCGGTCATATTTTTTACAAATTTCTCGCAGGCACCCTTAAAATCACATTTTGCACACATTGAACGGTTCGGATCGTAAGACTTTGATCAAGAACTATGATATTGAGATTTGAAGTGCTTTTTTAGGTGTTTAATTGGTTGTCTGCGTGGAGATTCCGGGGACCCTTAAAAAAACTTCTAAATCCCCCCTCCCAAGTTTTTGATCAAATTTTGATGATCCGAACTGCTCAATATAATCAGAACGTGATTTTAAAGGTACTCGCGAGAAATCAGAAAAAAAACGACTGGGAAGGGCTTCATTCGAACAATTTTTTATTGAACTTTATTGAACAGTTCAATTAAAAACTACTCAAATCAAATTCTTCCTCGTTATTTTTTTTTGTCAATTTCACGCGAGCACCTTTAAAATCACGTTCTGAACACATTGAGCAGTTCGGATCATCAAAATTTAATCGGAAACTATGAGATTAGAATTTGGAGGTTTCTTTTAGAGATTTTTTTAAGGATCATCAAAAATATATATATATATATATGTATATATTTGTTGGATTTTATAATGGGTAAACAAATCGAGTCAGCTCGAGGGGATTGGCTTGTTATGGGTGCGACTTGGTTTGGTTTGACTCATTTAGTAATTGAGCTGAGCTTGAGTGTGAGATTTGGGCTCATGCAGTAAAAGAGTCAAACTCAATGCTTCAAAACTTGACTTGGCTCGGCTCAGCTCAAAAAGATTTGCTCGTTTATAGAAGCTTGCTTGGCAATGACGAAAGTAGAGGTTGTCTAGGGGGCCAAGGCCACCCCAAATTTGAAAAAACGTAAAATTATCTAGTACTTTGATTTTTACATATACTCCGACTTACCATGTTTTTTTTTTGACATGATGACTTACCATATTCGACCACCCATATTATGCATATAAAACATTGATTTCAAAAAAAAAAAAAAGAAATTACAACGATACATTTTACACGTTTTTTTTTTTTTTTTTTTCATTTAGGACCACAATGCAATTTTCTCTCGAGCCAAACTAAAATCAAATCTCTTTCCATGAGTGAAATTTAGTGCGGACTCAATCAGAGATGACTTACGGATTCTAACAAAGGAACGCATTCTATTTTGGTACGGAGTTGAGGAAATCTATCGAGAAACTTTTATTTTTTCGCTTTTTAGTTGTTTATGATATGCTGAAAGCGCTTAGATAATGTGCTACCTGGTATTATTTGAATTGGCTTTTTTGTATAGTTCAACCTTAAAATTTCAAAATTTTTTTGTTGTTATTATGGCTTCATCCCTGTTGCTTGTAAAATGAATCGGACTTGGCTCATTTGTGAGACTTGGCTCATTTATAGAAGCTTGCTTAGTAAATAAATTGGTCTGAACTTGTTAGGGGCTTAGGGCTCGAGGTTGCACAATACAAAAATTGGTTCGACTCGGCTCATTTACCCTCTACATGATTTGAATGACAATAACGAATAATCAAGTACTAGGTCTTAAATTACTACTCCCTTCATTTCAAATTGAGAGTTCATTATTTTATTTTGAATTCAAAAATGAAAGCCCTTTTTAAAAAATAGAAGGAAAAATTTGATGATTTTTTAGAAGTGCCATTCACAAGTGAATATAAGTATTATAAAATAGATAGAATATAAGGACCATAGTGAAAATGATAAACATTATCTATGTGTAATTATTACATATGTTTTTAAATAATTGAATTTTTCAAAAGAGACTTTTAATTTAGAACGGAAGAAGCAGTGTCAGAGAGAGAGAGAGAGAGAGAGAGAGAGAGAGGAGTAAAGTAGGGGGCGTTCCGGTTTCCTAAAAAAGGAACTTTTAGAAAAAGAAGGTAATTTTAAGCTCAAAAATCACGTATTTATGCAAATAATTTTTCTACCAATATGGATCTTGTTTGATAGATCTCATTGAGATCTTTTATACGGTGCAAAAAAAATCATAAAATTATTTTTCATTTTCATTATATTTGAGTTTGAAAATTGAAAAAAAAGAACCTTTAGTGGAACACCCTAGTAGCACAGCCTAAAAACGAGGGAAGAGTGAGGTTTTTTTTGACTTGAGAGAACGCAAACAGACGGACAGAAATATACTCCACTATATACACTTCTAGAGAGATCTAGAGAGAGAGAGAGAGAAATATATACTCCACTATATACACTTGTAGAGAGATCTAGAGAGAGAGAGAGTATGATTCACGGACGAATCTGTGAATGAGTGAAAAAGAAAAAGCATGAATTTCGAGCGAGAGAGAAGTTGAGTTTGTGAGTATTTGGTTATTGGAGTGCAAGAGAGGTACAAGTGGAGGGAGGGAGGGAGGGAGCATATTGGGGGGAGTCTGCTTTCGGTTAAGCTTCCTATGCCCTCGTCCATCCTTCTATTGGGCAGTCTCTCCTCAGTTATTCATTCACAAGATCTTCTATAAAAACCCCTCTCTCTCTCTCTCTCTCTCCTCCCCTTTTCCAACAAAACCACCTCCTTTTCTCGGTCCTATATCCTAGTGTCTGTCGTCTCAACACCCAAATTAATTCATTCTCCAACACCCAGCTCCATATAGAGAGAGAGAGAGAGAGAGTTTCGTCGATCGATCGGAATAGACTGAGAAAATGTGGAATTTAAACGACTCGCCCGACCAGATAATCCGAAACGACGACGTCGACGAATCCGAGGTCTGCTCTTCTCCGGTGGACATTGACGACGAAGACAAGGGTAAACGGGTCGGATCCGCCTCGAACTCGAGCTCCTCAGCTATAGTACTAGAAGAGGAGGGCTCAGAGGAAGAAGAGGTAGAAGTTGAAGTAGAAGTCGGGCGAAAGCGCAACAGCAACAAGATATTCGGGTTCTCGGTTTCGGACTCCGACTCGCTCGTGACCCGGCAGTTCTTCCCCCTGGACGAGTCCGAGGTGGGGACGACGTCGGACGAGAGAGAGGCCGCGAATTTCCCGAGGGCCCACTGGGTTGGGGTTAAGTTTTGCCAGTCGGAGCCTGTTGGCGGCGGCGGCGGAGGTGGAGTTGGCGGAGCTCCGACGAAGAAGAGCCGCCGCGGGCCGAGGTCGAGAAGCTCCCAGTATCGTGGGGTTACCTTTTACCGGCGTACCGGCCGTTGGGAGTCTCATATATGGTTTGTCTGACAACTGATTCTCCCCGAAATTTTTGCTCCGGATCATTGATCTTGACGAGATTAATTCGAAAAGTGTAAAAATATGAACCAAATTGAAAAGAGTACATGGTTTTTAAATTTTTAGACTCTTCTTGTCGGTACGAATGATTAATCCAAAAACTACGGCATGAATCTGAAGTTTTCCTTAATTCAAATTTGTGTTTCTAAAGTTTTCATGTTTTATGATATGATTCAGGGACTGCGGAAAACAAGTTTATCTGGGTATGTTTTCTTCTTCTCCTTCCTTTGTTCTCATGGTAATTAAGGGAAAAGGTATCTGTGGATGTCATAAATAAAAACCCCATTTTTTCTAGGTAAATAAATAAATAATAAAAACCCCATTATTTTCCCTGGGTTCTGAGATTTGTGAAATGGGTTTGCTTGATGTCTTTACAGGTGGATTCGACACCGCGCACGCTGCTGCACGGTATGCTTTCCAATTTCCACAATCCAAGTTTCTTTCTTTCTTTTTTAATTTTTCTCAGGAAGCCTGATCTGGGTTAGAAAATGTGAGATACTGATATGTGCAAGTGTGTATATATTCTCAGTGCATATGATAGGGCAGCCATCAAATTCCGGGGAGTGGAGGCCGACATAAATTTCAGTCTTGAAGACTACGAGGAAGACTTGAAACAGGTGAGAGACTCTCATCTCTTCTTCTTTTTTTTCTTTCAAATTAACGGTTTCGGAACGTTTAACGACAAGGGTGATACACCTATATATCGGTTGATATCGCGGATAATACCGTCGGTACCTAAGTGAATGACAGTATTGGAAGTCCAAATTCCTACTAGGCAGCCAATACCATTAGTGACGACCTATATGAAAACCCAGATGGCCGATAAGGATTGGGTGTTTTTTTCCATATTTCATCTTGGTTTTTTGTATGATATTATTCTGATATGGAAGATTCATGTGTAACAGTGACGATCTATATTGAAACCCAGATGGCGGATAGAGATTAGGTGTTTTTTCCATTTTTCATCTTGTTTTTTTGTATGATATTATTCTGATATGGAAGATTCATGTGTGACAGTGACGACCTATATTAAAACCCAGATGGCGGATAGAGATTGGGTGTTTTTTCCATATTTCATCTTGGTTTTTTTATGATATTATTCTGATATGGAAGATTCATATTTCATATGTAACAGATGACCAACTTAACAAAGGAGGAATTTGTGCATGTACTGAGGAGACAAAGTACTGGGTATCCAAGAGGGAGCTCCAAATATAGAGGGGTAACCTTGCACAAATGTGGAAGATGGGAGGCCAGAATGGGTCAATTCTTGGGCAAAAAGTAAAACACCAACTCAACACAACACAACATTACTAGCTAGTACCATCCCCCAATCTCATCATCATCATCATCATCATCATCATCATAATAGTCCACTTCCCTCACTATCCCCCATATATACCACTGTCTCACCATTTTTGTTCTTCTTCAATATGTCCATCTTTTCTTGTACTCTTTGCTTTTTTTAATTTAAGTAAAAGTCTTATATTTCATCTGTATCTAAACAGGTATGTCTACTTGGGTCTGTTTGATACCGAAATCGAAGCTGCGAGGTACGTTTGCTTGTCTTACGAATGACTATGTACCGAGAAAAATGTCCCAATTTTAGTGTGTTGCATTCATTTTATTAAAGTACCAGAAGATTTATTTTGAATGAATTTATTGTTGCCGGTTGATAATTAGCAAAAATGTTACGGGTTTGCATTTTGGACTGCTGGATTTTACCAGTTGCATTACTTGCTTTATGGTATGGAGTGAAAAGGAAGTGTTGTACTTTTTTGGTGTGTAGGGCTTATGATAAAGCTGCAATAAAGTGTAATGGCAAGGAGGCTGTCACCAATTTTGATCCCACCATCTATGAAGATGAGCTAAATGCCACCGGTAATCAATCATGGCGGTTTTCTTTTTCTTATTTCTCTTACTTATCAATCGAGTAATACTGGAAAAGATTTTGACGCTTTTGTGAGCAATTTATCTCACGGAGATCAAAAATTCGTTTTATTTCTCCAGAGGGTTCGGGCAGTGCATCGAACCATGATTTAGATCTGAGCTTAGGTAATTCATCCTCAAAACAAAACAGTCGTGAATTGGTGGGGGAAATCCGAAATCTAGCAGTAGATCAGCAACATAATTCAGTGCCTTTTGAAGTTACATGGGGCGATCGGGGATTTAGAAGAGATGGGTACAATGAGAATGAAACAATGCAGCTTCTGAGCCAAACCCACATTCAATCTCCAAATTCACTCAAGGCTAATGAAATAATGCAAAGATATGGGCAATTTGAGAATAATAGGGGTGAACACCCAATGCTCAACATGGTTACCTCGCAGCTCAGCCCATCAAACTTTCAGGTCAGTGTAAAACTTACAGGGCGAATTTCTACTCGAATGATGTCACAGTGATATTTTTGTAATTTAATGTATCATAACCGGATCTATGTCAACAAGAAGAAAGAAATGCATTTAATGCGTCTTGGTTATAATACATGCCGAATATCTACTAGAATGATGTCACAGTTTTTGTAACGTAAATGTATCTGAACAGAATCTATTTCAACAAGAAGAAAGAATTGGATTTAAATGCGTCTTGGTTGTACTGCACTTCATTTTTACAAACAACGATTATGTACATGTACTTGGACTTTTTTGGCCATTTTATTAAGCAACGTATGGTTGTATGGTGTAGTTTCAAAGATATTATGACATGTACACATCTTCAAAGTAAATGTCGTGTACTTTTCATGGGTGATGACCATATTCGATATTATCTCTTATGATACTCTTTTTGTACTAATGAATCGTCAAGACAACGATCGGACTTATTTTTGGTCTAAACATTTCATCAGCTGATATGTAATTGTGATATTAGACCTATTTTTGATTTAAACATTGCATCAGATGATACGCAATTGTGATATCAAAATGGGTCATCGCCTAACTATTGCATTCTTTGGTTGGGTGGGTTTTAGTCTCACCATTTTCCTTTTTCTTTTTGACAGAATCAGTGCCCAAGCAGCAGTAATGGAGGCCAAATTGGAGGGAATGGAGCAGACCTTTCTCTCTCCACTAGCAATCATCAACATTGGCAGCAATTCAATCCTCCCCCATTGGCTACAACTGCTGCAGCATCATCAGGATTCCCTCAGCAGAATTTATCAACAACGCAACCCCAAAATTGGATCCTCAAATTTAATAATGGGTTCCACCCTCTGATGAGACCCTCATGACCCCTCCGTTTTTGTCTTATTTTCTTCTTTTAAATTTTTTTTTTTTCAGCTTTTCCTCGTGCCATTTTATCTACATGAATTTTTTCTATCTTCACATGCATTTTGTAAGCATGTAAAGATAAATATGCTTCGAGTTTTTTCCCCGTAAAAATGTATCATGAAAGCAATTTTTAACTACGACATAACCAGAGTTTCTGATTTGGAAGCGAATGAACAATTTATATTATATGAAAAATGTAACTCCTTGGGAAATGTTTGCTAAATTTTCTTGGTTGTCTATACTAGTGATCTAATTGGTAGAGATTATTCTATGCCACGGGTGGAGTAAATAAATTATTTCCTATTATTCATGGTGATATGGTGCTCACAAAAATAGTGATGTATGGCTCTATTTTGGTGTATTGCAATTTTTTGTTTTTCACTTATTCCTATAGGTCCTATTGATTCTACTCATTCCAATAGTAGATTTTTGTGGTCATTAAAGAATACTTAATTTGATAGCCTTTATGCTTTTGATTGATTGATTGAACTAGTTGAGCGTAGACAAGGGATGCTAGAATGATCTCTATAACTTGTGGTGCTCTATTGTTCTTTGTTGAATTTTGTCAGTTCTTTAGGGTTCTTATCACAGTTGTAGCTGATTTTATACCTTCCTGAATAGGTAACGCTTTCCCTGCTAAAAGTGTAATGACCCTGGGCAAAAGTCCAAGACCTCGTGCTTATATTGAAGTACTTGTATTTGAAAGAAAGAGGTGATATGTAGAGAAAACTCAACTAAAAATTCAAAAATACCCTTCAACTTACACCCAAACGTAGCATAACTACTCTTTTCGACTAGATTCCATAGTTGTCATTATTTCTTCTATTTTTACCCGGATGTCGAAACTCATAAAATTGCTACCACAAGTGGCTGAGATGGTTCTTTTGTTTGAGTCATGGCACCATGTGGCACCACACTTACTATGACTGGATTTTGACTACCTCCATAGTCTCTCTGTAGAAAGATGTGTGCATATTGTATGACACTTCTGTATGTCTCTCTGTGTGCACATATATGCATGCATGTCATCAAATCACAAAGCTCAAACGGCTATCTACTTCTCCTTCCTTCTCCCCGCTTTAAAAAATAAATAGGTAGGAGATGAAAAAATACTCCCTCCGTCTCCCAAAGAATGCATGTCTATTTTTACTTCTTATACTTTTCAAAAAATTGTCTTAAATTTTGTAATTCATACTGTAGTACTTTTAATGCTATTGAAACTTTAGGGACTTAATTTCTACTCTCCTCAAGGTACCAAATTACATTTTCTCTTTCCGAAGACCCAATTTACAACTGATTCTTTTTTTTTTTTGGATCAATAATTTACAACTCTAACTTGCTGGAGAGGAAGTGGAAGAATGTATGGTTTTGAGGGTAGTGATCACAACGAAGGGTGAAGGACGAGGACTAACAAGGTACAAGATGGGATGGTGAAGGAAGAGGCTGTGATCACGTGCAATTGGGTTGGGAATAAAAAAAAATTGCAATATCATCACCACACCATATGATTCTGTGACCACTTCGATGGATTTTGACATTCGAGATCTAATTGAAAAATCTTTCTGAGCTTTGGAGGTTTAATTGAAGTTTCATTAATTTTGAATACTTATGAGTTATTTGTGTCAAAGTTTAGGGCAGTTCACAAAATTTGTCTACAAAATGGGAGTTACTGCTTCTCGAGAATATCACTCGATGGTGATGAATTGTCACTATCTTCCATGTCCTTTGAATCAGTTCCTTCTCTCTCATGCCCAAAACCAAAAGCAGCCAGCCATTGCTATTATTATGAGAGTGACTTGTCATCCTACGCGATTAACGTTAAAGCTTCATAAAGAAATCTTAGAGAGAGAGAGAGAGAAAGAGAGAGAGAGAGAGATTAATAAAAAAGTGTTAGGGTACATGCTCAAGGTTTGATTGGTTAACCAAAAATTCCTAGATGTTTGTAGAAGATAAGATCCCATACGAATCCATTTATTTATTGACTAGATTTTTTGACATTGATTACACAACCCATTTTGATATGCTAAAGTTGCGTACAATTAAACATTGAAAATTAGACGAACGTCATTGTGGGCGTCATCGTGGGTCAATATTATATTCGGGCCTCGTACCTTCTAAACTATATTCGTATGTCAATTATTAATCTAAATCTTTTGTGTGTAAAGTAGGTATTACTAAGATAATTAAAGAACACTTGATTGTCTTGTGTTTATGGAAATAAGACAGATGGGTTTCTCTGGAAAAGAGCCAAAGAATCACATGAATCATGTCTTCTTCTTTTTTGTAGTATTCATATTTATAATTTAAAAAAAAAAAAAAAATCCTTTGGCTCTTCTAAACCCACAAGGCCACAATAAGCCAATAAAAAAAAAGCAGCTATCCCAAATAGTTCAAAAGAAGTACTACTTTATTAATTGGGTTTGTTGTTTTTGAGTCCACAAGAAACCTACATGTATGTGGTGGTCCAATTCTGTACTTCATACCAACTGGGGACACTCGATGGATCTTAACTATATATGAAGGGAACAAATTGCCTCACTCCCAAAGGGTATATGGGGCTAAGGACCATTTTAATTATTAGATATTTTTTTCTTCACATAGGATCTACGAAAGCCATTCCACTCTCATCTCTATGAGGCATCATGGGAAATATTTTCAATATCAAAAAGACCGAAAAGAAAATTGAGTGGCATATCAGAGCATCTTCGATAGTCAGTACGTGGTTCTTTTAAGTTTTAAATTTTTTTTGGCATGCTATTTTTCTTCTCCGTTTTGTATGTTTTGCGCTTATTTTTTGAATTTTGTTAGATTTGCCTTATATTTTGTTTTTTGAATTTATCATCTGTTTCAGCGAGAAGAGTCTGAAAAATAAAAAATTATGACAAAAAATAAAAAAAGTTTAATCCATAAGAAAACAACATCTAGGGTTTCATCGGGGGAGGTGGCGGTGACGCCGCCTGCCGCCCTCCCCCTCCCCCTCCCCTCTGTCTCCTTTCCCTCCTTTCTCTCTCTCTGAATAACAAGCCTCAATGTTTCGATTTAATTTGATACTCATGGCTTGGAGGTGATACTTTTTATTGGGTTTCAGATCCGCCCTCTTGGGCGATCGTATAGGCGGCGACGGCGGTTGTTGCAACTTTGGCGGATCTCACGGAGGAAGGGATCGCATTAATTGGGGTTTTTTTGGGGGCGTTGAAGGTGGGGTTGGCCGGTGGTAGGTGGTGGGGTGATGAATGTGGGTTGGGTGACGGCAGGGGGTTTTGGCGGCAGGTGGTGGGGTGATGAAGGTGGGCTGGGAGGCGGCAGGTGGGTTTTGGAGGTGGGTACGACAGAGGCAGGGTTTTTTTGGGTGGCTCGGTGGTGGTGGGTTGGCTCCGGGTGGGATCTCTCCGATTCCAGCTCCTGAGTTGTTGCTGGTGGCACTTCTGCGTGCTTCCGATTTTGGCCCTAGCGGCAATGACAATTTGGGCGCAGCTCCCGCCGGTTTTACACTGTTGGGTGTAACCTGTAACTGGTTTCGGCTTAACAGCAATAAGGAGTCGTGCGTCTGATGGTAGGTCTTTGGGTTTATCCGTGACATCCCTTCGACGTCTAGATCAGTTCTTTGTGACGCCTCGCCCTTGGGAGTTTAGGTAGTGGTCGACTGGCCTAAGGGCGGTTGGGCTCTGTGCGGGGGCTGTCTAACCAATGACTAGATAGGTCAGCTGGGGTGGTCCCACATCGCTTGATGAAGTGTAAGTTGTGTACTATAAATAATAAATCGCCATCCTACCTTGTACAAGGCTTTTTAAAGTTGTGGGGGCATCAAAACTCATTGGAACTTCACAATTAAGCATACTCGCCCTAGAGTAATCGTGGGATGCGTGATCTCACTGGGAAGTCTGATCGATGGAGTTTGGCGTTCAAAGTGGATAATATTGCATAGGGTGCATGGGAGCGGATCGTTACGTCTTTTGTTGTCGTTTGGATTCGTGATTTGACCTAAACCTTTTGGAGAGTTCTCTTGCAAGTTTTGTTAGTGCGAAGTCTTTCGTTGGGTGGCGTCGTTTGGTGCTGGTGGGGTGGGGTGGCGGCTATGGCTTTGGGCACTGCGGGGTTGGGTTGAGTGGCGGTTGGGGTTGTTTTAGATGAGCCTTTTAGTTTGTTGTCACTTCCAAGTGGTTTGTGCAGGTTGTTTCGTTTATTGTTGTTGGCTCTTGGGGTAGTTAGCGCGCAACATATGATTTGCGGGCGGTTTGGGTGTTGATCGGGATGCTTTTCGCTTGTTATGATGCCTTGTCCTCCTATCCTTTTGATTATTGTAATTTTACTTTGATAATAAAACTTTTCTTTTCTGTTCAAAAAAAATTATGACCCAAAGCAACAAAAAATTCACTAAAGACGAAGAAATACAAAACAACTGTCATTTTTTGTCTAAAGTGTCGTCTTATATGATTTTTTTTCAACATCGGCTCACATTTTTATACTTTTATGATTCTTTTTGTCAAGACAAGTGATTAATCCCAAAAATAACAACAAAAAGCTCGACTGAAAGTTGTGAATAGTAAAAAAATACTGAAAAATTTTTTAGACAAAGGCTTACAAGAATGCACCAGTATGTAAAGTCACTCCAATTGTACCAAAGTTATCAATTATTATTCAAATACATACACACACTCACATCTTTTGGTAGGGCCCACGCAAACTGAAGGTGTAGTGTGTGTGGGCCCCAATGTGTATGTGAGTATATTTGTGTAAGTGTTAGTAGTTCTAGAATGATAGCCAAAATTATTTGCTTCGCTCTTTTCTTTTTTTGGTAATACAGGGTGTTTCTGGCCAGTTTGCACACACCTCGGACTAATTTCTACAGCTCCTCCCGTGACATTTTTACACACTTACGCGTGGGGGTGAGGTTGCTGGCAAGAAGAATCAAATCTGAAACCTTAGATATGAGCAAACCCCCAATCCCAGGATAAGACTACCCAACCATCCCCTCGGGGTTGCTTTGCCCTTTTCTCCTCTGAAAAAACTTATTCCAAATTTGTTGACGTCAAATTTGGCGGCTTCGTCATTAATGATTTTTTTCATTTTTAGTGATTTTTCATCAAATCTTTTATTAATTTTTTTGTATTTTGTGGATGTAAAACGCACTTCTATTCAAAATGTAAACAAATTTGTTAAAATGTTTAAAAAATTAACTAAAGATGAAAAATATGCAAACCTATATAACTTTTTTATCTCAAAACTGAGAGCCATACAAGATAGAATTACTCACCATGACTGTTGGATCACTTGCAAGGATGGAGGTGAAGAGCTTGGGCCTCCCCCCACATTGACCTTGTTAGAATTACTCTATGCGTAGTATAAACTACACAATAAATAGTCATAATGTACCAGAGGTGTTCAAGAAAATTGTCCGAACCGAAAAATTGGTCCGATCCGGATCGAACCGTCCTATTTGGTCCGGTTCTGTAGTCAGGTTATGGTTCCAAAAAAATAAGAACCATTAATTTTAGTTCGTTTACTGGTTCACAATTAAAGAATCGTGGTTAGAACCAGACCGGACCATTTAGAACTAATATATATAATTATATAAAAATAAATATATGTGTAGAGATTGGTCTACTTTTTGAACATGGAAGAAGTTAGTGCTGCTGATTTAAGTGATGTTTTGGGCATTGCAGCTGCTGTTCTTTACTTTAAGATGTATTGCTATATTTTATAGTTTATGAATTTTAGTCCTAAATATAATGGGTTATTAATGTATTTGCTGAATTTAATTATTCCATAAGTAGTTTTGGTTACTTTATTGGTGGTTTTCGTCAATGTTTTTCAGTCAAGTGTCAAGTATTTCGTGAACCATATTGTGTTTTGATTCTTAATAAAATGTCTATTATTATTTTATGAGTTATTTGATGCTTTAAATTTTAAATTTTTTGAGTTTATATTTTGTGAATAAGTGTTTGGATGCTAATTGGATAGAACTGGAACCGAACCAAAACCAGACTGATTTTGCGGTTTGGTTCTGGTTAGGTTCTACACATATATTGGTTAGTTTCTGTTTTCCAATTTTCTAGAACCGTTGGAAATGGTCTGGTTACTGATTTTCTAGAGAACCGGACCAATCTAGACCGTGTACACCCCTATAATTAATGTACTATATATATCAATCCCTTCTAAATTCAAAAATATAAATAAATATCATATATAAAAGTACATGGGTCAAGATGTTGTGAAAAATAATTACTTTCTATTATGTGTATATGTATGTTTTGCCAGGTATGAATAGCTAGTTGTGTTTATTTTGTCGTAGAATACTATTTATTAGATTTCATGCTTGAATTTCAAAGTATATGTAATGAAAATTCAAAAATTCAAAAACTACGTGAATATGTGAATTCAAGGTTCTAAGTTACGCCCGTCCCCCAAATTCTAGCTCCATCCTTGATCACTCGAATCAATTCATAGAGGATTTCACATAAAGAATAGAAAGATCCAAAAGGCTGATGTGACATAGCTATTTATTATTCCCTGCCCTCTTTCTATCGGGGATGAAACAGTTTGGCCACTAAAAAATAGTCTAAGTAATGGAAGGTTTTATGTTTTTAATTCTCTTGTCAAATAGGAGTAATAACTATGATCACTTAGAGAAATGACTTATCATTAGAGATGCTCTTACCGTCCATGTGTTTTGTAATTATTTCAACATGAAGCATGAGGAGTAGAATTTTCAAACAACTAAACAAAGAATATTCATAAATTAAATAAATTTAAAATTGGAATCAAAATTGGATGAATCTAGTTAATTACGTATGCACTCCACAAACTTACTCGTGCAAAAGATATGGAGTATCAAAGATCCAAGGGATAAAAACCACTGTTTCCTGCAGGATATTCCACACATTATTGTTTGTTTGGCTCCTTGGGGCATTTTAATTGGGAGCCGTAAATGTCATAGGGCTAGGATAGGATGGCAAGACCAGATAACTTTCATCACGATATCATCCTTATGTGTGTGTGTGATGATATTTTTGATCAAGTCACTTTTAACACCTCACAATCCCGCGAATATACGTGGTTAAAGTAATGGATTGGGGTCAGTTCATAATATAGAGCTTTGCAGCCTTTGCTTTGATTTTAAATGCCCCTTTATTGGACGGTGGGATTGATCCCTCAAAATTAGTGAATTGATGTGGGCATAATTTGATCCGAACACCTAGTTGTAAAAATAAGTAATGGATTTGGGGTAGGGTACGTGGGGTCCTATCGGGTTTTCTAAAGACTGTAGGGTTCTGTTAATGCATTTGTGGATTTTTATAGTTAATTTCAGGGATTGCAATTGGTCAGCTTTAGTAGGAATTTCATGAAACAAATGTACTTGGGAAAAAAAAAATCTCCATTCAAGTTTGATCTGGTGTACGAGCATTTTTCTTTTTTGGTCTTCTTTTCTAAACCTTGATAGATCTATGAAAAATAACAGAAATGAAAGGGTAAATTATGTCTCTAAACAATAATTTATCGCGCCCACTAAAGAAGTTCTTCAGTCTTTTAAATATTTATCTCATTCGAGGTATCTTTTCGCGTTTATCTCCATTCTTCAAAACTCTATTCCACTTTTAGTATGTTAATGCGAAGTGAAGACCTTGATTATTTTCTACCGATCGAAGAAATTAAATGACATGCATACATAATATTTGCACGAGACTTCAAATTAAAGTCTATGATATTGGGCTAAAAGAAAAAAAGAAGCGTAGAATGTCAAAAAAAAAAAAGAAAAAGAAGAAGGGTTTTTTAGCTGTTGTTTAAAATATATAAAAGCTAGTAAAAAGGATCTATATATACAGGAGGAAAGGAAAAGAAAAAGAAGCAAGAGAGATCTAGCTAGTAGCAGTACTGTGTTTGTCACGGGTGACTATCAGTTATGCAACTTTTGGTGCATGATAATGGTGAATTTAAGGGATGATGGAATCATTGAAAAGAGTGGGTGCTATGAAACCACCTTTATGGTCCCCTTTGTTTTTTCTTCATGTTTTTATGAACTTTATGCTTGTGGAAACGAGGCATATATGCATGTAATATATATAACACATCAAAAGCTCAACATTCGTTAATTGGTTTTTACCAACTTCATATTAGACTAGGAGAGATCGACTGTGAAAACCATAGAGGGAAAAAAAAAAAAAAACAATCGAGATGTAATTAAACAGCTATTGGAGGAGTATGCCAAGCCATTTGAATATCACTTCAAACGATCACATTATATAGGAGAGTCCAAATGTGGAAACGGACAAGTCCTAGCGCAATGCTCGTGCTTGATGGCATGTAGCCGCAAAACACAATTTCGTACTCAACAAACTGGCGTGTCGTATTATTGAATCACATCCGTGGTATTGGCAAGGTTTTAATTAAATAACAGAATCAGGACACGTAAAGATAACGATCGAGGTGTAACGATATCGGAAATATCAAACGTTATGTAATGGGAATAAGTGGTCATAAATTTTTTTTTTTGATCGGCAAAATAAATTTATTAAGGGGAAAAGAGAAGAGGGATCCAACCAAAAGTTGGATAAACACCTAAAGGGCAAAGCCCAAACACCAGGGGCCTAAAAGCCCAAATACAACATTAAAGTTCACACCCAAAGGTCTACACACCCAGTTATTACAAGTTAAGCACAAAAGGCTCAAACAATTGGCCCAACACCAAGAAACCCAAAACCAAAAACCTAACGACTGAAACATCTTCCACCCATAGCCACCCATTCAGCCACTGCCGCCATCATCAATCAAATAACCACCACACTAGACAACACCTCCAGAACAACAACACCCCACGCCACCACTAGCCACCACCGGAGGAACATCCGATAGGCTGAAACATTCCAAGATCTGATGCGAGGCTTCGACCAAACCGTTTAGCGATTACCAAGCCACCCAGCAGCGGAACTCGGTGGGAAGCCTCACCAGCCAAACCCAAAACAGACGACTACCTCACCGTTAGGCAGAAAGTCGGAACCCCAAGAGGAAAATAAGACCGACCAGCAAGTCGACCGATGAATAAGGCCGAGAGATGGAGGCGACAGGAAATACACATGGCTATAAGTAGAATACGGACAACCCTAAAGCAAAAGGCAGCAGAAAAAAGGAGGGAAGGAAGACAAATAGAGTAACTGAGATTGACTTACCAACGCCGCCCTCGACGCCTACTGGGACCCAATCGCCCCATCAGTCGAGAACCAAAACATCAGCAAACCACCGCCAACCACCGCTAACCCCACATAGCGCAGCCATCCCGAATGATGGCCGCCGGACAGCAGCCCAAAAAAGCGACCTCGAGATGGCGGAGCATCCAGATCCCTTACACTAGCATGCTCCACCCAAAAACAATGCCGTCGTCCAACTGATTATTTTGCCAATCGATTTTGAGGATAAGAAAGAAAGAGAGAAGCCAAATTTGACCACCATCAAATTGCCCATGGATTTCTGAAGAGACCTGCAAAAGCAAAGATTAGAAAACACTAGCTACACCATCACCTCCACCACATCACCACTTGTCGCCTCCTCCCAAAGACAGCGAGATCAACCCACCATACCGCCACCCACGACTTTTGATCGACCGAAGCACCCAACGCCGCTAGGCCTCCGGAGGTAGCCAAGGAAACCTCCAGTCGGTGGCGGAGTGCATCACACACAGCCGCCATGCCCTTTCCGCGAGAGAGGGCGGTGCCCGAGATACCACTGTTGGAAAGAAGGAAAAGCAAGAGGAGAACTCGATCAGGAGAGAAGAGGAATGAGAGAGAGATGGTAGGAGAGAGAGGAGGAAAAAGGAGTCCAGAGGGAGGGAGGAGCCCCCCCCCGGCCCCCTCCCTTTCAGGCGGAAAAGCCCTAGTCGAGTATAAGTTTAGAGAGAGAGAGAGAGAGAGAGAGAGAGAGAGAGAGAGAGAGAGAGAGAGAGAGAGAGAGAGAGAAAGAGACCGGGGAAGCTCAAGCGGAAATGAAAGAGTAAGTTGTAATGACTTTGAATTTCAGTAAATAAAACTTTCGTTAAATATCTTAATTTCTATTTTAATAACTTGGATTGCTCTTAAAAATTCGTTTTAATTTTTAATAATCTGTCATAATAAGATTTTAGTCCTTTAAAATTGTATTCCTTGAGTAGAAGTCCTAATTGGCAAATGGAATGGATTCTAACCTGTTAGTTGGAGGAATCGAACTACCATTTCTCCTAGTTACACTTCCCTAACTCTAGATGGACCTTTTTGACCATCTTTGAGCCTTATGAACCCCTCTGAACCCTAATTGAACTCTTGAACCCTATGAAGTAATCATTTTACTTCATGATTTGTCATATCAAAGCCATATTCCCTTTTATCCATTGGATACAAATGTTAGGGAAAAAATTGTCCATTGGATAATAGACAAAGCCTGCCAATGTGTGTGTGTATGTATGTGTGTATATATATATATATATATATATATATATGCTTGACAAGACTAGTCATACCAAAACAAACCCTAATTATCACCAATGTTCTTCTAACCATTGGTTAATAAATGCTAGAGAAATTTTTAACCATTGGTCAATAGCAATTAGGTTGCCAATGAAGCCTTGATTTGACAAGACAATGTTATGAACCAAAGAAGCCATCATTTTGCTTCCAAAAGAAGTAAAATTAGTCTTACCATGCATGGAACCCTAAGAATTATAGCCTTATACCTAAATTACCCACCAAAGTTACTTTCTTAGATTCACCAAGTACATATATATGCTTATATATAGGTATTTATACCTCATAGCCTATTACAAACATGCCTATATAAACTTGTATGCACTTTCTAGGAAAATATTACCCATGAGACAATGTTCTTGTCATTGAAAGCCTTAGCACAACCATCTCCTCTTCCATAGACGTATTAGGACTACCTTGTACTTTGGTATATTTATACTTATATACTATAAACATACATATGTACTGGGGAGAGAGAGAGAGAGAGAGAGAGAGAGAGAGAGAGAGAGAGGCTGGGAGAGGGAGAGTGTGTGTGTGCGCATGCTTTTGGACACTTACACAAGCTAACCTTTTAACTACTCTCACACTCAAGCCAAGTACACTTGACAGCCCATTTATAGGCAACTTTGAACACAATCCTAGCCATCATTTTGTTCTTTCTTACAAGCAAGCCCTTTCTAGGACTAGACTTGACCAAAAACCCTTCATAATTACCTAAGTCATGGCTAAAATGGAAGTGACATTGCTTGGCATGCTTGAAAGGCTTGCCATGCTTGAAATGACAAGTCAAAAAAGTGAGAGAAAAAGAGAGAGAGGGAGGCCGCCCATGGGGGGGAGAGGGGGAGCCCAAATTTTGCCATAAATAGCACCCTCCATTCACCATTCAACTCACACCTTCAAATCCTCCAACTTCTCTCTAGAAAATCCTTGTGTTCTTACTTTGTTTTTCTTGTTCTTGAGTGTTCTTGAGTTCTTTCCAAGTTCTTCAAGAAACTCATCCAAGACCGCCACTAAACTGCCACCCGACCACCCCCTCGATCCAAAAAGTTAGGTAGTGTAGTCAAGAGCTAGTTTTGTGAGAAATCCTTTCTCTTTTGAAGCTACCATAGGAAGTCAATCTGTCCAAAAAGCAACTTACCTTCCCGGAGCCGCCCTACCGCCAAGAAGAACGGTAGAATATCTCTACTTACCTTCTCTAAGTATATCTAAAGTTTTCCGTATCCGTTAAGTTTTAAATACATTGTATGATGCTTGTATGTTTGGAATGCATGAGAATTCGAAAAGTGTTTTTCTTAAAAAGATGAAAGGGAAGGGGAGTATGTAGAATTTATCGACGTTGTTTTGCGGAAAAACATATGTTGTTTTAAATTTCCCACAAAGGAAGAAAGAACGAGTTCTAAAAGATAATAATTGACGCTTGATTGTAAGTATTTGTATTTTGATCTTTAGAATGGTTATGAGAACGTATACGTGCTTATTAGGACTACTTGTGGTTGTGTGATTAAGCATAAGTGCTCTCCACTCCAAGGGCATCCGTTCATGTGGCGTTATGCTTTAAATTTGTGATTTGAGCATGTTAAGTAATAAAAAGTTGGATGATCTTGCTAGTTTAGTTTCAAGATTTCAATAAATAATTTACGATTTCGTAAGTAGAAAGTCCTACAGCGGAGTCGTTGCATGAAAACGAGACATCAAAATCAAGATAGTAGAAACATGGCACCTAAGTGTGGTTAATGGAAAAACTTGTTTCGAGAAATAAAATATTTTTGAAACTACATTGTGGCCAGACGTGGTTGCCCAATGTGAGTAGTGTATATGTGTGTATACCAATGGGAACCCGGAGCGGCGGAATCGAGGTCGGGTGTGTAGCTTGGTATCCTTGGAGAGAAGCCAATGCAATTGTGTGCCAATGGGAACCCGAAGCAGCGGAACCATTGTGAGGATACTCGGGAACCCAGAGCGGCGGAACCGAAGTTGGGTGTGTTAAAAAGAGATTTTGCAAATGTTGATTTGGTAAAAGAAAAAGGTGACACGGTCTACGATAAGTCGCGTAGGAGAAACACAAAAATCATAGACACCAACGTTACTAGATTAACAAATGCGGATGTGTCATTGTTAACTGATTTTGCTTAAGCATGCACGATCTGTATGAAAATCGTTAATTACATGTTATTAAGTTAGGGGTAGCAAGTAGGGTTATTCTATTAAGCCTTTTTAGCTCATGGTGTTACCTTTGGTGACCCTGACATATTATATTGACGGCAACGCGGGTATAATATGTCAGATCTCATAGATGAACAGGGTAAACTCTACACCTTGGAAGCTTTCGGAGCCGAGGAGCTGGCTAGGATGGAGGAGCAAATGGAGTAATAGATATGAACCCTCGTTTTTCCCTTCCGTATGTAATAAAAGTACTTTTGTGAAAATTATGTTGTAATAATGAGCATGACTCTACTTAATTTTTAAATAAAATGTTATTTAATGTACCCAAAAATTAGGGGCGTTACATAAGGTGAGAGAAAATAGGGGAAACCACGAAATATATGGAAGGGTTCACTCGCTTGCTAATCTAAGTAGGAGATTAAATTCTTTACACCACCGGTATAAACATTTGTTTCCTCCAAATCAATTATATTGTGCCACGTCGCCATGTTTTATTGATTGGAATCACTTTTTTGCAACGTGGCACAATGTGATTGATTTGGAGGAAACAAATGTTTACACCAGTTGTATAAAGAATTTATTCTCATCTAGTAGACAGCAAGTGGAGTGCATAAGCCCCTTTAGAAATAGGGGCAGGTATTGCACGAGCTCATGAGTCAAGTACCAAATGAGTTGTGTCTACAAAGCAGAGCTACCAGTTCATTCGCTCAAAGAACTGCTGTTGGCAGGTATAAATTGCCAAAATCATTCGTAACGGGCATGAATCGTCTATGAATTGGAAACCAATCGATAGGTGACGGGAGTTGGCAGAAACGCATGTGATGACGCGGTTTTTCGTTATCTCCGGAGGAGGGGTTCCTCAACCATCCATCTGATCCTCCAGCGGATGAAGTAACTTTCGGCGTGCTCGATTAACACCTGCAAAATAGAATGGTAAACTATGGACACCAGCATGGCTGTCACCATTACCCCTCCGATGCCTCAATCAGTCGATTTACTTTTGAAGAGAGTATATACTAGGTATGAGTTTCCTACCTTCGAGTTATGGAGGTTTGATCGTTATATAGGTATCTTGGGAGGAGTCCCATTGGGATTGGGACCCTTGGTCTCATCCATACATGCCGGGAATAGGTTGGTGATGGAGTGTCCTCCTTACCTAGGACTTCTTTGGTCCTTATCAGGTTTAAGAGTTCTCCTCTTCTTTGGAATCTGTGATTGTCATCAAGGTTAGGAGTCCTCATGGTAGACGGATCTCTGTGGTTATCCTCTAAGACTCGAGGCCTAATCTCTTCGGATGAGATAAGGTCCTAGCTGTTCTCTGAGTCCCCTAGACTTTACGAACTTCTGCCACGGAGTGTTTTATCAACAATAGGTTCCTGGTTGCTGGTTTGTCACATCTATTGAGCTCACTTTATGAGCTGGGCTCATGAGCTGACCTCTATTTTTGGGCTGTTTAATATAAGCTAGTTCTTATAGGCTAGATTCGATGTTCTTGGGACTCTAGTTTGAGCCCTTAGGATTGTGCTGGGCTCTTTGGTTTTGGCTGACCTTGAGAGATCATTTTATCCTTATCAGCTACTCCTTTGTTTTCGAGTAAAAACATAAGTGAAGATGAGGAAACACTATTTGCTTTGGAGTCGACGACTATGCCTGCCTATCCTGTGTATCGCGTGTGATGCTCATCAGGTTGCGGTGTACATGGCCATTGCTTGGTTTAGGAGAATTTTTGTGGACCCTTAGTCCTATGATCATGTTGCCGTGTTCAACTTTATTGAATAGCTTCGTTGGCCGGCCTTGCTGAATAATAAACCGATGAGAAGATTCAGAGGGCGAAACAGAGCACACCCTTTTACTTTGATCTACACCCATTTATGGTAGTTGTTCCAACCTAGGGGGGTGTCTGCCTTTAGCATTGCTGAGCAGCAATGCTCGTAGCAGAGCAAAGAAAAATATATTTTTTATTGATGTTCAAGGGAGACAAGCTTTAGTGAAGCCTGCTCTTGTTCTAGAGCTTTACGTTGGCTCTGTCCTTTGTTAGTTCCCTTAGGATTACGTTGGGATAGCTTAGACGTGGGGGTACTTATTTTTGGTACACCCCCAATCCCTTGAGTGTGGGGTTGTTGAAAAATAACCTAGTACTTGTGAGTTTGTGTACTTTTAGGACTGATCTTGTGTTGATATTTTGCCTTAGAGTTTGGCACATCAATAGCTTTTCGGTTGAGTGGGTTTGTAGGCCACTTCCCCTGAACTTGCATTTCAAAGCTCATCGAGCTCTGGCCGAGTGAACTTATAGGCCATGTCTCTCGGACTTTTAGTCCCTTGAAACTCTTGAATGCTCATTTAATAAAATATGGTGTGAGCAGCTCACAGGCCACTTTTTGAATATTATAGTCTAGAGCTCTTTGAGCTCTAACTCTTTAAGGCTCACTTGATAAGCCCTGGGGCGAGTGGCTCACGGGCCACTGCTTGACAAATTTCTAGTCCTAAAATAATGGGTTGCCCCAAGTGTAGGGCTGAAATCGATGTAGCACAATATCCGATAAGACCAGAATCTAATCCACAAAGATGGTGATGTATGCTGACTTAGAAACTCGGGTTGTTATAATTTAAATAGGCTCTTAGGTAGCCACCCCTTGTCGATTGATTGAGATTAACTAAAACCTAGAAATTGATTGTATTGTTCAAATAATTAAAAGAAAGGTATGGTCGTAGGATTCATAGCACTCACAATCGGCCCGGACTCATCTGTTTCAATTGGTGTCTTTAAAACATTCGATTTTAGACTGAGAAAGATACCTCGCAAGATACGAACCCTTATGGTCGCCATTTTACCATGCGCAGTGGAGAATGAGTTTTGGACCCCCATTCCCCCGTTTAATGCCTAAATTCGTCTATGGGAAGTATTTTACCAATCTAAAATTGTTTCTTTACATTTTTTCATTTCAAAATAAGAGCAAAACGCATCCAACCCGGTCACAGTGTGCAAATCACCCCAAGACCCTACCCCGACGACTACTCACTTATTACCAAGCGAAAAATAAAAGAAATCCTAGTTTAAAACATGCTTCTATTAGGCGAGATGAAAAATAAACAAAAGATTTAAGTTAAACAAGAACCAACGAACAACTTTGATAAAAAGCAAAAATGAATACGAGTTACCGGAGTTCGAATAATTGAACAAAATTTCAAATAACATGAAGAGAAGAGAGCTTGAAGAAAACTCAACAATATTTAATGCTGCCCCCGTTCTTTGTGTATCTCGGCAGGCTTGTTCCTCTTTTCTTTTCTTTTCTTTTCTTTTTTTTTTTTTATGCAGCATGCATGTCTTTTATATCCTCCTCACGGCTGAGGAAAACCCCCTTTTATTTTCTTTTTACTCTAGCTGACTCACCTTTTAACCTACGCCCACCATTTAGACCAAATAACTACCAACCATTGGGCCCACCATTTAAACACAAGTTCAAGTCCAAGCCCAAGTCCAATTCTTAATTTCTTCTTACAGCGAGAGTCTAACTCTTTGGCTCCATCTCCTTGGTACTCATGCCCGTTAATTTCAGTGCTAATCTCTCGACTCCATATTGCAATTTAGACCTTCCACTAGATTGAACTCAAACGACCCAACTTCGAACACCATTCAATATTCTAAGTTTGTGCTTTTTTTTGTATTAAACCCTCCAAATACCTACAACACAAAAATAAAGCATAAAACTCCAAATAATAATAAATAGACTTAGCAATGGTAAATTAGGGGGCGCGTATGTGAACATTTATGCGCCTATCACACCCCCCTACAACACAAAAATAAAGCATAAAACTCCAAATAATAATAAATAGACTTAGCAATGGTAAATAGGGGGCGCGTATGTGAACATTTATGCACCTATCACACCCCTCAACTTACACTTTGCTAGTCCCGAGCAAAGAGAACAAACAAGATAAATTCCACTTTCGTAGGACTCATAAGCCTTTTAAACCCCTAGGCGATCCCTAGAGGACGAGTGAAATCTCGTGAGAGTTTACAGCAATGAACACCCACAAACATTGTGAATACTTTTGACCTTAAACATAAAAACTTGTAAAACAGCTCAATGATTTCTCAAGTAAAGAATATGAAGCCATCACAATGAGGTAACGGCATAAGCAGTTCTAGATGCTCTCAAGTCATAAAAATGAGTCACGGCACCTATACTCAGCGTGTGTGAACATCGGCTCCGGTCACAAGTGAATAATAACTAAAGGTTCTCTCTGGACTGAGTCTCGACTTCAAATCTCACCGTGTCATGCACTCAACAAATGACATCACTTGAAACAAGGTGCATATTATATACTCTCAATATGTGCGGTTGGAAGTTATGTAAGTGAAAGCAAAATGCTCTGCACAAGTTGATACGAAAAGAAAGCTCTATAAAGTGGACACATGATCTCATGAAAGGAAAGCCAAGTATCGGAAACTCTCTTTATCCATCAATCCACAACCCATTGCCCCTAGGATCAAATAGGACTTCAATTCCGGTGATAACGCTAGGTAAGGAAAAGTATTTCACGGTTAGGGTAAAAACATTCCAGTGTCCGAGAATAGGCTAACAACAACTCACGTAGGGCAAATATAATGATGCGTGGCCTTTCTTTTTTTTCTTTAATTTTTTTTCCTTTCCCCTACCTTTAATACAACCCCACATTAAGAACAAGTGTTTCTCCTTTTCACAATAAGTTGGTGTCTTCCCTTTTTGACTTTTTTTTTCTTTTTTTTTTTTATTTTTTTTATGGAAAAGATCACCAATCAATAAAGCTCAATTCTCACTACATTTACTCTCTCTCTCTCTCTCTCTCTCTCTCTCTCTCTCTCTCTCTCTCTCTCTCTTCTGAATAATTTACCTTCACACAATTATCTAAGCGTTCTCAAGACACAATATAGATGGAGGAGCTCAACAAGAAAAGGGTATCATGTGAGAGGCTCAAATGGATGTAGACACCCCAATTTAAACCTCCTGAAATTCCTTAATTTGTGGCTTCGTGGCCCCCCCAATGATGAATTTGGATTGACCCAAGCCTCGGTTATGATGGAATTTTGCTCCTTGGAATTTTGAAACTCAAAAACAATTTAATAAAGATAGTTCAAGCTCTCTAGTCCATTCCTGAGCGCTTAAAACCTGTTTCCAAAAACCCAGATTCTCCAAGCTCCTGAGCGCTCAGGACCACTCCTGTCAACTGTTTTGCTCTAAATTTCCAACTTTTTCAGCAACACATGGCAATGTTTCTTCAGATTATTCAGTCTTGCTACAGTGATTTATACCAGGGAAATCAGAAGACCAAATGATGTTTTATTCCCTCCCAAGATAAAATATTTTATTTTCTATTTAAATTTCAAATTTCAAAGCCATTTTTCCTTGGCCTATAAAATGCAGCCCATGCTGCATTTAGGGCACCACGAAAAATGATCCCTTGACTCCCTTTCATTTTCAAAAAAAAAAAAAAAGTCATTTTGCAAAAGAAGAAATCATCTTCCAAGTATTGTCAAAAAATCAAAACAACATCAAATTCTCCAAGTAAAATACAGGAAATCAGGAGCTATACTTAGTTCAGATTCCTGGAATTTTCTCACCTCCTTTCAATCCTCAAAGTCAATCCAAGGAGCAAGGTTGCATTTGAAAAGTAGAATCCTTCTATCTTTTTAATCAAAAGGGTTGTTATCCTTCTGAGGGTGATCACTCAGCCCATTCCGGTATCCTCTACTCGATCTGGGGTTGAGTGATCTTAATGTAAAACATGGGCAAAAGAGTTGCAAAAAAAAAATTCAAATAAGCTCTTTGGGAACTCCCGAGCGCTCAAGAGTAGTTTGGCCCACGTTTCTTATTTTTTCTGATTGAATATTCAAGGAAAGTGAATATTTTGGAGATCCTATAACCATATCCTTAAATTTTGTTGTGAATAATCCAGAGTTTTCAGATGTTTTCCAAAAGCATTATCATTTTCAGAGAACAGAGTGAAAATAACATATCGAGATCAGTATGACAAAGTTATATTTTCCTTGAAAATTCTCTCTTAATGCCCTTTTTAATATTAAAAAGCATTCTGGAATTTCCAAAGCCTGTTCAATTTTAATTTCAAATGCAATGACGCAATATTTGGATGGCCATGACCAGTTCTTGGCCGTTTAAATTCTTTGCTGAGCATTAGCTCATATCATTAATATTCACTTCAAACATTGCAGTATGTTTGTCTAACTAAGACTTGCAGGATCAGGAAGCAGAACTCTTGAGCACTTGAGAGTGTTTCAGTAACAGTTTCAATTTCCAAGCATTTTACATATTGCATCATCTCATCAATATATCTTGTACACCAGAACATGCCTACACTTTCTTACTTGATATATCTGTGGATACTTGCTAGCTGTTCAATAAAATAAAAAGCTTTCGACAAATCCCGCAAATGTTTAGTAGAGACCGATTTTAAATCGGGCGAGGGGGGGTGCCGTAAAACCCTTCCTCCCTCATAACATGGCTTTTGAACCCTTAACTAATCTCTGGTTTTTAATTCAAGCAATTATTTTCAAAGCAAAACGGTTTCTCAGGTGGCAAACCTTAAATCCGGGTGGCGACTCTTCAAAAATTCAAATTTTCAAAACATATTTTTCAGGCCGCCCCAATCCACCCAGGGCTGTGGTACCCCACAATGGGCTCACAAGAGATAAATGTATGAAAGAAAGAAGCGAACCGGCTCAAAATAGAAAAGATGGCCTATAATCCTCGCCAATGGGCAACACAGCCATGCAACTTTCCAAACCCAAGAGATAAGGAGGCAATTCAAAACATTCAAAACACTCGACGACAAAAATAATGAGATCAACAATGAATTTGCTCTTTTGTGACAACAAAAGTTTATTTGACACCACTCCAAGAAAAGGTAGGCTCTAAACTCAAATGGGCATAAGTCTCCACTAAACTAGTCATCGAGAATAATAAAGTCACAGCTCACAAGCGACCAAAATCCAAATAGACGTGAAGTGCAAATGTGCTAAACATAAATGTCATGACAAATTTTTCGCGACAAGCTAGCAAAAAGAACTATAATGCCACCACAATATTAAAAGAATGACTATCACATCTCAAACTCAATCAATCACAGGCCAATCTCAACAGCCTTCAAGTCTCATACAAAAAGATTTCCACCATTTTTTTATTTTTCAAAATTTTTACCCTTTTATTTTTTGATTGAATCTAACAAAATAAAGAACAAAGTGATCCCTCCCCCCAATTTGAACTATTCAATGTCCGCATTGAAAACAAGAAAAATAAAGATAAGAAAAAAACGTCAAAGAGATGAGAGATATCACCTTGAAAAGGAGGGGCTAAGCAGAGTAAACTATAGAGAGAGGGAGACCCCCCAAGTTGGATCGAATAACCTGCAAAATTTTAGCCTTCAAGATAGCAAGAAAAATAACTAAAAGAAATAAACAAGGCAAGAAATAAAATGAAAGACAAAAAAAACGTCAACTTTCTTCACGCGAAAGACATAAGTACTACTTTTCTTCCCATTTCTCAAGCGAGAAATGGGTGGCTATACCAGACCATCAAAAGAGAAAAAGAAAAGAGATAGAGAAAGAAAGAGTTTATGTACGTGCAGCCAAACACCGGTTCTGAACATTTATCATGCCAACGAGAGCTAAGACAATGAACATAGCACTCCATTCTACACCTTTTATCACGATTTGAACTCGGCCATGCCGCAAGTTAAGATACTTTGAATAGCGCATTTTCCGAATTCGTTTTAGACATTTAAGCTCCAGCAAGTGTACAGCCCAAACTAGATCAAATTTTAAATTGTTGACAAAATCCACAAAGTAAGGATGATAAACTAAATTGAATTCATGAACACCAAGAAAATCAATCAGTTCCACATTTAAAAACTCTTGCGAAAGTGGAGACTTAGTAGGAGGGGTGGCACTATCTAGAGCCGAGAGTATTTGATTATTCAGTGTAACTATTGGCAATGACTCCTCAAAAGGCATATAGCCTTCACTAAAAACAAGCGGCTCCATTTCCTCTTTTTCCCTCACATCAGAATTGGTATCCTCAAAACTTTCAGTTAACTCACAAAATTGGAGCTGTTGGGCTAATTCATCTAGGTAATCCCAAGCCTCTTCAGCGTTTTTATCCAGGAATTCGTCAACGGACCTAAAATCCACCTGACATGTCTTAGAATTTAAACCATGGCAAAAGGTAGCCAGAAGACTGCCAAGCTCATAATTAAAACTCGACCAAGAGAATACGAAATTTTTAAATCGCTCCCAACACTGCAAAAAAGACTCATCATCTTGTTGATAGAAATGTGATTGTTCTTATAAAAGCATATGAGTCTCATATGAGGGAGTGAAAATTTTGAAAAATTGTATTACAATCTCACTCCATGTCGATCTTGGACTCAAAAAATTAAACCAATCTTGAGCACTACCACGCAATGATGCTGGAAATACATGTAAAAGAGCCACTTCATCGCTAGCAAAAGCTTTCTCAAGGTTAGCAATATGCGAAAAAGGATTTTCTGAGGCCAAACCATAAAATATAGGAAGTGACACTGAACAATCAAATTGTTTTGCATAACCTCCATAGCACCTTGCAAAACAGGCCATTTTTTTCTTTAAAAAAAAAACAGGCTAGAAGTAATTGCTTTCTTACAATGGAGAATTGCCTACCTTTACCTATGATGACTTAAAACAAAAACTAAAATGAAAATAAATAAAAATAACTGCCTGAATTCTTAACACACGTTACCATCCCCAACAACGGCACCAAAAATACTTGACGAATTCCTAGTCCTAAAATAATGGGTTTCCCAAAGCGTAGGGCAGAAACCGATGTAGCACAATATCCGGTAAGACCGGAGTCGAATCCAAAAAGACGGTGATGTGTGCTGACTTAAAAACTCGGGTTGTTATAATTAAAACATGCTCTTAGGTAGCCACCCCTTGTCGATTGATTGAGATTAACCAACACTTAAAAATTGATTGTACTTTTCAAATAATTAAGAAAGGTACGGTTCGCAACCAGCCCGGACTCATCTGCTCCAATTGGTGTTCTTTAAAACATTCGATTTTAGACTAAGAAAGATACTACGCAAGATGCGAACCCTTATGGTCGCCGTTTACCCATGCGCAGCGGAGAATAAGTTTTTGACCCCCATTCCCCCATTCACATGGGCTCTGACAATGCCCAGGTTTGTCCACGGGAAATATTTTACCAATCTAAAATTGTTTCTTTACATTTTTTATTTCAAAATAAGAGCAGAACGCGTCCGAACTGGCCATGTAACGACCCTGATTTTCGGTAGATAAAAATTTCGTTAAATATTTGAATTTTTTTATTTAAAAATTCCTTTTAATTCCTATAGTTCATCGTAATTACGTTTTTGCCCTTCAAGTTTCGTTTCTTGCGCTTTAGCCCCACTTAGCAAGCTTAGTTAGCTTCTAACCGTCTTGTTGGTAAAACTAAACTAGAAAGCCATCTAGTCACTTTTTCCTAACCTCAAATGGACTGTTTTGCCCCTCGTGAACCTTTTGAACTCTAGACTAAAGAATTGATTATTCTTTTTCTTTTAATTATTTTTGGTTGTATTCTTTGTCCATTGGACAATAATTGTTAGGGAAACTATTATCCATTGGATAATAGAAACCCCAATTGTTTATATTAAAAGTATACTTGGTTAAAGTACTAGTTTTATAAAAAATAGACTTTTTAATTACTTTAAAGTACTTTTTGGATTATTTTAGTATATAAGTTGCCTAATAACTATTATCCATTGGATAATAGAAGTTAGAGGAATTATTACCCAATGGATAAAAGGGTTAATCTTTCAAAATACCATGGGATTTATTAGTTTAATCTTTTCTTCAAACCCATGTGACTAAGCTCACATTGCTTTACTAGAAAGGTACTTAGTACTAAGATTCCTAAAGTACCCTTTTACTTATTTTATGTTGGGGTTTTTGAACTAGCTAGATACACTAGTACACATGTGCCAATTAGTTTGTTGAAACTTAGCCCTTAAGTCTCTTGGCTTAAGTACAAAAGTACCTTTACTTTATTTGTTTTCTTGCACATGGTTGTGTGTATATATATATATATGTGTGTGTGTGTGTGTGTGCCAATGTGAGAGAGAGGAGAGAGAGGCCGAGAGAGGGAGGGAGAGAGAGAGAGAGAAGTCGGCCAAGGAGGGAGGGAGAGAGAGAGAGAGAGAGAGAGAGAGAGAGAGAGAGAGAGGAAGAAAGGAAGAAAGAGATAGAATTGTACTCTCCTTGATCTTTTTGTACTTCATATCCTTGGGTGAGATTCTTCCTAGCCAAAACTTAAACCTCCATCTATGGTTTCACACTAGAATCTTGTACAATTATTCTTGTTCACACCTCTTTTCTTCCAAGAATCAAATCCTAGCCATGCAAGCCTAGGGTTAGGCCTTGATCTTTCTAATTGGCATGACATGTGTCAAAATTTGAGGAAGAGAGAGAGGGAGGGGGGCCGGCCTTGAGAGAGGAGAGAGAGCCGCCAAGGTGTTGCCTATAAATAGAGGCCATTCCATGCCATTCAACTCACACCATCAAGCTTTGCTCTTCCTTCTCTCTAGAAACCATTCTCTGTTTTTCCAGGCAGCCTACTGTCCCTTCGAAAATCCTCAGTTTTCTCTTGCTTAGAGTAGTTTTTAGAACCAACTTCCTTCAGGAAAGTTGTAGAGCACTTCGAGACCTCAAGTTAGACCTAAGAACCACCCCAATCGGTGAAGTAATGACAAAGATATTGTCATCCAAAGTTCAGTGAAATTCTCGGATTTCCATTTCCAGACAGCTTACTGTCTTTTCTTTATCCCCATTTTTCTCCTACCTAAATTCATTTCTAGGATCAACTTCCTTCACGAAAGTTGTAGAGGATTTCAAGAGCTTCGATTTTGACCCAAGAACGATTGTATTTGGCCAAATATTGACCAAGTTACTTCCATCCAAAGTTCGGTCCAGATTGGAAGTTTTACCGCCCGTAGAATTTTCCAACTTGCTTATTCGGCCCCGACTAGTTTCGGATCAAGGTAGGATACTCTTGCCCTATTCCTATGTATATGTAAGACCTCTTTATCTTCCATTTCAAAGTAAGTTATCTTGAATTACTTTTCATGTCAAGTATTTGTATTTTGATCTTTAAGACGAATATGAGCATGCTTATATGAATTGCTTGTGGTATAGAATAGAGTTGGATGATCTTGATGAATGATTGTCATCGTGTATGTAGAAAGTCCTACCACGGAGTCTTTGCATGTAACGAGACACCTCTATTGAGAAAGTTAGTGACATGACACCTAGGGTGTGGTTTTTGAAAGGATAAGTTTTTCCGAGGAAGGAAATATTTTTGAAACTACGTAATGACTAGTTTGGTGGCATTACGTGAGATGTGTTTTGAAAACCGTAATGTGGCCGGACTTGGTAGCCCATTGCGCGGGTTGTGAAAACCACAATGTGGCCGGACTTGGTAGCCCTTTGTGAAGATTGCTAATAGGGCCGGACATGGTAGCCTTATTGGTAATATGGCTTGGTTATCCGTGGAGAAGAGCCAATGCAAGTTTTATGTGCCAATGGGAACCCGGCGCGGCGGAACCATTGTGAGGATACTCGGGAACCCGGCGGGGTGGAACCGAGGTTGGGTGTGTGTGGCTTGGTTATCCGCGGTACGGAGCCAATGCAAATGATTTTGAAAAGTTGATTTGTAAGTGGAAAATGGTGACACGGTCTACGACGAGTCGCGTTGGAGAAATACGAGAAATCTTGGACACCAATGTTAGTTAGTGAATGTGGATGTGTTATCGTCGTTAGTAAGATTTCTATGATCTCTTGTTGGTAAGCTACGGGTTAGCGGGTATGGGATTATTCTATTGAGTGTTGTAGATTGAGCGTTGTAGCTCACGGTGTTACCTTTTGGTGACCCTGACATATTATATTGGTGGTGACGCCGGTATAATGTGTCAGACTTCGTAGAAAAGCAGGGCGAGATCTTCACCTTGGAGGCATACGGAGCCGAGGAGCTGGCCAGGATGGAGGAGCAGGCGGAGCTGTAGATAGGAACCTTAGTTTCCCTTCCTTTTGTAATAAAAGTACTCCTGTGGGGGTTATGTTGTAATAAAGAGCTAGACTCTATTTCGAAATTTCAATAAAATTGTCTTATTTAACGTACCCAAAATTCGGGGCGTTACAGGCCACGGTGTGCTAATCACTCTGCGACCCTACCCCGACTACTACTCACTCATTACCAAGCGAAAAACAAAAGAAATCCTAGTTTGAAACATACTTCTATTACGCGAGATGAAAAATAAACAAAAGATCTAAGTTAAGTAAGAACCAACGAACAACTTTAATAAAAAGCGAATATCAATACGAGTTACCGGAGTGCGAATAATTGAACAAAACTTCAAATAACATGAAGGGAAGGGAGCTTGAAGAAAAGTAAACAATATTGAACACAGCCCTGTCCTTTGTGTATCTCAGCAGGCTTGTTCTTCTTTTCTTTTCTTTTTTTAAGCAACATGTGAGCCTTTTATATCCTCCTCATGGCCGAGGAAAACCCTCTTTTATTTTCTTTTTACTCCAGCCGACTCAACTTTTAACCTAGGCCCACCATTTAGACTAAATAACTACCAACCATTGGGCCCACCATTTAAACACAAGTCCAAGTCCAAGTCCAAGTCCAAGTCCAATTCTTAATTTCTTCTTACAGCGAGAGTCTAACTCTTTGGCTCCATCTCCTTGGTACTCATGCTCGTTAATTTCACTGCTAATCTCTCAACTCCATATTGCAATTTAGACCTTCCACTAGATTGAACTCAAACGACCCAACTTCGAACACCATTCAATATTCCAATTTTTTGCTCTTTTTTTTGAATCAAACCCTCCAAATACCTACAACACAAAAATAAAGCATAAAACTTCAAATAATAATATAAATAGACTTAGCAATGGTAAATTAGGGGACGCGTATGTGAACATTTACGCACCTATCAGTCACTTTTTGAGTTTTATAGTCTGGAGCTCTTTGAGCTCTGACTCTTCAAGGCTCATTTGATAAGCCCTGGAGCGAGTGGCGCCCTGGCCACTTCTTTGGTTTTATAGTCTGGAGCTGTTTATGCTCTAACTCTTCAAGGCTCATTTGATAAGCCCTAGAGCAAGTGACTCCCTGGCCACTTCTTCGATTTTATAGTCTGAAGCTCTTTAAGCTCTGACTCTTCAGGGCTCATTTGATAAGCCCTAAAGCAAGTGGCTCCCTAGCCACTTCTTCGGTTTTATAGTCTGGAGCTCTTTAAGCTCTGACTCTTCAAGGCTCATTTGATAAGCCCTGGCTTTAATGCTTCTTCGATTGTCTGTGGTAGTCTAGGCTGACCAGGCTCTTGGATGAATCCATGCTTGAGTTGCTAGCATGTCTAGCCCTAGCTGACTTCAGGCGTTACTGCTCACTGCTTTTTCTTTGCCTTTACTAATCTTGAAAAGATTTCTTCATTCTTGGTTTGCGAGGCTTCTGTGGCTAGCCTTAGAGGTACCGAGTCAGCAACTAAGCTTGGGTTTGTTAGACCGCTAGGTTGCCATGGCTGGTCATAGAGGTACCAAGTCACCAACTGAGCGTGGGTTTGCTAGGCGTCCGTGGCTGGCCTATGGTGTTGGTCTTCGTGTCTTCGTATTAGTCCTGAGTTAATAGGTGGACTCGGATTTTGGTATGCTTGGCCAGCTGCGCGCTTTAGCTGGGCCAGCATTCTTTTGAGGTTTTGTCTTGTTAGTCCAGAGCTCATTTGGATTGGTCTAGGAAGGAGGTCAAGCCACTTACTCAAACTTTTAGTCTTAACTCTTAAGAGCTGTGACTCTTCAGTACTCCTTCACCGGAGACCAAGATTACATGGGCCGAGGAGGCTGTTGAGCCAAACACTCGGACTTTTAGTCTTAGCTCCTAAGAGCTGTGACTCTTCAGTACTCCTTCACCAGAAATCGAGATTAGATGGGCCGAAGAGGCTGTTAGGCCAAACACTCGGACTTTTAGTCTTAGCTCCTAAGAGTTGTGACTCTTTCGTACTCCTTCACCAGAGATCGGGATCCATCATAGCTCCGTAAGCTGTGACTCTTCATTGCTCATTTCTGGGACCACACATCAGTTTGAGCTATGAGAGCTTTAACTCGTTGATGGCCAATATGTTGCTAAGCTCAGTCTAATTTTCTAATGCATGCATAAAAATGGCTATATGGAAAAATAAAATTAAAGTAAAAACTTCATACCATTTTAGGATGTTTTGTATTCCAAGAATTTGATAGCTATTTTCTTTATAAGGTGGTTGGCAGATAAACCCTACCTTTTGAATGCTAAGGAAAAAGGTCATGCCCTTCTTAATTTGGTTCAGGTTTTCCCAATTTGTCCCATCGTAGGGTCAACTTTTCTGGGAAGGAGATCCTCTACTCAAAGGTTTCTTAATTTGACCAAGGTACTGTGATACTTGGCCATTATCTTTCCCTTTGTGTGCTTTTGTCCCTAATTAGCATCTGGGTTATCACGCTGATCCCACAAAATCTTGTAAGCATGTCCATAGGATGTCTCTTGGAGGTGACTTGCTAAGTCTTCTTGGATATGTATGCCTAGCTAGTTCCCTAGGGGTGCCAAGTGGTTTATTGTACTAGGCTATGTCGCGGTACTTGCTAAGCTTGTCCTTTAGGACTCTTAGCTGAACTTCTTCGTCATGCGCTTTTATGTTGGCCTAGCTGACCTTAATTTTTACTATCCATTGGGATATCTTTGTTTGAATAGTTGTTTATTGACGGGCTGGGCTTTGTTGTCCAATTGGGGTACTCGCCTTGAGGTACTCCCTTGTGTCAACCCCTTAGGATAGTTTACGTTGGCATTTCAACAACTTTAGACTCCTTTAGACGAACCAAATCCTCTTTTGGAGTAACTTGGTGGCCTGCCTAGCTGGGCTAGGTGATGCCATGTTAATCTTTCGTAGTGATGAGGATGACAAGATGATGTTACCTCTCACATTCAGCTCTTTGAACAAGCCTTAGCTCTTATCGTACCCTCAGCTTCAACACTTCTTATTTTTTTTGATCTATGATTGAGCAGGCTTGCTGATCATGCTTAGATTTCTATCGTTTATGCTGCGTTTTTGACCTCTAGTTGAGGTGCGAAAGTCGTACCATGCGCGGGTCGTGCAATGTACGGGCCATGCTCAGCATTTTAACTTGGCTCAGAATTTTAATTCCTTTGTTTTACCCACTTAGTTGTCCAAACTCTGTATATCTTTTATGGCTAGGTAAGCTTTGTAGGTTGAGCTCTGGCTTGCTTCCAAAGCTCTTTGAGCTGTAGCCATACTTCCCTACTCCCCCAAGTGTTAATGTGTTGGGAAAATAGCTTGATACTTATAGATTATGTCATTGCTTCATGCGAGTCATTAGCCCTACGACTCGTTGCTTCTTGGGACATGATTGATTGACAATCTAATCAGCCTTGTTAATGTTTAGTCCCAATAAGGTTTTTGTTAGGAAATAGGTCGGAGTTTTGCTGATAGCATATTTTGCTCCGATGGAGACTTTTCGTTTGGAGGAGTAGAACTGATAATCCGTGCAATCTTACTGGTCGAATTTCATTATTGTTGGCCTGTACGGATGCTTCAAACTGTGGAGGTAATGTAGGTGGCAAGCTCTGCTTTTCCTAAAAGATGCCCGTTGGGCACTTGAGTTTTGCAAAGTGCAATTTGATCCGTAGTCGGATTAATGTTGATGGAGCAATTTTGTTTGCTAATGCTGAGTGTGCATGAGTTTGAGTGTCGCATTTGATTAAAAAATGCCGCAGCTAGTGATGAAAGGTTTTAACAAGATATTAATATTTGGAAGCATAGAAGTGCGGAACTTTTAATGCGTATGACCTTGCTTACAAGTACCAAGAAGCCACTCAGTTTTTGCGGCATGCTTACAACCTGTAGAGCAGTCATTGGCATGAATTTCAACAATTGAAATAATATTCAGATAATCTGAAAAGGAAGCTTTTCCTGCCACATTGTGGACTTATCTTGCAGCAAAGCTCGTAATTAGAGCACTATTGGACAAAGAGTCCTCATATGTGAATAAGACACCGAATGGGAATGCTTAGTGTTAAAAAGTGTTTAAAGAAGTCGATACCTGTCGAGCTTCCATAGATAGGTCTTTTGAGTAGATCTTACCTCCCTAGGGAGTTTTCTTATCATCAAATGCTGCAACTGACCTCTTTGAATGAGGTCTTCTATCTGCTGCTTGAGGTTTATGCAGTCGTCCATACTATGGCCATGGTCCCTGTGGAACCTACAGTATGTTTCCTTTGGACCTTATGCTTGGGTCTGTTAGCAATCTCCCAGGTCACTTCAGGTCAGGATCACCTTGGAGACCTTCTAAGATGTGCTCAGCCAGAGATGTGAGCGAGCTGTAGTGCTCGTACTACTTTTCCCTGGTGGTTCTCTCTATTGAGACATCCCCTGGTTGGATCTCTGAATTTTTGATCCTTGGTGTCTTGGTGTGGTGGATCCCTTCTCTTGTTCCCTTTTGAGATTGATTTTTTATTTGACCTGACTAGTTGTTTGAGTGATTGTCCCTTGAACGGCAAGCATTTCGGGGTGTCCTCAGCATTAACGTGTTTCTGAGCTCTAGGCGTGAGCTCTGCCATGGTTGGAGGGGGTTCCTGAATAAGGAATCGACCCTAGCTAAGCCTAGTTATGCAGGCTACTTATGGAGACATTGTTGTCCATGTTATCCATCTAGTGGTTCAATCACGTAATAATTTCCACTTGCTTCACTTTATGGTAAGGAGGTGGCTGGCTAGCTGGCTTGCTGTAATGCTGGCCATTAATAACTTGCGAAGTTCTCGCCAAGCTCTCTGAGGTTACTTGTGTTGTGGGAGAGGAGCTTGTCAAACCACGTACACGCACTTCCCCTTAGCGTAACAGGGAAGACATGGCACATGATCTCATCAGAGATTGCTTGGAGACGCATCAGAGACTTGTACGTTTCTAAACGATCTAACGGATCTGTGGTGCCATCGAATGTTGCCATCTGTGGCGTCTGGAACTCCCTTGGGAGTGGGGGACGCATTATTTTTGTCATGAAGGAATAATCGATGGCCTGGACCACTGTGATGAAGGTTCCTCCTTCAACTTGCTTGACCAATCCCTCGTCTCGGGGCTGCATCTATCGTAGGGCCTCCTGTCTGAGAGGTGGCCGCTTTAGAAGCAGATCGACCTGCCTCTTTTCGATTTCGTCGTCCCTTTTTCGTTCCTCAAGTGGACTTTCCTCCAGATTGGTGAGTTGTTTGTTTAACTCTCCATTCTCTCACATCACGTTTGTTAACCCTTGGGTTAACCTTTCCAATCGATCTTGCAAGAGCTTGATGAATTCTTGCTTGGTGGTGACTTGCTTTTGTAAGGCGGTGAATGCTGCCAACGTGACTGCAGGTGAGGTATCCTCCATCGTGGCTTTCCGACTCTCTGGAGGTGATTCCGTGTGACTTTTTGAAGCCATTGATCAAGTATCCATGGTGTTAGCCGTTCACCATCGTGGTTTGAGAATGATTTCTCGTTTCCCACAGACGGTGCCAGCTGATGAAGAGATTTTTGGTCACCTCTGGAGGAGGGGTTCCTTAACCATCCATCTGATCCTCCAGCGGATGAAGTGGCTTTCGACGTGCTCGATTAATGACCTACAAAATAGAATGGTAAACTATGGGCACCGGCGTGGCTGTGGCCATCACCCCTCTAATGCCTAAGTCAATCGATTTACTTTTGAAGAGAGTATGGACTGGGTATGAGTTTCCTACCTTTGAGTTGTGGAGGTTTGATCTTTATATAGGCATCTTTGGAGGAGTTCGATAGGGACTTGGACCTCTTGGTCTCATCCGTAAATGACGGGAATAGGTTGCTGATGGAGTGTCCTCCTTACCTAGGACTTTGGTCCTTATCAGGTTTAGGAGTTCTCCTCTCCTTTGGAATCTGTGATTGTCGGTTAGGAGTCCTCATGGTGGTCGGATCTCTGTGGTTATCCTCTAAGACTCGCGGCCTAATCTCTTTAGATGAGACAAGGTTCTGGCTGTTCTCTGAGTCCTCTAGACTTTACGTACTTCTGCCACGGAGTGTTTTCTCACAATAGGTTCCTGGTTGCTGGTTTGTCACTTCTACTGAGCTCACCTTATGAGCTGGGCTCATGAGTTGACCTTTGTTTCTGGGCTGGTTAATATACGCTAGTTCTTATAAGCTAGATTCTATGTTCTTGGAACTCTAGCTTGAGCCCTTAGGACTGCGTTGGGCTCTTTGGTTTGGGCAAATCTTGGGAGATCATTTTATCCTTATCAGCATGCGATTTTTCCTTCAACTGGTATATATCGGATTGTAACGGGAAGGCCGAAAAAACATGACGTATCGTCCATTACGTAATGTAAAAGCCAGGCACCCCGTCCTCTCTGAATCCGACTTTCTATTCCTAAGATAAATAGAATAAGAATCCCATTTTATTCGTCAAATTTCAATAATTGCTATGTGCATCTAATTATTTATGATGAATGAAATTTCTTTTGCCAATTGAAAAATCTTATTTTTCCTAACCCAACTTTATGAACATTAAGAAGAAGAAAGAGAAGAAGAAGAAGAATCAAAGTGTGCCCTTGAAGTTAGATATAATTAAACCAAGGAAGAAAGTTGTCCCGTACTTCTATATTCTATGAGGATGGCTCTGAAGCTACTAGCTTTAACCGCTCCAAGTTCCATTCTCAATTAGCTCAAATTAGTAATGACTCATCCATATAATTAAATGCATAATCTGACCCTAACGAAGGCCCTGCTCTTTCTGCCTAAAGATTGAAATAATTCCAGTCTCCAAGTGCATCACTCCCTTTTAGTAAACATAGCTAGAGCTTGTATCAAAGAGAGGTCGTCGAAGTATTTAACTCGGAAAATCAGTTTGTAGCTAAAAAAAAAATGGCACAATGATAAAGCTGATTCTTTGTGGGTGAAATGGACTCGCGTTTACATTATTAAGGAGAAAGAGCCTATGGGGCTTTGTCTATTCCTACATACTGGTTCTTGAAGAGTCAAGCTTTTTAACAGGAGAGCTTCTAATTGCCAATTGGCACTACTTGTGTGATTAGGATGGAAGCGAGACCTTCACCATCCTATGGATAGACAATTGGCACTTGTTTCGGGGCTCTTACATTCTGGGTATGGTGAGAGGGTGGAATTCAACTTAAGAAGGTCATTGAGAGCTAGAGTGCATTAATATTTTTGCGAAATTTGCGATACAATCGAATAATTCCAGAATGCATATTCCATTACATTTGATAAACAAATAATAGATTACAAAGCACATATACAGAATACCAAATAAAGTGAGATTTGTAACATCGAACTGAGCCCTGTATCAGTCTTCTTAAAACAGATTTACCGCCTCACTGTTGGGTGTTAGAGGTTGACCGGTGTCTGTCTCCCAGAATAGAACAGTTAAACCACGGCTATCTTAACACCACCAAAAAGCTGGCTTGGCGAATTGAATGCACAGTTAGACCATGGCCAAGGCCAGCCCAATGGGGAGTGTAACGCCCCTAATTTTGGGTCCGTTAAATAGACATTTTATTGAAACTTAAGTAGAGTTTGGCTCATTATTACATCATAATTCTCACAAGAGTACATTTAATTACACGAGGGAAAGGAAACTAAGGTTCCTATCTATAGCTCTACCTGCTCCTCCATTCTTGCCAACTCTTCGGCTCCGAAAGCCTCCAAGGTGTACAGCTCACCCTAATCACCTACAAGGTTTGACACATTATACCGGCATCGCCACCAATATAATATGTCAGAGTCACCAAAGGTAACACCATGAGCTACAAGAGTTCAATAGAATAATCTATACCCACTAACCCTTAACTTACAAACAATAGATTGTAAAGATAATGATTCCCACATAGTACGTGCATATTTAACAGAACAGCTGACAATAACACATCCACATTCACTATCCAAGCTGACGTTGGTGTCCATGATTTTCTGTGTCTCTCATACGCGACTCATCATAGACCGTGTCATCATTTTCACTTTTCTTTTACCAAATCAACATTTCCAAAATCATTTTTAACACACACAACCTCTGTTCCGCCGCTCCGGGTTCCCCATTATCCTCACAATGGTTCTGCCGCTCCGGGTTTCCATTAGCACACAAAACTTTGCATTAGCTCCTCTCCGCGGATAACCAAGCCATATTACCAATGAGGCTACCACGTCCGGCCCCGTTGGTAATCTTCACAATGGGCTACCAAGTCCGGCCACATTGCGGTTTTTGCAATCCACACGATGGGCTACCAAGTCTGGCCACATCGCGGTTTTTCATACACACAATGGGCTACCAAGTCCAGCCACATTGCGGTTTTCGCAATCCACACGATGGGCTACCAAGTCCAACCTTATCGCGGTTTTTCATACACACAATGGGCTACCAAGTCCGGCCACATTGCGGTTTCAAAACACATATTGTCTTTAACACACCCGAGGTGTCATGTTTCTACTTTCTCAATTTCTGTGTCTCGTTTTCATGCAAAGACTCCGCGGTTGGACTTTTCATGTAAGTAATTATAAATCATTCATTATAATTTTGAAACTAAACTAGCAAGATCTTCCAACTCTATATTATCTATTAAGTTCAAATCTCAACTTAAAGCATAACACCACATGTACGGACGCCCTTGGAGTGGAGACCAATTATGCTTTATCACACAACCACAAGTAATGCAAGTAATATATGTATGCATTCTCATAACCATCCTAAGGATCAAAATAGAAATACTCACGATCAAGCGTGAATTATTATCTTTTAAAACTCGTTCTTTCTTCCTTTATGGGAAGTTCAGAACAACATATGTTTTTCCGGAAAATAAAGTCGATACATTCAACATACTTCCCTTCCTTTTCATCTTTTTAAGAAAAACATCTCTCAAGTTTCTCATGCATTGCTCAACATACAAGCATCATACATTTATTTTTAGAGTTTAACGGATAAGAAAATTTTAACGTACACTTAGAGTAAGTAAGTAGAGATATTCTACCGTTCTTCTTGGCAGTAGGGCGGCTACGGAAGGTAAGTTGACGATCGGGCGGAGTGACTTCCTACGGTGAGCTTCCGGTAGTTTCGAAAGAGAAAGGTTTTCTCTCGAAACTTGTTCTTGACTAAAACTACTAAAACATTTGGATCGAAAGGGTGGTCGAGTGACGATTTAGTGGTGGTCTTGGATGAGTTTCTTGAAGAACTCAAGAAAAAACTCAAGAACACTAAGAACCAAAGCAAGAACAAGGCAAGAATACAAGCCTTTCTAGAGAGAGAAGTTGAAAGGTTTCAAGTTGTGAGTTGAATGGCAAGTGAAGGGTCCTATTTATAGCAAAACTACTTCTATTACCCAATGAATAAAATTTTCCCTAGCAATTATTGTCCAATGGTTAAAAGGGCAATTATGATAGGTATGGTCTTGTCTTGTCATAGAAGGAGTTGCTTGCAAGAAAGATCAAAATCATGGGCTAGGTTTATGATTAAAGAAGCCTAGAAATGAGTTGTCAAGCTTGAGTGTGAAGTTGGCTAAAAGAGGCAGCTTAATGGAGTTTACAAAACACATGCACACACACACTTCTCTCTGTCCTTTTCCTTCTCTCTCTCGGCCTTTCTCTCCTCTCTTCTCTCTCTCTCTCTCTCTCTCTCCGGTGTTTTGTACGGCAGTGATGGCCGGAGTGGTTAGGGTTTGGGGACTGGTTTGGGTGGGTCGGCCCTGGCTTGGGCCGGGTTTAGGTGTTTGGGCTTTTCCTTGTTTATTTTGGGTATGGGTTGGGCTTTATTGTTTCTCCTTGTTGTGGACCCTGTTGACCCGTGGGTGTATTGGGCTTTGCCCTTGTGATGTTCATCCAACTCTTTGTTGGATTCCCTTCCCCTTCTCCCCATTTTTAATAAAAATTCATCTTTTGCCGATCAATATATATATATATATATATATATATATAGAGAGAGAGAGAGAGAGAGAGAGAATCTAGGAAAGTAAGTCTTATTAGGTTTAGGGCTATAAGTCTAAGGTTCACATGCATGACAAGGCTAAGGTTGCTTCTTTTGGAAGCAAAATGATGACCTCTTTTGGTATGACTTGTCTGGTCAAGTACATACACATAATGGCAAGTCTAGTTGCTATTATCCAAGGGATAATATTTTTCCTAGCATTTATTAACCAATGGTTAAAGGAATAATGATGATAGGTATGGCTTTGATATGTCCAATCAAATCTAGGTTCTCATTATGGTAATTCTTTCTCCTATTACTCAAAGGACAAAAATTACCCTAACAACTATTGTCCAATGGATAAAGAGGAAAATTGATGAGAATGAATATTCTTGGAAGAAATAATGGATTATGTGACAATACATAATCATGGTTGCTTGGAAGAACAAACTTGGCCCTAGACAAGTCTATGGTAGTACTATTTCTAGACAATAGGAAGCCTTAGTTCTATTACTCATAGGATAAAAATTTCCCTACAAATTATTACCCAATGGGTAAGACTTTTCCTAGAAAGTGTACATCTAAGTATATAGACTTGCTTGTATGGTGAATCTAGGTTTACTTCTTTTGGAAGCATAATGACTGAAGGAATCTCATGAGTTGTCTTGTCAACTCTATATACTCATTGGCAATGTTTTAACTTCCATTAACCAAGGGATAATAATTTTCCTAACATTTAATAACCAAAGGGTAAAGATGATGGTATGGTCTTGAAAAGACTAGTCATGGGTTTAATGATTACCCCTAAATGTCTAATGGTTCAACTAGGGTTGGGAGGGGTTCATAAAGCTCAAAGATGGTCAAAAATGTCCATCTAAGGTTAGGAGAATGTAACTATGTGAAATAATAGTTTGGTTCCTCCAACTAATCGTTTGAAAACTAACTCTACTTGCCAAGTAGAACTTCTAGCCAAGAAATAAAATTTAAAGGACTAGAATCTAATTATGACGGATTATTAAAGTGTAAAAAGAATTTTTAAAAATAAATCCAAGTAATTAAAATAAAATTCAAATATTTAACGAAATTCCCGAAAAATTAGGGTCGTTACAGGGAGGCCCAAGAGGCCGCTGCCTTGGGCCTCCACATTTTGGGCAAAAAATGGGGCACCCATTCCCAGATAAGTATATATATTTTCTATGTGCAATTATAATACAAACTCCTTTGATGGTTCATTGGTAAAGCATTTGTTTTTTCACATAAGATGCTTGGGTTCAAATCCTGGTAGGGTAATTTTTTTTCTATGTAGGGCACTATTCCACCACTTGGCCTAGGGCATCCAAATATCTTGGGCCGGTCCTGACCACGGCTATTGAAACACCACTAGAAAGCCGCCTTGACGAATTGAATGCTATGTATGTCTCTCTCTCACACACAAGAACTCTATCAGAATGGACTTTTGTATTTCATGGAACTCGTACATAATGAAGAACGAGATGCCCAATATATACACCTCTGGTAGCTATTGTAACAGCCGGAATATTGAATTTGGGACCTTGAATATCCAGCAATGAATAGGGGAAAACTGCTGAATGGCCAAATGAATTATGCCATAAACCATACATAATGGGGTATAAACTAGCTGATAATGGCTAGGATTCTGAGGGATTCGTCCAGATACAATGAATTCGAAATAGGGACCCTTCGGTTGTCTCGGTGATTCTTTGTGTGCCCAAAAGAGAATAATGGACTCTAAACAAGGAACGAAGGGAGTATCTTTTTTAGTTTTGTTTCTTGTAACCTTTATAAACTCATGACCTCTCCATGCCCACAATATTATGATCGTAATCATTATTATACTAATTGAATGATCTTATTCGTCAAAGAAAGTGGTTGTGATAATAACTCCAACCATATTTCCAGCCATTAATTCGTTTCCTGTTTTGGGTTACCTATTAAGAAAGTACACCATAAAATACCATAATGCCCTACAAAATTAGGTAGGCGCAACCAAAATCCACTTTTTAAACTGTACTCAAATGCATTTCCAAGTAATACTAAAGTAATAGAAGTTTCACGAACCTTTCTGTTTTAGGTTGCTGACCAATTGCCATAGTAAGTACTAACCTTTCTCTTTTCTTTCATTTTTTGGCTGGATAGTTGCCGTAGTCCTTAATCACCTGTTTTCACACCTAACCTCTATACCTTGTGTTCCTTTTTTCTTTACCCTACAGTTCTAAGTTCATTAATGAGATTCGATCAATTATCACCCGTATAACTGATACTACACGTGTTTTTTCATGCATTAGGTCTCTTTCCTTTATAATCAGATATCTAGGCCAGTTTGCGCACACCTCGACTAATTTCGGGACCCTGAAGTAATGATCGGACAAACCTCCAATGACCCCGAGATTTGAAATGCGTTGGCTCCGTGGAATTTTTTATGGCACTTTTTTTTCTCAACCAGAGTTAACCGGTTTGGTACATTAACAATATGCTTGCATGTCTCAGTGAAATCATATCGTAGATACAGGGCATAAAGTATACTTAACAGCCTCAACTCTCTCTAGGCCGCAGCCAATCCCCCAAAGAAAACAATTGGCACAGTTCTCCCCGTAATCTACTAATTCATTTCAATCTGAACCCTCAAGGAAGGCAGAAAATTGCAAGGTGAGCTAATGACAATTACAACCAATACGCATACGCTGAGTACTTTTTTTAACAAATGAAAATTTGCCATTGTACAACTGTTTTGTTTGACCTATCAACCTTCTGTTGGCAGTCCGTTATCAAAGAAATCAGAAAATTGCAATGGAAGCTTCATATGAAACTTTATAACCAAAATAAACCAATGAAGGGTTGAAAGCTACAATTTATTTTGAACAAATTAAAATTTGCTCTTGTACAGCTAATTTGTATTACCAGAAAGTGAAAAGTAACACCAGTTACTATTTTGATTTTTTGATAGGCCTTGTGGGGTAACGTATGCTTAGTGGGGGCAAAAAAGAACAAAATATAAAATTTGAAATGTAATAATATCTGTGAATGCCACAAAGTTGTAGTCAGTACTCAATCTCTATATAGTACAAATCTAGCAATGTCATGGAGTCCCGCTTCCTTGTAACACTCCGCTATTCGCTCCAAGAAATCACCCCATTTCCCTTCAACAGAGGCTAAATCTAACAAAAAGGCAGCCTTGTCCAATGCAATCTGCAAAAGGAAAGTGAATGCTGAGAGAGAGAGAGAGAGAGAGAGAGAGAGAGAGATGCATGCAGGTTTATAGGTGCTCAATCTTGATATTGTTACAGAAAAATTTGACAGAAATCAAGCTTTACTAGGCTGAATCCAAAGCATTTTGATGGAAATCGAAGCTTTAGTTAGCTGGATCTGAAGCAATACGGAGAACGAAAAAATTGGAATAGCTGGATCTGAAGCAATACGGAGAACGAAAAAATTGGAATGGATCTGCTTACCTAAATAGTATGAAGCTGGCCTTGGGTTTAAAGCCCTGGAAAGTTTGAACAAATATAGTACACAACGAAAAGGCATTTATGGGCTCTCACAAAGAAGATAGATAGATTCCTTATGGGCATCATATGGATCATCCTGGACGTATAAAATACCCATGACGAACACTTGACACTCGTATAAGGGTGTGGAATCTGTATCCAACATATTTAGTTGGAAATACACCAGGCAAATGTACTCTTTAATCTGAATTGACCATAAATTATGCATAGAACTCCTATATTGTACATGAAATGCGACAAGGCAGTTTGTAAATACTATTTATCTGAGAAAATAAAAGAAAATACAAAAAAAATTGAATATTATAACAATATACATAGACACATACCCACACCTGATATCCGCACCAAAGTCCATGTCACATTGCTTATCGCTAAAGTGGGTGCATGGAGCATACATTTGTTATCAAGAGCAAATGTCTATGGCAGTCAACAAGGCCTTCACAAGACAAGATTCCTCAAGAGGTTTTTGGTCTGGTTAAAACATAAAAATCCCAGATGTGCTTTCATACATGTAGTTTTCCTCTCATCCCTCTAAATCCCAGTCCATAAATCTCCAGATTTTAACATATTTTGAATTTCTTAATTCTTACATTGCATAACCATATTCCTCCAGCATTTAGTTTTCTTGTTTGAATTTTGAAACACTCCTATGGGGAGGTTATCCTGTACAGTCTCAGTGACGTGATTGGCAGTTAGCTAGAGAGGAATGATGTTTTAATGGGATTCTTGGAGGTTATCCAGTGGAATCCGGACTTGTTGGAGGGTATCCACAGAGCCCAAATGGAGAGGAGAAATGAAGCCAAGGTATGACAGTTGATTGTTGATTCGTAACCTTAGGATATGCCCAGTTAGAGTACCAAGTTATGGTTTATATACTCCAAAGGTTACGGTTAGTTCTTTATGGCCCAATGGTTATGGTTAATTCCCTGGGAAATACATCCTTGGGAGGCTGTTGATGACTCCGACTAAGTAGATAACTTATGCTGTTTCATCGGGGCTCCCGGTTAACGTGGGAGGATGTTTTTCAAAGGAAGAGATTCTAGAACTCACTAAGTTAAAGGCTAGTAATTTAAATTGATCATTCACTACTTTAATCATTGTGTATATCTTGTTATCTATAAGTTATGGGTTTTGGCTAGGAATTAGCTATTGAGTGATTATTCGCTCATGATGCTATTTTGGCCCTCGCATTTTACGCCGGTATTGTGGGAGAAGTCGGAAAACACTACAATCAATCTGATGATCAGTACCCCGTTGAAGACCCCCCAGTCCAGAAAGACAAGTTTGTCTAGCCACCTGTCCTCGGGTTTTGCGACTAAGTGTGTTAGCAACCACATTTGCTTTTCCTGGGTGATAATATTCGCTCATGATGCTATTTTGGCCATCGCATTTTACGCCGGTATTGTGGGAGAAGTCGGAAAACACTCCAATCAACCTGATGATCAGTACCCCGTTGAAGACCCCCCAGTCCAGAAAGGCGAGTTTGTCTAGCCACCTGTCCTTGGGTTTTGCGACTTAGTATGTTAGCAACCACATTTGCTTTTCCTGGATGATAAGACAATGTAAAATTGTAGTCCTCCATATATTCCATCCATCTCCGTTGTCTCATGTCCAACTCTTTCTGCGTGAACGACTTCGAACTTTTGTGATCAGCGAACACCTCAAACTGTTCTCTGTATAGGAAATGGCACCAGGATTTGAGTGCATATACTACTGCCGCTAGCTCTAAGTCATGAGTCAGGTAGTTTCTTTCATGAGGTTTCAATTGTCGCAATCTATAAGCTATGACCTTTCCATTGTACATTAACACACTGCTCAATCTCTCTTTGGATGTCACAGTACACGGCATATCCCACATTCCGTTCAAGTATGATTAAAATGGGAGCACTGGTTAATCTCTTCTTAAGCTCTTGGAATGAATTTTCACATGCTTCATTCCATTCAAACTTAACTCCTTTCTAAGTTAGTCGCGTCATTGGTTTACCTGAAACTGAGAAATCTAAGCCAGTCGCGTTAATAGCTAATCCCAAGAAACTTCTAATTTCAAACACTGTTAAGGGTCGTTTCCAGTTTATGACAGCTTCTACTTTGTTGTCATCACTAAGATTCCTTTTTTTGACACCACGTGTCCTAAGAATTTGACTTTTTTCATCTAGAATTCGCACTAGCTGGCCTTCACATACAATCTATTATCTCGAAGTACGATGCTTAGGGCTCTTCATGCTCTCTCTGTTGGTGAGTACACAATAATGTCGTCAATGAACATTACCACAAACTTGTTCAAGTATGGCATGAAAATCTTGTTCATCAGACGCATGAAAGCATCGGAGGCATTGGTTAGCCCAAATGGCATTACTACAAACTCATTGCGGCCGTAACGGGTACGGAACGTCGTCTTAGGTATGTCACTGTCTCTGACCCACAATTGGTGATATCCAGACCGTAGTTCGATTTTCGAGAAACAAGTCGACCCTCTCAATTGGTTAAACGAGTCATCTATTCTCGGAAGAGGATAACGGTTCATGATTGCCTCCATTTTTCCCGTTACCTTGACCGTTGTTTCCCTGCAACCCATTTCTCGTTTCCACCATCTAAAATGTTTTTATAACCTTAAGTTAGAGGGTTTTTCATTTTTGTATTTAAAGAGCATGATAAAGCGATGAATGCAATAGTATCAATGTGATAAAAAACCATTTTTTAAAAGATAATCCAGGTAGAATTAAGGTTTACATCCATGCACAAGTTACGAATTAAACCTATTACAAGTATTGCCAAGTCAACACACATATGCATACACGTGCTCCAAATGTTTATCGACCATTCCCTTCTTAATACTACCAACTATGGTGCTTTAGCACAACCCTATTCTAATCATCGAATGGTAGTGTCTCTAGATCTTTATCCTCCGAATCTGAAGTTATGTTAATGTAGACCGGGGGTGCTGCCGGTGTCAGTGCAGATGGTCAAGATCTCATGCTCTTGGGTGAGGGCATGCGGCACGAAACATACGGCTGGGCCCAAAACCTCTACATTCAATTTGTCATACTTCGCATCATCCTTCAGAATCTTGTAAGCTTCTTGGTACTTCAAGATATGATTCTTCGTTCGGTAGTACACTAAGTTGCTTCTACTTCCATTCCTCGAAAACTGCGTAGTCCTCGAACACCTTCTTAATGTCGTGCTTGATGCTCTCTTCAGCCTGCCATTTGAGTCTCCCTTTGTGTTCGCGTTCATCATTGGCTTTTATCTGATGTTCTTGCTCAGTATAGCGTCCATATGTAGTGAAGCTCGAACCATATGATCCTAATGAAGAAGAGCTCGACATTCTACATTTTAAAATTTAATGTTTAATTAGTATAGGGAAATGATATTGCCACACCATTTTTTGATAATGCCACACCCTGCAAGTATATTTTTGCACCAAAAAATACACTTGCAGGGTGTGACATTATCAAAAAAGGGTGTGACAAAATCACTACCCTTAGTATAATTTCCATAGTTTAGGGGAAAATATTATAATAATAATTTGGCACATGTGAAGGCAGTAAATATACATACTTAGTATAATCTCCATACTTAGTAAATATATACATACGGTTAATGCCCTCACCTGTGCCAAATTATTAATTATATTTTTTTTCCTAAACTATGGAGATTATAATTAAACATTAAATTTTAAAATGTAGAATGTTGAGATCTTCTTCATCAGGATCATATGGTTCGACTTCTGATACATATGGACGCTATACTCACGGCCCGTTTGGATGCATCCATAGAAGGAGGGATTAGTTTTCACCCCCGTATAAGACCTGGGGCCCACGCTTTACCCCCGTTTGGATCCCACAAACTGAGGGGTACTGGTTTATCCTCCTCCTTAACTAAGACCGGAGAAGGGGGGATCCAGGGGTCTAAGTTATGGATGGGGTTTGAGGTGTTATTAAGTTATCCCCCTCAATACCCCTGCAAATTAGACGATTTTACCCCTCCTTATCCCCCTCTCCCAACCCCCAACCCCCAACCCGCCTGAGTTTGACAATGAACGGCGAAAAAAGAACCAGAAGAAAAAGAACAGTAGATCGAAGAGAGGGAGGACCAGTGATGTTCACCAGGGATCGGAGAGAGGGAGTGTTGATGTTGCTGCTGCCGCCGTTTTCTTCTTCTTCTTCTCCTCCTCCTCCTCCTCCTCCTCCTGCTGTTGTTGCTGGTGCTGCTACCGGCTGCTGGCTGCCGCCGTTCTCTCTCTCTCTCTCTCTCTCTCTCTCTCTCTCTCTCTTGGGCTTTGGCGATAAGAACAAAGGAAAGTGCCCCACCAACACTTTGACCCATCTCAAAAAGAACACTTTTGACCGGAAAAAAATTAAAATGAACACTGTAACTGTAAGGCTTGGTGTGGAAAAAGTGGAGAAAAAAATTAAGTGTTCCAAATTTTAATCCATTTGAATTAGTGGAAAGATTTTAGTTTTTTTGATCATTTTATTCTAAATGGTCATAATTTAATTTTGACTCTAGGATTCTTGTTACTTATTCCTAAGAAAGTTGTAGAATCAAATATCTCTTTAGGGCTAATCAACGAGAGGCTTAGAGTCAAAATTAAATTATGACCATTTAGTATAAAATGATCAGAAAACTAAAATCTTTCCACCGGTTCAAACGGATTGAAATTTGGAACACTTAATTTTTTTTTTAAAAATAGAATTTTATAAAAAAAATTGTTAATAATAATACTAAATTCGTTAATTTGTTACTATAAATAAATATTACAGCTTAAATTGTGAAAGAATAATTAAATTTGTAATTATATATAAAACGTAATACATAATGAATTTAGGGACTGCACAAGGGTAAAATGGTCATTACTAGTTTTTTACATCATCCACCCTTCCTTATACCCCCTATTAATCCTTCATCCAAACAAAGTACTATTTAATCCTTCTTCTCTAATACCTCATCCAAACAACCTACTATTTAATCCCCCCTCCATAAACATCATATCAATGTGGGCCCTCCCTTATTAACTAATACCCCCTACTATCTTATCCCCCCTTATTAACTAATACCCCCAATCCTAATCCCGCATCCAAATGGGCCCTCAGTGGCAGAGCCAAGATTTGGGCGCGGGGTGGCACCGTTCAATGAAAATCTAGCTAAATGTTGTACAAAAAAAAAAAGTGTACATCATATAATTAGGTTTTGTCGTGGGCTCTTTTTTTGAAAAAGAAAAAAATGCTTGCTCCAATTCTCTTGTGATATGCAAATGCAAGATATTACAATATTAATTTTTCTTCATCCGAACCAACCATTCTCTAAGTTGAAATTTTTACAATATTTGTACAAAGTATACATTTTCTTTTTTTTGCACACCCTTAAATACCTAGTCGTACCACATTAGTCTTTTTAAAACATGTTCAAGTGGGTCAAGTAAAAATTTAATATCCACATGGTTCACATACCTTTTCAATTAGTGAAAAGAATTACAAATCTTGTGAGAATTTAAGCCAAAATTTAGAGAGGGAGAGAGATAGAGCATAATTAAATAGTAGTAGGATACAATTAAAAACAAGAAAAAAATGGAAGTAGTCAAGGGGAATTGAACCCCAGACACAATGTCTCAATTGTACACGCTTAACCATTCTGCCAAAACAAAGTTCTATGTGAACTTTCATACATATTTTTTATTTAACCTATCTATGTATAATATATATTGGGTATTTTTGAAACGGGGGTGACACATGCCACCTCCCCCCACTAGCTACCACACGAGGACATCAGATCAAAGCCAAGGATGAATGCAAACACAAAGGGAGACTTAAATGGCAAGCTAAAGAGAGCATCAAGCACGACATTAAGGAGGTGTTCGAGGACTATGCAATTTCCGAGAAAGGGGAACCAGCAGCAGCAACTGGTGTACCACCAAACGAAGAATCATATCCTAAAGTACCAAGAAGCATACAAGATTTTGAAGGATGATGAGAAGTACGACAAATTGAGAGCAGAGGTTTTGGCTCAGCCGTATGTTTCATGCCGCCCGCCTTCACCTAAAAGCATGGAATCTTACTGCTCCGGACCATCTGCACTGCCACCGGCAGCACCCCCGATCTACATTAACATATCTTCAAATTCAGAGGATGAAGATCCAAAAACACTACCATTTGATGATTAGAATAGGGATGTGCTAGAGCACCATAGTTGGCAGTGTTAAGAAGGGAAGGGTTGATAAACATTCGGAGCAGTTGTCTGCATATGTGTATTGACTTGGCAGTACTAGTTATAGGTTTACGTTACATGTAATTTTGTGATTCGTAACATGTAAATGGATGTAAACCTTATTCTACCATAGATTATCAATGGGAAAAAAAATGACTTTTTGTTACATTTATGTATTATTGCATTCATCATTTTATCATGCTCTTTAAATACGATAATAAAAATAAAAATAAAAACTTAAGTAAAGATTATATTAACATTTTAGATGGTGGAAATGAGAAATGGGTCGCACGGAAACACCGATCAAGGTAATGGGCAAAACGGAGGTCCACAGCCTAACGAATAGCTATTTCAACTTATGCTCTTTATCGCCACTGCCAACGCCACGCCACAACAACCACCACTCGTCGAGCCACAACCACGTGGAACACTAACCAAAACGAATTTTGCAAACGTCGACCACCGTATTTCCAAGGAGAACCAAATCCCATTGCCAGTGATTTTTGGTTGGAGAAAATCAATAAGATTTTGAAGGTTCTAGACATCCAAAGTGATGGCGACAAGATTGCACTGGCTACCTACCAGATGCAAGGAGACGCTTAGCACTGGTGGAAGTTGATGGAGAACACCCACAAAATGGCAACCATGACTTGGGTCAGATTTGAGGAGATCTTCCTCGACGAATACTTTCCTACCCCAATCAAACAAGCCATGGTTCAAGAATTCATTAACTTTAAATACGGTTACACTGACAGTCACCTAGTACGTCGCACATTTCATGGAGCTTTCTTGTCATGCCACAACTATCATACCTACTGATGACGACAAAGCCATAAAATTTGAATGGGAACTCTCTAGCACACGTCGTACAATTGTAGCTCAAACATTCCCCACCTATTCTCAGGTGGTGAAGTGTGCCCTTATGATGGAGAGAGAAAGCTCTGGCTATAAGTCTAGCTTGGAGCAGAGAAGAACAGGTCCAACAGCTGGAGGACCAATTCATAGCAATAACAACAACAGGACTTTCCCCACCCTAAAACCCTATTTCCAGAGCAATCAGAACAACCCCCGTCCCCAACAACATGATCGACCATGGAGGAACCAGGGCCAAGGACAAGGCCAAAACCAGAGCTTGGGGCAGAACCGCAGGAACAAACCGGACAGCTGCTTCAACGGTAATTAGGAAGGCCACTACAAGAATAGATGTCCTCAACTGAAGAACAATGGGAACAATGGTTATGGGAATCAACAACTTCAGGCTAAACCAAATGGAAATGGGAACCAGTACCAAGGAGGACAGAGTCAGCCCCGTAACGGATGGAACCGACAGCAACCCCGCCCGTTCTAGAACAACGGACCAAGTTGGCAGAATCAACCAACTGTAGGCCGGATATTTACACTGCAAAGAATTGAGGAAGAATATGACCCTTTTGTGATTCAAGGTACTCTTACACTGTATAGTACTTGTGTTCAAACATTATTTGATTCAAGAGACTCGCACTCTTTCTGTCACTGCTCTTGGACTAGAAACTAAAACCCTAGGAAAGATGATGCATGTAACTTCACCACCAGGGGGTAAGATTTCCGTGGATTTAATCTGTATATCTAACCTAAGACTGACTTGTGACCTACGAGTAATCGACATGGCAGACTTTGATCTCATACTTGGGATGGATTAGTTGTCTGCACACTGTGCTGTCATAGACAGCCATCGAAAGATGGTGACGGCATATTCGCCAGTCGGGACGTGCTTCAAATCACGCATCGATTGAGGTCGCATGATAGCTTTCTAGATGGTTAGCGAGCCTCAAGCTGGAGGACACGAATCATATGGAATTAGGTCTTCCTCACATTGTGTGTTAGTACAAGGACGTGTTTCCAGAGGAATTACCAAGATTACCGCCACAACGGGAGTTAGACTTTACTATTGAATTGCACCAGGGAACAGCGCCAATTTCTATGGCCCCATACAGAATGGCCCCAACAGAACTTCGAGAGTTGAAGACACAACTACAAGAACTCCTAGATCTAAGGGTTTATCAGACCAAGTACATCACCTTGGGGAGCCCCCGCTTTATTTGTCAAGAAGAAGGAAGGAATGTTACCGACTCTGCATCAATCACCACCAACTTAACTGAGCCACAATCAAGAACTGTTATCCTCTTTCAAGAATAGATGACTTATTTGACCAATTGAAAGGGTCAACTTGTCTCTCGAAGATCGACCTACGGTCTGGATATCACCAATTGAGGGTCAGAGACAGTGACATACCTAAGACGACATTCCGTACCCGTTATGGACACTATGAGTTTATAGTCATGCCCTTCGGATTAACCAACGCCCCCGCCGTTTTCATGTGTCTGATGAACAAAATTTTCATGCCATACTTGGACAAGCTTGTGGTAGTATTCATTAATGACATTCTTGTGTACTCACTAACGGAGAAAAAGCATGAAGAGCATTTAAGAACCGTACTGCAAGTACTTCGGGATAATCAATTGTATGCAAAGGCCAACAAGTGCGAATACTAGATGAAAGAAGTCAATTCTTAGGACACGTGGTGTTAGAAAAAGGAATCTCGGTGGATAATATCAAAGTAGAATCTGTAATGGATCGGAAACAACCCTCGACAGTATTTGAGATATTAAGTTTCTTGGGGTTAGCTGGATATTACAAGAGATTCATTCAAGATTGCTCAGCTTTAGGTAAACTAATGACACGACTGACTTAGAAAGGACTCAAGTTCAAATGGACTGAAGCATGTGAGAAATCCTTCCAAGAGCTTAAGAAGAGATTAACCAGTGCTCCCATATTGATCATTCCTGAACGGAATATGGGATACGCCGTGTACTATGATGCATCCAAAGAAGGATTGGATAGTGCCTTAATGCAGAATGAAAAAGTCATAGCTTACGAATGACGACAACTGAAACCTCATGAGAAAAACTACCCGACTCACGACTTAGAGTTAGCGGCGGTAGTATACGCATTCAAGTCTTGGCACTATTACCTATATGGGGAACAGTTTGAGGTGTTCACTGACCACAAAAGTCTGAAGTACCTATTCACTCAAAAAGAGCTGAACGTGAGACAATGGAGGTGGGTGGAATATATGGAGGACAACAATTTTATGTTGTCTTATCATCTGGGAAAAGCGAATGTGGTCGCTGACGCACTTAGTCGCAAAACCCGAGGACAAGTGGCTAGTTTAGCTATCAGGGAATGGAAGATGATGAAGGCCATCAACGAGTTCAAACTCCAACCTACCACAAGAGCAGAAGGAGCTTGTCTTTTTGCCTTGGTTGCCACACCCGCTTTACACCAAGAAATTCTTCTGGCCCAAACCTTCGACCAGGAGTGCGATTTCATCAAGTACCAGCTGTCAATCAGGAAAGCATCTACAAGATGGACAATTCACTCCGACAAGAGTCTCCGTTTCCAAGAACGAATTTTTGTACCTAACATTGGTACACTTCTAACTTCGCTATCCACCCAAGGAGTATGAAAATGTATCAAGACCTTCGCCGAAAGTATTGGTGGAGCAAAATCAAGGAGGACGTGGCTGAATATGTGTCCACATGCCTCACCTGTCAACAGGTCAAAGCCGAACATCAAAAGCCTGGTTGGAAAATTCAACCATTACCCATACCCAAATAGAAGTGGGAACACATCACTATGGACTTCAGGACGGAATTGCCTAGATCCCCTCAATCCAACACTGCTATCTAGGTAATTATTGATCATTTGACCAAGTCAGCACACTTCCTGCCTATACGAATGACAAACACCATGGAATGTCAACCGACTCTACATCAAGGAAATGATGAAGTTGCAAGGAGTGCCGGTGTCCATTTGTATCTGACCGTGATCCGCGATTCAAGTCGACTTTTTGGCAGAGCCTGCAGAAAGCATTGAGAACTCCCCTTCATTTTTCCAACCAACTAAACTCCTAACTACTCCCTATTATAACTAAATACCCTAAACTCCATTGACCTCCAACTAAACCCATCTCTACCACTGTCACCCTCCATAAAACCACATGGCTAATCACCTCCTCCCATCACCAAGCCATCCATCCATCATATATCCCTCCATCAAAGTTGCCGCTCCATTTTTGGCATTACCTTTTCTCCACCAATGGGAGCCCAACACACCCCATAAACACATTCCTTTAACCACTAAACTAATGCCAAACACACACATTACATTAACCATGGGATTTCTTCCTAATACTAACACCTCCTTATTACTCCCCATTTCCCTATGTTTAACATGGGAGGATGTTTCTCAAAGGAAGAGATTACAGAATTCACTAAGTTAAAGGCTAGTAATTTAAATTGATCATTCACTACTTTAATCGTTTTGTTTATCTTTTTATCCGTAAGTTATGGGTTATGGGTAGGAGTTAGCTATTGAGTGATTATTCGTTCATGGTGCTATTTTGGCCCTGGCATTTTACGTTAGGTATCGAGGGAGTCAGAGAATAGTACAATCAACCTGACGATCAGTCCCCCGTTGAAGACCTCCCAGTCCAGGAAGGGGAGTTTGTCGAGCCCTGGTGTCATACTAGGAGTATTTACTTTAAGTACTGTATTTTCCATTCCAAGAAATGTAATTTTAAATGATTAACTCTGTATCTTTTGTACAACTTAAATTATGTTTATCTTTAATTCGAATTATAAGACTTCAGCTACTAAGCTCTGTTTTGAAGGTTAATTAACTTAAATTCATTTTTAAAGTTATTAAATCAATTAAAAATTATTCAATTAACGTTTTCGAAAATCGGAGCGTTACAACTGACTTAAGGAACCGCCCGTGGTGATATCTTTCTCCCTTTTTTTTGTTTGCAACAAACCACCCACTTTACCCATCTCCCTTCATAATCTTCTAAATCCATGAAAACTCTCACATTACTACTCCCTCCTTCATTTTGAACCACACCCCCAGCTCAGCCCAGTGCTCACCCACTCACTTCAGGAGTATCTCCCTTTTGTTCTTCTATAAAGTTTGCTTTTTCTTAGGTATAAAATATAAGTTTTCCCAAAATAGAAAAAACTTAAAAGCCAAGGAATTTGGAAGGGTAATAATGTATCAATCATTACAAAACCTGAGCCGGTTCCTTTCCCTTCTTCAGATCTTCTTGCTTGCCTTCCTCCGACACCTTATCTTCTATGTATTCAATTTGTTCATCCTCCCATTCAGCAATATCAGCAACTTCCTGCATATAATCCAAAGAAAGCAACACAATGAGTTCTGCAGAGAAAGAACCACCTTCTACAAATTTCATGGTACAGGCTACAGAGCAACAAAGGATTCAATATGCAAACAAACATAAAAGAATCTTGAATTTCTGGGATGTGCCCATGAAAAAGAAAAGGGAAGACACAAAGATCAACAATAACAATGATTTGTTTCACGAATTCCGTTCCTTCTTTTTTTCCGCAGAACATTCCCACAATAATCTAAGATCCAAATGCAGCCTGAAGGAGCCAAACCTTGTATTTGCAACCTAAAGTCCACCATGGTGATTTCAGAGCCCCCCTCGCAGCATTTTTAGCTTCATTTTTACGGCCGACCCTACAAGATAACAAACAAAAACAGCTAAAGAACACTCAAATACATTAACTGAGTTACTTTGGAAGTAGTGAGGGAAGATCTCTACAAACTTCAGTAAAATCTCTGCATTAAATACGAAAGGGCGTCCAAATCCTGGAAAATGCTCCTTCTTTGTATAGAACTCCCCAGTTACCATGGCCGCAACCTTCCACCAGCATGGAGTACTTAGTAAAGTAAACAACTTACAATTGCCCAACAAATCAGCACTAATAAGGTTAGTCTTACCTGGTCACCCTTTTCAAAATGGTTCATCACCCTACGTTCTATGATGTCGGGAAACAGGCCAACCTGAAAACAAACTATTTACTTTGGCAGTTCCTCACAATTTGGATTCTCGATTCTCAAAAAAAAAAACTTCCCTCAACAGTTAGCACCTTTTTCAGGAGATATACGTCTAAGTTCAAAACTTTTGACGCTGCAAAGTCGCCCTTCTTATAGACGTTCTCCCCAGCATCTGCTGCAGCGTGAAACAGTTCATTGACACTTTCCAGAGAATTTTTGGCATCTTCTTCAACAAGGATTCTATGAATATACTGGTCTACCTGCATTTGGATCAGAAGACAAAATTTAGGTACTTGTCTATCTGTCTAAATAGTGCCAACTTCCCGTAGAAGCTCCAGCAATGGAAGCTAACCATTGGTAACTCACATTCTTGGCTAAAAGCCACACACCGTACTTACGAACCTCCACCACTGGCATATCCATCCTGTATGCATCAGAAAATAGTAATGCAAAAGAAAGATGTTGAGAAAATAGTCTGCAGTGTTCAAAATCTATACCCAGGTGGAGCAGTTGGCCATCGCAGCAATGCAGTTACAGAACCTATAAACAATGGAACATTTTTGAACATTTTTTGGAACAAAAAAAAATGTAAGAGGAATGATTATTCAAACAGATTTCAAATGCAATGATTATTCAAACCTGAGTTGCCTTTTGCAAGAGGAATCACCAAGGGGATAAACCCTCGTTTAGCTCCGGGAGGAATTATGGGTTCGCCTATTGCAATGTGACAAATATAACAAGAATTATTGAAATAGTTCAATATTTAGAAGTGAAAGCACAACAGTATTTGAAACATAACTATCAAGCACATAGTATGTGGCCTAATGGTCATGAGACTCATGACAAAGGTACTTTTGTCTACTAACAAAGTAAATTAACATCAGATCACAAGTAATTTATTCACTGAATGGCAATCTCACAGGAATGTAAAACGTAATTGGGGACTCCATTTAGAAAACATTGATCCATGATGCAACATACAAAAATGCATTTTCTGAACAGAAAGTCACTAGATATGGGAAACGCACTTCAACCATTAAGAATTTGATGATCTTTGACAAGGTGAGCTACAATTTATTACACATAAGTCAATTCACATGGAATATTTAGCGCTCAAAACTTGTACATAAAGAACAACTGTAATTTTAATGTAAAACCATGAAGCACAGTGCATAACCATCAAAACAAATTTAGAACGTAATAACATATAAATACATCATTCACATACTAGTATGTAGAAGATTGGGGCCAAGATCCAAACTCGAAGGATGAAAGTAATGAAGAAGTTGATTGAGTTGCAAAATACTTACATCCCCATCATTGGGGCTACACTTTGGATAGGTTACAGAATATGGGTTTTGGAGAGCGACAGAGTGAATAGATCTGGGAGATTATTTCCAGTACTTCATTATAAGTTTTGGTGAATGGGTTAGTACTACAAAAATAGGGATGAAGAGAGGTATCAGACAAGGGATCCAATGTCCCCTTTTTTCAGTTCAATGTAGCTCTCTCCAAAATTTGCCCTCCTTGTAGGAATGCATACTGAACTTTATCAACCAACTAGTACACCAATGCTTTCATTGCTTGAGCTAGGATCCTGGCCACAATCTCAAATATACTAGTACGTGAAGGATGCCATCATGTCTTAGCTCTTTTTTGGAATTTCTTATTATTGTGAAAATTTCTTCTATTTGTTCATGCATTGTGTTTCAATACGACGTTAAAATTGAAGTTTATCTATTTTTTTCTCTAAATGTTTTGTATGAATTGGCTCTGGTAAATTAATGCCTTGTCTGTTGCCAACTCCAAAATTTTTGGGTTTGGTTTTTAGGGTAATGAGGGGAGAGAGAAAATAGAGTAATGATTGGAGATAGGGGTAATGAGTGGAGAGAGATAGAAAGAGAAATGAGAGTAATGATTGGAGATAAGGGTAATGAGTGGAGAGAGAAATGAGAGTAATGATTGAAGTAGGGGTAATGAGTCTTTTTGGAGTTGAATTTTTTTTTCCAAGTTGGCAACTGAAGAAGGCATTTAAACTATTTTAATCATCTTATTTTGCCTCTCCCAAACCCAAGGAAGTTACCAATATCAAAGATTCACAATTTTTTGAAGTTGCCAAAGGAAGAAAACTATTGGCCTTGACGGAAAGAATACAAAGAAGCTACTCCCTTCGTCCCAATTCTTTAGTCCCTTTTGGGAGTCTATGGCACTTTTCAATTGATTATATCTTGCAATCTATAATCTTTTAGGTGATTTTGAAGACATCGTTTAAAAGAGCTCATTGAGATCTATCAAACCAGATCCATATTGCATATAAAAAGTATTACCAATTAAAAGTTATAATTAATTTTTTATCCGATTGGGATAGGACAAGGGACAAAAGAATGGGGACGGAGGGAGTATATTTGTTTGTTTAATAGGCAAAGAGTATGAGCTTAGTGTCATACTAGATATAAAATCTGAACAAGAACTTGATTTGACCTGTAAATGGAGGACAAAGGAAGCAAGATAGGGGTTTTGACAATTTCACAATTCGTCCACCCTAATTTTTCAACTGTGAAACCATTTAGTGTAAGTTCACTCAGAAAATCACATGGAGTATGAGTTTCTTAGTGCCATACTAGATCTAGAATCTGAACTAGAACTTGATTTGACCTCTAAATGGAGGACAAAGGAAGCAAGATAGGGGTTTTGACATTTTCACAACTCATCCACTCTAGTTTCTCAACTGGGAAGCCATTAAGTGTAAGTGCACTAAAGAAATCACGCAAAAGAGAAGGCATTCGAAGGAACTCCCACTCAATTGTTCACACTTTTTCTGCCTCTACTTGCCATTAACGTTTTCTACGAAAATCAACCATCTTCGACAACAGTTCAAGCAACAATCCACCTTTGCCACAATGTGCTAACAATTCTATCATTACAACAATGTAGTCATTCTTTTGGTTCTAAGAGTCGTCGTTTACCCCTTCACTTATCAAATTTCACTATGCATGAACCTATATGCCAAACTCAAAATGATGTATGGGAACCTAAGTAGCACCGGCACAACCATGCAAGGCGATCTTGACTCTTCGACAACAAATCTTCATAGAATTGATAGTGTGACATATTGAGGAAGTTAATATGTTGGCAATTAAAAAAACATTCCATGGGCATCAAATGCAATATAATTTGACCCAAGGTGCTTCTACGGTGACCAGCCTCTACAAGTTATATAAAGCAATTAAAAAACTTGGAAATCTTGATAGTATGACGTAAATAGTTCTTTTTAATTTTGTCATGGATAATGTGTAGCATGTGGTACTTCATAATACTCTTGCTTTCAAGGCTTTGACCCACATCGAATTTATAGTGCTAGGGAAACACCCAAGAATAGCCTGTAAAATCCTGCAATTTCTTCCTTGTCATATGTAGTACAACATGGCTACCCAAGCAAATCTTCTAATAATGTGAAAGGATTTGCAACTGAATTTTCCAATTAACCTCATTTTCCCAGGTGATGAGCTCTAGAATTGTTACATAGATAGCAAACCGGCTACCAAACTCATCTAGAAAAGTTCCAATTGCAAAATAGGCGGTGAAGATCCTCATTATGAGCATAAACCTTCCTAATTGGTTGAAGCAAAAACCTTCCTTAGATTGATCATTCATACCAGAAATATACGCCATGCACTTGCTCTTATCTGGTTGAAGCCATGAGTATTAAATACTACATTTTTGTTGAGAAATGTTCTTGACTTCTGTGTTGTTTGATTTAGATTTTAGAATATTCAATTGGTTTATATTGTGTTACATTTAGTTGCCTTCCAGAGTTCTAGTTTGACTGAACTACTTGTGTTGCATGGAGTTTGAGAACTTCATTTATTGGCCAACTCTCTTTTGGAACTGAGTGGATCAACATAGATTCTTTTGCAAGATGAAAAACTTTTAGAAGGGTTCATACTCAGAATTTTTCCTATACTTTCACGAGGATGGTAGGCAAAGAAAAAGAATTAGCATAAAAAATAAGAGAAACAAAATACAATAAGAAAGATGACTTTTCCAAAGGTGTTGGAGTATGCCATGCCTTAGTTGATTGGTTGGGAAAAGATGTTGGGCAATCTAGGCAAAGACTCTCCTCTACTTGCAATATAACAAAAGCCTAAAAAAGCTGACCATACTTCGACAGTGGCGGCATATACTCGTTTCACAAGCTTTGCCTCAAACATTATCAAGAGCGCGTAAGTCTCCACTTATGTTTCAGGCAAAGCAGGCATACTTACGCACTTTCTACTTTGCCTCAAAGAAGACCGTATTTACGCAATCTCAAAAATGTTTGAGGCAAAATTTATGAAACCATTATATGCCCTACGTACGGTCTGGTTTTCTGGCTTTTGTTATATATTTCAGGCAGAGGAGAGTCTTTGCCTGGATTGCCCAACTCTTTCCCAAGGACCCAACCAATCAACACATTTGGAAAAGTAATATTCTTATTGTAATTTATTTCACCTATTTTTTATGGTAATCCTTTTCTCTGCCTCGCATCCTTGAGAAAATATAGAAAAAATTCTGAGTATGAACCCTTGTAAAAGTTTTCCATCTTGCAAAAGAATCTATTTTAATCCACCCAGTTCCAAAAAGTTCCAAAAAGAGGCAGCCAATAAATGATGTTCACAAACTCTCTGCAACACAACAGTACAATCAAACTAAAACTCTAGAAGGGAACTCAACGTAACAAAATATAAACCAATCTAAAACCAGTTGAATATTCCAAAATCTAAATCAATCAACAAAGAATTGAAGAACATTTCACAACATAAAATTACTATTATAGTAATCCTGACTTCAACCAAATAAGAACAAGTGCAGCGTGTACGTTTATGGTATGAACGATCAATCTAAGGAAGGTTTATGCTCATAATGAGGATCTTCACCACCTATTTTACAATTGTAGCTTTTCTAGATTAGTTTGGTAGAATTCTAGAGCTCATCAATCCTGGGAAAATGAGGTTAACTAGCTTGTAGGAAGTTCAGTGGCAAATCCTTTCCCCTTATTGTTAGAAAGATTGCTGAGGCAGCTATGTTGTACTACATATGACAAGGAAGGAATTGCAGGATTTTACAAGCTATTGTTGGGTGTTTTCCTAGCATTATAAATATGATGTGAAGTCATGGCCTTGGAAGCAAGAGAATTATGAAGTACCACGTGCTACACTTAATCTACGACAAAATTGGAACAAACTATTTACCTCATACTATGAAGATTTCCACATTTCTTAAATATTTTACATAACTTGTAGAAGCTGGTCACTGTATGAGGCACTTTGGGGCAAATTCCATTGCATTTGATGCCCTTGGAATGTTTTTTAATTGCCAACTTTACTAACTTCCTCAAGTCATCAATATCTTTGACGAACCCATCTTTAAAAACTGACATGGAGAACGTAACTAATAATGTGATCAAGAAAAAAAAAAAGGGTGACATGACAAATTACCGAAAGTATTCTAGAAGTGACATATTCTCAATTCAGTAACAAAGAAAAAGACACTCACGAAATTAGTGTACTTCCCATTGTCATGCTTCATGGATGGGAGCATTTGTATTCCCCTTCTTGTACTGCAGTCTGCACATCTCATTATAATGTTTTGATCGTTATAAAGTTTTCCAAATTTGCATCGGTCTTTTCCTCACTTTATGAAAACGATTTGTTCGCCAAGTTTATAGAATTGAATGATTTTATTTGCCAACTGGGAGGTCACCCAGCCCCGGTTGCCTTTTCATGTCATTATAGTAGGATTATTTAACATGCTTGTTAGTTGTTACTATATTGTTAAGATATACAATCGCCAATCTAAAATCGAAAGTGTCCATCATTGATTCAAGACATCTTAACACCCTAAGCAATAATGGTGGGACTGAATAAGCCAATCACACCATGACTAGTTATCTTGAAATTTATCATTTCGACACAAGAAAGGAATTGGGGATCATTCTTCCAAAGGAGGTTGTCACAAAAAAAGTGTCTATAGGCGCCATCTAAAAAATGCACACAAACACACACCCGATCGACACTACAATTAAATTAATCAATTGATCATCAATAGAGGATTGCACAATACTTTTCTTGCTATCCAATTTTGGTTGTAAGCCATAACCCAACAGAAAATCATCATCTAAGAAGATTCACACAAGCAAGTACATGAGCCATGGATAACCATCCTTAACAGAGATGTGTTGACAAGCATAGAAAGTATGACTGTTTCATTAATGCAAGATGTATGTGAGTCTATGATGCATGGACACGGACACAGGGACATGGGAATTCTAAAAAAATGGGGACACAGATACAACGAGTGACACACCACTTGTATATTTATTTATTTATATTTTTTTCCAAGTTTAAATGGCAAAATGTGGACAAAACGGAAAATCCATAGTTCCAATATCATTCAAACAAAACAAGACATGCATAAGTTCAATACAACCCTACTGAAAAATTATAGTTTGACCCTAAAAATTTTTTAAAAATTATAGTTTGACCCCCAAAATTTTAAAAAAATTACCGGCTGACCTCCATTTTTTTTAAAAAATTACGCTTTGACCCTCTCCATGTCCCCATCGGTGTCCCCACCGTGTCCCTCTCAAAAATTTAAATTAAACTATGGGACACGCCGTGTCCCATGTATCCAGCATTGCAATACGTTGACCTCTAGAGGTGTCGATGTTTCATAGATGTGAGTACTCTACATATAAAAGGAGAAATGGGTTTACTTTACTCCCTTGAATGGACAAAACTGAAAGTGTAGCAAATCATTGACAAGCATCTTGAGAACTATAGTTTTGAGGCTTTCAACCAGCCAAAAAAAAAAAAACAATCGATAGCTTATCCAAGACTAAATAAAAACAAATAAACATTTAAGTAGAAGAAAATTACTTGGTCTGGAAGTTCAGTGAAATAAAATGATGGCCACTACACGAGGCTTGTGCATTCAATGATTCCGACTGAAAATTCAAGTAGTCTAGAGTTCAATCAAAGTTTTACCTCTCACCTGAAGCATTTTCAAAAGATGTGGCAAATGCTCAGGTGGTTGAGTAGCAGCTACATCTTTGATAAATGACACATGGTCTGCATTTCAAAACACATTCTGTTAAAGCAAGGTTATAGCTTCTTCTTCTTTTTTTTTAAAAAAAACAAGGTTATAGTTAATAAACAATGCTTAACCAAAAACTCTTGGAAAGGCAAATCAAACTGGTGGATATTAAACAAGGTCAACAAATAGTCCATTTTCCCTCATTTGCTGGAATTGTACCAATTAAATAGTAGTAGTTTCAAAGAAACCAGACATACGTGTAGCACAGAGACGGACAAGTGACAAGGCAATCCTCTAAAATGGGAGTACAGACAGGATGGGGAACACATCAAATTTTTCAAAAACATCTGTTTAGCTCTTAGTAGCATGAAGCGGGGGCGGGGGCGGGGGCGGGGACGGGGGTGGGAGCGGAAACGGGAGCATGTGCGTGGGGAGCGGAGGCACCTAGAAGCTTCTAAAGAGCATATATAGATTACATAAAAATATGGATGTAAAATACTAAACCATTAAAGGAAAAGTGATACTTTCTGAAAATTTTCCCAATCTTAAAGTGTAATTATTGGAAGTTATATATTCTCAATTTGCAAAACTTCTCGACTAATATGATTCTCATATTCTTATTTCAACAATGGCATAATCCTCTTAAAAATAAGAAAATAATTGCCTAAATGGCCTGATAAGCTCTCATCTTAGTTAGGAGCGAGCTCCCGTCAAGCTCCCAGCTTGGAAGAGCCGATTCGAGCTCCCGTCTAAGGACCACACCCATTTTAGAAGGATCCTACAACTAAGGTTTAGTTATCAATATCTACATCGCAACCACTAAATATTTTGGTTAGGGCTCCGGTATCAACTGATTGTGTGTATTCCAATATACATACACATGTGTCGTTTTAACTTTGGTCCAAAACTTTCTTAAGTTGTAACTATTTATGTCTGAAAAAGCTTTAAAATACACAAAAGCCACCCCGCCGTATACCCATGTGTGTTCCAGGCCCGGAACCTTGCATGTCCCACCATAATGTTTAATGAGCATGCCACAAATACATATTTGGCATGTCGCAGGCTGCATCATTGGCGCGCCTGGCATGGATATGGCGACCTCCTAGGTGTCTCGGTGCTTCATAAAAGACCATTAAACCATCACCAAACCTCAAAATGGCACTTACAACATTCAACAATACGTACAGGAACACTCTTACCGTTTCAAACTTACCTAAACACCCAATATATCACTTCATACACACACGCACAAATTAATAATGACTTGACAAGTCCTAACCCTTCAAGGACTCAAGGCAGGAAACGAGATAATTCAATTTTAACTCATTTAGAATTTAAGTAACCAAGCTTTCAAACCAATAATCTATCTATACTACTTTTAAAAGTACGAAGCCCTGTTTTGTTTTCTACTTTTTGTTTTCCTTAAGTGCCCCAACCAATTCCTTTAAATGCCTGCCCCTCCTACGCCCTTCTTAACCGACACAAGACCAACCACCCCTTTGGACTTGAGCGAAACTCTCGTTGAACGAAGCCCAACCAATGAACGTTATCCAAAGAAAATACACAAACATGAGGAAATAGGAATTCAAAAGGCAAGAAGAAGTTATACACTCCAGCTCTAACTCAAATTCAGAATACAAATCTAATACACAACTGGAAAAGAAACTCCTCATAATTGCGACTCTCCCCAAACATTACAACTTATGAGAAGTGACATGTGAACAAAGGAGATTTGCAGGGAAGGGGAAAAAAAGGGATTGAATCCTCTCCTGTCTATTGGTGGTCCTCAGTGGATCCACTTTAACAATCAGGTCCGTTCATTTTTTAGACCTCATGGAGAAAATTAGCAAAACCAAAACTCATATTGATCAGATATGGTTTGATATGTTTTCAAAGAACGTTTATATTGAAAAACATAGGTTCTGATCTATATTGAGGATCAACAAAGGTACAGACTGGACCCTCAAAGGGCTCAAGCAGAGAAAATTCAAGTCCAAAAAAAAAAAAAAGAGATACAAAATGGTAAGAAACTGCACAAGTGAAGGGGTGCCTTTAAATTGTAACAACTCCTGAAATTGAGTGGATAGGCACCTTGTCTGCTCCATACAACTCAGCACCAGTGGCTTCCCAAAGCAATAACACACCATAACACCACTAAAATCTTGATCTTCATCAATTCCGTTTGTGACGACAATTACTAGAATTTTTCGCACCCGGAAAGAGCCAAAATCATCGTGCAGCGTTCCTAGATTTTAACTCCCTCTCTCTCAATATATATTTATATATACTTGGTTATATGTGTAACTTTTTCCACAATTATAACTCTAATGCTGAGAACCACATTAATTTTCTTTGTTGACAGGAAATAAATTCCGATGATCCAAGCAGGGACTTCTTCACGTTGGTCACAGACTTAACATTGCACTACTCAACACAATACACGATGCAGACTGAGATGAAAATAGAAGGCCATAGTGGTGAAGTAACAAACAAATAGAACATGAGGTAGAGAATGCTTTCCAAGCAAAGCTGCACAAACTAAACAGAAGTTAATGGCTAAAAAACATGTCTAGGTAGTGAAGTGACTCAAGTGCAAGACAAAAATGTGTCTCCCACACATATGTTACTCATCACAGTCCCTGACACAAATGAACATTAGATCAAATTACATTACCATCGCCCTTTATTTGACAAAATGTAGTTAGACCCACATTGAACTACACAGTGACGTTGAATAAGTAGAAGCTCCAAACTTAGGTCCACCAACCGGGATCAATGCATGAACAAGTGGAATTATAGTCTACAACAAATATGATTGCATAATGATGGTCGTGAAAGTGGTCTTCATAATGAAGTCGTAAGAGCATCTCCAGACCTTACCCTTTCCCTTCCTCAAATTTGGGTCAAATTTTGAGGAAAAACCCATTTTGGGTAGGAGCCTCTCCAATGGCAAAACCCTATTATGACCCAAATTTATTATTTTTAAAATATTCAATGGCATTTATGTAAATAAAAGAGAGGAATCGAATGAGCAGCAACAGATTGAGCAGCTGGACAACGAGAAAGAAGACGAACATGACGCCATGGAAGGAACTAAACCTAAGAGGACGACGAACACGAAACGCCTCGTCCTTGTGCGATTTGGACGACATGTTCACGGACTCCTCCTCGATTACGAGCGGCGCGTGGGCCCAAAAATGAAAAGCGGCAGCGACAGCGGGACTGGGGAAGGAGCTGAAGGGATCGCCGTCGACGGAGTGGGGAAGTAGCCGTTGGAAAAATGGGTCAAGCTTTTGGTTGTTCGATATTTGGGCAAAGAAATGGGTAAAACCCATAATGGGGGCGTTGGGTCAAGGATTGGAGAGGGATTTTTGCCCAAACATTAAATTTGAGTCTTAAAATGGGTCAAGGCTGGAAATGCTCTAACTGCATCTTAACAATGTCAACCGCTGGGCAATGAAAACGGTACCACACGCCACGCACGTGGCAAAAGCACTAATGGGTAACAAATGAGCACATTAGTTCAAACTGAAATCCATTCATTCTGCCTAAATCCCCACAACTTATTAAACAGGTATGGAAACAGTTTCGTTCTACAAGAAGCAGTAACAATGTAGGTATTGGAATTTGATCGTGAAAAAACCAAATAAGCTGACACATACTCAAGCATATCTATGGAGACAAATGTAAGAATTATACGCATCTACATATGTACAAAATCGAGAAGTAATGGGCCGTACCAGAAGATGAAGAGGAGTAGCATCGAAATGTAGGTCTGCGGCGGCCGAGAAGTAAAAAGGGCAAAGCGGCGGCACGTGGACTTCCGGCAACCACTGCACCGCCCACCTTCATATCCTCTCCTCTATGCTACCAAGCTTTTCTGACTCACTGTCCTGTGCAAGGATATAGTTGTTTAACCCGTCCCAAGGGATTGATCTGTGTTAGGGCTGGGCCCAATTTTCCCCCGAGATTTCATTTGGGCCCAATATGGAGATCTAACCCATTTTACAGCCCGACCATAACAACACAATAAAAAAAAAAAAGGGGGTAAAATTAGCCTTTAAGTACAGTAAAATAGTTTACGAACGCAAGCAAAATAGCTTTAAGTAGAGGTCCTTCAACTTTTTGAGTTGTTGACCCGTAAGGCCAAAACATGTTTTCACGAAAATGCATGGCTTTGGGGGTCAAGCATGATTTTGGAAGGATTAAAGATGATTGGTCCGGTGTAACTAAATGGATCCAAAGTACACGAGACACTTTCTTATAGGTTGATGTCTCTATGTTGGCTCTTAGAAAGTTTCTAGAATAGAGCTCTCACTTGCAGGTGCTCCAATGATCGCACGGTTCGATCCACGTGTGAATTTGCTCTTAGTTGGGTAGATGGAAGAGAGATTGATACAACTTGTCTTGTCCATGCAAGGGCAGAGTGGGAGATGTTAGAATTTGACGCCAGGACCAAATTGGGTTGCCTATGTGGCCATGATCCGGTGACCCATATATTAGATCGGAGAGTCTTATCTTATCTTAGAGATAAGATAGAATTAGAGGTTGAAGTAATCATCATCTCTTAAGATTAGAGATATTCTAAAACATTCAGAATGCATGCTCTCTCTCTCTCATCATCTCTTAAGATTAGAGATATTCTAAAACATTCAGAATGCATGCTCTCTCTCTCTCTCTCTCTCTCTCTCTCTCTCTCTCTCTCTCTCTCTCTCTCTCTCTCTCTCTCTCTCTCTCTCTCTCTCTCTCTCTCTCTCTCTCTCTCTCTCTCTGGATATTCATAATTGATACACACAAAAGATATACAAAAAGATCAAAAAGAGTTCTAGAAAACTCTCTCTCTACCAGCAATCCGAGCTAGTTTTGTACCGTGAAATTGAGGGTGATGCTCGATCCTCAAAGTATCACTCCATCTTAGGAGGTTGTTGTTATTCTAGGACGTGATCCGAAGTACGTAACTCATTCACCAATTTGTTTTGGTTAAAATTCGCGAGAGGTTAAAAAAAATGCCAAAACAAATGGCACTTAAAGCGAAATATTCAAAAACAATTTATAACCAAAATAATAAAACTAGATATCTATTTCTTAAATAATAAACTATTTCTACTCTGCATCAGATAACCCACACCTCCCGCTTTCGCACTCGTCATATAATCCGTGTAATTTATATTTTTTAGTAAAACTGAGTTTATGACCTGAGTGAGTGATATCAAATCAATTTTTTTACAAAAAATTTTACTCAAATTTGGGTTAGTTTTGAGTGAGGGCCAGAGATGCTCTCTTACTAAAACAATTGACTTTTTAAGAAACTACAAGAAAGAGAGGGCCTCACTAACTGAATTAAGTGGGATGTATTGTGAGATAATGACTTATCTCATAAAACGAAAAATAAGTACTTAAAAAATAAGAATGTTAGTAGAACGGGACCTAAGCCAAAGTACCAAAACATCAAGAATCTCATATATATGTGCCAAACAAATTCATTCTAAATTACAACACAATTTTCTGACAACTTTCTTGATATATTTTTATCACGCCCATATTTGATGACCACATTTTAGTAGGGGTGTCAAATGGATGGATTTGGACCAAAATGGGTAAGTTGCAAGTGGGTTTGGTCTTTAATGGGTCGTTGACCCATTTAGACCCATCAATTATGAGTCTAATTACCCATACCCAATCCAACCCATTTATTTAAAAGCAAACCCGACCCGCCAATTAACCTAGTTACATACTATATAATAAAATAACTAAAATACACATGTACACTAAAATAACCATATTATTCCTGTAAATTTAAAGGACTAAACTACCATGTACACTAAAATTACCATACTATCCCTCTACTACAAAAATGACCAAAATACCCCTATACACTTAATTACCATATTGGTTACTCTTAATTACCGAATTGCAGTGTATCCAAGTGGCTTTTTTTGTCTTTATTCAAATATTTTTTCCATTTGTTAGTTTTTCGTCAAATTTTTTAGGATTATTGCTTTGTTATGACGAGAAGAATCTAAAAAGTAAAAAATTACGATCGAAATTTATAAGTTTTTTAATAAAGACGAAAAAATTGGCTTATTTTTGTCTTTATTCAAAAAATTTAGGTTTCAATCATAATTTTTTACTTTTTATATTCCTCATGTCATGTCAAAGTAATAATCCACAAAAAAATTAACGAAAAATAAACTGATGTGAAAAAAATTGAATGAGGACAAAAAAACAAACCACGAACAAGCCAGCTTTCCATTCAAAAGTTGAATTTTCCATTCGATCATAATCAAAACTAGCCCGTTGCGAGATGCATATATCCTTTTTTTGTCTTTATTCAATTTTTTTTTTTTATATTTGATAGATTTGCATCAAACCTTTGTGACTTAGTGATTGGTCTCGTCGAGAAAAATCGAAAAAGTAAAAAATTATGATCGAACTCATATATTTTTTCAAAAAGACAAGAATAAGTAAATTTTTTTTGGTATTATTGACTTATTTTTGTCTTTATTCAAAATATTATAAGTTTCGATAAAATTTTTTTACTTTTCCAATTCGTCTCATCGAAACGAATCAATAAGTCACAAAAGTTTGACGCAAAACAAAAAAATGCAAAAAAAAATTGAATAAGGACAAAAAAATAAGTCAGTACTAACTTTGTAATCCAAACCCTATGCGGGACTACCAGGAGAGAAGCTTATTAACGGCGGAGCGCAATTTCATCAGTTCATTCGTGCAATCGATAGATGAGATGTGTTTTCAATTTTAACTGGTCAAAATAATTATTACCGGTCACAATTGGTTTTTAATTTGGATCGCTCAAAACATTTTTGGACATGTGTAATTTAGCATAGAAGAATTGAGAGAGAGAGAGAGAGAGAGAGAGAGAGAGAGAGAGCACGCGAATTTTGAAATCTGGTAAAGAGAGGGGAATTTTTAGTGGGTTACTTTCATGACCCATTGGGTTATTTAAGTTGACCCAATTGATGCCCAATTAAAACCAACTAATAATGGGTTAGTTGGGTTTGGACCCATTCTCACCCAACTAATAAATGGGTTGGGTTTATTTTTTAATTGATGGATCTGGGTTTGTTAATGGGTCTGGATTCAATTTGTCACCCCTACATTTTAGTAACCGTGCGATGAATCATTTTTGCATTAGTAAAATATGCTCCAAATGACAAATACGAGGCATTTCTTACCAAAACATGCTGGTCATCAAAACAAGATTATAATATTTACACCGTTTTCTATAAATCAATTATATTGCGTTATGTCGTCATATTCTATTAATTGGGACCACTGTTTTGACTGTTTGAGACAGTGTAATTGATTTAGAGAAAACAAATGTTTACACCACCGATATATAATTTATTCTCCAACAAAATATTAGTGTTCGCGAAAATAACCATCTTCCACAAATTTCCCTAATTACCTAACATTCATTCGAATGTATAATCAGATGCATCACAAATCGCGTATCGCAAGATTTTGACAACACCGTCTGTAAGAACCCGATTTTATTATTATTCATTTTAATTGATTGTAGGTTGCCAAGTGGGCATGTTGTCTGAGTGACGTGGGACCCATGTGCGTATCCCTAGACTTTTAATATGATTAGATATATATTCAATGCAAAATTTGAGTTTTGGTGGCTGAACTGGAAATTTTTTTAACCTTGGGGAGTTGAATAGTGTTACCATAGATCTTGAGGGACCTATGGTGTGATTTTTACAAAAAAAAATCAGATTTTTATACCGGGGAAGATCGGCTCCCCCTGTTTTTTCATTTCCAGGGCTTTTTTTTTTTTTTTTACTTCCTTTCCATCTCTTGACTTCCTCATTCTCTCTCACTACACACAACCAACCTCTCAAATCCTCTAAATTTTGGAGAATCTAAGGAAAGAAAAGCTTAATTTCATAATAGAACTCAAAGATTTTGGAGCTAGAAGTGGGTTTGGAGAGGATTCAAAGCTAGGGCTTGGTATTTGCATCTTTGAGGTAGGATACATGACTAATCCTCTTAACATGTTCATTTTTAGTGTAAATATTGTGGATTTGTTTGTAGAGAATGAGTATTTTTTTTGATTATGTGGAAATTTGTGTTAGGGTTTTTAAGATCTCAAATGGAAAACATGGTTTCGTGTTGATACTTGATAAATTTATGAGATTTTTGTGCTATTGAGATATAGAGAAGCTAATGGTTTAAAAGTTATAGGTGTTAGTGAAATAGTTTATGCGTATTTGAAGTTTAATGAATACTTGGAGTTTGGGTACTTGATGGGAATTATGCGAATGATATTTAGGTATGAATTATCCCGTTCGGTGAGATAGGTTGAGGTGATTGTGCTCGGATTATATTGGTCTAGATTTAAGTGGTGCACCTAGGAAAAATAAGTTGGGCTTGGCGAGCTCCTCGGTGAAAGACTGGAAATTGTTGGGGTGGTACGTATACTGTACTCGATTACCCCGATGCAAGGGTGTTGCTCGTACCCGGTTATCCCAATTCATGGGGTGGTACTTGTACCCGACTATCCTTGGTTTGTGAGGGTGGTGCTTGTACCCGATTACCCTGGTTCAAGGGGTGGTACTTGTACCCGGTTACCCTCGATGAGATATTAGAGTTGGCATATGGTTTATCTCTTTGAGTTAAATCTAGGAATAATGGACAATGGTGATTAGGCGGAGAACCATATGAGGTTATTATTAAGGGATACTTATCGACACTTGATAGTTATGTGTGGACTTTCAACTTGTGCGTGTTTCATGATATTTACGTTAAACTTGAACATATTATTTGGTTTAGTCTTGTTTCCTACGGGCTCCGGCTCATGTTGTTTAAACCATTTCAGATGGCAATGAGGCGCCTGGAACTTAATGAGGTTGTGGACACATGGAGTTCATTTATGTGATATTATCCTGTTTAGCTTATGTCTTGAATCATGTAAGACCATAAGGCCATCAAAGGTTTGATGTCTTTCATAGTATGATCGTAGAACTGAAAAAAAAAAATCGTGTTGTTATTTTGGAACTGTAAAACTAGGAGTTGTGTAATTATCTTTTGGATATTTTGTCTTGTGGCTTGCAGAATTTATGTTAGCACTAAAGATGATGTACTAAAAATGTTGTTTTGAGACTTATGGAAACGTAGCTATCTAGTTTGACTGTATGAAGTTATAATTGGTGAAATCTATTTCAAGCATAGGAACTTGTTAGCTATTGTGAAAAATATCTTCGTCGTGTTAATTTTAAATACACACACACACACACACACATATATATATATATATATATATATATTTGATAAGTTGTATCAAGGTTAAAAAAGAAAGGAAGGTTCTTCTCTTTTTTTTTTGGTCAATGCGCTTAATGTTTGACAAGGACTTAGACTTTTCAACGCAATATTTATGCCTTTATGACGCGTGTTTAGGTTGAATTTTCGGGGCGTTACAGAATGGTATCAGAGCTCTAGGTTCAAACACCTAGTGACCGTGGGACATGGTCCTGCCTTCATTATTGGATGTTATAGGTACTTAATGTAGCTTGATAGCAACATATCTATATCTCATATGGTATGTTTTACATGAAGTGCAAAGTGTGTTACCATAAATTGTGTTATGGAATAGTATTCAGCTTTTGGACGCTGAGTGAGTACCATTGAGATTCAATTTGAAGAACGCCTGATCAACGTTTCTTCTGATTGGAATTCCTTGGTAACATTTGGATTGTTCACTTGCTGGTGTTAATTAACCCCATTTGTGAAAATCTTCTTGTGCGAGGTGCCATAATGGTTATGTATAATATATGCATTGTGTGCTCGATATTTTTGCTGCTTATAGAATTTTGCGTAGTGTATATTAGTTGATTTTATTGTTAATTGCTCATCGTTATTCGTTTATATAGATTGATGGCTCGAGGGCGTAGGGGCCGAGGCCGGGGTCGGGGTCGGGGTCAAGACCAAGGCAAGGGCCATGGTCGAGGTTGAGTTACTGGTAGAGGGGCTAATGTTGAGTCCCAAAACGAGGTTGAAAATAATTCATTGGGAGTCCAAGCGGAAGCGGGGGTGATGACCAAGAGGTAAATGGAGGGGCTGCTAATGCATCCCAAGTGGGAGTTGCTAATGCGCATCTCGAGATTGTACTTGGACCCGACTTCATGAAAGAGATGTTGAGTGCAATGCAAAGGATAGCACAGAACCAAGTGTCGGCAGAGGATACAAAGGCGTCAATAGCAATGGGGGAGGTTCAACGGCTTGGCCCACCAATTTATAATGGTGACCCAAATCCGATTGCTGCAAACGAATGGTTAGAGCAAGTTACTCGATTTCTTGATATTCTTCATGTCAAGGATGATGACTTGAGGGTGGACCTTGCAGCTTTCAACTTCGAGAAAACGCTCACCAATGGTGGAAGTATGCGAAGACTATGGTTGAGGCAAAATGGGATGACTTCAAGAAGGCGTTTTTAGCAAAATATGTTCCAGAGACGACAAGGGATGCTTTGAGGACGGAGTTTCAAAACTTAATTCAGGGCAGTATGTCAATGTCACAATACGAGGCTAGGTTCACAACTTTATCCGGCTATGCACCAAAGTTAGTGAGCACCGAGGAACTTAAGGCTAAAAGGTTTGAGAATGGCCTTCGATTAGGCATTAAGGAAAGGGTTGTGGGAATGAGACTACGACAGTATTCAACATTGGTAGAGGCAGCCACGACAGTCGAGGATACATTGCTAGAGTCAAAGAGGATTAAGGAATCTTGGTCTCAGCATGGTGGTTCAAGTACACAGTTTGAGGGGCATCAGGCAAAGAAACAGAAAATATCTGATGGTAGTTCTTCTTTCCAAGGACCACCTCAGCAATCTCGCTCAGTTCCGGCACAATCTATGGTTACTTCAAACCGATCTTCTGGAGGAGGCATTATATGTTATCAGTGTGGGCAACGTGGGCATCGCAAGTCAGAGTGTCCTCAAAAGGGGAGATCTCAGGGACAATTGCAAACCCAAGAGTCAAGACAAGTTCAAGATAGGAGCATGATCATTTGCCATCAATGTGGGGAGGTCAGACACATTCAACGATTTTGCCTTAAAAGGGGTAGTGGTGAAAGTGGAGTAAGGTCACAACAGGCTCAGTCAGTTCAGGCAGCTTTGAGACAACTACCATATAGGCCACCTCAGCAGACCCAATCAGCTCAGGCTTTTAGGACCGAGCAGGGGGCTACGTCTTCTCAATCAATGAGGCAACAGGGAGTTCAAAAAAGGGGCTATCAGGGTCAGACTTCTCAGGGTCATGCCTATGCAGTTGTAACTTCGGGTACTTCGAATGCACTAGCGGACTATCTTGCACCTCCCAATACGTCTGTTGTGAGAGGTACTTTCTTGGTGTTTAATTCTAGGGCTAGTGTTCTTATTGATACTGGTGCATCACATTCATTTATCTCATTTTCGTTCGCATCTATATTGGGCCTAAACATAGATGTATTAGATACACCGTTGCTTATAGAAACTCCGATAGGGGGTAGAATCGTCTTGAGGAGAGTTTGTAAATCTTGTGAGATAGAGATTGCTGATCGTCGTTTGGTGTTTAATTTTATTGTTTTGGATATGACGAGATTTGATGTCATCCTTGGGATGAATTGGTTAACTACTTACCGAGCCAATATTGATTGTCATAAACGAAGGGTAACAACATGCATGCCTGAGGGCCATTGTTTCTACTTTTTGGGTGATAAAAGTGATTACCTCATGCCACCCTTGTATGACTTGCAAACTCACAGAGGATTAAGCCATCTCTTTGCAATCACTCTAGCTGATGAAGGTAGAGTGGTTCGTGAGGAATTGCCACCAGTAGTTTGTGAATTTTCAGATGTGTTTCCAGAAGACTTGTTTGAGTTGCCACCACATCGTGAAATTGACTTCTCCATTGATCTCATACCGGGAACAGCTCCAATCTCTATGACACCGTACAGATTTGCACTTGCAGAGTTGCAAGAGTTGAAAGTACAACTTCAAGAATTGCTTGACAAGGGGTTTATACGTCCTAGCACATCACCATGGGGTGCACCAGCATTATTTGCTAAAAAGAAAGATGGTTCCTTGCACTTATGTATAGACTATCGGAAACTGAATCGAGTGACTGTGAAGAATAAGTACCCTTTGCCAAGGATAGATGATTTGTTTGATCAACTTAGGGGTTCGACTTGCTTTTCCAAGATAGATCTTAGATCTGGCTACCATCAATTAAGGATCAAAGTGGATGATATAGCCAAAACAGCTTTTCAAACACGTTATGGACATTACGAGTTTCTAGTAATGCCATTTGGCTTGACAAATGCACCCGCGGCTTTTATGGATTTAATGAATCGAATTTTTCATCGATACTTGGATCAATTTGTAGTGGTGTTTGTGGATGACATTCTTATTTATTCTCCATCAGAGGAAGTGCATGGAGAACACTTAAGAATAGTATTGCAGCTCTTAAGGGAGCACAAATTGTATGCTAAGTATGAGAAGTGTGAATTTTGGCTATGTGCGGTAAAGTTTCTTGGGCATGTTGTCTCTAGGGATGGGGTGTCAATTGACCCGGGAAAGGTTGAAGCTATTATGGATTGGACGCGACCGAAGAATGTGTTCGAGATTCGAAGCTTTTTGGGCCTAGCGGGTTATTACCGTAGATTTGTAAAGGATTTCTCACGACTCGCGGCACCTATGATGCGCCTCACTAGAAAAGGGGTTAAGTTCGTTTGGAATGATGCTTGTGAGGTTGCTTTTCAAGAGTTGAAACGGAGGTTGACAACTGCACCAATTTTGGTGATACCTGAGAGAGGCTTGGGATACAAGTGTATTGTGATGCTTCACGAGATGGTTTGGGATACGTATTAATGCAACTGGAAAAGGTAGTGGCTTGTGGATCTCGTCAATTGAAGAATCATGAACGGAACTACCCAACTCATGACTTGGAGCTTGCAGCTGTTATTTTTGCCTTGAAGAGCTGGAGGCATTATTTATACGGCGAACAATTTGAAGTGTTTTCAGACCATAAGAGCTTGAGGTACTTGTTCACACAAGGGATCTCAACCTACGTCAGAGAAGATGGATGGAATGCATGGAAGATTATGACTTTGACTTGCAATACCATCCTGGGAAGGCTAATGTGGTGGCCGATGCTTTAAATAGAAAATCTCTTGGGAATTTAGCGAGCTTAGCCATTTACGAGTGGGAAATGCTTGGCACCATTAGGGAGTTTGATTTGCACTTAAGTGAGACAGCTGATCATGCAACCTTATTTACCATGATTGCGCAACCGACACTTCTTAATAGGGTGATCGAAGCACAACAACATGACGAAGAAGCGCTTGAAATTCGAGGTCGCATATTTAATAGTAAGAGCGTAGAAGGGTGGATTCTTTACCCCGATCAAGGCTTGAGATACCTAGGCAAGGTGTTCGTGCCAGAACCTTGTCGAGAAGATGTTCTTCGAGAGTTTCACCACTCTTGCCTTGCTGTGCACCCTGGAGGCACCAAAATGTATCATGATTTGCGTTGTCAATTTTGATGGCAGGGAATGAAGAGGGATGTGGCTCAATTTATCTCCCGGTGTTTCACATGCCAACAAGTTAAAGTTGAACACCAAAAACCGTCGGGGCTATTGCAACCCTTACCTGTGGTAGAGTGGAAATGTAAATATTGTGGATTTGTTTGTAGAGAATGAGTATTTTTTTAAATTATGTGAAAATTTGTGTTAGGGTTTTTAAGATCTCAAATGGAAAACATGGTTTCGTGTTGATACTTGATAAATTTATGAGATTTATGTGCTATTGAGATGTAGAGATGCTAATGGTTTAAAAGTTATAGGTGTTAGTGAAATAGTTTATGCGTATTTGAAGTTTAATGAATACTTGGAGTTTGGGTACTTGATGGGAATTATGCAAATGATATTTGAGTATGAATTATCTCGTTCGGTGAGATAGGTTGAGGTGATTGTGCTCGAATTATATTGGTCTAGATTTAAGTGGTGCACCTAGGAAAAATAAGTTGGGCTTGGCGAGCTCCTCGATGAAAGACTGAAAATTGTTGGGGTGGTACGTATACTGTTCTCGATTACCCCGATGCAAGGGTGGTGCTCGTACCCGGTTATCCCAATTCATGGGGTGGTACTTGTACCCGACTATCCTTGGTTTGTGAGGGTGGTGCTTGTACCCAATTACCCTGGTTCAAGGGGTGGTACTTGTACCCGGTTACCCTCGGTGAGGTATTAGAGTTGGCATATGGTTTATGTCTTTGAGTTAAATCTAGGAATAATGGGCAATGGTGATTAGGCGGAGAACCATATGAGGTTATTATTAAGGGATACTTATCGACACTTGATAGTTATGTGTGGACTTTCAACTTGTGCGTGTTTCATGATATTTACGTTAAACTTGAACATATTATTTGGTTCAGTCTTGTTTCCTACGGGCTCTGGCTCATGTTGTTTAAACCATTTCAAGTGGCAATGAGGCGCCAGGAACTTAGTAAGGTTGTGGACACATGGAGTTCATTTATGTGATATTATCCTGTTTAGCTTATGTCTTGAATCATGTAAGGCCATAAGGCCATCATAGGTTTGATGTCTTTCGTAGCATGATCGTAGAACTGGAAAAAAATTGTGTTATTATTTTGGAACTGCATGTAAAACTAGGAGTTGTGTAATTATCTTTTGGATATTTTGTCTTGTGGCTTGCATAACTTATGTTAGCACTAAAGATTATGTACTAAAAATGTTGTTTTGAGACTTATGGAAACGTAGCTATCTAGTTTGACCGCATGAAGTCATAATTGGTGAAATCTATTTCAAGTATAGGAACTTGTTAGCTATTGTGAAAAAATATCTTCGTCATGTTAATTTTAAATACACACACACACACACACATATATATATTTGATAAGTTGTATCAAGGTTAAAAAAGAAAGGAAGGTTCTTCTCTTTTTTTTTTTGGTCAATGCGCTCAATGTTTGACAAGGACTTAACTTTTCAACGCAATATTTATGCCTTTATGACGCGTGTTTAGGTTGAATTTTTGGGGCGTTACACCGTCTATACCGCATCCATGAACTCTGAATCATGAACCACTGCTTCCAATGTCTCTGGCAACAAACAAACCTCAATATTTATACTCCCTTCTTCAGCCCCCGGAAACACCGTTATCTTCCCGTCGTGTTTGTTAGCCAAACCACTCCTCACCGCCATCGGTTTCCCCCACCCGAAATCACAGCCGTACACATCGAACCGCGGCGAACTGCTAGCTATTAAAGCATTACTGGTCACATCCCCCATTTTCACCAACTTAATTAGGGCTTTCCGCCCATTTCTCCAAAAAACCCCGGATTTTCTCATCCGTCTGGGAAGCAATTCTCCCATTCATTTCCAGAGCCGCCCAACCTAGCCCGTGCCGAAGCAACTCGACCACTTCCGTCGTCACCGTCCCGAAATGAACCGCGTTACCGAAATAATTCTCCGGGAGTGGGGGCCGCAACCGCGGCCTCTCTCCTATTAGTAACTTGTAATTAGTCTCTTGGTCGGATTCGACGTGTTGGCGACGTACCACGGACCGCCATATGTGAGCCAAGAGGGCTTGGAGAGATGAGATTATTACTTTGGCGTCACCTATTTCACCATTGGCCTTTGCTTTCAGTCTTGCAATTTTTTCCTTCGTGAAATGGAAAACCCCTTCCTCTAGGTGAGGTGGAAGGAAGTTATCGTCTACTTGGAACTCACACGAAGTGAAGCGAATCGGAAAATTGATATTTTCAGGGACCCAACGTTGAAGAGAGGGAGGCCGCGAGATTCGGTCCGAACCATGAGCTATTTCGGACCAGGAATTCAGGTGCCGTTCCAGTTTCCCTTCTTTTTCCAAAACTTCCTTTTTTCCAAATTTCAAACTCAAATATAACGAAAATGAAAAATAATTTTTTAATTTTTTTTGCGCCATATTAAAGATCTCAATGAGATCTATCAAACAAGATCCATAGTGAAAGGAAAATTATTTGCATAAACACATGATTTTTGAGCTTGAAATTTACCTTCCTTTGCAAAAACCCACTTTTTTCAAAAGTGGAACGGGCCCTCAGAAAATGCCAGAAAGCAGAACCGCCGACCGCGTGGTTGATGGCAGTGGCGGAGGGAGAATAGGACGAGCGGGGGCACGCGCCCCCACTCAATTTCTTTTTTTTATTTATTTATAAATTTAAGATTTTAAAATGTATATTTTGTATTTTCTCTAGTTAATTTTTTTTTTTTTGCTCGGCATTTTCTCTAGTTAATTGTATATCATAATTGTATTTTCTCTAGTCGAATATCATTTCATTCTCAATTTCTTTTTCACATATTTGACATTGTCATTATACCGGCGAAATGAGATGTCTAATGTGAAAAATAGCCGCCACTTACTATTTGGAACTCTCTAATGCATAATGTCCAAAATTCAAAAATACGTAAACCATGAGTTATATGTTTTATACTTTAGCAATTATTAACAATGGGAGCAATAATGTTAAATATTGTTCAGTGAATTGCTCTTAGACTTGATCCTCCGAGACAATTCAAGTAGTTCGATTGTTTTTATATTCTACGCAATTTACTATATTAAAAAATTATGTTAGGTTTTTTAATTCTTAGCACAAATGTTTTAATGTTGCTTAAAACGAAATTTTGTGGTTGAAATGTGCTTAAAGGTGCCCCCACTTACATAGTTTTTTGGCTACGTCACAGATTGATGGTGCAATTAACCGACGAAAAGGCCGTCGGAAAGCTCGGTTACTTGCACCGCAAGCAAGGGCTTGGAAACGCCGTCGCAGTTTCGAATCCCGTTTAACGGGAAAAAAGAGTGGAGAAAGGGAGGCTTAATCACTGGCTCAAGGATATCGTTAGCGACCACGTTTTCAGCTACAGCGTGGATAAACTCCGCACCGGAGTTGTTGCAGTGTATGGAGAAAGAGGTGGTGTTGTCGTCGTGTTTGGCTGCGGCAAGGCGGCCGGAGAGAGGAGGGAAGAAGTGTAGAGTGAGGGAGAGGGTGGTTTTCAGGTGATCAATCACATTGGTGCTGTACTTGGGAAAGAGGAGACCCTTTTGAATGGGGCCTACTAAGAGGAGATGAAGATCCCATGGAGATAATTCAACTTTTTCATGATCAGTTGAATCATAGGGAGTTGTCGATCGAACTGTGCTTGTGGAGATGAACCGAATATCTGCCATGTTTATGCCCAAGCTTTCTTGATTTCTCTGTCTAGCTTGATTTATGTAAGTAGAGAGAGGGGTCTAGAATCCTTGAAGCCTTTTTTTGGTGAATTTGGGATATAGGAGGAGCTTGAATTTAAGGTCATCCGTCTTGCATGCATGTGGGCAGGTACGTAGCGACAAATTATGATATAGGTACATTTTTATTCGCTTTTGTTGGGTGTGAGTGACCCACATTGTATCATGACGATCTTTATTTGCGGGTTACATGTACTCCGAGAATACCCAATAATTAATTGGTTGTACGAGTTTTTTTTTGCGTACGAGTTTTTTTTTGCTCGGCAATTGGTTGTACGAGTTACGACATATATTTGGACAACAAAAGCGTTCGTCAGATAGGAGTAATTTTTTGAACTAGAGAAATGTGTGGTAGAAAAGAATATTGGGTATTACGTGGAGGTGCTTCAAGACCACCCAAAAACTTTTCATTTGATAGAATGAAATTGGGTTCACAATCTCCATACGCAATCCCTCAATTACTATATGTTGTGTTTGGTTTGTGTTTTGAAAATTTTTTTGACAAATAATAGGGGTAATAAGTGAAGAGAGATAGAGAGAGAAATGTTAGAAGTAGGGGGAATCTAAGTGGAATTTAGGAGGAATTTTTTGAAAAATTCTTTTTGAGAAGCAAACCAAACAAGGTATAAACTTATTATTTTTGGGTCCAATTTTAGTCATGAAATTATGATCAAAACAGTTCAACTTGTAGCTACTAATGCGGAGGAAAACATGATTGCAAAAAAGATTTTGATTTTCGCGCTCCACTTTTTATTGATAGCGCTCCACTTTTAATTTGAAGTTAACTTCATGTTAAAAGTAGAGCACCATCAGTAAAAAGTGAAGCGCAAAAATCAGTTTCTGTGCAAAAAAAAATGAGTTTCATAGAACATAAGTAGGTAAATGTTCAACTATTCTGTTATGTTTCAAATAACAAACGGTTTGAATTTATAATTTTATGTATCATCTACCTTATAAAAAAAATGTGGTTTTGAAACACATCTTTCAATATTTAATCAAGCTAATTTTTCTACAAATATGCTCCGCACTAGAGAATATGAGATGAACCTTTCAAATTACTGTTAGAAGCCTTGGGCAGAGCCTAAAAATAGTGATCTGAAAATCTATATAATGAGGGAGGACAGTTTTTTAATCTTATACATAAATCCAACAATCTAGAGTTATTACAGTAAATTTTATAGCTGAGATGGATGGTAAAATAACTTATTAATTCAACCGTTTACGGAATATCTATTGCTGTGATTATGTCTGGGAGAATAGCCAATATACACTAAATCATTTATTCAAATTGTTTTCAATTCTCACCACCTACTCTCTCTCTCCCTCTTTCTCCCTCTCAATCCCTTTTTTTTGATAAACGAAAGGGTAGGAGGGGGCGACCGGCGTAGCAACCCCCCTTGGGCGTAACCATAGGGGCTTCCTAACCTATTGTGGAATGTCCGGTTCGAGCCATAGCTGCTGTCCGTGAGGACAGGCCGTCACCACAACACCACCTAGGCGCACAGTTGGCACAGGGCCCTCCACACGTCCCTCCAGCTCATATATGTTTTTTGCAACTGGAGGGGCTCGAACCCGAGTGCATGGGAGGGAGGGGCACTTAAGCCCAGCACCTGTGCCAACTGGGCTACCACCCGGTTGGTTCTTAATCCCATTTCGAAATCCAAATTTCCCATGATTAAAAATAGAAATCCAAAAATCACCCCTAAAATGGGCTCTCTCTCTCCTCCGCTAAATTCCTCACCTTTTTCTTTCTACTTCTCTCTCCCCGCCACTCCCTCGCTCTCGCCCTCTCTACAAAACCCTTGCAGTTTCCTTCTCTCTCAACCCACCATCCATCATTGCACGCCAATCTTTGATATCACTCGCTGCGACGAAGAGGGATTTGCCGAGTTTGGTTTGCATATAATCTCTAAAGCAAGGGTTTCCATATACCATGAACGATTATTTCTACTTTGTTATCATCACTACTCTATTGCTTGGGTTTTAGATTTTCTAAAACTTTAACTGGGAGTTATCAATTTTGTTTGTATTTTATCTCCAAAGTAAGGGTTTTCAATTCTGTTGCGTTAGTTATCACAAACTAACAGTTGAGAGTTGCCGATTATTATTTCCTATCTTAGAATTGAGCTTAAATGTCATAAAATATGCTTGAGTTATTGTTTTTCGCAGAGTTCGAATCGTTGAACAGTGATTGAGATATTGCATGTGAACCCATAATTATTTTGCATCTGCTGATTGCTCGATTGCACTCGTAAATAGATAAGGAATAGGAGGCGAGCTCGTCCCCTGAAAGTCTGAAACCTAATTGCAAGTGCGTATAAGGAACTTAACCGAAAAAGCAAGACTCAAGACAGTTTTAAATTGTTGTCCGAACATGTGCCACATGCTTATCCTATCTTCAAAGAGTGTAACATCGTATCCTATATAACAAGAATTAGGTAACGGAATAAAATATAAACTTAACCATAATAATGACCGGGAGTAATTAAAAGTTCTTTTTCAACATGGAAGGGTAATAGAGTAATTCCACTTACTACCTCCACTAGACAATTGCTGACTAAAGAGATAGTTAAAAGTTCACTTATTGAGATTTTGTGTACAAAGTTCAGCCCATGGCATAGTACTCTCTTTGTTTTTTTCATAAAAAATAATTAAGGTTTGTCGGTTAAGAAAATATATATAGTTCCACATTGCTCATCAAACTTAATCTTGAAAAAGCCTATGGTCGATAGACTTGAATAGGGCTTCATTAGAAAAGTGCTCTTTTTCTTTAATTTTTCGAAACTTTGAATTGATATCGTCATGTCAGTCATATCCACCTCCTCCATGTCAATCCTCTTTCATCGTACATTTTCATTTTGTGGAGTACTTGTCCATTCATATAATTACCAATGCTTGTAACTATAATATTTGGACTCCAATCAAGCCCTCCAGAAGTGGACCCAAACTAACACACTTGTTTTTTTTTTTTTTCCCCTGATGATTTGATTCTTTTTGCACAAGCCACCCAAGCAAATTGTGAGACTATCTGTATGGTCCTCGATGAGTTTTGCTCCATTTCGGGACAAAAGGTTAGCTTGTCCAAATGGACCAAATCTACGGTACTGTTTTTCTCCAATAACACTCTCGAGGAAGACAAAAAATAATTATCCTTATCCTGTACCCTTCAAATCCTACAAACAAATAACCTTGGTAAGTACCTCGGATGTCCTATTCACCATGATTGTCCTCCCAAACAATCCTTCCAATTCGTTATTGAAAAGATTCAAAGCAAGCTTGTGGGTTGGAAACCAAAATTTTTTACTCCTCGCGGTAGGACCGTAGGAGTACTCTGATAAAATGGGTGATTGATGGCATTCCTTTGCATATCATGTGTTACAATTTCCTTCCCGCCACCATCACCAATAGGTTCGAGCAACTGAATCAAAAAAAAATTGTGGGGTAGTACCAGCTCGGAGAAGAAGAAATCGCATGCGGTTAAATGGGTCAATGTGACCAAATTAAGAGAAGTCCCTGGGGGGGTTTTGGTTCTTAGAAACACGAGCCAGGTTAACAATGCTTGTATGGCTATAGCTCGCTTGGAAAGTCCAACGTACAGAACCCAATCACTTTGGGCTAGGGTAATTCATGGACAATATTCCAATAGCACTAGACATGCGCGCTCGTTTCCCATCAATACATGCCGTCCCTCAACAAATTATTTATCGGGAGAGATACGTTTTCACTTCAAAATACACTCATAATTATTTAATATAAATTTTGTGTTCTGGTATGATACATGAAACTACTATGGTGATCGATCTTCAATCGATCATTACAAATAATTACAAAATTATTTGGTTCTTTTTTTAAACAACCAAATTACCTGAAGACTTATTTTTTGTTGGGAAATTATTAATACCGGAAATGGGCTAGAGAATCTTTAACTTCAGGCCCAAGTCCAAACCAAAGCCCCGTGCTAGTCTAGAGAGCTCGTCATCCGAGGGTCCAAGAATACAAAAAAAGGTAAAGAATATACTATGTGACACTGGCGATTTTTGCTTGTGAATCAGAGAGTTTTGAAGAAGCTGCAAATGCAGAAATAGGGGAAAAAAACAATGCTCGAGAAAATTGTTACAATTGAGAAGAATCATCTATGGGATGTCTTTGTGCCGCCAAAAGGCAATGATTGTAACCGGGCTTAAATGGGTCTACAAGACCAAATTGTGCATATCTTTCGATATGAATTTCGAAAAATATGCAATATGAATCTTATTTGATAGATTTCAATTAATTCTATCATACGAAATTTTCAAATCTTGAAATCCGTTATAAATTGAAAGATATAGACAATTTAAATTATGACATAAATGTCGAAAATGGACCACCAAATATAAATGGAGGGAGTACAAAAAATATGGATCAATCCAAAAACACAAATCATGTTTAGTGGCAAAAGGCTACTCCTAGCAGCTTGGGGTGGATTTTAATGCATGAAACATTTGCTCATGTGACCTAGAGACTATCAGAACAGTTTTTGCCTTAGCAGCACAGTACGACATATATAGGTCTTGTTAGGTAGCTATTTCATTTCATGTTTTTTTGGTTTTAATTTTCAAAATTTTCAAAATTTTGAAGTGAAAGTATGTTTGGTTGTCCAATTTCATTTTTCAAAATTGAAATACTCCAGTAGTTTTCAAAATTTTTGAAAATAGAGGAACTACCAAAACTCAGCTTTCACTTCTTTCCAAAAACAAAAACCGGCTGCCAACCAAAACAATGCCGTCGCCGAACTCCTTCGCGACAGCCTAGATACCCTCCGCCTCTGCCTAACCCCCGCCCTCCGCCTCCATGGCGGCGGCGGAGACGGTCCCAACCGCTGGGCCACCCCGGCCACCAAGATTGCCCAAATGGCTACCTCTTCAACCGGTCGCCGCCGCCGGGGCAAGCGAGGAAGTGGGGGGAGCTCCCTTACTACCTCACGAGCTTCCTCACCATCGTCATACTCGGAGTCGGCCTCAACGCCAAGTCTGACCTCACCATCGAGACCTGGGCCCACCAGCATTTTCAGACCCAGCAATTGGCTAATAATTCTGAATGATAGTTGAATCTATTCGGTAAATTGATTTAGCTTTCTGCCCTGTTTTGGACGAATGTGTTGGCCGGAAATAAGATCTTGGCTCTTGAGCATCTTAAACAACTTCGGGTTTTTTTTTTTTAATCTTGAATTGTTATATATTGTATGTGGAGCAGTTTATGATGATTCTCTGAATTCGAGTTCTAGTGTTATGTCAAAAAAACCGGGGCAAAATTCCATGTTTATGTTTTTTTTTTTGAAAATAGGTTGACACAAACATATTTTATGCTTTCACTTTTTTTTTAAGAAAAACAAAAATTGGCTTCAGCAAATTAAAAATAGGAAACAGAAAAGTGACAGTGTTATCAAACATAGCCATAACTTTAATTTCAAGTGTATCAGCCTTGATATAGATCTAATGAGCTTTTTTGAAAGGAGTGCTTGAAGAAGAAGTTTACGTAGAGCAACCACAAGCTAGGCCATGTGGTTAAATGAAAGGAAGGCAAGTCTATCGACTTCGCAAGGCTCTATACGGCCTAAAGTGAGCACCTCCAGCTGCAAGAACAGCAAAATCGACAAGTGCTTTTGTCGAAATAGTTTTCAAATTAAAGGAGCCAAAGTGAACCATCACTTTCTTTGAAAAAAAAAACCCATCACTTTACGTCAAAAATGAGATATGCAAGATTTTCTCATTGGTTGCTTATATGTAGATGACTAAATTTATACAGGCACCAATTAAACAATGGTCCACAAGCTTAAAAAGGCAATGATATGAACTGCCTATAATAATAATAATAATAATAATAATAATAATAATAATAATAATAATAATAATAACAAGGGCAATGATGAACAAGTATGAGATAATATTCGAGCATTCAAGTAAACCAATACAAGGGAGAGATATACAGTAGATGTCAAGAAAAATGTTTCGTAGATTTTTTAAAGAAATTATGGATGTCCAATTGCAAGCTTATCTCCACTCCAGTATCTCTAGACAAGAAGCTGCGGCTGTGTGACGAATAAGAGAAGGTTGATGCTACTCATTATTGAAGATTGATGAATTCACTAAATTATTTTACGAACGCTAAGGTCCGACATTGTATATATATTTTGTTAATCTGATTTCAAGATTTGCGCAATTGCCAAGCAACCTCCATTATGTAGCAGCAAAAGGATTCTTCGTTATCTCCAAGGAACAGAGAAACTTGGCATCAATATTCTTACGGAAGCGGACAACAAGCTTCTTTTTTTTTTTTTTTGATACGCAGTGGACAACAAGCTCATTGGCTTCATAGATAGTGATTGGGCAGGCTCACTGGAACATGATCTCAAAAGCACCTCTAGATATGTGTTATGTCTCGGACCAAACATTATATATTGGGGTTCTAAAGCAAAGGACTATCCATTATCATAAGCCGAAGCAGAATATGTAGCAGCCATAGATGCAACTTGCAAAGGACTAAGACAATACTATCTAATATGGAGCAAAGAGAAGAAGGTGCAACAACTATTTATTATGACATGGCAATGAGTCAAAATCTAGTATTTCACGGCAGAACAAAAAATATCGAACTCCGACATCATTTAATTAAAGACATGGCACGGAAAGGAAAAATGCGACTGAAATTTTTTAATACGAAAGAGCAACTAGCAAATATAATGGCCAAAGCAGTAACAACATAGAAATTCTCACAGTTTCAAGAATGCATGAAGATTACAATTAAGAGGGAGTAGTAAATTTAGAAGTTAGATCCATAGAGAAATCTAAAGTTTTGCAGAGGAGCCCAAAGGGAAAAAAAGCCCAAAATGGAGTAGCTTCTAGAGATTTACAAAAATCTAGCTTCTAGAAGAAGTTTGCTTACAATACCAGGATATAATCATAGAAACATTTAGATAATTATCTTATGTAAATATATGTTTGAATCTAGAATGTACCCACATTAAAATGTAGAAAATATAAGTGGACTGAAACAATCCATGTAGTATAAATAGAGTATGAGCCTGGCTATTTCAATCAACTAAAAACACTCAGGTAAGTTGTACTCCTTTGTTTCATAATACAATTCTCGTCCTCGCATACAATCGTCTTACTTTGTTTCATTAGTATTGCTACTGAGTTTGGGACTCCACGCCAACTTGGACCCTAAATTCATTACTATATATAATACTTGTAGAGACCCGTATTTTTTGAAGTTTTTTTAAAGCTTTATAAATGTTAGAAATTGAGAAAAATATGGAAATTGTTAAAATTATATGAATTGGGTCAATGTGATAAGATTGTTAGTAGAAGGAGTATTTGGGTAATTTGTGTATGTGTTGGTGTATAAAGGTGGGTGTGTGTGCAGGGGATTAAAAATCTCACCCCCCTGGCCTCTCTCTCTCTCTCTCTACACACATCTCCTCTCTCTCTCTCTCTCTCTCTCTCTCTCTCTCTCTCTCTCTCGGCTCTCTTCTCTCTCCTCACTCTCCACACCTCTCAAGCTCTTATACACCAAAACCACCCCTCAATCGTAGTCTTGAGCTTGTATTTCGTGGGTTTCGCTTGGAGGAGGAGCACTCAGTTGATTTCAAAGTTTGGAGAGCTAGGGCTTGCCCAAATCAAGTAGGTTTCGATCCTTGACTTGAGGTGGGGATTTCTTACTCATTCTATGTATTTATGAGTAGATTTTATGCTTCAATCGTGTCTTAGATCGAGGTTTGTTGTTTGGGTTTCGTGCTTGAAAATCTGTAGAAAATCACTCTAAACTGCATGGTGATCGATCCCCTTGCAAAGAGGAATCGATCCCTCTGCAATCTGGATTTTCACCCTTGAGGGATCGATCCCCCGTGTCTTTAGACAACTTTTGCCACTTTGTGTTATAATGATTGTTTTGACCCCCGATCACTTCTAACACCATTAGAACACCTCCAAACCATTTCTAAACTTGGTTGTTTGTACCTTAAGTGATTCTTTGATCAATCTATCTCCTTTGACTCTTGTTGTACAAGAGGAATAAGTAAAATCCTATAAGTTTGGTATCTATTCGTCGCCTATGTCTTAACATTGTGGCATGATATGATGAACGATATAGACATAGGTGCTATGACATAACATGGCGATATATGAATTGGAAAACGTACCGTACAGTGGTTTCGAATATCGTAGGCTATAAGGTATATCGTGGGGTGCATAGTTAGTCAATGGGGGCTTGCTTAATGGTCCAGATGAGAATAGGGTAACTTGTATCCTCGTGATTTGTCTCGTCGATCTTTCTAAAGTCCTTTGGCTTTCGTTCTATAAGATTCTAGTTTAGAACCTAGCGGGTGGTGCGTCATAGAGTTATTTGTGGGTTCGGTACGTCATGAAGGATGTTGTGATATATTTAGAGGAATGACAGGAATTTGTGTATTTGTCAATGTATAATGTGGCATGTCTACAATGTTTGTATTGCCTTGTATGATGATGAATGAAAGAATGTGAACTAAGGAATATTGTTTGCTTGTATATAGATTGATGGTTCATGTGTGTGCGCGTGAGTTGAGAATTTGAATAGGGGAGTGTCGCAACGCATAGAGTGGTAATGCGGAGACTCAAGAGAGTCCTGCAATGCATGGGGTGGTAATGCGGAGACCGAAGTAGAAAGAGTTCATTGTAACGCATGGGGCGGTAATACGGTTGAATTTCTCGCGAGACGGAGGATGGTATAATCGACGTTGGAAGTTCATGTTGTTTCTTGAACTATTTGCTACTTGAGATTGGGGCTATTGAACAAGAGACAAACGAGGGATTCTATAGAGGTTATTCGTGCCATCAAAAAATTGGTCTAAGATCCAAAAATACGTACTTAGAGCGTCTCCAATGGAGATGGATTTTAGAAGGGGATGGATAGTTATTTTAGATGTAAAAAGTGGTTAAAAGTTAGTTGGATGTAAAATAGAACCCACTCCTCTCCAATGGTGAGATGTAAAACAGGGATGGATAATTAACTAATTTTCCCTCCTCCTTATTTTTTCCCAACTTTCTCAACCCTAATTCAAATACTACTTCCGTTGAAAAATATGTGTCTTGAATCACTACGAGAAAATGCAATTTATGTCGGCAAAAGTATGCTTTTGCCAATGCAAAAGTTGTTCGTATCGGTAAATGTAAATTTTTAGGCGACAAAAAGAAGTTTAGTCGGCAATGCCGTCAGCAAAAATAAGGTTGGCGGGAAATATTCTCCCGCGAAATATTTGCCGACGAAATTTTTTTCTAGCGATGAAATATGCATCGGCAAAAGTTGAATATTTTGGCGACGACATTTTTGTGTCGGTGAAAGTAACTTTTGGCGACAGAATGTACATCACCAAAAGATAAATCTTTCGGTGATAAAATCTTTGTGTCGGCAAAAGTAAAAAGTTGGAATTTTTTTTTTGGCAAAAAAATTGAAGAACACATGGATATCTACTAATTTGAGAAAAAAGAATGTTTGGTTTTTTTTTCAAATAATATATTTTTTTAGGTTCTAAGTTCGTGGACAAAAATTTTTTTTGGGAACAGAGGGAGTATATTCATATATGTGTATGTGTTTGTGTTTGTGTTATTTGTATGTATAGACAATATTACGTGGTAAATATAAGGTACGTATATAATTTCATATTTGTTAGTTTTTTATCGATTTTTTGAGGATTATTGCTTTTTCATGACGAGACGAATCTAAAAAATATAAAATTATGATTAAAATCCAATTTTTTTGAATAAAGGCAAAAATAAGCCAATAAACTACTCCCTCCATCCCTTTTTAAGTGTCCTGCTTCGTAATTTCAACTTATTAAAAAGACATTATCATTACACATTTCACATTAACTTTTACCTTCACTTTCTCTACTTACCCTCTATAAAAACATCATTATTTCATTTTTACTCACTAACTTTTAAAAATGTAATCTATTTTTAGGGGCAAAATGAAAAATTCATCAACTTTTACCCACTAAATTTACAAAATGGACAGTTATTATGGGACAACCCAAAATAGAATACTGGACTCTAAAAAATGGACAAAGGGAGTATTTTTCTTGTCTTTATTTAAAAAAAAATGGGGTTTGATCGTAATTTTTTACTTTTTAGATACCTCTCATCAGGAAGAAGCAATAATCTTCGAAAAATCGACTAAAAACTAACTAATGCAAATTTTGTTTGAATAAGGACAAAAAGGTTTTCTGTCTTAATTAAAATGCCAAATGAAGCCTAAAAGATATAAGAGTATGTAATAATGTATCTTGTGTAAAATATTGTATATGTACTGTATATGTAAGGATAAAAAAAAACTGTTTATGTAAGTTATATATATTAGATATTGCAATAATTTTAATGGAAAGTAAGTTGGTGCAGTTGGTAGATGCGTGATGTTAAAGACTTCAAGATCTTGAGTTCGAAACACGGGCCATGCGGAATCACAACACCAGCAACCGGCAGTACATTTTTTTAAAATTGACTTTTGGCGACGCAAAAATCTCATCGGCAAAAGTGTTACACTCTTTGATTTTAAAATCTCTTTTACCGACACAATGCCATTTGCCGACAAATATGCCAACGCAAGCTTGCATCGCAGAAACTATTATTTTGCCGATGAAGGATAATTTACATCGGCAAAACCCTTTCCCGACATATCAACGCCGACAACTTGCCGACACAAAATTTTTCGCCGGCGAAAACCTTTGCCGACCTATATACACTTTTCCCGATGTATTTTGTTGTGTTGCCTAATTCGCATTTTCTTGTAGTGAATGAGGAGGATCTAGGCTACATCATGAAAACATGTGTCATTTTGCATAACATGATAATTGAAGATCAACGTGATCACGATGCTAGTGATGAAATTACTGAACTTCTTTCTTCCAACCCAATTCAAGTATCAAGAGATGTCACACCTGCATTGGTTGATTTCTTTAAAAATAACCGCAGGATTCGATCAAATGAGACACATCATTCGCTCCGCAATGATCTTATTGAACACCTATGGGCCCGTAATGGAGATGAAGAATGAGGTTCCCGTGTCTTGTATTTCATTTTCGAGTCTTGTATTTCATTAGCTAAATAAAATGCATTTTATTATCGAATAGTACCCAACGATTACATCAAAGTCAAGATTATTACATAATTGCTAAAGACTATTACATATGACAATAAAAAATTATTACAATCAATAATCGGGAAAAACAGGAAAATAACCATTCGAACTTGAGCTAGCCATCCATTTAGCCAAAATTTCACCCTTGCGATACTGGTAATAAGCCTTCATTTGGGGGTCTTGAACCAAATTCAATCCCATTTGCATAATCCTATCTTCCATCATTTTTTCCTTTATTGCTACCTTCCTCTCCTCAAGCGCCACCCTCCTCTCATCATTTGCCGTAGTCCTTTCCAAAGCCACGACTCTTCCTGCTTCCATTTCAGCTCTCCTACTTTCCTTGTCAGATGTAGTTTGGTTGAATTTTTCCATCAAGTTTATTCATTCATGTTCCTCATTTTCTGTTTTTTTGGTCTTCAATAATTTTGCCTTTGATGCTTTACATCCAGGAGGCCTCTTTCTTGGAGACTGAACACTACCTCCACTCGTAGGATTGCTATCTTCCATTGTAGTCGATGTGTTTGGAACTTGAGAGAAATCAAGAGACTCTAAGTTTGGATTTTGAGAGAAATTTAGGAGATAGAGGGACCGAACTCGTATCCATTTGTGAAGATCTTGGGTCGAAGCGAGGTGGGGTTAAATTCGCCCAGTTCATACTATGTTCTAAGATTGCCCAGCAACAATCCAAATTGACGAAAGGTTTATTCTCAGTATCTTTGTAATGTCTCTTCGCTAGATCAATCTATACACATGATAACAAAATTATTTAATTAAGGGCAAATTTCACTTACCTCCCCTGGGGTATCTGACAATTACAGACACCTCCCCTCACATTTCTGAAATTGCACTTACCTCCCCTGTCAGACTTGTCGGCTAACTTTTGTTAATAGAAAGTGTGAATTTCCATTTCTACCCCTTTATTTACCTCCCCTGAGGTTTATAATAATATTAGATACCTCCCCCGAAAAAAATAGTTTTTTTTTAATTGATTTGACTTCTATTTTTTCCTTTCTAATACAAGCCAAAGAAAGTTGATTGAACATTGAACTAAAGTGTTGTAACTCAAATAAATTATGATGTGTGTAAAGTAACCCAAAACACTTTGAATTTTAAATTTTAAAAAATACATTGAACTTATATACATTACTTAATTGATAAGTGTAATTTTAAAAACTTGATAGTAAAGTCCTTCATCTATAAAGCATAGTTTGTTTTAGCCAATATGCAAAAAAAAATTAGCATAATTTTTTTGAGTTCATTTTCATAATGAAGTTTTTTTTATCAATGTTAATGTAAAGTGTTTGAAGGTTCATTATTCAATGAATATATGGCTTAGAAATTCCAAAAGTTCAAGAAAAAAAATTCGATGGGAGAAAAAGGAATTTTTGGCTAAAAATGTTAACATATTTTTTTGGGGGTGTAAAAAATGGCGGTATATTGTTGCAAAATATAATTATTTTAATATGGAGCTATATATTTGAGATTTATTTATTCTTTGCCAAAAAAATGTGAAGTATCATAAAAAAGTAAAGGGACTCTAATTCTTTTGTGTTTATACCTCGTATGTATGTGGCTTAATAAAAATTCTCAGTATTTATTTGATGCTTTAAAAAAAATTATACATGCATGTTTAATATCAAATGTCGATATGTATTTAATTTAACATACAAATGTATTTATGGATATGTAGCATAGAAGATAACATTATAACTATTTTTTTCAATATTTATTAGCTAGACAATTGATTTAGTTTAGAGAAGTAATTAATTATTTATAACATGTATTCACTAGCTAAACATTAAATTAGCATATAAGAAAAAAATATTTAGGACAAGAATTTCAATTAAAATATATATTTACATATAATATATCATGATATTTATAAGTAAATACAAATAAAGATATGGATATTTATAAGTAAATGCAAAATTGTTGACTCAAGGGTAAAATGGGAAGTATCATAGATGTAATCGATGATGTCAGCAATTTCCGTCATCCTTAGTAACGGTCAACTAACGGATGGGGGAATCTGCAGCCGACAACTAAAGCAGAGGGGAGGTAAGTGCAATTTTAGAAACCTGAGGGGAGGTATCTGTAATTGTCAGAAACCTCAGGGGAGGTAAGTGAAATTTGCCCTTTAATTAATTATCAAAATAATAATATTAACAAATTTTTATGAAAACAGAAACTTGATAGAAGCAAAATAATACCTCATTTTGTTATGAAACTAAATTCTTATGAAAACAAAATAATAATACCTCATTTTGTTCTGTCATTTCACTTTGATGTTGCCTTTGAATTTGCCTCAAATGTCCACGATATTTGTTGCAAGCCTGCTAGATGACTTGCCATCGAGACTTGATAGAAACATCTGATCGTACATCGCCTCTTGTGAATTCGGTGTATTTTTTTGCAACCCGATCCCATAATTTAGATCTTGGTTGGTTGGTACCGACAATCGGGTCTTGACTAACGCACAAGTAAGCAATACAAATTGCTTCATCTTGATCGGAGTTGAACGATTTTCCTCTTGCACTACGATTTCCCTCTGCCATAATTGATATACTATTTTTTTTGGAGGGTGTTTCTGGAGAATGGAGAAAAATTTGTTTGGGTAAAATTCTATTAGAAACACACATTTATAGGTAGGAAATAAAAATTACCGTTGCTAGTTTTTGAGATCCGTTGGCAGCCAACGGTCGGATTCCCATAAATTAAAAAAAAACAACGGTCGGATCAAATGACCCATTGGCTTTCATTCCACCCACTTTACTCTCTCTCTCTCTCTCTCTCTCTCTCTCTCTCTCTCCCCCTCCGATCAGAACAGTAGAACCAGACCCCCCCTCTAACTCTCTCTCTCTCTCTCTCTGAACCAGGAGAAACCCCCCCTCCTCCTCCTCCTACTCTCTCTCTCTCTCTCTCTCTCTCTCTCTCTCTCTCTCTCTACGAACGGAAGAGAAATATTGGCTGGAACTCTAAAACTCGACGAGGAAAACGAAAGGGGCTGGACGAGGGTTTCTAAAAGGGCTAGACGAGGCTTCCATCTGCTTCGTCCATGAATCGTCAAGAATCAGGGTTGGAGATGGTGATCTCCAGACCTGGAATCAGTTTTCGGCGAGCTTCCGGAGTGTTCATCAAATTCCGACGACTTTCCGACGAAATTAGGTAAATTCCGGCTGTCCAAACTTTTGGTATTTTCAGTTGGGTGATGACCTGTCAATTATAGCTGTAGTTAAATGGGGATGGAAATATCCATCTTCTTTTCCATCTCTGCCATTTTACCACCTGATTTGTTCCATTTTACATCCCCATTGGAAGGAATTTTTTTGGCATCTGGTTGTATTTAAGTATAGCACCTGGTTTTACATCCCCATTAGGGATGCTCTTATTGGCCATTTAGTCTAGGCTAGGTTTTGGTAAGATTTCGGGTCCATTGATGTAAAAGTGTTACCGTGTAAGGTTCTTAAATAGACGAAAATGCCCTGTCTTCTCTCACGCGTGTACGCCTCCTTCTCTCTCTCTCTCTCTCTCTCTCTCTCTCTCTCTCTTCTCTCGTGCTCTCGCGCTCTAGCAGAATATAGGTTGTATGGAACAACTCTTGGATATGTACAATGTGCTCTGTGATAAATGGCCCGCTGGTTCATGAGAGAAGAGAGACTCATAATTGTCCAGAGTAGTACTTCCTTTCCTCATTGTATAATTATACTCATTGGGCCCCACTCATGGACCTATTACTTCTCCTAGGCTAAGCTATAGTTTATGAACTTCTCCCATAGGGTATTTGTACTAATGCTACCGCACATTAAAAGGGGTTGTCCTAGTTGTTGTGTCACTCTATTCTTATCGGTACGAATTGCAACACACTTTTTTCTATCCTCTTCTATCATTGACGAACATTATCCATGTTAGTCTATTCATTTTCTCTCCAAAATAAAGCAACAGATAATGTCATATATGTTAGTTTATTTTCTATATCTTTTTTAAAATAACAGATATCATTACTCATGTCAATCTATTGATTTCTCTCTCCAAAAATAAATAAAAGATAATATTATTTGTGTACGTTAATCTACTTTCAGTATCTTCTTAGAAAATAATAGAGAGTCAATTTATTTTTCTTAGAAGTCGTTATTTTCTAAAATTGTAAAAGTAAATTTTTTTTTTTTACTTTTCCGATTTGTCTCGTCAAGAAGAATCAATAACCCACTTAAATTTGACGCAAAACTAACAAACACAAAAAAATAATGAATAAAGACAAAAAAACAAAAAGCATTTTTCCTAAAAATTTTAAGAAAAATTTTTAACCAAGAAGGATGTGCGTGGATTCTGTAATTTTTAAGAGGATCTTTCTTGATGAAATTAGATAACCAATATGTAGAGACCTGTGTCTAATTTTAAATTTATTTTATTAATGTTGGTAAGTGGAATTATAATTAGACAATGTTATGAGTAATTGATTTCTTTATATATATACGTATGTTGGTTTTGCGGGCTTGAGTCCGTGGGCCATAGGGCGAGAGTGTTGGGGGACCCATGTCGGATAGCTTTTAAAATTAGCAAAGATTTATGTTTATAGCACATAGAGTTATAATTAGGATTGTGGTTAAGTAGAAGGACTTAAGAGAGAGTGCTAGTAAGTAAAAGGGGTTAGGGTAATATGTTTACTTATATACTTAATGGGACCAGGAGAGAGAGAGACAACCGATCCTTTCTTTTCTTTTCTTTTTTCCCTTTTCTTCTTCCTGCGTCTTCTCCTCTCTCTCTTAAACATTCAACAAACCCTAGACTTCATCCCCAAAATTGGAAGCCAAGATTCGAGAATCTCGCAACAAGGCAAGAAGAAAACGTGATTTACGGACAAAGGGCTACGCATCTATCCGAACGAAATCTCAATCGGCCAACTTTGGAGTTCGTAGCAAATTCGGAGGTTTTCATTTTTGAGGTAGGATTCTTGCTAAATGCTTAGATATGGGAAAGTATAGTGAGACAAACCTAAAAATCAATGATTATACTGTTTTTCTTTTCAATTTTAAGTTAACCCTAATATGTTCCAGGAAGAGGTGATTTATGTGTCGTATGTGTTGTTCAAAGTATATGTAGACTATGTGTAGCGTGTGTTATTCATGAGTTTTGAATTTTCTCGATTGATTAAAGACCTTGATGATTATTTACTAGATTTTGTAAATTTTAGTATGTTGGACTTGTTTGAGGATCGCATGATTTGAGTAAAGGATGATCTAATATGTGATTATTTGATATATTCCTATGAGGTGTTTGATAAAATGACGGAGAGAAAAGTTAAACCAATTCTTGTAATTAGACACCACACTTGATAATGACTCTACTTATATAATGATTTGATGATAATTTTACTACCTTGCAACTGGATTTTTTATTATGACTTTGTTGAGACTATGAATAGATTGTACGATCTTTCTCGTAGTTTTGGATGATTTGAAATTGGTACTTGTTATTTGGGCTAGTGAGCCACGTATTGGAGGTTGACATGACCATTTTGTACTTGTTGTGTAGCCGAAAGCATATGGATAACAAGTTTATCCGTCGGTGTATAGTCCATAAACCCGCACAGGATAAGGTGTTCCATAGGTCTTTGGGTTAAAAGCCCATAAATTTGGATGATTTAGGGACCTGATCAGTCGCCTAGGATTGGTACACAACTTGTTAGTTTAGACCATTGGTCTTATGTGCTCTTATTTTCTCCTACTTGACTAAATAATTTAACGTGTTTTGTGTTTGAAGGATTTTGGATATATGAGATGGGATGAGTTTATGTGATTTGATTTTAACTTGGTATTTGGGAATTGGGTTTTCATCGTATCGTACCGTACCGTATCGTATCGGATTGTTTTATTTATTTATTTACTTCGGTTTGATATTTGAGAAGGAAATGTTAGTATTACATTCAACATTTTTTTGGGGGATCATAAAAATGCGCATTCTCTTAGGATACTGTGTATACTTGCAAATTGATGTATTCGAAAAGAAGTAGACAAGAACAAATTATTTTGTGTATTGTGCATTTTGCTTGCGTTCTCTTATCTTCGCCTTTAGCACGTTTCCTATTGAGTGTCAACTTACGTTGTATAATCCAACCTTTTTCAGGTAAGGCGGTGGATCCGAAGACATGATAGTGTTTGGTTTGTTATATTTTTTTATGAGCTTAGTTGATATACTTGTATTCCATTAATTTGATAGTAAGATTTTGGAAGTCCCGTGACTTGGTATTCTCTTGGGTTGTAATAAATTTAATCACATATTTTGACTCACTCAAAAAACTTGAAACATGAATACGCTTATAGGTAATTTTTCTTCTATTGTTGGAGAGGTGGGAAGCCTCATTGGTCTTTATGGTAAAACTTCCAGGTTTTCTTTTTATTGGTGTTAACCATTTTAAAAAGCCCTTGAAACAAACATTCCCTTCCAATTTTTTTTTTTATAAGAATCATGTCACCTTTGGGTGCGATCTGAGTTAGTATTATGGCATTTGATCTAGACCTTTACATAAAGATATTCTTTTATCATTATATGGAGTTTTTTTTTTTTTTTAGAACTCACGTGCTCGGGTCGTGTGAGAGCGGGGCGTGACACAAGAAGTGTAGATAGTTGCAGTTAGTAAGTTGTATTTCGTTTTGGTCCGTCTTAGTTTCGTGCTTTTTTTTTTTTTTTATCTTTCTTGGTAGTGTCAGATTTGGTTGTTCTCAATTGAATATATAACTTTGTCTGTTGCTTTATTTTTCAAGAAACACAAAATAAATTAGCACAGAAAAGGTTAATTGTTTCATTGTTTTTGAAGATACAGAAAATCGATTAGCACACATAAGATAGGGCTGTCCATGAACCCAACCCGACCGACCACCCGACCTGACCCGACCCAAAACAGACCCAACGGACGGTTCCGATTACCTTGATCGGTTGGGTTCGGGTTCAGTTAGTCAGATTTCACAAATTGTCGGTCAGGTTTCGAATGTACTAGATAAAACTCTCGGAAACCCGACCCGACCAAGATATTTGTATAAAAGAAAAAACCCCTACCTTTACTCCATTGAGTCCGCATGTTCTGTTTTCTCTTCCAAGTTCAAGCCCCTCTCCTCTGCCGCGACTCTTCTTCTCGCCTTACCAGGACCACGCCCTTTACCTCCACTACTCTCTCTCTCTCTCTCTCTCTCTCTCTCTGTGAAATGGAGTCCCCGACCAAATGCCAGCTTCACCACCACTCCTCCGCTGACTACAGCGGTAGCTCCACCTCGTCCTCGTCGCAATCAAACCCAGCCGCCTGGGCCTACCTTGCCCAATTCCTCCTCCGCCAGCCGTCACCTCCTTCACCGCCTCTGGTCTGGGCGGCTGGGCCACTGTAATTTTGGAATTTTTTTTTTATTTTTAGGAAAAGGTTTGTAGATCTGTGATTTTGAATGGTGATTTTGTAATATTATGTTGTCAATCGTGATTGTGAGCTGATTTGTAAATGTGATTGTGGGTTTTGATCTGACATTTCTGTACTGCATGAGTGCACGCGGCTTCTTCTTCTTCTTCTTTTTTAAAATCTGACGACCCGACCGAACCCAATAACTCCAATCCGGCCACGTTTCGGTCGGAGCCCGACTAGTGTTTCGGTCGGTCTCGGGTGGGCATTCAGTAATCCGACCCGACCCGACCCCGTCCAAACCCGACCCGTGGACAGCCCTAACATAAGATTATATGTTACTTTATTTTGGAGAGTTATAAAGAATATATTGTCAGAGACAATGTTATTGGTTCCTTTATTTTAAAGATAACATTATCAGTTGCTTTATTTTTGGTAAGCCAAAGAATATATTTGCATCGATATGGTTATCTGTTGCTTTATCTTAGAAAATATATAAAACGGATTAAGAGGATAATGTTATCTGTTATTTTATTTTGGTCATACAAAAATAAATTAGCACATATAACGCAGATATCCATAATTATCACATATACTTTTTATCTTTTACAATAATACAAATATAAATTTAGATAGATAACCATATTTGCTGGTTATATTCTAATTAGACAACTGTGGGCTCGCCAGAGCCCGAGATGGGCCTTTTCGGAGGCCATCCCCTGTTGTGCGCTCGTTTTGAAAAATCGAAGAGTCGCCACTCGGGTTTTTGTAAAATGGTTTGTTACCCGAGAAAACCTGGAACTTGAAAATGTTTGAATTGAAAAAGAAACCAAAGATTGGATTCAGAAGCCAGGTTACGAGAGGGGAAGGTTTTATTTTAGAAAAGCACCCCCCTCGCCCGAAAAATCGGTCCTTACTAACATTTGTGGGATTTTGAAAGTCATTTCATTGCTTAAGCTTTTAATGTCACGAAAAGCAGTTTATAGCATGTAAGTAGTTCAACATTAACACTGGTATGCAATAGATATAAACAAGTGGACAAATGTATGATGATCATTGCAGAAATATGGCATACTGTCTCACGAAGTTTCAACCGTACGGTAGAAAATGTATGCCGTACGGTGGAAATATGTACCGTACGGTACACATCCCATAGCAGGTTTTTTCAGAAAACAGCTATATCATGTGAAAAATTTTATTTAACAAATATGCATACTCATAATCATGCTTCAATTTACTAATCAGCAAATAAGGGAATTTTATTCCACAAACATACTACCGTACGGTAGAGGTATGAACCGTACGGTACATGATCTTTGTGATCAGAAAGTCACAGTGGATCAATTGGATATTCAGAAAAACCTTAATTTGGCACTTAAGCTCATGTATTGCGTAAAGAATTCTTATGTCAAAACGTGATTGATGCATTTTTTTACAAAAGCGAAACATAGCAAATGTTATCTGAAACATAACATGAATTTTAGAATATAATTGGGAAAAGGCATGGTATCTTATATCAGACCATGAAGTGAAGAAGAAATAAATGAACAAAGAAAATATTCCCTGGAAAACATCTACCGTATGGTGGATGCATGTACCGTACGGTGGAGTTATGTGGGATTTCAAATGTTATTTTCAAGTTTTGGACAATTTGGGTTCAGGAATGGTATGGGGAACCAACCTGAACCTTCTTTGTTCCCCTCAGAGTATGAGAACAGAAAAATTATACCTTTCTTCGAATGAATCTTTCGTTTTGGAAAATGGCAGTGATTGAGGGAGCCTTTTGGTATGAGTTGAAACTGTTGTTGGTGAAAGGAGACGAGCTATGAAACTTTTAGAACATGTTTAGTGCAAAATGATGCTTTTGCAGTATGATTTTCAGAGGAATTTTTCGTGTGTTTTCCATCAAAAACCCTAGAGTATTTATAGGGAAATTTTCAGGGCATTTAGCTTGGTCTTCAAGCGTTTGCCGGTCTTCTGTAGACCTACGCCGGCCATGGAAAAGTTTATGTATCGATGTACCGTACGGCAGACATATCTACCGTACGGTGGAACTTTATGTACCGTGCGGTGGACATCACAACCGCCCTAACTGCAAGGCGGTTGGGATGATGAAGGTGTGCCGCACGGTAGAGTTTGTGCCGTACGGTAGAGTTGACTTTATATTGACGTTTCAAAGATTCATTCCGGAATGGTATTTGTTTAATTTAAAATCCTTTTATCATCATCGGGGACTTTTAAAAGATATCGAAGTGTCCAAATTGGGGTGTCTACAGATGCCCCTCTTTGAAGAGGCTCGTCGACCATTGATTCGTTCTGAGTCGCGTCAAAGACATAGACCACCCAATTTGAATATCTAAGTATCCTTTAAGCAAAAAATACCTTGCAAAATATAAATCCAAACGGTCGCGCTCTTTCGAGCTGCCTACGTACCCCAATGTAGGGATCAGACCTGCGTAGTTCATGGGGGCAAAAATGTAACGAAAATATGAAACACATAAAGTCATAAATTGAATTTTAGAAAGGTCGCATTTATGCAAGAAATGTAGTCTTAGCACGGCTGTCTACATTTATTGAAATTGATTCTATAATGGAAGAAATGTAGTCTTAGCAAGGCTGTCTACACTATTTGATTGAAATTTGATTGAAGTTTGTTTGAGGGTATGATTTCAACAAGCTTTTTGAGAAGACGGTTATTGAAGATAGATCTCAATGAACCATTTGAAAACATGGTTTAACAAATCATAATTGATAAAAATGTAAACTTAGCGAGGCTGTTTTACATTGTAGAATTTTTTATTTGAAATGTGATTTTGAAGTTTGTTGAGGATACGATCCCAACAAACTATTTTAAGAGAATTGTTATTGAGGATAGATCTCAATGAACCACTCTAAGAAAATGGTTGTTAAGACTGAGATCACAATTGATAAAAAATGCAAACTTAGCGAGGCTGCTTACACCGTTAAAAGGTAAAATGATCGATGATTGTGATGATTTCCAATGGATTACTGAGAAATGATTTTTTGAGAGAGAGATTTCCACAATAGGATTTATTGAACAAACATAAATTGGTATGGTACCAATTTTAAGAAATGAACCATAAGGGGTCCAGAAATTTGAATTCAAAAATTGAGTTTTGAATTGCACACTTGTACCGTGCGGTGGAGTTATTTGAGAGGTGTACCGTATGGGACATTTTTCCACCGTACGATAGAGGGAGTTACGCGATATAAATTCAAGAACCGTTTCAGTCGGTTGATATTCAAAACTTTGAATTCTTTTTCCTCCCCCTCCCGATTCCTCTTCAACCCTAGGTTTTCAATCCTTCAATTTCAAGCCATGAATCGTGATGGGGATAACACGGGCGAAGCCCTCACCAGATGGTGCGGTGGTGCGGGCAACTGAGCTTGGTTCGGTTCCAGTTATTGCCGAGGAGATTGGCTTGACATTGGGCGAGGGCCCAGTTGCTACAATCGAAGGTGGTGGTGACGGTGGAGCAACTGTCACACCCATGGATAGTACCCAATCCGTTGAGGGTTTCATGGTCTCGACGGCGAGGGATGGTGCAGCGGCGGGTGGCACACCAATCGAGGGTGGCTCGGTGGCGACGGTTGAGGAGAATACAGGGGTCATAAGGATGGCAGAGTGCTGTACGGGAGAGATGGAACACCGTACGGTGGAGGAGGAGACCCGTACGGTGGAGACTACGGCGGGTGAGGGTGATACAGTAATTGAAGAGCACCGTGCGGGAGAAGAGGAGTACCGTACGGTGGAGGTTTCTACTGGTGGTGGAGATACAGTAATGGGTGAACACCGTGCGGTCGAGGAGGAGCACCGTACGGTGGAAGAGCCGACCGAGGGGGGTTCGATGGGCTTTGCTGCGAGTGTGCCTACGACGCCGGCGAGTACTCCTTTTACTCCGGCTGGTTCGGTCATCGAGATGGAGATAGGGGGTTTGGACGTGAGCGTGGAGCGTCGGGCCATGGAGGAACGAGGAACACCGGCCAGTGCGACTTCTTCAGAGTTCCCATTTACTCCATCGGACACGCCTATCGAGACGGAGAGTAGAGGAGGTGAGGATGAAGATACTGAGGCTGCTGCTCGGAGGTTAGCGAGGGGGAAGTCAGTAGCGGGAGAGAGCGATGGGCAAGAGGTGAGGGATCCACTGGCGGCTCCTCTATTTAGGCCACCCATTGGTTCATCGAGGGAACAGGGGGTGAGTCTACGAGACACTTTAGAGTGTGCGGACCCTCGGGACCTGAGTGCTCGATTGGCGGAGACTCCTTCGTTGGCGAGTGTGCTTTCGAGAGAGGAGACTTTGAGGGAAGCTGAGAGAGAGGAGGAGGAGAGACAGAGAGCGAGGGAGGGTCCCCGGGTTACTTTGGTACAGGAGGTGGAGGCAGCGGCGAGGGAGAGGGCAGCTTTTAGCGAGGAGTCCTATGTGCCTCGTGTTCACTTCTTCGTTCCTTTCGGGGTGGACGCGTTTGTGCCTCGTCAGGCCCTACAGGAGGAGCAGGTGCTGCATGATCCAGGGAGTCATATGGGGATGTCCGACCCATTGGTAATTTTCAATGCCTTTTATATTTCTTGTTTTACACGCTTTTTTTTTTATGTAATAGTTTCCTATCTTAGCTTGCATGCATGTTTATGTAAAACATGAGGACACATCGATGGCTTGTTATGGGGGGCCTGCTAGGTCCCTCGAATATTACGAGGCTTTAGATCCTAGGGTACGGAACTTAGTTGATGCTGCGGATTTTGGTCCTTTCATTCGGACCTTGTGCACAGGATGGCGATCGGATCTTTTCCTAGTGAGGGCTTTAGTTGAGCGATGGTGGAACACCACAAACACTTTCCACCTTCCATTTGGTGAGATGACCATTACGCCATTAGACTTTGCAGCGATTACCGGTTTAAGGGTAGGAGGAGATCCGATACCTTTTGACTCGGAGTTGTACAGAGATCAGAGGGCCTTGGAGTATTACTTAGGACCGGGGTTTCGGGCAGCGGATGCAATGGTGAAATATTCACAATTTGAAAAGGGGTATTGGGATAGAACTCCTGTGAATGACAAGGAGGTAGCACAGATGGCCCGGGCTTACCTTCTTTATCTTTTTGGCGCGTCACTGTTCCCAAACAGGCGTAATGGTGTACACTTGGGTTGGTTGCCAGCGTTTCACCATCTTGAGCAGGCGGGGAGGTTTGACATTGGAGGGGCTGCTTTGGCTACCTTGTACTGCTTTCTTGGGAGCGCGTCGCGCCTGGTTGGTACGACTTTAGGTGGCTATTGGAGAGTTTTGGAGGTAATATACTCAATTCATGCTTTTATTTCCTGTATTACTTGCTTTTTGATCTTCTTTGACTGATGAATTTGCTTAACGTGCAGATTTGGGCTTTCGAAGTACTGGGGATGTACGGACCGGAGAACACGTATGAGAATCCTCGAGTGCTTCCCCGAGCGTTGAGGTGGGCGCCCAAGTATCGCCAATCTAGCCAATTCTGAGGAAACTTGAGGGAGTTTCGCCTTTTCCTTGATAGGATGTCTGGCGACGGGATAAGAACCTTTTACTCTTTATTCTTACATGATGTTGTTTCTAGGCCCTTTTCTTAAGGCGTTCTTCAATTTTCTGCAGGTTCTATGGAATTTGTGGAGCGGGCTACGAGCAAACTTTCTTGTCCGAAGCCGGGAGGTGACCCGCAGCCGCGTTTTATTGGAGTCACCTTTCGGTTGGCAATGGTATCTGCGGGAGTGGGTGACACGCCAATCCTTGGGGCTCACGGAGTTTAGGGTTCCGGTAGGTGTGCCACTCTTGATGCTGAGGACGGGGGATTATACTCGGGAGGAGATAGAGAGGCATACGAGGCCAGTCGAGGATCTGACAGCTTATCTTAGCCCCTCGATGGACTATGCAGGCTATAGAGAGAGATACTTAGCCTATCGTCTTCGGATGGTAGAGCGGCTATCAGGTGCTACGGAGATGGGGGGAAATGAGAGTGAGGTGGCGACAGGGGCCTCGGGGAGTAGAGGGAGCAGACGAGGTGGTACCAACTCACGCCGTAGGTCAGGTAGGGGACGAGGCACTGGACGGGTTGCAGAGGTGGGGCACACTTTCCCGGAGGTGAGCAGGGTGGTGTCTGTAGTGACACGGGAAGGCATCGAAGGCGAAATCACTATCCCATCACGTTCTGCGAGCATTACTTTACCTGAGGCCGAGGTATGGGATTTGACTTGTTATTTTTATTTCTTGGAAACTTATTTGATGTATACATGTCATTCTAATGTGCTGAATTTGTCTTAGGTACCACGAGCATGGGCTGAGAATGTATACCGGCTGCTGTTGGACTGTTTCACGGTGATTCGCCAGGGAGCAATGGGCGTATCACCTGAGGTTTTGCCATGCGGGGCCACAGCAGCTGCACAAAGGGGTGGTGCTAGGCGGTGAAGTTCAAGTGGTGGACCGACCAGCCGCGGGAGAGGTCGTGAAGAGTCATCCAGTCGGGGAGGAGGTCGAGGCGAGGCTACTAGCCGGGGAAGAGGTCAAGGCGAGGCTATTAGCCGGGGAAGAGGCGTTTGGGTATGTTTTCAAGTTATTTTCCCTTCTACTCATTATTTCCGATGATTGCTTTCTAACAATACCTCATAATGCAGGTTACAAGGTAGCCTGGGGCAATTCATATGCCACGTACAAAGAATGCAAGAAGCAATCCCCCTTCTGTTCAGTCTACTTCTACACAGGAGAGAGTCTTGCAAGAGAGGCGTGCGCGGCCAGCAGAGGTGGTGGAGAGAGGTGGAGATGATGAGGAGGAGGAGGAAGGAGGAGGAGACAGCTTGTCCAACAGCTCATTTTCTGACCCTCGTTACGTACGGCCTCCTGGCGAGCGAAGCGATGACGATGATGATGACGACGACGATGATGGCGATGATGGTACCTCCTTTGAGGTTAGGGAAAGACCACAGAAGATGGCACGTCGTTGAGTCTTTACTATTAGTTCTAGCATTTTTGGGAGATGAGGCTTGCATGCCTTTTTTTGCTTTGGACAACTGTTTGTCCCTTTTTCTGATTTTGCGTAGATGGGGCTTGCATGCCATGACAGTAGTACTCATGTTTTTGTTTTTTCCATAGGTTTCACTTTCAAACTCACTATGTAGATGCTGTTTATGGGTTTATAAATAAGCTTGTTCTTTTAATGCATTTGTACCACACATGTCTATTTTGAACACAGAAGTCATAACACCGAGATAATGAATGTTTTGAGTTTTGAAGTGGTTTCAGCTGAATTTGTACCGAAACTAATAATACGTGCAAACTGACCCGGAAGACGTTGGCATCGAACCACGTACACTCAAAATGACTGTCATGACTTGAGAAAATGAAAAGGTTGGTTTTCAACTTGAGTCTCTTGACACTACAATCCCTTTGGACTAGAATTATGGATTCGTGAAACGTCAAATCCCAGATTTTGGGCCCAAACTTGAAACTGACACCCTTACGCACTTATAGTATCATAACATGACTTGTAGGAGTTGACAAAAGGGATAGAAACTTGTCTTTGAATACTATGACGCGAAAAAATGAGCTTTTGACAGGAAAAATGGGCTTCGGGGTACCAAACTTACGTATTTTGGTCCAGACTTGAAACCAACCTTCTCTCAAAGTCGTACTATAGTAGTATGACCTATTGGTGGGGATAAAATGAAGAGAATGCCTTTAAATCAGGTTTTGACAGTTCATACGCATGGTTTTGGATGTTTTCGGGCTGTTCTACGTACCAAGCTGATAAATCAGGATCCGGAGTTGCAACCAAACCTTCCGTGAAGTCACCTTTGCACAATGTGACTTGTATGTGTAAGCCAAACTGACTAAAATGCCCCAGAACAAGTTTTGACCCCTGAGAACCAAAAATCTGCAGATACAGTGCACATACTGTACCGTACGGGAGATATATGTGCCGTACGGTGGAACTTTGTAACGTACGGTGGAGATACTTATACCGTACGGTAGAAATTTGCGACACATGGTGGAGATATGTCTACCGTACGGTGGATAGTTGTAACGTACGGTTGACATATATCTACCGTACGGTAGATGCCTGACAGGACAATACCTGCAATCAGTCTTGGTAATCACTTGCTTGCTCTTTATTCTGATCAGCCGGTTTTCCACTGTTTTGCAGACTCTTAAAGGCTCTGTACTTGCCTTCTTTGAAGGGTTTTGAGAGATCTTTCTCCAAAGGTTAACGCGTTCTTCAACGTGGCACGTATACTGAGACACCCCTTCGAGAATTGAAAATGCGTTGATTCTCCTTATAAATACCCTTCCTTGCCTTCATTCTTTTCCATAACCAAAATCATTCCTCTCCCTAAAATCATGAACTTTCCCGCCTTGATCCGTCCATGGCTTGACGAGCTTGACGGTATTGATTGGCTGAATTGTCGCTCACATAGGCTAGGTTCTCTACGATATGTTCGAGATGTTATCATACGTCCCGAGCTCCTACGTGCTGCTACCCAAATGTGGGACCCAGAAGTACATGTATTCCGTTTCGGTTTTTCGGAGCTATGTCCCACTGTAGAAGAGTTCCATGCTTATCTTGGTGGTTTCGACCTGGAGGTTCCGGTTAATCCCTTCAAGAAGATTGGAATAGCGCAAACTTTGTCCGAAAAGTTGGGGATAAGCAAAAATGCAGCCAAGTCCCTAACCGAAGGCAGAATGCTGAATATTCCCCGTCTTATCAACCAATTCAGAGGTAACAGGTTTGCTTTGTGCTTATGTCTACTGGCTGCCTTTCTGCTTGTGCAGCCTGACGGTCAGGCGAGCTCTTTATTGGTAAGCGTGGCTGCCCAAATTGACTATCGCAAGGATGTAGCTCCGATGGTTTTAGCTGAAACAATAATGGGGCTAGATGCTGTGCATGCTGATCAAACCAATGTCTTTGGAGGTAGCCCATTATTCCTACAGGTAAGCTTCTCACTCAGCTCTCCTTTTTCTGGTTTTCCTCACTTTCTCTTTTTACCTCAACACTCAGTTTAGGTTTTCTATGGTTTCTGACTTGTCTTTTCTCTTATTGCAGTTATGGTTGTGTGATAAGCTCAATCTGCTGGAGCCTGTTCCAAGAAATCGGGTTCACGAGACACAGGGCTTTGTGAGGAGGAATTTTGTGGAGGTTTGTGGAAGTGAGGAGCTTTGGGTTCATCGTTTCCATCAAGTTACGGAAGAAATGATTGCATGGCGGACTAATTGGGCTGATCTTCCGGTTATGGCACTTAGCAACATGGGGCGTAGCAGGATGATGCTGGCGGGCATGTTTGGTTAGACCTTTTATATCCCTTATCGCATTCTTCGTCAGCTCGGAGTTCGTCAAACGATGCCGCCGCATGAATACTTTATCATGCCACCTTTCAAGTTCTCTACTTGTCGTTTTTACCAGCATACTTGGAGAGCTCGTGTTACCATTCCGAGGGATCCATATCCCAGTGTTCTGTTACCACAGAATTATGAAAATTTGCTCATTCAAGATGTAGAGGCAAGAATTGGATGGAATGAGGGGTGATTCGAGACATAACTTTGCTTATGCTCCGAGATGAACTTAGGACCCTTAGTGTGTTTATTTCTTTGTTGGCTTGCTATTTCCTTTCGTTTGTCAGTGTGTTTGTTTTCTTTGAAAGTTTCATGCTCAGCTTTGTATCCGAAGAAGTTTGTTTGAATAAAATTTGAATTATGAAGTTTTCCCGCTTTAGATTCTTGTTGATTCTGTTGATGTCTTTATGAACTGCTTTTAGAAGAAAATGGAGAGATTTTTGAAATAAAACGACCGAACCTTAAAGTAAGGTTGCCTACTTATCCCGAAGGAATCAGGTCATAACGTAGTTCAAGTACTTTGTACATATTTTTTTTTTGGTTTGGGTTCACTCAGGTATTTTACACTCTCCTTTTTGTGCTCTAATTTTTGCCTAGTACCGCCCTTTCGGGTTTTCGGTCTAGCGAGCTCTTTTTCAATATCAGCCTTGAATTTTGCCTAGGTTGTCCTTCCGAATTTTTCGCCTAGCAGGCTTTTGCTCTAATTTTTGCCTGAAACTGCCCACCCTTGTGGTTTTCAGTTCAGCGAGCTTCTCTCAGGGGTAATATCTTTTAAGTTGATCCAAGTTAACCAAAGTAGAAAACTCATTACCATCGAGGTCAATGAGTTGAGTTGCTCCTCCAGACAAGATTGTCTTAATGATGTACGGCCCAGCCCATTTTGGTCGGAATTTCCCACGTGGATCAAAAACTGGAGCCCGTATTTCCTTCAAAACCATTGCCCCTTCTTCCAAATCTCTTGGCCTAACTTTCTTGTTGAATGCCCGGGCAATTCTTCGTTGATAACCTTGAATGTGATACAGTGCCTTAAGACGCCTTTCATCAAATAACATTAGCTCTTCAAATCTGCTATTCAACCATTCTGCCTCACTTACTCCTGATTCTACCATGATTCTTAGCGATGGTATTTCCAGCTCGATAGGGAGAACGGCCTCCATACCATAAACCAATGAATAGGGTGTTGCCCCTGTCGGTGTACGGATGGATGTCCGGTATCCCCACAAAGCTAGCGGTAATTGTTCATGCCAATTTCTGGCAGACTGTATAGTTCTCTCAAGAATTGTTTTAATGGTCTTATTTGCGGCTTCGACCGCCCCATTGGTTTGAGGACGGTACACTGTCGACTTGTGAACTTGGACTCCGAATTCCTCAAGAACCTCAGCCGCTCGTCCTTTGAAATGAAGGCCATTATCTGACACGAAGGCTTGTGGAACCCCGTATCGATAAATGATGTTTTGTTTGATAAAATTAGCCACTTGTACTGCCGTTAAAGTGGCATACGAGGCTGCTTCTACCCATTTTGTAAAATAGTCGACTGCGACCAAAATAAACTTGTGACCATTGGATGCTGCTGGCGTGATTCTTCCAATAACATCTATGCCCCAAACAGAAAATGGCCAAGGCGACGTCATAGAGTGTAACTCAGATGGTGGAAGATGCATAAGATTAGCATGAATCTGGCATTTGTGACAACGTCGCACATACTAAACGCATTCAGTTTCCATAGTTGACCAATAGTAACCTTGTCTCAGAATCTTTTTGGTGAGCATTAAACCGTTCATGTGGGGACCACAAACTCCTTCGTGGATTTCTTCCATGATTCTGGCAGCTTCATGCCCATGTACACATAGCTTATGCACTCCACAATGTGACCTTCGATATAATCGTCCTCCACAAATTATGTATTGAGAAGCTAACTTCCGAAGGGAGGCTTGATCTTTCTTGTCAGTTCCTGGTGGGCATTCTCCTTTCTCGATAAAATTCCAAATATCATGATACCATGGCAACCCATCATCTGGCTCGTCAATTGCCATGACATATTCGTACACAGGTTTACTCCTTTGCTCAATCATAATTGCTCACATCTTAACCTCAATTGGTATTTCTACCATGGATGCCAAAGTAGCGAGAGCATCGGCAAACAGGTTCTTTAACCTCGGCACGTGAGTAAAGGTTACTATTTGGAATTGCGGAATTAAACCTTCAAGGTTCTCGTAATACGGCTTAAGCTTGTCTTCTCTAACTTTCCAATCGCCATTAGCTTGTGACACCACCAAATTAGAGTCTCCGATTTCTTCGAGTTTTTGCACCCCGATTTCCAATACAGCTTCCATTCCTACAATACAAGCCTCATACTCAGCTTGATTGTTGGTAACTTCAAAGTTTAACTTAAAGGCTAATGGAATATGCGATCCGTCAGGCGAAATCAACAATACTCCAATTCCAAATCCTCTTTGATTAGCAGCCCCATCAAAATGCAATGTCCAAACGTCATTGGCTGTTGCCATCACATTTTCGTCTGGAAATTTAAACTCCACATCTTCTGGTCCTTCCACAGGATGATCTGCCAGGAATTCTGCTACTGCTCTCCCTTTCACGGATTTCCGTGTAACATACCCGATATCGAACTCAGAAAGCAAGAGTAACCAACGTGCTACCTTACCGGTGAGTGCTGGCTTCTCGAACAGATATTTAAGAGGGTCCATTCGAGAAATCAACACTACCGAATGAGCTAGCATGTAGTGCCTCAGCTTTTTGGTGGCCCAAACTAGAGCCCAACACGTCTTCTCTAAAGATGTGTAGCGTTGTTCACATTCTGTCATTCTTTTGCTTATGTAATAGATAGCCTTTTCAACCCTATCTTCTCCTTCTTGAGCCAACATGCTGCCCATTGCTGATGATGTCACAGACAGGTACAGAATTAAAGGTTTTCCTTGCTTCGGGGGCATCAGGACTGGCGGATTCTGGAGGTAACTCTGTACGGCTTCGAAAGCTCGTTGACACCTATCATCCCACTTGAATTGAACTCCTTTCTTCAGTAGACGAAACATCGGCTCGCAAGTTGAGGTTAACTTGGCGATGAATCGGCTTATAAATTGGATCTTGCCAAGAAAACTTCGCACCTCTTTCTCAGTTCGAGGTGGCTCCATTTCCAGAACTGCTTTAATTTTAGACGGATCGACTTCGATCCCACGAGTGGTGATTAGAAAGCCCAACATTTTTCCTACTGTGACCCCAAACGTGCATTTCTCCGGATTAAGCCGCAATCTGTACTTCCGAATCCTTTCAAAGAATTTCCTGAGCGCAGGCAAATGTCCTTCCCTGTTTTTGGATTTTACTATCATATCATCCACATAGACTTCAATTTCTCTATGAATCATATCATGTAACAATGTTGTTGCTGCCCTTTGATAGGTGGATCCTGCATTCTTCAGCCCGAATGGCATTACCCTATAACAGTAGGTGCCCCATTCTGTAATGAAAGTGGTTTTCTCGCGATCTTCGGGTGCCATGAGAATCTGATTATATCCTGAAAAGCCATCCATAAAAGATAACAAAGCATGCCTCGCAGTGTTGTCAACGAGAACATCTAAATGTGGGAGTGGGAAATCATCTTTTGGACTTACTTTATTTAGATCTCTAAAATCTACACAGATTCTTATCTTGCCGTTCTTTTTCGGTACAGGCACAATATTCGCAATCCACTTGGGGTATTCTGTTACAATTAAAAATCCAGCATCAATTTGCTTTTGAACCTCTTCTTTAATTTTTAATGCCCAATCAGGTCTCATTTTCCTTAGCCTCTGTTTAACAGGTTTCGCGTCAGGATAGAGTGGGATTCGGTGTTCCACAATTTCAGGGTCAATTCCGGGCATATCTGCGTGGGACCAGGCAAAGACATCTTCAAATTCTTTTAATAAATCTGAGAATGCTTTGAATTCCTCCAAAGACAGCCCAGAACCAACTTGAACCATTTGTGGGTTAGTTTCATCTTTCAAGTTTATAAAAACAACTTCTTCTTTTATTGGCTGAGCATATCTTTCTTTCTCCTTTTGAAGCAAAGCCTGGAGTTCTTTAGGAATTTCTTCGTCATTTTCTATTTCTTCATCATTAGGGTCAACATAGTTTATCTCGGAGACAGCAAAGTAAGCAAAGTTGTCCTCATTTATTTCATCATCAAAGGTGGCCCCAGGGGCATCATACATCAGAGTTGACTCAAACTCAAAATAGAAAGATTGACGTGGAGGGCCAAGAGGCACAAGCTCCGACTCAGAATTAGACTCAGATAGGACATACTCAAATTCAGACTCAGTGTCGGACCCAGTTTTGAGATAGCCTACATGTGGTACAAAAGTGCTATTTTTATAACTTCCAACAGCATCTACTATGAAAGAAGTGAAATCCTCAGATGCTTCTTCTCCCACCATCATGACAGCAGCTCCATCTTGAACCGTACTCATTGGACCCTCCTCAAAAAGCGATGACAGATAGTTAGAATCCAAGTACTCAATCCAGTCAATGTTGAGAGCCTTCACCAATTCAGTCAATTTCTCAAGCTCATCATCACTGTCCCATGTATTGTTGGCGAAGATCTCGAATCTGGGCAATTGTACATTGGTTTCAGAATCCCAAAAAGGCTCCGGCTGCCCCAGATACCTTTCCTCCTTGGCTTTGATAAAACGGATAGGTCCTTTCTTTGCAACTGCCTCCTTTCCACCAGTAGGCACATATCCCAGACCAAAACGACCGTTGTTCGATGGGAATTTCGGGAATTCAGGAACTCCTTGATTGTCGCGCCTAAGCCCCATACCGGGCATATAGGACATCTTCTTCATCATTTTAACAGCCACAGAACTTATCACAAAATCTTGGTCTATCTTGATAGTGTGCACATTATCAGCAGTGTCGAAGGAAAATCCTCCCAAGGTAACATCCTCCTCTCCATGCATAATTTCCAAAACTGGTGCATTGTCAGCAGCATGAGGACGGATCCCAGAATCCCCATATATGGTGAGAGTACCCTTAGCCAAACCCAATTGTACTTTTTGATGTAGGGAGGAAGGCACAGCCATTATATCAGGATGATGGAGCCAAGGCCTTCCCAAGAGCAAATTGAAGGAAGCCGGGATGTCTAAAACGTGAAATTCTACCTTGTTATTGAATCCCTCAACGGATATTTCCAACAGAACTGTTCCAACCACATCGCGGCGGGTATTGTCATAGGCACGTACCCCCAAGTTGGATGGCTCAAAATCCTTCTTTGCCAGCCCAAGGCAATAAGCTGTTCGAAGCAGGCACACATTCAAGGCGGATCCATTGTCAAGTAAACAGACCGGGACCCATTTTCCCATACACTTGAAAGTGACATGGAGTGGTTTATTGTGACCGGCTCCTTCGGCGGGTAGGTCTTTCTCGGTAAAGGTTACGGAATGTTTAGCAGGTTTGGGCATAAGAAGGGCTATGACAGCTTCGGGAGTGATATCAGTGGGTACTGTCATACGAGACAGGGCTTGGATAAGCTTTTGGCGATGTTCAGTAGAAGTGGACAAAAGGTCCCAAATGGAGATTGGAGCTGGGGTTTTGTTGAGTTGTTTTATGATGGGGTCTTTCTCGGGAGGAGCTGTTTGGGTAGGCAAGGTTTGGGTCGGTTTGGACTGGATAGGTTCGGGTTCAGTCTGGATAAGTTCAGATTGGATAATTTCACCCCAAAAATCATTGTCTTGAGTTTGAGGAGGTTGGGTTGGGTTTCTATTTTGGAGACGGTCGGGTTGGTACACTCGCCCACTTCGGGTTAAGCGGCTCACAATTTCATTCCACAGGCCTTGGTTACTCCCCCATACATCTTCACCAACTTTGCGTTTCCCCTTCTTGATTTCTTCCATCTTTTGTTTCATATCGGGATCTTCTATCCAGATATCTTCCAAATTTTCCTTGGCCTTACGCTTGTTGATGTCAATAGCTTCCATCCTCTTGCTTAACCCATCTATGGCGCTATCCATCCAGAAAGAATCATTCATCATGGCTTTGTTGACTGTCCAAACTTCACCATTCCCAACTTGAATATCCATTACCTCGTCTTCATCCCAGAAGTTATCAAACAGAGTATGTTCCAGCATTGCAACATCGGGCTGCGGGGGAAAAGGTGCAGCTGGTCATGGAAGAGACTCTCCAATAATGTATGCCTGAGGGAACCAATCAGTATCCTCGAAAACTGTTTCAACCTTGGGTTGACCAAGGTTATTCTGCAAAGGTAGTGTAACTTCATCAAATGGGCTCATGTCCCCTGTTTCATTTTCTTGCTCATATCCTTCGGGTGTTTGAATGAATTGGTTAGTGTCAAATGTAGCATACTCCTCATGGCCCGGGTAATAAGAATTTTCGAAGGGTCCACGGCTAGACTCATCGAAGGCCACAAAGTTATGCAATTCTTGGTCCGCTTTCTCTTCTTCTATTACAGGCTCTGGTTCTTGAAATAATCCATAAAGAGAGTACCCGTCCAACGGGTTGGCTTGAAATGACTCCCAATTCTGCAGAAAATCACCCCAGTTCTCGTTATCTTTGATTGGTCCACCTCCTGTTAAAAACTCCACAGTTTCTCCATCAGTCTAGCCTTCCATCAAGTGCCTATTTTCTATTTCAAAACTTCCCAAGAACAGTACCTCGGGCTCTTCAGATATATAAACAATCGGCTTAGGCTCAGTATCGGGCACAATAAATTTGCTTGGATTTGAGTTACACTCCTTTCCAAACATATTCATGGCTTGATGCTGCCTATTTATTTCGTTGAGTGACAGCCGTGTTTCATGTCCAAAAAGGTGTAACAAAGAGAATGTGTCCAAGGGATCATTCTTTTCTATCAATTGGTATTCCGTTGGCCCAACATTCCATTCAATTTCAACACATCGTTCATAAAACTGAACATTTCCAAAGAAATCCTCCAAGTTTTCAGGTGGTTGGCCAAATAGTCGCTGGCTAGTTTGGTCATAAGTAAGCTCACATTCATAATTAGTAAACAGGAGAGGCAATGTGACACAATCCAACGGGTTAGTTTCTTCCAACATCTGCCATTCATTTGGTGTTGGAATCCATTCCCATTCTTCTTCATTGTCATGATCCGTGTGGTCAACATAAGCCATTAACCAGTCATCATTGATTTGGAGGGCACCCATGATCTCATTTCCAGGTTCGGGTTGATTCTGAGCGTGAAGTTCCTCAGCTTCTCTTTCTAGCCATTCATCCACAAGATCCCCCCATTCGATCATCCATTCATGCTTCATATTCTCGAGAAAATTGACTTCGCTATCATTGGGCACTTGCACAACGGGTCTTGGGTCAGTTTCGGGGACAATGTAATGGTTGGGGTTGAAGTTTGCGGGGTTGAGGTTATTTAGAGCAGGGCTTAAGGTGATGTGGCTGATTTGGTTGTTGGGTTTGTGTTCGGGCATTGGGTTAGCAACGGTGTTTGGTTTTGGTGGAATTGGGAGGATTTTATTGTCAATGAGGTCATGGATTTGATGTCGGAGGCGGAAACAATTGTTGGTATAGTGACCGGGCATTTGGTGGTAGTCACAAAAGGCTTTTGGGTTGTGGTTAGCAGGGAGTTCTTTGGGTAGTTCACGAGGTTCAAGGGGTTTGATGAGTTTCTTTTCGAGGAGTTTTTGGTAGACAGAGGACAAAGGACTGGAGAATTGGTGGAAATGTCTTCTGGGCTTATTTGGCTGGGTATTTATTTGGTTGACTGGTTTGGTTTCATTTGGCTTTTGATAGTTGGAACTAGAGCTGGAGTTGGATGGGTTGTGGTAGTTGCTTCCAAATAAGGTACTACTGTTGCCAGAGTAGACCCTTTTGTTTTTGGTTTCGGTTTTTTCAGTTTTTTCAAAGATTCCCAAGCGAAGTGCATCCTCGACAGCAAGTCCAGCCTCATAGAAAGTCTTAAAATCAGCAGTGGTTTGAAACACTACTAGATGCTTGGCAAAATCAGGTGCCAAATTTCTAGTAATGATTCTCATTTGCTCTTTATCAGATGGTCGATCGATCATTTGAGAAGCTTTTCCCCTCCACCTCTTGACGAAATCAGCAAAAGACTCGTTTGACTCCATTTTAGTGGATTCCAGTTCTCTCACAGTCATTTCCAGCTGAATGTTGTAATTGTAATGAGCAACGAAAGCTGCCCCGATATCATCCCAACTCTTCTTCCTTGAATCATCCAAAGTAAGAAACCACCGAAGGGCAAGCCCCTTAAGTGTTTGCTGGAACATTTGCGCCATTGCATCTTTTTCAATTCCATACATGGACAGAGTGTCCACGTATGTTTGTAAATGAGCCTTTGGATCCCCGGTACCATCAAATTTCTCCCAATCAATAGGTTTGAAATGATCAGGCAGCTTAGCATTTGGGAACAAATACAATTTTTCCATGTCTACCCCAGTGGCAGCCACTTTTTCTTGCTTCTTAACAGATTCCTCCAACTGGATGAGCTTGGCCATTACCGCGTCTGTAGTAGTGGGTTTCTTTTGAACCATGATCATCAACTGGGAAATTTGGTTGTCGTATCGTTCCGCTTGCTCCGCCATTGCCTCTCTAAGGATTTCAAGTTCGGTCTTTTCCCCTGTTTCTGATACTTTAACTTCTATTTCTAGACCATTTGACATTTCTGACTGAGCTGGCACAGATTCTAACCTTGTCAATCGCTTTTCGGGTCGAGTCCAACCGAGTACGTAATGCTGCCTTCTCCTTGGACCAATTGCTTAGAACTTCTAGAAAAGACAAAAGGACGAATTTTAGTAATCTATGACTTTACCTAATACCTTTAAATGAGAATTATGATATTGTCGCTTGAAATGCTCGCAAGCTTAGCAGAATTGCCTTAATCCTCAGTCATTCGATAAAGTATCCTTTATAGGGAGCATTTAAAAGGGGAAAACCTTGATAAGCCAGAAAAGATCATTGTCAATAACTTTTGAATAGACTTGAAACTTGATTGCTAGGAGTTGGGTCCTAGTCGGTTAATTTTTGAAGAAAAGTTAGTCATTAAGAGTTAGGTTTTAATGAACTAACTTATGGTTTGAAAAAGCCGCTGAGACTTTTATGATAATTTGAAAAGGAACTGATTATTGGAAATTGAGTTCCAACAATCAATTTTCAAATTTTCGAAAGAAAACTAGTTATTAAGGATAATGCCTTAAAGTACTAATTTTAACTTGAAAAGGCTAGTCATTGAGGGTTAGAACCTCAATGAGCCAGTTTAATTTGGAAATTATTGACAGAATGATGTTTATGGCTTGGTTTTGATTTTCCCAGGTTTCATTGCTCCTAAGGACTCAAAAATATGCATTATCCATCATGCATGACTCTTCATTGGTTAAGGCAATTCTTTTAAGCTTGATAGGGCTGATAATCTAGGGTCAAGCTAGCATGCAGATGTAATATAACGACAGCATACAAAGAAAGCATTGAAACACATAGGCAAGATGCAAGGAAAACGGTAAACAGGTAAACAGGATATATCATATAATCCTAACGTGAGGGCCCTGTCCTAACTTTGGCAAAAGTTCTATGTTTTTGCTATATATAGAAGGCTGGTTTTGGTTCAAAGGGGTTCCCCAGACTAGAGTCAATAATTTGCCTTCCTATTGCCAAGTGTACTGCATGGCAACGGTCAAACGGCAGGCTGACTCATCATCGTCCAAGGTTGCCGAGCATTTCGGGATGTCCTAGCACCAGCAAGCCGGGTAGGGTAACCAAAATGTAGCGGCGGGGCTTATCCAACATCGATGCACGTGCAATGCAAAAATTTAAGCAATGATATGAAAAATCCCACAAATCTTTTCAAGCTTGGCTCTCAAATTAAATCATATTTTAAAGAACAATTACACAGATGAAATAACCAAAAAGTCCCAGGCCGGGTGGTCGGGCAGAGCCCTGTTAGAATCACCACACCTTTCTTAGACATCGCGAAGCTTATCTTTTTGACAAACTTTTGAGATGGGTTATTTTCACAAGTGTCCTAGTTCTTCAAAATATAAATTAATATTGTCCCCAGCAGAGTCGCCACTGTGGGCTCGCCAGAGCCCGAGATGGGCCTTTTCGGAGGCCATACCCTGTTGTGTGCTCGTTTTGAAAAATCGAAGAGTCGCCACCCGGGTTTTTGTAAAATGGTTTGTTACCCGAGAAAACCTGGAACTTGAAAATGATATTTGAATTGAAAAAGAAACCAGAGATTGGATTCGGAAGCTAGGTTACAATAGGGGAAGGTTTTATTTTAGAGAAGCACCCCCCTCGCCCGAAAAATCGGTCCTTACTAACATATGTGGGATTTTGAAAGTCATTTCATTGCTTAAGCTTTTAATGTCACGAAAAGCAGTTTATAGCATGTAAGTAGTTCAACATTAACACTGGTATGCAATAGATATAAACAAGTGGACAAATGTATGATGATAATTGCAGAAATATGGCATACTGTCTCACGAAGTTTCAATCGTACGGTAGAAAATGTATGCTGTACGGTGGAAATATGTACCGTACGGTACACATCCCGTAGCAGGTTTTTTCAGAAAACAGCTATATCATGTGAAAAATTTTATTTAACAAATATGCATACTCATAATCATGCTTCAATTTACTAATCAGCAAATAAGGGAATTTTATTCCACAAACATACTACCGTACGGTAGAGGTATGAACCGTACGGTACATGATCTTTGTGATCAGAAAGTCACAGTGGATCAATTGGATATTCAGAAAAACCTTAATTTGGCACTTAAGCTCATGTATTGCGTAAAGAATTCTTATGTCAAAACGTGATTGATGCATTTTTTTACAAAAGCGAAACATAGCAAATGTTATCTGAAACATAACATGAATTTTAGAATATAATTGGAAAAAGGCATGGTATCTTATATCAGACCATGAAGTGAAGAAGAAATAAATGAACAAAGAAAATATTCCCTGGAAAACATCTACCGTACGGTGGATGCATGTACCGTACGGTGGAGTTATGTGGGATTTCAAATGTTATTTTCAAGTTTTGGACAATTTGGGTCCAGGAATGGTATGGGGAACAACCTGAACCTTCTTTGTTCCCCTCAGAGTATGAGAACAGAAAAATTATACCTTTCTTGGAATGAATCTTTCGTTTTGGAAAATGGCAGTGATTGAGGGAGCCTTCTGGTATGAGTTGAAACTGTTGTTGGTGAAAGGAGACGAGCTATGAAACTTTTAGAACATGTTTAGTGCAAAATGATGCTTTTGCAGTATGATTTTCAGAGGAATTTTTCGTGTGTTTTCCATCAAAAACCCTAGAGTATTTATAGGGAAATTTTCAGGGCATTTAGCTTGGTCTTCAAGCGTTTGCCGGTCTTCTGTAGACCTACGCCGGCCATGGAAGCCTACTGACGAGTGTAATGATGGCCTGAGATGCCTCGCCGAAATCCTGGAAAAGTTTATTGCAAGTACCGATGTACCGTACAGCAGACATATCTACCGTACGGTGGAACTTTATGTACCGTGCGGTGGACATCACAACCGCCCTAACTACAAGGCGGTTGGGATGACGTAGGTGTGCCGCACGGTAGAGTTTGTGCCGTACGGTAGAGTTGACTTTATATTGACTTTTCAAAGATTCATTCCGGAATGGTATTTGTTTAATTTAAAATCCTTTTATCATCATCGGGGACTTTTAAAAGATATCGAAGTGTCCAAATTGGGGTGTCCAAATTGGGGTGTCTACAACAACACATATAACCTTATCCGTTGGTCATTTTCGGAATAATACATAGTATTGATTCGGACAAATAATCATATCTGTTGATTTTATTTCGATTATACATAACACATATTTTGTAAAGATAACCTTATATGTTTGTTATTTGGAATAATACAAAATATGAATTTGAACAGATAACCTTGTTTGTCGATTTTCTTGCAATTATAAAAAGTATAAATTTTGCATAACTAACATTATTTATTGGTCTTTTGGAATAATACAACGTATACAGTTGGCCAAATAACCATATATGTTTTTTTATTGCGATTATACATGGCACATATTTCACAAACACAATATTATTTGTTAGTCTTTTTGAGAAAATTGTGAAAATAACATTATTTGTTAGGTACCGTTCCACTTTTTCAAACAGTGGGTTTTTGAAAAAAAAAGGTAAATTTCAAGGTCAAAAATTATGTGTTTATGCAAATAATTTTCCTACCAATATGGACCTTGTTTGATAGATCTCATTGAGATCTTTTAAACGGTGAAAAAAAATTGAAAAATTATTTTTCATCTTCGTTATATTTGAGTTTGAAATTACCTTCTTTTTGAAGAAGAAGGTTTTTGAAAAAAGCGGAACGGGGTCTTAGTCTTTTTGAGAAAATATAGAGTATGGATTTGAACAGATAACATTATTTATTGTTTTTATTGCAATTAAAGGGAGGATTCCATAATTAACTTTACATGTTGCTTTTTTTTTGGGATAACAAAGAGTATGAATTTGGGTGCAAATAATCATGTCTATTGAAGAAAAACTACACAAATTGAGTTGTATTTTAGTTTAGTGCCACACATAAACAACACTTACAATGTAATCTATGTGATTAGTGTGTCAAAGTGACACAAATATGATTATCTGTTTATTTTACATGTGTCACAAAGTAACACTATGTTGTCTAAAATTTCACAGTTTATGTTCTCTTCACAAAATTTCCAAGATCTATGAGAAAAAAATCTTCCAAAAATAACAAATCATGGCAATTCAACACAGTTTCCAACACATTTCCCAGTATTTACACAACATAGATATAAAGAAATAAAAATAAGTGTGAAGTCCAAAAAGAAGGAAGGAAAAAAATTACTTGATTCTGTCTAAAAATTACTACTACAGATTTTTGAGGTAGAAATGAGAAAAATTACATAGCATAGCTGACATAAGTAAGCAGCCAAGTAGCTTGCTTATCACCAAATAAGAATTGTTTTTCAGATTTACTTTTATAAGACCAAATTCAATCTAAATGTGGGACCCACGTAGCAAGTGTCCAACGGAGAAGAATTAGTAGATCACTATAAAATAAGGAGAATTCTCGTAGACAACCCCCATGCCGCCTTCTTCTTCCCCTAAATATCCACATCTCAGGTCGTCGGCGTCGAAGCTTCGAGGAGGCGACACGAGACCTCAGCTTCCAAAGAGCTTGAATTGCCAGCGGCGCCGACCCCAGCTTTAGTCCGAGAGAGAGGGAGGAAGGGGGGGGGGGGGTTGGAGAAGATCGACATATCGTCGGAGGAGAAGGCAGCCACCTGCGAGGCTGTTTGATTGGTGCTCCGAGGACCTAGCGCTCCTCCTCCACCCCGTTAAGAACAAGTTTGCCTCCACCTTCACCGTGTTCTTCCTCGTTGTCGATCATGAGCGGTTCCGTCTGATTTGAGAGTATTATGGCCATGGGACAAAATGTGTTGTTTTTATGGATGCGCAGTAAAAAGAACCTTAGGAAAAGGAAGATTTTTTGAACTCATATATTATGAAAATGAAAAATAATTTTTCTATTTTTTTTTTTTTTGCATTATTGAGATCTTTTAAACAAGATCCATATTGGAAAAAAAATTATTTACATAAACACATAATTTTTGAATTTAAAAAACCTTCATTTTTCTAAAGTTCTTTTTATTGTGCATTCGGAATGGTACCTATGACTGGTTTCTCCTTCCGGTTTTCATGAGGGTATTTTTGGAAGGTGGATGCCAAATGTCATGGAGCCTGTACAAGAAAATTTGATGTCCTTATTATGATACAAACCCCTGTACTATGGACTTCTGGCCAAATCTCCCTCGTGGCATTCATTCGAGGAGTCATAAAATAGTTGAGAAATTGCTGTAGGTTATTTAGATTGATGCAAGTTTAATAATGGTTCTAATTTGACATGTGAATAGTTAGGGATATCTATAAGACATCTAGAATTCCATAGTCGTAGTCTGCCTGTTCATTGTAGTATAACCTTTTGTTTCTCATGTTCGTTTGTTGAAATTCGTTCTCTCTCTTGGTGCATGTTTCATCGCATGTAGCTTGAGTATAGATTTTTCTACAGGGCGCGTGTTTGCTCAATCCTATCATTTTCAGGTACACCACAAGAACATTGGCATGGAGTGCTTGGATTGTATGTTGGTATCACGGTTTAAGTTGTTTTCGGAAGTTACCCAAGTATCTTTGCATAAGTAAATTATAATATTTTTCTTTGGAACAATGTAATTGATTGGACAAGTTTGCTAATTTGAGGACTGAACTATCTTTCGAGTTATTAATTATAACACCTGTGAGAATTTTGATTATCAAATGTTATTATTATTTATGTTTAAAATCGAGGGCGTGACAACACTCGTATATTTTTGAAAAAAAAAATCGAAGTATTTATCAAATCTTTTCTCATGTCCGATTGAATTGATTTTTAAAAAGAATGGTTTAAAAATTAATCTCTAGAACATAAGCGTCTCAACTATCTCTATGGAACTTGCGCGAGGTGGACCCACACATGAGATTTGTACATTATCTGTAGGGTCATGTTTGTCCTGTACTTAAGTCATTCTGCAATTGGGGCTCGGACTTTGGCGGTTGGTTGGCGGTTGATTGGTGGCGTCGCGTCAAATTTTTAAAAAAAAGAGGGAGATAGAGAGAAAGATAAAATTTGAAAGTAAAAAAAAAAATTAAGAGGGATTAAAGTAATTTTTGGTAAATAGTAAGTCAAAAAAATTTATTACATATTTATTTATATTACTAAAAAAAGAAAGAGTTTAAAGTAATTTTTGAAAGTAAAATTTTAAAAAAAGAAATTAAATGACTTTCGTTAACTCCCTTCGTTTCCGTTACAAATTGGCGGATTGAAACAGTAGGAACCTAATTGTTAACGAAATGACAAATTTAAGTGTGCTTTTATCATAAGAGATCATATACAGTAGTATTTTTTTTTTTAGGATTGGTTGAAAGTTCATACCCTTGTTTCGAAATTTCCCCTTAATTTAATACTAGTACAATATAGGAAATGAATGTTGGTAAAGCCCGCGGTTGGAACCCAAAATTGCCTCTCTCTCTCTCTCTCTCTCTCTCTCTCTCATTTGCTTTTCCATCTCCTTCTACCTGAGACTGCTTTACTTCCACTTTTCTCTCTCTCTCTCTCTCTCTCTCTCTCTCTCTGTCTGCTGCAACCATGTTGGTGTTTCGTGCAAAGCACCGCATAAGCAGATGCAGACCTCCTCCAAACGACCGCCTCTTTCTTCTTCTTCTCATTTTCTCCCTTTCCGTTACCGCTTCATCCGCTTGCTCCAACGGCAACTGCCAGGTCTCTCTCTCTCTCTGATCATTAAATTTTCACTTAACTCTTGGCAATTGAACTGAAAATTCAAAGAATTACGCAGGTTCTAGACTCGTGTGCTGCGGCCACCGACTGTGGGCCCGGGCTCTACTGTGGCAACTGCCCTTCGATGGATAAGAATCAACCCATTTGTACCAGAGGCCAAGCTACGATACCCACTACTGTAGTAAGCTTCTTGACTTGATTTCTTTCTGTTTTTCGTCCAATTCTTCAAGTTTCTTTGCATTTGGTGGATTTGAAAGCAAATGCGGTGATGGGTTTTGTGCCTTTTTTGTGCAATTGGTAATGGGCAGGTCGATGGGTTGCCGTTCAACAAGTACTCATGGCTTGTCACGCACAATTCGTTTTCGATTGTTGATTTTCCGCCGTTGGCGGGTGTTCAGAGAATAACGGTGTATAATCAAGAGGATACTGTTACTAACCAATTGAGAGTATGTGGTTCCTGTTTTTGCATGACTTCCATGTACAATGAGGATAGAAAGGGTGTTTTTCTGCGTCTTTTCTGCCATAGTTTATAACTTTAACAAATGTTAGTCGAAATAGTCCCCTTATTAGTTTGGAATATAAAATGGGATGTGTGGAAAATTGCATAGAAAGACGTGAAAGTGCATCAAAATGGTACTCGTCCGCCCCAAACAAAATTGTTTGGTCCGTAAATCGTGTAACTTATATTTTGTCGCAAAAAATTCAATCTTTTTGCTATAAATGAAAATTAAATAATTAATATCTAGTAACTAGCGTAAAAATGATGTGAAATTGTTTGACAAAATGTATTAATTTTAAGTTCTCGTGAACTGGACAATCATTTTGGGAACATAAGTAGTGTCAAACATGCCTCAAGAATCTACAAAAGGTCTATGCATACCCACAAAATGCACACTTTTTTTTCTCGGCAAAAGTCAGCATTGTTAATTGTAGTTAATGGGATTTGACCTCCCGTCAAATGCGTGGGAGTACATGGTGCCTACCACTTGGCTACTACTCCATTTGCATCGCACACACACTTGCAAGGAATGAGGCTCACGCGTGTTTGTAGCATTGTTGTTTTGATTACCTTATTGAAACGGCTGTTTTTAATTCTGCGTTACGACTCTATTTTGTCCCGAAATTTTTGCTACATGTTTGACACAGATTTTTAGTTTCTTCAGTGCTAATGGGACGAGAACAATTTTTTTTGTTTTTCAGAGCCAAAGACAACTTTAAAATGCTGAAAACTAAAATAAATGTTTGAAGAGCTTCATTTTTTAATGTTTTTTAGCTTCAAAAAATATTGGCATGCTGCAATACAATTATCATTTTTATGTTCGTAATGTTTTTATTTTTTCCTTTGATTGGCTTTGTTTAGAATGGAGTGAGAGGACTAATGTTGGACATGTACGACTTCAACAACGATATCTGGCTCTGCCATTCGTTTCGCGGACAGTGTTACAACTTCACCGCCTTTGTAATCCATTATCCCATCTCCCTTATTTAGTTTCATATATCAATTTTCGTGATTCATAATTGTGAGTTGTGTGTTCTGTTAAAATATTGCAGCAACCTGCAATAAACACATTGAAGGAAGTAGAAGCATTCTTAGGCACAAATCCGACTGAAATCGTTACCGTTATAATCGAAGATTATGTGCATACTCCAAAAGGCTTGACAAAATTGTTCACTGATGCGGGGTTAGTTAAATACTGGTTTCCGGTATCTAAGATGCCAAAAAAGGGTCAAGATTGGCCCACTGTTACTGATATGGTCCAACAAAACCACCGGTTACTGGTTTTCACTTCCGACTCCTCGAAGGAAGCTGGTGAAGGAATTGCTTATCAGTGGAGGTATATGGTTGAAAATGAATGTACGTGTCATTGAAATGAGGTTACTATTCTGTTATTTTTCTTCTATAGATATTGTTGTCAGCAACCTCGTTAATGGGTTTCAGCTGGGGATCCTGGTGTGGTGCAAGGCTCTTGCCCAAACAGAAAGGAATCAAAGCCGCTCAATTCGAGGAGCTCATCTCTGTTTCTGCAGAATTACTTCCCCACATTCCCAGTTGAAGCTGATGCTTGCAAAGAGAATTCAGCTCCGCTTCTTAACATGGTTGGGACATGTTATAAAGCAGCAGGCAATGCAATACCGAACTTTTTGGCAGTGAACTTTTACATGGTATTAAAATTTGGGTCTTAAAATTTTAGCTCAAGGGAAATGGAACATATATGAATGTTTTTTTCCCATCAACTTTGCATTCTGACTGGCAATTATGCAGAGAAGCGATGGAGGAGGCGTTTTTGACGCTCTGGATCGAATGAATGGTCAGGCATTGTGTGGGTGTAGCTCAGTTTCTACTTGTCAGGTGTGTCCATTTCTCCCGTTTATGATTTTAGTTTTAAGTTGTTGAACAGTTCAGGAATGCTTTAACGTACTTCTTCCCATAGTTTGCGATTCCCTTGTTTGCACTTTGCACTATATATGCCTTTTATCACTTTCAACCCAAGTTTGTTTTGGACAGAGATTCAACACTCCGACTGACTCATACCTAGCGGTGCTGAAAGGCCTCCCCGGTATCATGCGATAGAAATTGAAACACGCAATTTATTGCTAAGTTGGATAGTAGGAAATTCTCAATTGTGTTACTTTACTTTGTTATTTTCTACAAAATTCCAAATTATTCATCCATTCTGTTGTATTATTCGGCTTATACAAGCAAAAGGTAACACAATCAACTCCCCATTGATCAACCAAAAAAAAAAAATTTTTAATTCTGCTCCGTGTTTTGTTTTTTTTGGTAAATTAATTCATTAGAAACCGACCCCACCAGGCAAAACCAACAGCCAACAACACTACAGACACCCATGATCTCCAAGTCACAGACCGGAGCACACCCAAAACAACAAGAAAAACAAGCCAGGGGGACACAGCCCCACCAGAATCAGCCAACTAAAAACCAAAACCACACAGAAAAACTCAAAAACATTTAGGACTAAACCACACAGCGCCACCTCAACTTCCAGTAGTGTCTAAAGTTTTTCACTGGTATGACTAATCTTTGAATGTCTTCCAAATGAAGATTGATTGGTAACGCATAGTTGCCAAACTTTGAAATCACATGGAAACAGGATAGGAGCAGTGCTAGTATACCCTCAGGGATTTTCTGCTTCTTTCCTCACCTGCAAGGGCAACTCTTTTTCAAGATTGGATGACAAATGTAGCAGGAGTTATCTTGTCTCAGACTCTCAATAGTCTAACAAAGTTTCACCTTGGTATTACCCAAATCTCTTCCTGGATAAAAGATACAATCATAAAACTTAGTATGAAGCTGTTGGATTTGACGTTTTCCAAAATTAAGATTCTGAAAGTAACATTGTGGAAGTTTCCTTCTTTCGGTGAAGTTCTCAATAATTTCAAACAATTCGGAAGCCCTTCTCATATTCCCAGATTTTGTGCATTTTAAAAATCTGGATGCTTAATATCATATTGCACGAAGACATGAATTTGAGTTTGTTGATCCGGCAAGATGTACAGTTTATTCACTTGCTGACCGAACTTCTACATGTTGTATGATGCTGATGGTTTATAATAGTTGACAGTTGTTGTGGAGTCCTATGATCTATTTTGGGGAAAGATTTCATTTTCCACCCTCTAGAAAATGACATATTTCTTTAACTTTTGTGTGTGTGTGTTACAATAAGATACTTTAGTCATCCTAAATAGCGCATCTTTTGTGGGTTTTCACAGGCAGGAGCACCTTTTGGAGTTTGCAAAAGCACTCCTGTATCCAATGGGACTCCACCAACCTATGCTGCTCCTGCGGGAACTTTTTCCGGATCTGTGCAGTTAACAGGATCTGCTTCAACAGTTCACGCCACGAGTCCCTTGGTTTTCTGCTTGTTTTATTTTGTTTCAATGTTTTTCGAATTATGACTAATGTGGATGTTTCTGGTAGATGGTCAATGAGCTACACCCTTGAGTGTGGGGTTATAGTGTCTTAGTATGTAAATTTTGGAGTTAGAATAGGAAGCCGCAAGCTTCCTTTGGGAAGTCAAGACATGCTGGCTAGATTTATAAGGTAAGGTTAAATATGGGAGAGCTATTTAAAGTAATACCAAGTCAAGAGACAAGAAGGTGCTTAGAAATTTGAGGTCAAGATCGGCCAAAATAGATCAACAACAAGCCAGGAGGTGGTTCAGGTATTTCTACCAGACTTGGCTGTGAATTTCTGCACTGCAGTGTGCTTATTAATGCAAGAATAATGGTCTTGCTATTCAGGATATGCGCTTAGTTAAAATTTGCTTTAGAATCGTGTTGTTCCTTTCATTTGTTTGCTCATTGCTTTGCTGTGGTGGGTGTTTTGTCACTCAAGTTGGAGAATATATGAGACCGCAGTTTCATTCATCACAGAAATCCCTTCCCATAGCTTAAGTGTAATAAGTTTCAAGTCAGAACACTAGGTGTCCTAAAAATCCATTTTGGCATTGTCAAATGCATGCTGTTATTATATGAAAATGTCAAAGGCTAGATGATAAACCATGTCATAAGTATTGTTATGCTTAGTTAGTAGTCTTAACACCTTTTGTTTGATTCAACAAAGATGTTTAGTGGAAAATTAAGCTCATATTTTCTATATTAGACAAAATTTCAATGGCATTCATATTGCATCTTGCTCAAGCATTGGAAATTCTCATCCTAAGTGCTTCTTCTGATTATTATATCATCCCATGCTTCATTGGTGAAATCGTCGGTGCAGTTGTCTCAATTATGCATGCTTATATGTTTGAGATTGCCCTCATGATATATTCAATTAGGTCAGTGAAACACACGTGCTGTGTTTGTATTTTCCGTTATTCTGTGTATGTCGTGGTGTATGTCTTGCAAGTAATCATTGCTATTTGTTCATTCAAAAGAGTTAATTTCCAAATTTTTTATCGAGTCCATTAGAAGGATGGTTTTGCGGAGCTTTGGGTTTTGAGAGACCCATGGGATATTTGCTACTTCAGCAATATTGGAAAACAACGAAAATTAGAGAGCTTAGAAACTGGAAGACACCACAAATATTTTCAAAAATCTTACTTTGTTGATCAAAAATTTGCTCGTTATGCGGCATTCATTTGCTTACATGCTGAACTGTCATGATTTCTGCTCATATTTTGCCAGGTTTCTGATGGTCATGTTATATATGTAGCAGCAGCAATATTTGGAGAACGTATGGGTTCGTATTGGTGGTGGAGGAAGTGTTCCGACCTTCATCAATATTTTTCTATATATGTATGGTTTGCCTTAAGTGCGAGGAAAAAGAACGAAGCAGTGGTGTTTAGTTTTCAAGACTAAATGATATTATCATATTTGCTTTCACATAATTGATGGTATTCTCAAGTCTAACCTTGCTGGTCATTCGAGCTCATATTAGTACTTATGGAGTATAATTTTGGATCTGCACATTCTTGCTTTTCATCATAGAATCCAACACATTGATGTGTTATCTCCTCTCGGAAATTCTAGATCCCCTTATAGAATTCAACATTTATCACACCCTTCTCTAGCGAAAGGTTGCCCACTTGTGGCAGGCATTCCAGTGTGAAGTTTTTTGCCAATATGCGTTTTAGGACCCCTATTCTTGCTTAAAATAGGGCAATTTTGCTCATCCTTCCACCTTTTTTTCTCAATTTCTGGAGATGCTTTCAAGTGGCTCGTTTAATTCACCCTTGGCATTACACCAAGCAACATTTTATTCCCTCTTTGTTGGTCATTCTAGATGTTGATTCCATAGAGAAATTGCCAAGACGATCACAGTTTATAAACAAATGTACCAATATTTGAGTGTTTGTAGAGAAATTTGTTGTTAAGCTCTTTGCCAAATTGCCCATCTGCGAACTTTGAAATATTAGGTGATTGGATCAATTGCAGGTTGGGCTGGGCAGATAACTCCAGTCTTGAAACTTTAAGGTCGTGTATGCATTTTCGATTTATGACTAGATCGGTGAAGGAAAAAAATCCGGGGGCCCAAAAAAGAAACCATTTGGGTTATGTTTCAATATCTTCTCCTACGTTCAAGAGCAGGGAGACAAGTTGGCAATAGTGATCCAACACATAATGCACATTCACAAACGTGAGCATGTGCATGAAAGAGTCTTTGAAATATCCAATCACTAAATTCGTGAAGATAAGGATTGAGAGCGGAAGTGGAGGATCGTATTGCAGAATAGTATGATGTAATCTAACGCTCGATGGAAGCCAAACTGCATTCTGGGATTGAGATAAGAGTTCAATGGAGATGCCAGTTAATTGTTATCAAACAAAGTGTTCAATTGAGGAGCCAGTCAAGTCAACTTTCACTTGAGATGCCTTGTGAATAAGAATTCGTAGATCGTCAATAAAAGACTCAAAATGACAGGGAATTCTGTGGATTTGCATTCATCCTTTTCTTCTCTTGCTATCCGAACACTTTCTTTGGGAGACGAATTCAGAGATCATCCATGAAGTAGTTTGAGAGTTCGATTTAGGTTCATGGAGCTGGACTGGGAATAGTTTCTAAGCCTGTTTAATAAGTGAGATGGACTCGGGATTATTTTAATTTTCAAAAGCCAACTAGGCAGCCCAGCCAGCTAAAGACGTAGATTGAGACCCACCATTACTGTCATACTTCGAAACAACAATCCCTCACCAGCAAAAAGCAATACAACAACTAGAAGAACTCGTTACCAGTGTCCATAACAGAGATCAATGTGCCTCAAGGCAAAGGATGAAAGAGGCCTTCACTTACCTGATTTTGGCTGCAGCAACCAAACATATCCTTGATCCAAAAATACACCACCATTATACAGATCTGTGAACCTAACTACTTATTTTCCTTTCAAATAGCTGACAACTAAGTGGTAATAAATCTCTATTACAAATACATTTCTTACACACAAGTTTTTTCACGAACAAAGATATATGGACCGAGGGAAATCACTTGCAAATTATGGGAATGGAAAATACAGGAACCAACATGATGTAATCTGTACAAAACATGTTCGATGTCCAATCAACGAATACATGAACATACAATCTGTACTTGAATCATTTATACAGGCACCATCGAAACCCTTTCAATGTTTAGCTGGAGTTCTTTGGGTTTAATCTGGAGAGCTGGACTGATGGCAAGCAAACCAATGAAGCAATCCAGGGGAACACGTGTACCCCACACGTCAATGGACTTAAGTTTCTGACATTTATTTACAAGAATAAGAAGTCCACTCCCAGTTACATGACGACAACTCCAGAGGACAATAGTCTGGGAAAAAAAGGTGGACATAAGAGACATTCATACAAGACATGCATCAGGTCTGTGTGAAATTATGTGCAGATAATATGTTGTATTATAGAAGATCATGATGGGGCAAAAAAGAGTGCGATGCGGAGTGGATAATTGTGAAAGTAGTTGATCATAGCCGCTATGGTGCATATAGAAGGGGGGGATATCTTGGGAGTTCATAGAAAAAAGGGCTACCTGGTGTACAAGGCTCCCTGCTACTGCAGGGTATGGGGAAGGGTTGAATGTACATAGCCTTACCACCAGGTCACCTTGGGGCAACCTTACCTTTCGCCCAGGCTGCCATTCACATTGGGAATCATTTAACTGAAAAAACAAGCCTAAATGATCTTTACTTTTCAAACTCACCTTTAAATTTGGACAGCTATCAGCAATGGCAAACAAAGAATCATCTGTTATGAACGTACCACCAATATTCAAGTGTTGCAAGGAAGTTGTACATGATATCTGTTGGAAAGAAATATATATCCATTAACAAATACAGCATAAGTTACAGAAAAATTATAAACATAGAACTGAAGCACCTAATTATGCACTTCTAAGATATGTGTATGCAAGGAAATGCTTGAAAGACAATATAAGATAACTTCCCATTAATAAACCCGAGATCATTTTCTTTTTCTGGTTCGGATAGACCCCTAGAAAAGATTCTTATGATCCTTGACAAGACAAACCTCAAACTTGACCTCCATCGATGATTGTCCAGAAAAAGAAAATTGAGCTACTCGGACTTTGCAATGGAAAGCCTGACACCTGAATTCCTTAGGTCTAACACCCTCAATCTCGTAAACTAGGTCATTTAACTCCCAAAGGTAATTCATTGACAAGTTAAGTGGCATGACCATTGTACTAATAGGGCAAGGTTGGGTACAAACGCCTTACTTACTTATCAATGAGGCGAAAACCACATCCAATCTTTATATAGTTACGGTTACATGATCACAATTCAGCTTCTTAGTTCTAGGCTCTAGATATCTGATTCTTCTATTATCAGCCCAATTCCTGACATTCTCAATCACATAGCACAAAGTAGACCTCATTGTCAGCAATATGGCTATATATGATGAAGTATGTGGATGAAAATTTTGATTTTGGATAAGACGGTCAGTCTGGAAAGCAGATACATGCAAGAGACATCCAAAACAAATCATACCATCTAAAAGAAACTACTGCCTCATGAGCTCTTTTCATATATTGATTTCTACGCTGAGTTATTTTTGCAGCCATGCTATCTTAGTTCTTGTCTATGTGGCGAAGCCTAATCTATTGTAACTAGTAACTGCATACTGTTAGTAGAACAAAATGAAGTTCGTATCTTTGAAAGTACACAATCTTGTAGACTAGATTACAAACAAGGTTGCAAGAACAGTTCACAATCACAAATGTTGTAGGTTGCTATTGAAGTACATGATTTTGGCAATAGCAGTGATTACATACCAGTTGAACAACACCTTTGTCTGTGATCCCTGTCATACCCCATAAAGATATTGAAGTCAGGTTGCTGACACATTTTGCTGAAGATATTTGGTACAGACCAATGTCTGTAATTTGGCAACCCCAACGACTCCTTGGACTGAAAATACATAACAGGTGAACACATCAGTAAATAAATCCTGGATACAGATGACAGATAGATGACTACACAGAAGTCTGCAATATTTGTACACCGCATAGACACCTATAACAACATCAATGTCACACCATCATCTGTTGATACCGCTAAATATTATTTGCACCCGATTATTTCCTCCCTATTAGAACTCAAAGACATGAGGAAGTGGAGAGGTCCAGACTAATCACTTCCAATGTGGACCCAGTCCCTCAAAACAGAGTGAATTACACGCTCCTACGACCACTGACCTGCCCAGCGATGGAGTAGCACCACGGTGATGGGTATTAGTTCAGAATCTACAGCACAAAGGCTTATCCATTGTTATTTACTTGGCAGAGAGATATTGAGAGGAAAGAAGGAGAGAGAGAGAGAACAACGTTTTATTTTATCCAATTGGAGCTATAGTTTTATATATAGACTCCAGAAGTTAACTTTGCATAACCACCTAATCTTGATATCAAATTTAAACCCAATGGATTATTGTCAATGGGTCATGCTACACCTATGTTCAGTTTGTGTTACTCTGAACGTGGATCATCTCTAGATGATGAGAGAGACACGATTGGACGATGTCATATCCCCCAAACTGTGGTGCGATAAACATCCAATGAAGAAAAATCTTCTTTCCCAAATTATTCAAGCAAAACACACTTCTAAGAGCATAATGAAAACTTCTTTAACCCTTCTCTCTTGCCAATACTCCACCCTCTCCTGAATTTAAATATAAAACTAACTATGAGTGTTTTGGGGAAAACCTGGAAATACCTTTGGAATGCTAATTCACCATTTCGGTACTAAGGTATACTATGACCAAGAACATGCGTGTTCCACACTGTTATCAGTGAGAAGATTTATCATTCCCTAGCAGTACAGATCCCCTCATTCCTACATAAATTAACCACAGAACCTCACTGAAATGACAAGATAACCAATTAACCCATGCGTGAAACAAGAATCAACCTCCAATAAAGAACAAAAATCGAAAATGATATTAACCTCCTGAAAATAAAGTTAATCTTCAGCTAATCAAAAATAAAAACAATACAAACCATAAACACGCATATACTATCTATTTATGTGTATAGAGTAAGGGGGATTACATAACAAGCTCCTTGAGGTTGTAGGCATGGAGAACAAGGTGGGTGGTGGATTCATCGTCCATTTTCCAACCAGCAAAGCTCAGTCTCTCGCTCCGAGCCAGCGAACAACATTTTTCTCCGGTTGGAGCTTTAGTGTTATATAACTTTTCATAACACAATCAACCACCTTATCTTGCTCTCAAATTTAAACCCAATGGATTATGGTCATGCTACACCTATGTTCAGTTTGCATAGCCCGGAACGTGGATTGTATCTCTATGAGGAGGAGAGAGACATGATTGATGTCACACGCCCCAAATTGTGGTACGATAAACAGCCAAATGCCAATAAAGAAAAATTTTATTTTCCAAATTATTAATGCAAGACACACTTCTAAGAGCATAACGAAAATTTCCTTAACCCTTCTGTCCTGCCAATAGTCCACTCACTCCAGATTCATAGTATAATACAATCTGAAAATTTGAAAGTCCATTTGGAACGCTAATTCACCATTTCGGTACGAAGGTATACTATGATTGGGAACGTGCACGCGTTACACAATGCCATCAGTGAGAAGAATTAGCATTCCCTAGTAATACAGTTCCCCTCATTGCAACACAAATTAACCGCAGACCCTCTCCAAAACAACAAGATTACCAATCAACCCATGTGTGAAACAAGAACCAACCTCCAATGAAGAAAAATAATCGATAATAAAATTGACCTATGTTTGGAACTTGTGGAAAGAAAAAGAAAGGAAGGGAAGATAATTAAGAGAAAATAGGAGGAAAGTTGAGATCATTTTGTTAGTGTCCCTCCTCTTTCTGCAGGAATCCAAACAAGAGAGGAGGAAAAATTTTCTTTTCCCTTCTCTTCCACAAGTTCCGAACACATCGTGCAGCAAATCAAAAATAAAAACAATACAAATTAACCACACATACGTATATACTATCTATTTATATATATATATATGTGTGTGTGTGTAGAGTGAGAGGGGTTTACATATCGAGCTCCTTGAGGTTGTAAGCGTAGAGAACAAGGCGGGTAGTGGATTCATCGTCCATTTTCCAGCCAGCAAAGCTCAGTCTCTCTCTCCGAGCCAGCGATTGCTTCACTGCCTGTTTCCATTTCCTACATACCCCGCTCGCCCTACATAATATAATATGACCACATACATCATATTACTACCAATTACTCCTCCATGTTTGTGAGTTGCGTGCAAATATATTAACAAATAATAGGATAAATATGAACCGAATCAATCAGCTCAAATTAACCAAAAGATCGGTAAAGTAAATAAAGCCTTACTGGGCCAAATCTTTGAAGCAATTGATGAGGGAGAGTATGTGAGCGAGGAGGTCAATCGGAAGGCGGTCAATCTCCGCCTCTTCCTCCCCCCTCCTCATCTCTCTTCTATGTTTTCTGCTTTGACAAACCCACAAACCCAAAGCAGAATTAGGGGAAGCGAGAGAGAGAGAGAGAGAGAGGGGCAGCCCCTTGTTTTGGGCTTTCAAGACAGGCGGGACCAGCGAGAGAGAGAGAGAGAGGGGATGGAGTCATGTTTTCGTCATGGTGTCAAGATTCAAGAATCTTTTTTCACAAGTTTTGTTTGAAAGTCAGAAAGCGAGATACGGACACGCTTGCGTAACTAATTACAGTTACAGAAGTTACTCGCTAGGCGACGTTCACTTTATTTTTTTTTACTTTGTCTTTGTTTAAATTTTTTAGCGTTTTTTAGTTATGCGCCTTTATTTTTTGATTTTTTTTCGTTTTGTCAAGATAAATCGAAAAAATAAAATTATGAATTGTATCTTGGATATTTCAAAAAATATTTGGATAAAAGTCATTTATTTTTTTACTGTTTCGATTCGTCTCGTCAAGACAAATCGAAAAACCAAAAAGTGAAGCGCAAAATTAACAAATGCAAAAAAATTTGAATAAGAATAAAATAATGAAAAACCTTAAAAAAACTTTGTGGAACAATCCTGTTAGGCAGTTTTTAATGCTTACACTTGGGAAGTGATTTTCAAACCCTCCTTTTTATATTTACACACTTTTTTTTTTTTAGCATTGAAAGTGTATATTTATTTTGGCTAAAAGACAAAAAAAAATGGATATAAAAAATGTGTGAAAATCATTTCCCTTATACTTATAGGTGCTTTTCTGGATAATAGGAGTTGAAAAACGATTGTAGGAGTATTTTTTTACTCCCTCCGTCCCCTTTTTAAAGTCCAGCATTTCATTTTGAGCTGTCCCTTAATAAGTGTCCATTTTTGTAAAGTTAGTGGGTAAAAGTTGATACATTTTTCATTTTGCCCCTAAAAGTAGATTCCATTTTGAAAAATTAGTAAGTAAAAATGTAATGATGATATCTTCATAGAGGGTAAATAGAGAAAGTTGAGATAAAAGTTGATGTGATATGTATAATGATAATATTTTTTTAATAAATTGGAGTTACGAAGCAGGACATTTAAAAATGGACGGAGAGAGTATTTATTTATTAAAGATGGTAGTAGACTAGGAGTATTAAATACTGAGAAATTGAATTGTTATATTTTCAATGTGAAACTGGGTTTGATTAAGAAAACTAGTACTTTTCTCTTATAAGTTATATAAAATAATAATGATAAAAGTATGAGGGTTGACTTTATAGCAATAAATTGTTGTTACATAAGTTAAACCAGAAACTTCTAAATTCATTTTCAAGGCAAATTACACCACACTCCCCCTAACTCCTAAGAGCAAGTAGTCCTTACAACCATACCGAAGTATGTTGTGGGTCTGGAGCCAGTGTCGAAGTTTTGGCGTAAGGTAAAAGGTCACCACTCCTCTTCCTCGTTGGCTCTAAGTGCAGTGAAGTTACACCCAAAAGGCACAATAGTCTTCTTCCAACAATGAATGCCATCTTGTGCTCTTCTGTTACTTGGGTCCCATTCAGAAAACACCCAACACCCCCCCCCCCCCCCCCCCCCAAACCCAACCTAAATCACGTGTTCCACTAGGCTCCGTTTGATAATGGTAATAGATGGGTGAGATTCGTAAGAAGATAAGATTAGAATTGGGATTGATAATGAAAAGGGATTAGTAATGAGTATGTTTGTTTGAGATGAGATTAGATGATGAGATTGGATTGATAGAAGGAATTGGTAATGAGAATGTGTTAAGGTTTGGGTTGGGATTGGTAATACCATCTCTCCCGGGATATTCATAATACCCCCTAATTAAGCCCACCTTACTAGTCCCAAGGGACTAATAGTCCTAACTCATTTTGGGTTACCAAACAAAGGATTGGTAGTCCAATCCCAAGGTCTAATAAGTTTATCAAACGGGGACCTAGTGTTTAGGCCAGACTGCGATTATGGCTATTACGGCAATGGTAAGGGAAGGAGTTTTTACCAGCTGTTTTTACTGGTAAAGGACAGCGCTTATGGTCACAACATGCAGTCAGGTTACTACTCTGCCCGAGAGGTTGTGCGAAACAAAAAACTCGTGTTCCTTCGATCTCACCTACTTTCCCTTTCGTTTAAGGGCTTAATGCGAGGCTAACATAGGTTCACTGGGACGCGACCATAACTGCTATCCCACTTCACTAACCGAGATATAGATTGTTTCACGAGCTTGAATGAGTGCTCATTCAACACCAACGTCATTTCAACAAGCAAGCGAAGGGACTGTCCTTAACTTCCTGAAAGAGAACTAAGGATAAGGAAGAAAGCTAAGCAAGAAAGAGGTGTTTTCTTATGGTGAATGCAATGCATGCAATTTATCTCATTTCATTTTGATGAGAAGCTATTGACCTTTCTTATCTGAAAGTGAACTAAGGAAGGAAGCTTTGAGTTAAGTCAATGAAGGACTTCCTTCTTTGTAATGCCCCGAATTTTGGGTACGTTAAATAAAACATTTTATTATAAAAACGAAGCGAGTCCAGCTCGTTATTACATCATAAACCTTACAAAAGTACTTTTATTTACAAAACAGAGGGATCTAGGGTTCCTAACTGCAATTCTTCTTGCTTCTCCAGCTCCTCGGCTCCGAACGCCTCCAAGGTGAATAGTTCGTCCTGTTCGTCTATCAAATCTGACATATTATACCGGTGTCGCCACCCATATAATATGCCAGGGTCACCACAAGGTAACACCATGAGCTACGAAGGCTCAGTAGTATAATCCTAATACTAGCATCGATTTCCACATGATAAGTACATAAGCAGAACATAAAGCCATATCATATCCACATTCCTTTCATAATTATCGTTGGTGTTCAAAATCCTCGAAGTTCTTCCTACGTAACCCATCGTAGACCGTGTTGTTTTTACTACCTTTCTTTTCCAAAGTCTCATTTTTAACTCACCCAATCTCGGTTCTACCGCGCCGGGTTCCCGAGCATCCTCACAACGGTTCCGCCGCGCCGGGTTCCCGTTGGCACACAAAACTTGCATTGGCTCGTCTCCACGGATAACCAAGCCATATTACTAACAAGGCTACCACGTCCGGCCTTATTGGCAATCTTCACAAAGGGCTACCAAGTCCGGCCACTTTGTGGTTTTCATAATCCACACGATGGGCTACCAAGTCCGGCCACATCGCGGTTTCAAAACACATTTCTCTTGTTAAACACACCCTAGGTGCCATGTTTCTAACTTCCTCGGTTTTCGTGTCACGTTCTCATGCAAGACTCCGCGTGTGGGACTTTACATACAAACATGCATTCAATCAAGCCTTGAAATTAACACAACAAGATCTTCCAACTCTAGGTACAAAGCATGCTTGAACATCTTGTAAGTAAAACATGCATTTTCAATACCAAAAGATAACCTTATCTTACTTTAGTAGAACGATCAAAGTTACTTCCAAAATGTCATACAACTTATACAATACATAGAGTTGAAATGTTAAAATTACTTTATACTTGAAAAATAGGTAAGGATAACTACCTTAATCCGAAACTAGTCGGGGCCGAATAAGCTAGGTGGAAATTCTCCCGAATCTGGACCAAATTTCGGACGGTAGTAGCTCGGTCAATCTTTGGCCGAATACGATCGTTCTTGGGTCCAGATCGAAGATCAAGAAACCCTCTACAACTTCCGTGAAGAAAGTTAATCCTAGAAACTACTCTAAGTATGAGAAAAATGGTGAGGAAGGAGGTGACAGTAAGCTGTCCAGAAATTGGGAATCCGAGATTTTACTGAACTTCGGATGCCAATATCTTGGTTATTTCTTGACCGATTGGGGTGGTTCTTGAGCCTAACTTAAAGCTCTCGAAGTGTTCTACAACTTTCCCGAAGGAAGTTGGTTCTAAAAACTACTCTAAGAAGGGAAAAACTGGGGATTTTTGAAGGGCAGTAGGCTGCCAGGAATGGTTTCTAGAGAGAAGGAGGAGTAAATGCTTGAGGTGTGAGTTGAAATGCTTGGAATGGGCCTCTATTATAGGCAAAGCTTGAGCTCCTCCCCTCTCCCTCAATGCCCCCCCCCCCCCCCCCCCCCCCCCCCCTCTCTCTCTCTCCTTTCCTTACTTTGACATTTGTCAAGCCAACTTTTGAAAGATCAAAGGAGAATCCTAGGGTTGCATGGCTAGGGTTTGTACTAGATTTGATTCTTTGAACCAAATGAAGGGTGGAGATGAGAATTGTACAAGATCCAATGGTTCAAACAATTGCAAGGTGTTCAAAAGAGTACAATGGAGTTAGGATTTGGTTTGGAAGAGAAGTAATCTCAAAGATTGGAAGTACAAAGTTGGTTCAATGCCAAGTACACAACAAATCTCCCTCCCTCTCTTCCTCCCATCCGGCCCCCCCCCCCTCTCCTCTCTCTCTCTCACGGCTCTCTCTCCTCTCTCTCCCTCTTACTCTCTTGTCAAGTACTCATATATATGTATGCATGTGTTGTATTGGAAGGAAAATAAATAAAAAGTAGTTCTTTGGTACAAAATATCAAAGGTAGCTTTAAGGCCTAGGATTTGTCCACCAACTAATTAAATAGGCATAGGGTACTTTAGGTAATATTCTAACCATCTAAGTACTAATATATATATACACATATATACTCATGTACAATTGGTGGTTAGAATCCCCATTAAAGAATAATAAAGGGTACTTTGAGAATATTAGTACCATGTTCTTTTTAATTAAAGTATTAAGTACTTTGCCACATGGGCTTAAGAAAAGGATTAGTTTAATAATCCCATGGTACTTTGAAAGACTCACCCTATTATCCAATGGGTAAAATTTCCCCTAACTACTATTATCCAATGGATAATAGTTATTAGGCAACTTATATATTAAAATAAATCCCAAAAGTACTTTAAAGAAATTAAAAAGTCTATTTTTCAATATTCTTAGTACTTTGACCAAGTATACTTTTAATATAAATAATTGGGGTTTCTATTATCCAATGGATAATAGTTGCCCTAGCAATATTTGTCCAATGGACAAAGAATAAAACCAAATTAAAAGAAAAAGAATATTCAATACTTTAGTCTAGGGTTCAAAAGGTTCAGTGAGGGGCAAAACGGTCCAATTGAGGTAACTAGATAGCTTCCTAGTTTAGTTCCTTCAACCGGATGGTTAGAAGCTAACTAGGCTTGCTAAATGGGCTAAAGAGCAAGAAATCAAATTTGAAGGGGCCAAAAACGTAATTATGACAAACTTTGGAAATTAAAAGCAATTACAAAAAAAAAAAAAATTCAAATATTTAACGAAATTTTTATCGACAAAAAAAATTAGGGTTGTTACATTCTTAGAGTTCACGGAACACTCTGGTTTTTCTTATTGTTTTGATTGTAAGAAAACAACGGTAACAAACCAAAGGAAGGAGATCGAGTAGTACCCCCCGGGGGGGTGTGTGGGGTTCCATACTATAGTAGCTATTGAGTTTTGAGCTATTAAGGAAACCCCGCCAGTACGGACATGAGGAAGTATTGGAATAAGGGGTGTCCTAAAAGCTAGTAGTTCTGCATCCCGCCATTCTTGACTTGAGGAAAAGATGGAATAAGGGATGACCTTCGTATAGCGGATATCGTTTTTAGGAGTGAAACCCCTTCTATGGTCATTTCTTTGTAAGCCGAAGGCCTCTTGAAAAGCTCTTATAGGTGATTAGACCTTACTTTTGATGTAGGCTCCTCTAGAGGCCTTCTAGGCCTTATGCCTTGTTATCCAATCTCCCCCGAGGGCCTCCTTCTCTACTTCACCTCCCCACTGCTTCTCTACTTCACCTCCCCATTGGACCTGTAAGGAAGATTTTTAAGACAGATTTAGGAGATAGTAGAGAAGAGCTGTAAAGGAGGGGGTGGGTCACTACCAGGTAGCTAAGGCCCAGTACAAGAGCAAATGTCTTTTCCCGCTAAACCCCTTTTTTTGGGTACTAAACCCCTTTTTTTTGTGCTAAGAGTGAAAACATAAATTAAAAAATAATAAGTCTGAGATATTTTACTCCAATAGTCTTCTGGCAAGTGAAACCATGAATCATTCCGAAGTACCAAAAGAAAATTGACAAAACATAAGGTGCAATAGTAAATGCTAAGTGACTTGGCAAGACCTTCCTTGGCCACTAGGTCCGCACATTTGTTCACCTCGCAGTATTCATGTTTGACTTCTACCAAAGCAAACTTCTCTAGGACCAAGACCTGATCATTAACTGTAGAACTAGTCAAAAAGGCACGGTTGGTTTGGTTTATTGGTTTTCAAAATATTTTGGACACGCCTAATAAAAATATGAATTGAAGTTGAAAAAACTTCATATAAACCGATATCATAGGCAAAAAAACATAGTTGTTTCAATTTTTTTTCGTCTGAGTGATTTTTTTTTTTTTTTTTGCTTTAGTTCATAATTTTGAAAATTTTAGGCTCCTCTCGTCAATATGAATGGCCAATTCAAAAATTTTAATGAGATTCTCATAAGATCTCAAAATATACGAAAAAATATCAAAACGATAATTTGACGGTAGTTGGGAAAAAAAGAAGAAGAGAACACCTTATACATACCAAGTCCTCTCTTTGACTGAGATCTCTCTCTCCGATCACCCATCGGCCATCGTCACCCATTCTTTTGAGCCTAACCTATTTTTTTAGGTAGAAAGCATTACAAAATTAAACAAGTTTTGGGATATGAAATTTCTTGAATATATCCTTGTACAATTGAATGCAAGTATGTACTAGAAGTCATACTAGCTAGTTAAATACTCTTTTAAGTCATGCATTATCATTTGTCCCTGTCCTTGCCAAAATATCTGTGCATTTGTTTGCTTCACGAAAAATCCGCGTCAGCGTTAACTCACTCCATCTCTGTTCAATCGTAGCGTTCTGCAATCATGAATAAGATAATTCAATGGATGAAAGTGATGGTATATCATGATTCAATGGCAAAACCCCAAACTAGACTGCCACCGGTGGTAATTCCAATTGGCTGGCCCAGCACCATAGACCATAGGAGTATGTTACTATCATATAGACCTCCCTTTTTTCATTCCAAATTCAAGCAAAATGTGTGTTTTCAAATAATAAATGCAAAATGCGTGTTTCAAATAATAAATTTAGTTAGTCCAAATTGAGTGATCACCCACTCAATAAGATAGGGAGATTTAAAATATCCATCCTCAAACCCTTTACTATGTAAATATTCATCCCGATCATTTTGAACAGTTATGTTTTCATCTTTTTAGATGGTGAACTACCTATCTTACCCTTTTAATAAAAATATTCATATGTGTGTATATTGCCTTCCTAAATTAGTCGGATTCAACCATTTTCTAATTTAGTGGCATTCAACCATTTTCTAATTTAAAGAGAATTTCAAAATATAAAAAATTTGTAATAACCAAATCCCACCGATTTATTTTTTACCGAATTAAATTCGAAAACCATATTTATTTTCTCCGTCTACCATGTATTATCATGAAACCTTTTGAAACATAGCGGAATCAACCATGTTTTTTCATGAATTATTTTTATAAAATTATCATAAAAAATATTTCGGAACATAGCTAATATTCAAATTGACCATGTTTTCCATGGTTAATTTTGCAAATTCGCTATGAACATATTAAAAAAACCTTTCAACTAGGATTGATCACAAAACATCATGAAATATGCTTAAAAAAATATACGTTGATGAAATACACCATGAAACAAAATACACCAGGAAATTTGGTTGATAGAATCCATCATGTAATCCGCTTGATAGAATACACCATGAAATTTGCTTTATAGAATACACCATAAAATCTGCATGATAAACTCAAGTGAGCATTTACATGGCAAAATAGAAGTATTATCAAATAAAACGCATCAAATATGTGTTTGCATGACTCGATGAAGCAAAGAACAAAGCCAAATTAGATCGAAAATAGCAACCGAAATCAGAAAACAAAAAATACGAACTCGAGCCATTCAATAATCATCTTCCTCTCCACCATTTTCTGTTTGCACTGTCTTCTTGTCCATGAGTGTAGTACCCGTTTTATTAGTTTCATTCTTTTTGAATCTTCTCGCCGTTAGGGTAGAACAAAAAATGAGTGTTTGCACGGGAATTCATATCAAAAGAAAAGAGGTGGAGGAAGTGGTTAATTTGTAAATTGTAGAGAACGCCAAGATCACCAACTAATTCAGCCATATTGCTTCCTTCACTGCCTATTTTAGTGCCAGTTGATGGAGACCCAAGATTGCCGATGTGATGGATGACGGGATGAGGGACGGAGGTTGCCAAGGGGAGGTTCTGGTTCTTTCCGCCGTTGCGCTCTCACCGCTCGCCTCTCTCCAAAACCTGCATATGAAAATGCAAAATGGAAATGGGTATTCAAAAGGAGGGTTGTTTCAATGGTTGCCGAAATAATAAGATTTTCAACCGGGGGTTTAAATAGTTGCCAAAATACTAGGGATTTGTTAGGGGTTTTTTTTTTTTTTTGATCCGCGATTTGTTAGGGTGATTATCCTAAAATTTGGCTAGAGAACCTTTAGAATTATTTTTTAGTCTAAAAAATTATTGCCTATATGTACATATATTATATATATAATTGTCGATGAACTTATATAATAAAGGGCAAATTTGTAATTATTTAAAAGCAGAGATGGAAATATAACTGTTCAAAATGTGGCGGATGAATACTTACGTAATATGAGTAAAGATGATGGATATTTAAAAACTCCATAAGACATTGACTATTTTTATCAAAAATTACCATTTGGCCACTCAATTTAGCCAATTGTGGCCATTTAGGCCACGTTCCGCTAAACTTTTTTTAAAAGTTAACATTTTTTTCTTATTTAAATTTTTTTCGTCCTTATTCGTTGTGCTCCAATTTTTTTGACTTTTCGAGGCGAATCGGAAAAGTAAAATATTTATACTTTTATCCAAATATTTTGATCAATGACCACTTTTTTTGACTTTTTGAGCTTAATAGTGGTTCTTGTTCAAAATGTTTGAGTAAAAGTAAAATTTTTTACTTTTTCGATTCATCTCGATGAGATGAATTAAAAAATTAAAAAAAATTACGTAAAACTAAAAATTTAGAAAAAAATTCAAACGGCAAAACAAGAAAAAGCTAAAAAAATTGAATGTTGAGAAGATAATCCTCCCCTTGGATCAACCTGAACCCCGACCTACGGTTGTTCACCGCCAATGCCACCTCCAAACGCTACAACCCTTCTCTCTCCGCTCTATTTCTTCTCCATTTGCGATTGGGAAACATGGGCTTTTAAAAAACTCATGAAATTGATCCTGGGTTTAGCCAATTTCAACCAATGTTAGGTAATTCATTCCGGGGAATGGGTTTGTCTATTCGGTTTCAGGGAATTTAAGACCTTGTTCGTTTTGGTTTTAGATTTTGGATTTTGAGTGGAAAGAGATATGGAGAAAAATGAGAGTAATGATTGAGAGAAAATTTATTGGAGAAGAGAGAATCCAAAACGAACAAGGTCTAACTGTTCAACTAGTTTTCCTGACAGCCATTTGAGAATTTGCGTCGCCAAATTACGTATGAAGAGAAACTTAAGTTGAATGCCTGACGCCTGCTTGATGAAATGCCCGAATGGAACCTAAGCACGGGATGATAAAGAAAGCGCGGGAAGTGTTCCATGCCGAAAGGCAATGTCGATTATTGGACTGCTCTGGTGACAGGGTAAGGAGGAGGGCTTTATTTCTTGCTTTACATAACTGAAAAGTTTAACTCGGTCAGCTGTTCTAGGACCCAATGGAGCTGTGATGAAATGTAGCACCATACATATCAAACTAGTACCGTTAACACACACAAACGCAAAACACTTGCCTGCACAAACCACCTTTGTACCCCCAAATTTAGTGAAGGGTCAATCGCACCTGTTTGAGAGTTAAAAGAGGCTGCTCATAACTTGGATGTGAGTATAGACAAGCATGTTATACATTATATACTTTCACCCTCAATGTAAATGATTTGCAATTGTTACGGAAATGACTTGCACTTGCCATATGTCAAACTTTTTAGGTGAATAGTTAATCACTCAACTATTTGAATGAAGTGGAGGTCATTTTGGATACTGAATTGAGTTCGATGGTTAGAAAAGTTGAGTTGTCAATCAAAATCAACCAATATACATTTATTATTGGCTGAGACTGTCGTTTACTAGCACTTCTTATTTGTGGTCTGCTTGTGAAATATATATGGTGCGTTCTCCTTCATGGTTCTTCAAATGTGTAATTTGTGGTGTGATATGACCCTTGATTAAGTTTTATAGACCCTCAAGTTTGTATCTTATAGAATTAATTTGTCTACGTCCGCAACTGAATCTGAGCCGTGTTGTGTGCCTTTTCTTTTGGAGAACTGTTGTTCAAGGCATCTTGTTCCTGGCATAAGGTGATAATTAAGTGAAAAGCAGCAGAAAAGGTTTTTCTTTCTCTATATGAAAGTCCACATGAAATCTATGCTTGCAGAGATAAAGGTTGGCTACATATTTTGGCATGTTATACGAGTCCTCATAGTCATGTTGGACACGTATCGTCATAAAATCCATAACCAAACGAATGTTAGTTGTTATGCATATGGCTTCTTGATAACCTACTACGTTATCAATAACTTTAGTATTGTCTTCTTTATTGTTCGTGAGCTGTGATTATATGGCTTCTTGATAGCATGGATCATTTACTAAAATTGTAATTATATGCCACTAGGCGGCGCACTACAAACATTTCTAATTGTATCTCAGGCATGGTGGGTGGACATTCCAACTGGTGCCCCTGTAAACCATAATGATACTAAAGCACATAAATGCATAGATATAGTTGGCCTATTGTGCTGCGCGAGGTGTATATGTAGCCTCAAATGGTTCCCATGTGTTTAAAATGGTTTTTACTTTGTGCACTATGAAAGCATCCACCTCAAAACCAATTGGCAATGAGTGAAGAAGCCGCCCAGACTCATATACTTGTTTGAAGGAGATAATTAATCAATGTGGGAAACTCCAACACTCCCCCGCATGTGTGACCCCCGACTCGCACGTGGAGAGATAAACAAATTATCCATAACACATGGATCACAAGAAACAACGGTGCACTTATGGGTCAAACAAGGGGGAACAAATTCTCTGAACCCTAGTTCTGATTCTATGTTAAAGCATCCAACTCAAAACTAATTGGCAATGAGTGGAGCGGTCGTCCACTTCATATACTAGTTTTGGAGGTGATTATTAACCGATTTGGGACAAGCTATGATACTCCCGCACACGCGACCCCTGACTCGCACATGGTGAGGTAAACAAACGATTCAACACATACGACAACGATCTACCTTCAATGACAAACAAAGGGGGAATCAGCCATCAACGATATAGAGTCTTGTCCAAACCTAGCTCTAAAACCATTTCAAAACATCCACCTCAAAACCAATTGGCAATTATGGAGAGGCCGCTCAAGCTCATACACTAGTTTTGGAGGAGACAATTAACCGATGTGGGACAAACTCCAACATACACATTTACAGTCTTCAAATTCCACTTCCTCTCTCTTCTGGATTTTCTGATCTTTTTGTCAAACTAGATGACCAAAGCTGATAATTATGTCATATACCTTTTAGCACTCCATAGTCCATACAGCTGCTAATGTTCTCAGCTTACATCCCATCATTTGCCATCAGATTTAAGATTTGCTTCATATGTAACGTCATACACTGAATGACAGGGATGTTGAACCTGTCAAGTTAGATGCTAGGTGTATTAGATTGGCACCATTATGGATTAACGAGCAAAATTTAAGAGAATTTACGCTAGGTGATATAATAGCGAATTCATGTCTTGCGCAAGGTAGGGCGTTGTTTAGATTCCTTTCCCTAGTAGTGATCTAGTAAATTAAGTTTGTCTTCTGATTTTGTTACCTTTTTTCAGCTAGTTGAGAACGTAACGGATAATATTATAGAAAATAGTCTGAACCAAGTTGTTCCAAGTGCCTATTCCTAAAGCAAAACTGCTGTAGGAAATAAAAGAAAGATCTAGTCCCCCACTCATAACTGCTGATTATTATGTCTTTCGCAGCACAATGCAACATCACTTGTGGTTATGTGGTTGGACGTTGTGCAGTTGACTTCTGAAATTGTTCCAGTTTCTGCAGTGCTTCGTTTGGAAATTTTTTTGTATGACAAGTCATTGAACTGGAATGCTCCCCTATTATGAGCCACATAGGCCCAACTTCTGCATTTTTTGTTGGGCTGTCTGATTCGGATCCCTTGGATCCTAAGTTCATATTGGCTACTTGGAGCCCTGATGGGAGGTGAGTTAGGTATTTAGATACATACTGAACAGTGATTTTTTAGTATTTATGATGAGACCTAGAAATTGGATCTCCCTTCCATCCAAAATTAATTCATGGATGGGCATTGGAGCTGCTCCCCAAGATCCTTTACCGAAGTATTTTCAAATTTGACAATTTTTTTGCTTGATTGGTGTTTGCAAATTGTCTGCAAGGGAATCCTCGGCATCAAAGGGGGAAAAGAAACTAGCAATGCAGAACGTTTCATGAGATCAATTTTGCGTTTTGCTTTTTCCACTTGATAAATTTCATTCCATATATCTTTCTGGGTAACAGTAACTCTATGTAATATTGGTTCATTTATTGTTGTTTTCTCAATATGACAGGTGGTCTTACAAATATAATTATTTACATCTTGTAGATATATTTTATTCGTGCAGGATTTCTTTTTCTGGTCTTATATGTGGAACCTGCAGTAAATTATGTTGTTGTGTTATACTTTGAGTCCTAGTAACCATGATAGTTTGATTTTAAGTCAATCTAAATAGCATTATGTCATGGTTCAATCATTATTGTTGCATGCTTTATTCTGAATCAACTGTTTCTTTAAGTGGAGGGACTTGAAGTCCATAGGATACACTCTTGGTACTAATACATCTGCTATGCAATAGGATGCACATCTAATTTTTGATTGGCATATTAATGATGGTGAAAATATTCTGCATTTCCAAATCTTAGGAAAATGCTTCCGTTGGCGAACTCAATCTTTTGGGCAACAAGCGCGTTTATGATACTCTTGTAGGTGGTTGTCTAATATTTCGAGTTTAAACCTAAAGTAATACGAATGACATGACAAATGCTTTTGACAATTCTGTATGTTATTTGATGAGTGGAAATAATAACTAACGAACTTGTTAAGTACAAATTAGTCACATGGAGCAAATACTACTGAATTAGGAAATTACGTTAAGTTTAGTTTATTCTATTTCTTCATTGCTATTAACATCAGTGCTGACTTAACTTCAATACCGTCAGTTTTATACGCACCCAATAAATTAATGGTATGGATTGTGTTCATATCCTATTTGTTACTGCCTTGCCAGGCACATGTACCCTATTGAGTTTGGTACAAGTCAAGAAAATCTACCCTGTTAAAGAAGGAAAATGAACGAGGGACAAGGAAAACATATCCAATGGACAATTTGGTAGTTTCAACGAAATTGAGGAGATCGCTTGTGTTGCCCTAGATGTGCCTTCTATGAAAGCCTAACATGTTCCGAAGGCAGCTATAGCTCTCCCACGATACTCCTTCTTTGACTATGATGGACAGTTCGGTCAAAGAAGAAGATGAAGATGACAAAGACATGGAGTTGCTAATGTCTTTTGAGAATCGCATCAGCGATTTACCAGAATGCAATGTTTGATGAGAACTTTTTTTCTTTGAAATGTGTTAATCTTTTGGTTTGGTGCGTCAAAACCTTGAGTCATTCACCTTTAGTTTTTTAATAGCTGCATTAGATTTTGCTGAATAAAACTCTTATTCTTTTACTGGTTTCAGATGTATTTGACTTCTACGACTTAAGTATTCCCTTGTGTATGCATCTGTGGTCATTTCTTTGCATTCAGTTTAGTGTCATCTTATTTACCCCAAAAAAGGGGTTTTGTGTCGTCTTTGTGTATGTGCTTCGCTCAAAGTGCATGCTTTTCTTGTTCTACCATCTACAGATTGGGCTGTAATTGTTCTTATGGTGGTCCTTTGGGTGTGGGATCGAAATGTTTCGATGTCCTGAATACTTTTTTTTGCTTCCAGATTTATGCATCTGCACAGCTTGAGAGGTGGTAGTTGCCCTCAGTCACTCACTTCCCTATATGGCATAGATGTTACTTATTATGGCTTTGATAAATTTGGCATCATCGTCCTACAGTTTCATTTACTTAGGATGGCAATTTCGACAGATCAGATTTGGTCCGATCCGTTCAGATTGGAGTTTTCGGGAATTTTTTCGGGGAACCGATCAGTTTGGGGGAAAAGAATTAAACAAAATCGGGGATTGGGTTGAACATGGTTCCACATAATCTAACCCGTTCCCTGCCTCGCTTTTTATGATATATCTAATATGTTATTTACATTTAGACACATAGGGAAAGATCCAAGGGAAAAGTGTGAATATTGATTCTAATTTGGCTTTTGCAACTTTAAGTTAATTTAGGTAATTTTTAATTTAATTTTTTTTTTGGGTCAAAAGGAATTTCAAAATTTTAATTTTATTTGGTTGGTCGGGTTTCTTGTTGAAAAATTGTTGCCATGTTTTTCATAATTTGGCTTGGATATTAGATATGTTGTAAGAGGGGAAAACTTGGACTTTTTAATTTTTTTGTTAGGTAACTTTCGGATCTTGGCAGGGATCCCTGATTTCTGTTAAGGGCGGGGTTGGAGAGCGGAGGTGATTACCCGTCTGGGGAACGAGACGGGGATGGAGGTAGATATGGGGTTCGAGAATTGGAGCGGGGATGGTCAAATCCGTCCCCGATCCGCCCCGTTGCCTTCCGTTCTGGTTCACTTGCACCAGGTGAACGCTTTCTAGGCTTTGTTCCTGATTAAAAAAAAAAACCTTATATGCTTTGGTTGGGATTTGTTTATTGGGTACTTAAATATTGCCAGGACAATTTTAAATGTGTAGTCATAGGGTTTTCAGGACCAATGGCTCCTAACCACTGAATATGTTCGCAAGGTATACAGAGTCTGAAGAGCTCAGCTTATGATTGCTTTGTAGTTTTTGGTTGTAAGTAGGGGTTTTTGACCGTCATGGGACAGCAGGTTTCTTATATCCCATGGGCCATTTAATATGGTTGTGCTGGGGAAAGGAGTTTGGCGAAGAGTTGTTGATCATTTTTGCTCATAAAATTTTGCCTATGGTCCTTGTAAATCTATCTTTTTCAAAATTACAAATCTTGCTGATATTATTAGGTGGTGCTTTTGAGGCTGACAAGTGACAGATGTTGTTAATTTTGTTAATCAGGGTAACTTGGGCTTTGAAGGGCAAAGTATTGCTCAGTGGAGGGAAATTTTGGTACGTAAAGTCTACAAATTTCCCTTAATCTTTTTTGATTGATCTCATAAACTATTATTTTAGTTTTGATCCATTTTCTTCTCTACGCAACCTTTTCTTTTATTTTTTACCCCAAGAATTGGAAACTTTAAATATACCCTGGTTTTTCCTTATCCAGGGTAGGCTCAAGACAACGTGAGCCCTAAAGTAGTGAATTTTAATTGGTCTTTTCCACGTTTGCTATCCTTGTTAAAAGCGTCTAATTACTCTTTATTTTTTTTAATCTTTTTTTAGTTACCAGTTTGCTAACTAGTCAATGTGAAAGGAAAAGTATAGCCATTTCACTTTCTTTTTCTGTCATTGTTAAACAGAATAGCCATTTTTCCAAAGCCTCAACAGAATCAAAAGTTACAGGTATTATAAAATCCATTGTTGTGCGGTCAATACGGTTAGATTTTTGGTAGTGTGGGAAAAGATAATTAACTTCCATGCGTTTTGAGTTTTAGTTCTGATTCGTAGGCCTTTTATCTGCATAGAAGATATGTTTATATACTTGTACTATTCGTTTAGAACAAAAGGTAGGCCTTTAGAAATGTGAACCTAAAGCAAAGGCTTTAATTATCTCTATCTAATGCTTCATCCGGCCATGTCCTTAATTATCCTAGTCTTGACATTATGCTGTCCATACAGTGAAACCTAGCTTTGCTGCCAATTAGTTTTGTTTCTAAAGTTTTAGTAAGACAACAATCCTCCGCACATGTTCCTATAATTTTAAAAGCACTTCCTTTTTTTAGTGAACAAGCCCCTTCATGAATAGTTCCCCAGTTCTATATTGCTGGTTCTCTCTTTCATTTTGAAGCGCACCAAAGTATTGTATGTCCATTATGAAGCATCAAAACATTTCGTTTGTAAGTTTCCAAAACTATCCTTTTGAGTAGCTACAGAGGGTAAATTCTGGGAATAAAACTTTCCAACCTCTATTCTTGACCCTCAACCCATGGGTAATGTAGGGATGTGCTTTCATCTGATCAGGATAGAATTCTCGCAGTTCGTGAATGTGCTTGGTCTCAAGTAAGTCTCTTGCTTAGCCTTCTTACTTGTCTAAACCTATAACCGTTCGGTTGCCATTTTCGAAAACAGTTTCAAAAACTCGTCCTTGTGTGTTTTTTTATTTTTATTTTTGATAAATGTACTGTTATATGTTCATAATGCCAAGTGACAAATCATTGTGGGCAATTGTTTCAAACCAAACGAGGAATGGTTTTGATTGTTGCTAATTGGCCATGTCTTTGGGACTATTGAGGATATGCGTCCAATATTTACTGCATAACTTGTTGATTATTGGACAAGATATATTTTAGTTGGGTAGCTAGATTGAGAACTGCTGGTGTCTAATCTGTTTGGATGTTATTTTTAGTTTTTTATTTCGTATTGTGCATGAAGGGTTTTTCAGACAGCTACAAATTTGCTGGAAATATTCTCCATCGGCATAGGCAGATTGGCAATGCAGTTAGATTGACATTTGAAAGTTGGAAACAGAGGGCAAATGCTGGGAATAAATTGAGCCTTGACTTTGAATTCTAGTACATTAATTGCATGTGTTAGTAAAATAGTATAACTATCAATGTCTCCCATAAAGAATCAGCAAATATGTGGGATGGTTATTATGTTCTCTATACCTACTTGTTTTTTTTCTAAACTCGTATTATGTTATGGTACATTGTCAAACATATTGTGAACCACTGAAGAAATAATGTTCTCCACTACTCGGTGTGGAGGTGTGACTTCACATGCCTGCACAGGAGTTTGAACAGTGAAACCCTAGTTTTGTCGACTTCAAAAGGAAAGTCCACTAGCCGTCATGGAACATCAAAGGAGACACTCCAATTTGCTTCCATTGTCCTCTTCTTGCACAGCCAATTTGCTTGGGTCAACGATCCTCAGTTGGACCAGCAAAACATAGAATCGGTTGGAAATGCTGAAAGTCTGGGCGAAATACTCGTAGGAGACTAGCTCCTACAACCGCGGAAAATACAATTGATTTTAGAGACTCCGCCAATGTTCATAGCTCTCAGAATGGTTTTCCAGGTATCCACATTTCTGCTCCTGGGACTTCCCTCATCAACAAAAGAATAATTCTTCATCTGGCATCCATCAATCTTCTAGTCATCCTGAAGTTCTCGCTAGGATTATGCCTGAAAAATATGCGCAGAGGCTAACAAATATTTTTATCAGGCTAACTTGGGGCTCTGAAGAGCAAAGTATTAACTACTCATACCAGTAGTTGGAGGCAAGCTTGACTCTGGAGTTCGTAGTCCAAGGTATTGAGATGCAAAAAGTAACACCATCGCACCTCCTTTTCTACTTGTGTCTCACCCTTCTGTGGGTGCTCAATGGAGAGAGAATTTGGTGAACAAAGTTTACTTGGTTCTTTTTTTTCCTTTCTCGAAGTTTGTATGAATTTTCAGTTCGTTCACTTGTCCCATAGAACCTCTTTTTTTTTCTCTCTTTTTTTATTAATATAGTTTTCACCTTCCATCTTGATAGACTCGGGTGTTCAGAAATGCACTCTTTTTGATTGCAATGAAGTTTTCAAGCTTTGAGTAGTGATAATGGTGGAAGGCGAAGCCGATCAAAAAAAATGGTGGAAGGTGACGAACAGAAGGTACATACAGAGAGAGAGAGAGGGAGAGAGAGAGAGAGAGAGAGAGAGAGAGAGAGAGAGAGAGATCATCTTATAACAGACTCCAGCTAACTTTTGAACTAACTCCCTAAAATTCTTCGTCGTGGCTAATGGTGCAGTTTGTAGTCTTCATTAACCCACTTTTTTCTGCCATTGAGCTTTGAACATAAAGGATCTTAATACACACTAGCCATTCTAATCAGGATCTAATACATGGCTAACCCCACTCCTATGCGAAAATAAGAATAAACTCCTTGGTTCAGTGGTATAGTCCTAGCACTTCAACCCTCAGGTCTCGAGATCAAATCTAAAGCTTCACTTGTTCTCTGATAGTATCAACTGTGGAGAATTCCCATGTGTTTTTCTTTGTAGTTGTCCCTATGTGATGCTCTTCCCTACGGTAAAGCCAAGAGTTGCTTGATTTACTAAAAACAAATGGAATGCAACAAGATGTCATTTCTCTCCACCTGTTACTATAATCTTGAAATAATGTTTAAGTTGGCTTCAACATGCCCTAGGCCCCTAGTTGAAATAGCTTAATGGTTGTGGCAGTGTCTCCTTACTATAGGAATGACAAGTGTACCTGATCCGATTGTACACATCCTATAACTCATTCTAACCAAAGTACAGATTTGGAATTTTTTTGGAGAATCGCATTTGATTTGGGGAAGGTTTTAGGGAAAAGAACATAAAACGGGTTGGTGCACCCGGCCCTACTCCACTCGTTTTGCGCCCCGTCCTAATTCCTATTTTGCCTTAATAATTTACCCATTGTACCCTTGATTGTGCTGCAATTGGTCTGACCAATTTTTTTTTGTAGTTGTTAAAACTAATTCTAGTTGTAAGTTAAAGATTCACGAGGTTGTGTTTAATTTTGAATTTTGGAAAGATTGATTATGATGATACAGGTTTTGAAAGGTTAATGATGGTGATATTGCTGGTGCATTGTAGTGTAAATTGCAAATCAACGAAGTTTTGACTTTCACGAGTGATTGTAAAATAATGTTTTTAATCTGACCAACATTTGTAGCAGAGTAGAAGAGGTTCTCTTGATGTTTGAAGCTTATTCTTCATTTGGAGATCTTCAATCCGGTATATGGGGCGGGAATGGAGCGTAAAAACAAATTCCCCGAAGGATAGGGGCTGGACGGGACAAAAATGGGAGATGCTTGGGGCACATTAATTTGTCACACCTCAACCACACCCTTCTCACATACATGTGGGTCCCTAGCATATATGGTGAAATTCTCATACATGCATGTAAGAGAGGTATGGTTGAAATATAACACATTGATATGTTCCCGGACGAAAACAGGTGTATTTGAGGATGGGGGACTGAGACAGTATCCACCTCTATCGTACACAGGGCCGGCTAAAGGGGTAGGCCAGGGAAGCATATGCTTCAGCCCCCCAAAAATGTTAAAAACGAGAGTCCCCAAAATTCTAGGATCCTTATATAATATATATATATATATATATGTTCCAATTTTTATTTTTATTTTTATTTTTTTGCATTGAGCCTCCTTTACGCAAAATAGGTCCAATTGAAATTTAAGAGCCACAAAATAGGCCCAAACAGGAGAATTACTCATTAGAAACACTGGGGCGATAAAAAAAAAAGAGAAAAGAAATGCCTGAGGAGTTGAGAACTATGGAGACTTAATTAATACGTTTGCTGCAAAAAGTGCAAAAAGATTAATTTTCGAATGATGAATTTTGAGGTATTGTAATAGTTGCATTTATTTTTGTGGATAATATGCTTCTATTTCGTAATGATAAATCTTTTGTAATGGTTTTTTTTATGAGACTTTTTGTAGACCACTTTTGTATGAAAAATATAGAGAGGCCTCATTCAAGAGGTTCGCTTCCGGTCTCCAAAACTTATAAGCCGGCCCTGATCATACACTCCTTACTTTGGGACAATTTCAAAGCAGTAGATTCTAGGAGAAATTATACTACACACGTGGACCTATTCCATTAGTAACTTCAGGATTCTTTTCAATTTTGTATTTATTTGAATTTTTTTCTTGTTTCTGAGTTTTACGCCTCACTTTTTTACTTTTTCAATTCGTTTCCCTAAAAGTTGCTAATGGGAGAAGGTCGGAGTCAAGAATTGGATCCTCAGTGTAGAGTGCGCGTTCAAAATAATCCCAATGACAACATTACCCCTTCTTTTCGAATTTTTGTGTTGGCTATTTCACTTTTATCCCCTCAACTATTTACGGTGTGTTTGGTTTGTAGTTTTGAGATAAAAAATTTTTATAGGTTTGCATATTTTTCTGTCTTTAGTAAATTTTTTTAACATTTTAACAAACTCTTTTAATTTTTGAAATAGATGTATGTTATGTACATCCAAAAAGTTCAAAAAGTATAAAATAAGTAAAAAAACTTGACAAGAAATCACTACAAACGAAAAAACACGGATGACGAAAACAGTAAAAAAAATTGGAGATCTAGAGATTATTTTTGAGAGGAGAACCAAATAAAGTGTTAATTTTTCCCTAAATTTCCTGAGTCTATAATCTATCAATGAAATTTATTGAGTCTCTAAACTTTTCAAATTGATAGCCATATGCACTTAGCCTATTGAGATTCAGCCACGGTTTTTGTACCAAGTAAAATGTTATTTTCATTTATAAACAACTAGTGATCAAAAACTCCAATTTTTTCAAGGGACAATATTCTTTTTGTTTTGGCTTTTTTATTAAAAGCTAAAAGAACACTGTGCTTAACCACCGTAACATAAAAAGGAAAAGAGTATGCCAAACATCTCGTCCTTATATATACAAGAGATACATACCCACTTCACATTTGGTGACAAATTTTTTCCATTAGCCATCGGAACAATTGGTGTTCATTAAATAGACTGGAGATCAGAACCGGCCCTGAAAAGTTTGTGATGCGGTCATTTTAGGGCTCTAAAAATTTTCGAATTTCAGAGGCCCGCCTTTTTGTACTCCTCATAAAATTGAAATTTTACCCTCCTGTTGGATTCACCTGAACCACGACCCACCATTGTTACCACCGTTGCCACAGCCACCATAACCCCCCTTAGTCATAAGCGGTCATGCTGTACGCCACCATCTAGACCTCAGTTTTGACAGCTCCGCGTTTTACTTCTCCATTTGCAATTGGGATTGTGGGTGTTGCGATTGGGAATCATGTGAAGAGTAATTCAGTTGATGCCCGACTCCTGTTTGATAAAATGCTTGAGTGGGAAAAAAATAATTCTTGAAGCGCAGGATGAAAAAGAAAGCGCGAAACGTATTCCATATGAAGCCGAAAAGCAATATGTTGTTTATTGGATTGCTCTGGTGACAGGGTATGTGGAGGAGGGCTTGAATTCGGTGGTGGAATCTCTCTTTTAGAAAATGCCGGAAGAGAATGTTCATGCAATATGTCCACCCATTAATTGCATAGCAATGTGCTTTCGGCAAGTATTTAAATGCACAACAATCCTATATAATGCAGTATCAGTCAGCTCTCAAAGGATAATAGAGCTGTGATGATATGTATGATGTTATGCATGTCAAAGTAGTACCCTCAACACAAAGGACTTGCCTTGCACAAACGACCTGCAAACCACCAAATTCTAGTGAATGGTCAACTCTATTCTAAAAATCGCTAGGTGGGCACTATTTGGCGCCTAAGCGCTAGGGGGCCTATTAACGCTAGATAAAAATCATTCTATGCATTGTTAAGATTTATGAAGCCACCCCTGTTAGCTCTCACACCTGTTTGAGAGCTAACAGGGGAGGCTTCATGAATCTTAGCAATGCATTGGCCAGCCACGTTGTAAATTCTGGACTTGCACCCTTAATATAAATGATTTGCACTCCTTAAAAAAAACGACTTGCACCTGCTATACGGCAAACTTTTTGTTGTTGATCACCGGAACATTTGAATCTAGTTGAGGTCACCTTAGATACTGAAATGAGTTTCATGGTTAGACAAGTTGAGTTGTCAATCAAACAATATTAACTCGATATGGCCGAGACCCTTGTTTATTAGTTTCTTGTTTATATGTCTAGTGAAATATCGTTCGTTCTCTTTAGTGGTGCTTCAAATGCGTAATCTATGATGTGATATAACCTTTGATTGATTAAAACTGTTTCCCTTGATTAAGTTTTACATGACCTCAAGTTTGTATCCAATAGAATTAAGCTAGTTAACATGTCCATATCCACAACAGAGTTGTGCTTTTCTTTTCTTTTCTTTGGGAAAGCAGTGGTAGCCAATGGAAATTGCTCTATATTTGGCATGTTACACATCCCCCATTTTCTAGGCATCATGTACGACACTTATTGAGCTAAAATCCATGTCAACCAAATCGTGTTGACACCTCTAACAAATTTTTAGGAATGCATTTCTCTTCACTCTATTGTACACCAATTGTTATGTGTATGCAATGAAGCACCGGTAGATCTAAACCCTCGCGTACTCGTACCAATAACATTGTGGGCACAAGTACTTTGCATGGTACTTCTAAATCCCTATAGGGTACATGACACAAGTACCGAAACTTTTCTCCTTGACTCTTGTTGCACCCCAGAAGTACCGCACTATAAATCAAGTCGTACCCAACACAGAAGTGAAAAGTTAGTAAGACCTCATTTTCTATGTTTAGCATGATTTTTAAATAACGATTCTAGTCTGTAGGATCTTTAGTATGATGGCATTAAACTCTAATTTATGCTGTAAGTTTGGTGTTACACTATTCTTGGATTTTTGATCCCTAATTGCCCAAGTCATTTAGTTATTTTCTTTATTTGAAGTGTTATTATTACATGCAATACATTGTTGTAAATTAGAACTTGCTAAAATGTTATTATTAACTTTAGCACTATCCCTTCATTGTCCTTGTGATGTAAACCCAACATGAAATATTGAAACATTATTAGAGATGTAAATTATATGCCACTAGGCCCATTACAGTCATTTGCACTTGTATCTCAGCCATGGTTGGGTATTCCAATTGATGCACCTATAGACCATAGCAAGATGAGAGCACATATATGCATATTTTATTATTTGGCCTCACGATGTATATGTGTAATTGCAAATCTTGAATCAGACACTTGTGGTGATAATAAGTAAAAAATCAATGGTCCAAAACTATCCAAGATATTCAATTGATTCTAGAAAGTAGAAAAAAATAAATCTCACTTATATGTAATTAATTATAGTCTAAATTACACAGACACCCCTTCATCTATTGGCTTGTATTACTACAACCCCTTCAACTTCAAAAGTGGACAAGGGCAGCCCCTAATCTATCACATTAACCAACAACACCCCTTCTGCTAAAAAATTGTTAGAGATCTAATGCTTTTAGGACATAATATAGGGTTTGAGTGCTTTTCACTAGGAAAATACCTCTAAAGACTTCTATTCTCCATTGATTTCTCCTTTCATCTTTCCCGTCCTTGAACTCTGCAAAGAGTTGCTTTAGGCATAAAAGGGAAGCTGGTGACAAGAAAGGATTACTCCCCCTTAAAGGAAAGCTACTAGGGAGTAAACAATGTTCTAAATGGCAGCCGCCGGAGCTCGGCAGTCGGTCGGCGCCATAATTTCACCCTCAGCGGCTCATTCAGCAGATAGGATGATTTGGTGGAGCTAGGCAGCCATCTTGGCGGAGCTTGGCAGCTAGGCACTAGGTGACTAAGGGGGCTTTGGTGGAGCTAGGCTGCCATCTTGCTGGGCTTGGTAGAGCTTGATGGCCTTAAAAATATTTTTAAAAAATATTTTTGCTTTTAGCTTTGGTTGAAGCACTAAAATAAAAGAAAAGGACCAGGAAACGCGGTGGCATAGGAACCACAGGACACCCCTACTATTAAAGGAAACGGAAGTGCACTCCAAAAAAATGCCAAATCGCTTGGCGGCCTAGGCGCTTGGCGGCGGGTTGCCACCCAACTAGTGCCGATCGCCATTTAGAACATTGGGAGTAAAGACACGAGAATCTATGGAATCCAACTTAAAACTCAAATTTGAACCCGAAACAACAAAATCTGCCAATTTTTTTATACAAAAGTTATGCAGGATTTTGCATGCAAACTCGAAAAAGGCGTTGAAATTATGAATTCGTGTGCTTATCAACTAGAGTCTAGAGCTACTTTATGATACTCAATGTTTAGTAGGACTTTATGTTTGTAATCTTCCTTGTCGATATCAATTCGTGTGCATATCAACTTTTTTCATTTTATATCCTTGTGATGAATGAAATTAGTTTTGCCGATAAAAAAAAACTCTTCAACTTTGGAAATTTAAGCCTGTTCCTTGAAAAGTCTTCAATGCAATCGAATCGGATGCTTAACACCAGCACCTATCAAACGAGTACATGATAAGAGATGATCAATGTCGCCATGGGAGATGAGGTATTGAGAGAGAGAGAGAGAGAGAACCAATAGGGTTCTCTGTTGGTATGGTAATGAACCAACTTATGTAGCACAGATATGAACATGGACACAAAACGGACACGGAACATAGTATTTCTTAAAAAATGAGGACACAGACGTGACAGGAGACAGGCTAAAAATAGATAAATAAAAAGTATGTATTTTATACCAATGGAAATATAATTAGATGTATAAGCATGAAGTGTCAATATATAAAAACAAGTATCATATATACATCTTTTGTGACACTTTCAACCCAAAATATTTTAAGTTACACATATTTACTAGTGGAAATATAGTTAGATTTATAAGCATGAAGTGTTAATATATAAAAAAATATCATATATACATCTTCTGTTACACTTTCAACCCAAAATATGTGAAGTTACACATATTTACCCCCCAAAAAAATTCAAAAAATTGCATATTTAACAACTGTCGTGTCCCCATTCATGTCCCTAGTGTATCCTCGATGTGTCCTCCCGTGTTCCCTAAAAAAATTAAATAAATTTATTGGACATGTACTCCACGTGGTGTCCCATATGTATTGTGCCGTGTCCCTGTGTCGGATATGGGGACACGCTGGCCTCTAAGAGTGTCGGTGATTCATAGGAACCAACGCATGATATGTGAGGGTTAAGTGATCATTTTTAATTTGGCCTTTTGGTGAACAGAGTTAATAATTTACCACTTACGGAGTGATTATGGGGTGTTGTTGTCCACTTTTGAGTTGAGGTGTATTAGTGATACAAGCCAATAGGTGAGGGGAGTGTTGTGTAATTTAGCCTTAAATGTATTGAGTCAATCTGTTTATATATAACATAGGAAAGGTACATTAGAGTTTGCATTGTGCATTGCTCGTGCTTTACAGTGCTCATGCTGAGGGCCCCAACATGCCGACCTAGCATGTCCCACTTAAGTGTCCTTGTGGTGGTGGCCTAATACCGCATTACGTTGTGCCAAGCTTACTTCTACATGTCATGCCTGTGCCGACCCGACCTAGTATGTACCTCTAGATGCAGATTTTGTTTTTTCATAGGCATAGTGATAATACAAGAACATACTGTAGTTCCAAAGCGAACTTAAAATGCTCCCACTTGGCCAACTAAATTTCTTGGGACTACGAGTGCGTGTATGATACTGTCTTTCTAGTCTCTCGAGTTTAAACAGAGTAATACTAATGCAACATGGCCAAAGCATTTGGGAGATTCTGTATGTAATTGGATAAGTGGGGATGGATAATGGACTAGACAAATGCAAATTAGTCTTGGAACTAATACTACAGAATTAAAGAGTATGTTAAGTTTAATTTGATATCTTAATTGTTGTGAACATCTCTACTGATTTATCGCCAATACCTTGTATATATTATTATTAAAATATTACCTTGTATATTCACTGAATATATATGTATATATATATATTAATTTTTAATAGATTGTGTTCATATCTTTTCTATTATTGCCCTGCTGGGCACATGGATACGCTTGAGATTTGTAAAAGTCAACAATATCTACCCCCTTGAAAGAAGGATAGTGAAGGAAAGAAAGAAAGAAAAGGGAAGATAGCAAGGGGCAGTATGGTAATTTTAACAGAATTGATGAGATCCACTTGTGTTGCCCTATATATTCCTACCTTGTTTCATAGGCGGCTACATGCCTCAGGCAACAATCGTGGTTTGACGACGATGCACACTTTGATCAAAGAAGAAGATGAAGATTATGAAGAAATAGAGGTGTTTATGTCTTCTGAGAATCGGATCAGCGATTTACCAGATACAAGGTTTGATGAGAAATTTTCTATTTGAAAAGGTTTAATCATTGTTGTTTTTGCTTCAAGGCCTTAAGTCCCTTGCCTTTAGTTTATCTAGCTGCCTTGTATTTGGCTGAATAAATGTTGTATTGGATTTCTGCAACTGAAGCTTTCCTTGTGTATGCATCTAGGGCTATATCTTTGTGTTCAGCTCTACATCATCATCGTCTATATGCTTCGTTCAAAAGTGCATGTTCTCATGTTGATCCTTTGGGCATGGGATCATATGTTATCAATGTCATGAATACTTTTTTTTTTATATTCCAAATCTATGCATCTGCTCATCTTGAGAGGTGATCTTTTCCCTAAGTCCTCACTTCCGTATATAGCATTGATATTCCTTATTATGCTTGTAATAAATTTGATATCGTTATCTCTACACTTTCATTCATTTGTACCAGGTGAACACTTTCTAGGCTTTGGTTGTGATTTGTTTACTGGGTACATCAATGTTAGCAGGACTATTTTAAATTTGTTGTTATGATTGCTTTGTCCTTTGTGGTTGTAAATACTTGGGGGTTTTGATGGGTTGCAGGTTGCTTGTATCCCATTTTGATTTGACATATTGGATAGCTTCCATTTTCATAATCTCTTTTTCACTTCTCTTTCTGTTACGTTTTCTATTAGCGTTAGCAATGATGTTAATGTTCAAATTGAGATGCGGGATTGGTAGATGCTTGCACATTCTTGAATTCTAAGCTGATCCAAGCAAATACTTTGTTTTTGCTAAGCAAGGACCTTGTAATAACATGGTTGCTTCTTGAAGTTATGTATGTTTCTTTGGTTACAGGTACTTTAAAGTTTAATTACAATCCTTTTGCCGTTTGTTGTGGGCTAGCTTGCATGGACTTGGGTGTTGTTGGTGGGCACTGTGTCTAGTTGTCAGGTTCATTTAAGTTGGACATTCATTTTATCTACATGTTACCCACTACTGGGTTCTGGGATTAGTTTGCCTGTGTATGCATATGGTTGCATATAAGGTTGAAAACGGGTAGGAATCGATTGACAATACCCACTAGAAGATCTGAGGGTTGCTTTGATTGTGTATGTGGTAAGTTGGTAACATGCAAGCTTGTGGTCTGTGTGTTTGTACTTCCTTCGTTGCTGTTTCGTCCTCCTCAAATCCTTTGCTTTAATGGTTTGTACTTCATAGAATCTTTGGTGTCGAGATCCTTCCACTATTAGTTGATTGTCAAACTCATTGCATTGTATGATGTGAGTAACCTGTACTCATTTGGTCAGTATTGTTATTCTATGTCCCACTGCTCTCTTTATTTCGTTCTTCTTCTTTTTCCTCCAGCTCTTTCCTCTTTTCCAATGTAAATTTGATAACTTCTTCTTAGCACCTTAGAAGATTACATGTCCGTGTTGCTTTGCTGCTAGTTAGTCATTCGCATTAGGACTTACGACATTAGATTTGAGTTGCCTTTCTTTATTTAGCTTCAAAATAATAAATCTTTGTTTGTGAAACTTCGCGAATATAAGATAGTTATATAGTCTGCGGCACACATCCCCCACGTTTCGTTTCATGCTCTTTTAGCATTAGAGGAACTAACTTGTAGAATTTTAGACAATATTTTTATTTCATTCTCTTTAGGATTGTTTTATATTTTTGGGTTTTTTTTTTATTCCTAGGGGTGGGGGTATCCATAGGCCACTTACTATGGCTGTGTGGGTGTTGGGAAAAAGGAGGTTGCCAAAGATTTATTGATCATGTTTTGTAGTAAATTTGTCCCTATAGTCCTTGTAAATCTATCTTTTTTGAAATTGCAAGTCTTGCTAGTATTTATTAAGTGGTGCTTACTATGCCTTTCCCATCAATCTGCTGGTCCTCCTGGGGCTCTCTCTAGGAATATGGCTAAAGTATGTCAAGAGGCTCACAAATATTGTTAATTTGTTAAAAGGGTAACTTGGGCCCTGAAGGGCAAGGTGTTAACCACCATCCCTGTACCACTAGTTGAAGGCAAGCTTCACTCTAGAGTTCGTAGTCCAAGAGATCCAAGACTTAGAGCTCTGATGATAAAAGTGGTAGGAAGTAATGGCCCAGCACCTTCAAGACTTGGAGCTCTAATGATAAGACGGGTGCACAGAGGTGGGAGAGTTTGATATGTATAGTTCACTTATTTCTTTCTTGGTTCTTGTTTAATGAATCATGTCTGTGCTACTTCTCCTAATCTTTGTTGATTCATCTCATAAATTGTTATGCTAGTTTGAGTTAATCTCTTTTCATGCTCAACCTTTTCTTCTTTTTTACACCGAAAACTAAAACCTTCAAAATAGACCCAGGTTTTTCCTTATAGAGGGCCAGCTCAAGACGATTTCAGACCTAAAGTAATAATTATTTATTGGGCTTTTTCACATTTGGTAACGTTGTTAAAAGTCTCTTAGTTAACACTTTATTTTTCTAGCTTTTTTGATGTCCAAGATTACAGATTAAATCTTGTTTGCAAGTTTAGCTAATTAACTATTTTGAATTGAAAGTAAAGCCAATTCACTTAATCTTTTTGTGCTTTGTTAAACAGAATTAAGTAAGTAACCATATTTTTTCAAAAACCTGCGGAATCAAACGTTACTGGTAAACGTTGTTCTTAGAATAATTAATGAAAAAGTTAGATTTTTGTTACTGTGGGAAAAGATTATTAACTTTGATGTGTTTGAGTTTGATTTCTGATTCATTGGCCTTTTTTCGGCCTAGAAACTATATTTAATAAACTAGTAAGGGTAAAAGTTAGGGCCTCTAGAAAATGTGGACCTGAAGCAAAGGCTTTAGTTATATCTAATCTAATGCTTCAGGCGGCTATTTCCTTATCCTAGCCTCGACTTACCATAATGAAGCCTAGAGTTGCTGCAAAATTATTTTTGTTACGGAACTTTTTGAGATAACTAAGGTCGATAGCTTCTCTTTCTATTTACATGCTCATGCAATGAAGAATCTTTGGTAAGACATCATTCTTCTGCTTCCTAGAGCTTTGAAAGCATTTCTTTTTTGAGTGAACAAGCCCTGCGTGAATTGTTCCCCAGTTCTATGTTGTTGATTCTCTTCTCCATTTTGAGGTGTACCAAAGTGAATGTCCATTATGAGTATAGCTATATATAACCTATGAAATTTGAAAGTTGGAAACAGAGGGTAAATGCTAGGAAGAAAGCCTCTCTGACTTTGAATTCTAGTGCAATAATCACATGTTTTAGTAAAAAGGTTCCCAAAGGTATAAAGAATAGGCCTGTCAACGGACTGGACCAATCTGTATCCAATTTGGAAAAATCCAAATTCGATCACGCTAACCTATTGATCCGATAATCCAAATACTAGAAGGATCGGATTCGGTTATATCGTATTGAATCCAATATATAGTAAACCGATCCAAATTTTTATTCAAAGAAACCAAACCACAGGCTTCACAGAATTTCGCTCATATTGCCAATACGGGGACTGCTGCTAATGTTTTGTCAATTTCGAAATCTAGGACACAGTGATTCATCTTCGGCAATAGGAATCATCAACTTAGTTGAGTAAGTAATCAAATCTAATCAAACACAATTTGAAATAAAATACACAGAGAAGCAGTTAGGGCTTGAACTCATGGCATCAATTTGAGGCGATTAAACCTTTCATGTAATCTAAATTTTTAGTGCAGCAGTTGAAAGCCAAATTTAGATGAAGAAAATTCAATTATGTCCGCAGTCAGGATGAAGAATGCAGCACCATTGTCAATGGATGGGCTTCGAAAGAGTTCAGATTTTGCAGGTGCATTGTTGTCATTTGGGTTGAGACTCAAGATAAACCCAACAGGAGCGTGAGCTGCTGTTGCTTCTTCTTCTTGTTGCCCTAGAATCTGCTTCTCTCATCCAACACTGTGAGTCTCCTCTGTAATCTTAAGTAATATGTTGTATAAACTATTAAACTCCCTCCCCCTCTCTCTCTCCCTATTTTGGAAAATTTTGTAATTTTGGGGTTTCTTTGCCACAATTCTATATAAATGAATAAATTCGGTCCGCATTTGGATCTTCGGAACTGATATCTGATTTTTTGGATTGGATTACTGAATTTGAATTTGGGTCAGATTTGAGCTATTTCGGATCCGGATCGAATTCAGATCTCTTCCAGTTCATTGGCAGGCCTACTCCCAAAGTCTCCCATGAAGAATCATCAATATAATGTTTGTTGTATTAAATTCTTCACATTATTATTATGTTCTTCATACCTTATCTTTTCGGAAACTCGTATCCAGTTATGGTACATTTTTTTTAATTACAGGTATGGTACATTGTTAAACAGACTGCAAAAGCACGTATTATGTCCTCCATACCTCATGGGGAGCTGAATCGTCGGGTTCGTGTAACGCCCCACGATTTTCTAATGATAAACTCCAAAATACATTGTATTTCAAACACTTCTAGGCCCCTATTTTCTCCATAATTAAATTACATCACCAAAATAAACTTAAGCCGTCTTCTAAATAATCTTCTAGATGCTCCAAAATTATCAACTCATTTGTAACGCCCCGCTATTTTCTAAAAATAAATTCCAAAATACACTGTATTTCAAACATTTCTAGGTCCCTATTTTCTCCATAAACAAATCACATCTCCAAAATAAACTTAAGCCGCCTTCTAAATAATCTTCTAGATGCTCCAAAATTATCAACTCTTCCAAAAACTCTCCAAATTAACCCTTATGTGCTCCGATTCAATTTTCTCTAATCCGGCTCCAAACCTGAAAAAGAAATTATCCGGGAAGTATACGATACAACAGAATAACAAAGCTCATAAGTAGAATCAATAAACGATAATCGACCACCAAGTCGAAGCAACAATCACAAAGGACCTCATACCATGTCATTCAGTACATGACCAGTGACACTCCCCCAATACCTTCCTCACCGAGTCAACCTCGACCCATTTTGGCTATTGGATAGGCTATTGGTGCATGAGTTCACTCGATCCCTGTACTAAACAATTCTATAATACTCATCCAACAATATCATATTCGATACCAATTATTCCACTTTCCAATGATATCCACAAGATTGAACAAAGATCACGAGATAAATCAAAGGAGTACAAAGATGTGATTGAAGAAAGGATTCCGGAAGTAGGAAGCATGTCGTATACTACCCGGATTACCTCAAATAAATCACCACCGTTGAACTTCATGATCACCTCTTGCTATCAAAACCCATATATCTTGGCCAAAAGGCCACTGTTTTTCTTTTGCCCGAATGCTATGACTATTGGCCCCATTCTATGTATGTGATGCCAAATACAATTTACGAAGGAAAAGCTAATTGAGACAACTAAATCCATTTATCCTCTCTTAATTTCTATTTACTACACCTGCGCAATTTTCTCTCTCTTTCTCTTCTCTCTTTTCTTCCCCTTTATTGGTGGTGTGTGGAGGGGAAGGGAAGCTTACCTATTTATACCAATGGAAAGAAGAATCAAGATCATATCTAAGGGATTAAATCAAATCTTACAAAATCTTATAATATCTAATAATATCCAATAATATCCAAACAAATCTTATCATATCTAATCTAATCTCAAGCAAATCTTATCCAAATCTTATCCAATCAAATCCTATCCTAACAAAATCCAAATCCAATCTTATCCCAATCCAATGTAATCTTATCCTAGATTTTTAGGATTATGAAGTAGGGCTAGGGTTTCCTAGAAAGTCTAGGTACAATCACTTTAATAAATGATAAAATAATTTATAGTAAAAGAATTATAATAAAATGTTTTTAAAAAATGACTTGAAAATTCAGGTCGTTACAGTTCGCACCTCCACAATCCTCGCACCGAATCCGATGGCAAAAGCTCCGACCCAATTATGGCGGCCGTGGAGCTTTTCGAGCTTTTGAACGCCAACAGTTCCCACCCGATACACGGTCCTCAGCTCATCGGAGTAATGATGACGGTAACGGAGATTGGCAGCAGGAAGCGGAAGCGAGGTCAGCGGCCTAAGGGTCAGTCGAAACAAACGCCGTTAAAGAAACAGAAGGAAGATGAAGAAGAGGACTTTTGTTTCATCTGCTTCGATGGTGTTGAATTTAATCTCTAGGAAATAGGGTTTTTTCAAAATAAAGTTCGGATTTGATTGATAATGGATTTAATTTGATACAATCCGAATCTGATCCGGTTCACACTTGGGTTCAGATTATCGGATCGACATTATCGGATTCAAATCCATTGAAAGGCCTACCTAGATCCATTACTGATGGTTGTGGTATGATTTGATAGCTACAGAGGAGTTTGAACAGTTTAACCCTACTTGTGTCAACTTCGTAAGGAAAGTCTACTAGCCGTGATGCCTCATCAAAGAACAAACTCCAATTTCCTTCCACGGTCCTCTTCTTGCAGCCATTTTGCCTGGGTTAAGTGGTTAACGATCCTTGGTTGGAACGTCAATTCTATTCGATCCGATTGTACATATCCCATTCATCATCCCGAAAGGATTAGAGATTTGCAATTTTTTCTGGAATCAGGCTGGATTAGGTGAGGTTCTAAGAACAAGTTCGAGAATGGGTCAACGACATATTTAGCCCAACCCCCATCCATTCCGCACCCCGCCTTGATTCCTGCTTTCCCTTATAAAATTTACTCTTTCTACCGTTGATTGTGCTACAATTGTTCTGATCTTTTCTTTTTTTAGTTTCAAAACTATGTCCAGTTCTATAAGCTAGAGATTTCACGAGGTTATGTTTAATTTTGAATTTGAAAAATTGATTATGATCATGATATTGGTTTTGAAAGGTTAATCAGGGTGATATTGGTTTTTTGTATTATAGAGGAAATTGCAAATCAACTAAGTTTTGAAGTTACAATCTTATAGTTTGGTAAAATTGTATTTTTAATCTGAACAGCGTTTGTGACAGAGTAGTTGGACTCTAAGAATATTTATATTACCCAAATGGAATTTAAATTCCAAGAACAATTTTATTTGGTTAAATTTCACTTTTATCCCCTCAACTATTTAATTTTTTGCGTAATTTGTTGTAAATCTGTCAATGAGATTTATTGAGTCTTCAATATTTCCATATTGATATGCAATTGTCTATTTAGATTCCCCATCCATGCATTAGACAAAAGTCACTGTTTTTTTGAAGTACCAAAGAAATTATTGTTCTCAATTATAAACACGATCAATAATAAATCTATATATTTTTTACAGACAATGTTCTTTTTGTTTTTGTTTTTTAAAAGCAAAGGAACAATGTTCTTAACCGCAACATAAAAAGAAAAATAGTAAATTTTACATAAACTAACTGTGATTTTATTATTGATTATCCTTGTGACAATATATATATGATATATGGTGCTCTACATTAATTTAGATTCACAAACTTTATATGCCTACCTACCGTTTGAGATATATTTGTGATAAAAGATCCACATTTATAGTGTATCACAATTCAAAGAGTGTTACAGTCATATATTAAATCTTGTGCTTCTAAATAATCGAGTTGTAATTCATATGCTTAATGTTTGATCAAATTGTTAGAAAACATTTGATGTTAACTATTTGAGAAAATTGATTTCCTTAAATACATTAGTAAGATTATGTAGTTGAAGTTCTTATTAACTTAAAATTAGTCTTCATCATGCTTTAAACTTGGCCCCTGAATAATCAAATTTTCAAATATTCCTTGGCCCAAACACTACTTTCAGCCCTTGTATCATCCTTTTATAACATTACTGCGTTCATATAGAGTCACTTGAAGAATAAACACATGGAGAAGAATACCTTGTTACTATACATCCAACTTTTTGCTCTTAAATTAGAAATGTTTGCGCACGGAAAATATTCAAGTCGGCAATTCCATGTGCATTTCAAAAGAATCCATAAAAGCACACTTTGGTAAATTTTTGGGGATTAATCTTTTTATTAATATACTATTCTGATTTTACCCATCGAGACAAATGATCAATTCCAATATTATTTAGAAAGAAAGTAAAAGGTTACTAAAAATTAGTTACCCATTTCTTTAAAAACAATAACTGCTGCCACACATAAAGTTAACCATCCGATAGCAAATTGGGATCATCTTTAAATTAAGACATAAGTTCCGACGCTTGAGAGATTAAATTGACAAAAATGAAAGAAAATGGTCTACTATGACAGTAAGTACATACTTTAAAGACTAATACTATATTTCACCCTTTATCTTGGAAAGGCTAGCATAACGAGATGAAGTATAGCAAAGGGAAGTACACTAGCCGCAAACTACTCTATTTTTGACAATTCTTGCTCTTCTGCCCCATTTTTATATTCAAATCTGCCCGATTGTCTTGAAACGGGCCAAATGAGGAATTAATTAAATTACGGTCCTAATTAGGCATACCATGTAACTTTTTTCCCGACCACTTTTTGAGGTCATGTCTACATGCATGAGAAGCGAAGCAAGATTGTGTTGCGTAAAAAAATTCAATAAATTTTAATTTCTTTAAATGCAATACCAAAATTTAAGAAAAATGAATGAAAAGTCTTGTTATTACATTTACACAAATTTAAAAAATTGCAATGCCAAAAATCTTTGTTTTTTAGACCATGTCAACAGCACCAGCTAGTCAGCTACCAGAGGTGTCAAATGGGCCGTGCCGGTAACTTCGTGCTAACCGTGCTTCGTGCCGTGCCGTGCCGGCCCATTTACTGTATTTCCTTAAATTTTATCGTGCCGTGCCGTGCCGTTTGTCAATCGTGCCGTGTCGTGCCGGCCCGTTTATTTAAATCGTGTCATGTCGTGCCGTGCCATTTGCCAATCGTGTCGTGTCGTACCTGCCCATTTCTGAAATCGTGTCGTGTAGTGCCGGCCCTTTTTTTTAAATCGTGTCGTGTCGTGCCATTTTCAATCGTGTCGTGTCGTGCCGGCCCGTTGTCTTAAATCGTGTTGTATCGTGCCGACCCATGTTCTTAAATCATGTCGTGCCGTGCCATTTTCAATCGTGTCAAGATGTGCCGGCCTGTTTACTTAATCGTGTCGTGTCGAATCGGGCCGTGCCGTTTAAGTCTGCCCTAACATGTGTGGGTTGACTTGCATGAGTTGTATAACTAATCTTTCATCAGACATGTAACCATTGTATACATTTGGTTTATAAACTTAACAACATTGGACAAGGATAGAGATCCTTGCATTCGCTGCATCCTCATAAAAAAACAATGGATGAGTATGCGCGTGTTTGACTCATTTGAGAGAGAGAGAGAGAGAGAGAGAGCGAAGTTGCTATTCAACTTCGATTGCCCCTTCTTTTTCCTTTTTTTCGTTTGAACGTCCTCTCTTTTTCCTCACTTTCCCAACTTCCTACTAGATAAATCTTAAACAGCTTTTCTTAAAGACGCTTATTGTCGCACATTTGAATAGTTTGGGGTGTTTTCTTAAAGACGCTTTTAGCGTTTTACGCTCACGAGAATTATGTTAGGCAAAAGGTCTACTCTCAGTCTCAGCCTCAAAATATCATAATCACTCTATAACTTGCAGAAGAGAAAAAGGAGAGGACAATTCACAATGAAAAGAAAAAGAATAACAATGTACAGCAGCATTTTCATATACATTTCCTTCTGGATTCTTGGCACGCCAAAAAAATTTAACAATTAAAAAAATAACATATTACAACCCCTAATTAAAAAGAAATTCTTGGTCCTAATGAAGTAAAATTTAACAATTAAAAAATAACATATTACAAATGGTCCTATATTGTCCTAACTGCCCCTAATTAAAAAGAAATTCTTGTTCTTCCATCCTTTGCTGCTTCTTCCCTTGGGACTCGGTAGCGGAGTGCTCGGGTACTTAGATACGTGTCGAACACTTGTTAACATTTGGCTAATAGGCTCAGATAATTTGTAAGTTTATAGACGACTTTTTGAAGGACCAATAGGCTGCAACATTAGTTGCCAATTTGACCTTCAAATGTTGCCTCGCCTAAGTCCCAACACATTTTACAAAACTTTATCATCATAGCCAAATAAACCTGGAAAGGGCCCGATTGGAACACACATACACACCAGTTGGCTGCTGTATCTTTAACACACACACACACACACACACACACACACACCTGCTGGAACAAATACACACGACACACCTGTACTTTTTTGAACCAAAAACCTGCCAAAACCCTCCAAACTTTGAACCAACAACCAAGTATAAACTGCACATTTTGAAATTAGATGGCTGCTGTATCTTTAACACACACACACACACACACACACACCCCCCAGCTGGAACAAACACACACGTGACACACCTGCACTTTTTTGAACCAAAAACTTACCAAAACCCTCCAAACTTTGAACCAACAACCAAGTAAAAACTGCACATTTTGAAACCAGCTGGCAGCTATATTCTTTAACACACACATGACACACCTGCACTTTTTTGAACCAAAAACCTGCCAAAACCCTCCATACTTTGAACCAACAACCAAGTAAAAGCTGCACATTTTGAAATCAGCTGGCTACTCTATCTTTAACACACACACACACACCTGCTGGAACAAACACACACATGACACACCTGCACCTTTTTGAACCCAAAAACCTGCCAAAACCCTCCAAACTTTGAACCAACAACCAACTAAAAAACTGCACATTTTGAAACCAGCATAAAATTGCCCCAAGAATAGCACCAAAAGAAGCAGCAGACACAGACACACACACATGCACCTGCACTTCACACACACAGCTCAGTTTTTCATCACAAATTCCAGATGCATAAAGTGATAAAGTCCAGATTATTCTCAAACACACATACAAAGCTTGCTCAATACAGAGATGTTCAAACAGCAGTAGCAGCAGCACACAAAGTCATTTCTGCTCAATATTTGCTCAGTTTCTGCTCAGTTCAATAACAAATGAAAACTTGAAGTATAACACCAATTTGGCTCAGATTATATCATCATAGCCACACTAACCAACAATTAGGCTCAGATTACATCATCATAGCCACGCTTAACACCAATTTGGCTCAAGATTATATCATCATCGCCACACTAAACACCAAAGGCTCAAATCAAATATCATCACAGCCAAACCCAAAAAACTGCCTCAAAACTGCAGAAAAACAACATGCTAAACCAAACATAGGCATGGCATCAAGGTAGTAATGAAAACATGATTGGGCTCAGAAAATATATGTTGGGAATTAGAATGGTACTCATGGCTGCATCTAATGATACCCCACCAAGGCGTGCCATGGTATCCACCTTAATTATGAAATGAATTAATTCATCATTGCCCATGAATAAGCTCACGCACATGTTCATGCTTTTTCATACCACCAAACACCAAAACCTATGAAACTTGCTGTTTGGCATGTTATTTTCTGCAGTTTAGGCTCAGATTATATCATCATAGCCGCACTAATACCAATTAGGCTCAGATTATATCACCACAGCCACACTAAATACCAATTAGGCTCAGATTATATCATCATAGCACACACTCAGATATATAAAGAATAGCACCTAGATGCGGCAACATTAAGTTGCCATTTAAGGCCTTCATAAGTTACCTGCATCAATAATGCATCTCCCCCCTAATCAGCATCTATATCTGAGTCTGAAAAATAATCTCTGAATTCATCTCTAGGATGGCATTTTTGAATTCCAAGACGTGCATCCTCCCAATCTTTTAAGCATATAAGACAGTCCAAAATGTCAGGAGCTAGTCTGCTCCTCCTCTCATCCAACACTCTATTACCTGCACTAAAAGCAGATTCGGAAGCCACTGAAGACACAGGTGGTGTTAGTAAATCACGTGCCATGATAGAAAGAATGGGAAATGTTTTTTCAGTTTTTTTCCACCAAGCTAAGATATCAAATGATTGAAACTCCTCATTGGTAACTAAATTTATCTCTAAATATTGAGTAAGTTCAGATCGTGAAGAAGTTTCACTACTACCTGGCCCTGAAATCAGAAACCAAGATGGGTCATTCTCATTGTTACTAGTAGAACATGGGTCATTAATACTTGAAGAATATGGAGCAGCAGCAGCAGCAGCGCATGCAAATTTAGACTCATATGAAGCATATATAGAAGTCAACAGTGCAGTGACAGTAGAAATAGAAGGTAATGTGATCCATAAATTCTCACTAACCCCTTTTAAGAGCTTTTCAACACCCTTTATCTTAATCCTTGGGTCCATTACAGAAGCTACAATAAATATTGTTGGCATGTTCTCGAAATATTTGTTGAATTTATCTTCCATAGACTTACAAGCAGCTACAAAAATTGGTTTCGTTCTATGACTTTTAAGAGTGTAACTCATATTATACAAATGATTAAGCACAATACAAGTGGTAGGATAACGAACACCTGAGCAAGCTAAGGTAGCAGCATAAAATATTTTCAAAAAATTCATAAACTCAAAAGCAATCTTCCAATCAGCTCGAGTTAAACCACCATCAGTACACATATACTTGGAATTAACATAAGTAGAAATTACATCAGCGTGATTCCTACAAGATTTTAACATAATAAATGTTGAATTCCAATGAGTTTTCACATCAGTTTTGATTTTTTTTGCTTTAACATTGTAAGTTACACACAATCCTTCAAATTCTTGCTGCCTAGCTGGGGAAGTAGCAATAAAAAGAATAGCATCTCTAATTTTTTCTATTTGTGGTCCTATATGTTTCAAACTATCTTGCACAACTAAGTTAATGATATGACATACACATCGCACATGAAAAAATTGTCCAGCATGAAGAGTAGTCAAATTTTGTTTGAACAAATCTATGGAACTGGTATTAGCAGAATGGTTATCAAAAGTAATACTAAAAACTTTATCAACAATTTCAAACTCCCTAAAAACACCCATTATACATTGAAAAATGTTCATAGCATTATGAGGATACTCCATTAAACAGAAAGCAATAATTTTTTTATTCAAAATCCAATTGGAGTCTATATAATGCGCTGTCACAGAAATGTAACTAAAATTATTTTGACCACTCCACAAATCAGAAGTAAAAGATATTAAACTACCGAGTTCCGCAATTTCACTTATCAAAATTTTTCTAACTTCAATAAAAGCTTTCAAAGAATCACTTCTAGTTGTATTTCTAGAAACTTTCGAAAAAAGTGGATTAAGATAATGTTTGACAAAATATTCAAATCTAATATCATCACCTAAAGTAAACGGTTGTTCTGCTGCAACTACGTAATGGGCCAATCCCTCTCTCATACTAGATCGAGAATATACGAAATTCGACGTACCACCTACGGAATCAAAACCACCAGATTCACCACTGACTCCAACTTCGGAGTGTTTAAATTTTTTATGTTTGTTTTCTAGATGTCGTTGAAGATGCCCTACGCCGCCCTTACTTACGCAGGTATAATTATTGGGACAATAATTACATACAGCTCTAGCTCCTATATTGATTTCCTGTGCATTTTTAAAGTCCTCAACTATTTTTGAATGTTTCCATACCCAAGAGGTTCGCCTTGTTCCACCAGATTGGGCCGATTGGCCTGTTACGCTTGTAGGAGTAAAACCTACTGCAATGTTTGAAGCAGCTTCACCTACAGACTCCCTTCCAGTTGGTAGAGTTGGTTCATCATCATCCAAGTCAGGGTTTAAACCCTTATTGTCAAAATGAATGTTTTCAGGATCCATCTCCTATAAAAAAATAAAAACAAAATAGAGAAAATTAGTACACTAGAATATTAGTCAATAACATCTAAATAAATTAATAACCTACATATATACAGAAAACCTAGAATGTACAAATAGAGCAAAATAAACTGTATTCAGAATTTGAATTCAGGATACTAATGACTGACTCAGTAACCACTTTTCATTTCAAAATATTGACTCCATGTTCGAAATTACAAAATAGCTTCTTCTTTTTCAACCTACACTTACATTACTTCTCGTTGTTCTCAATCCAATAAAATCTAGCTATATGAAATAGTTCACACAACGAAGAAGTGTCACAAATCTGGCCAGTTCTCTGTCTTGGGGGTTTTGCCCTTTGTTTTGTGAGTGGTTGGTTATAAAATGAACCATTTACCAAAAAATAAAAATAAACAAAAAATACAACTATTTTAGCCATTTAGGTCGGTGATCAAAACAAAAACAGCCATGCATGTGTTGCAAAAAAATGAAAACCATAGCCACAAATCGCAACAAATAGTCAAATAGAAACCCTAAACCCAGATCTGTTCACGTCTGGAGAGGGAAGTGAGAGATGTACCTGTTGACGTCTGGAAAGGGAAGGGCCAGATCTATTGACGTCGGTCACTAGAAACGGAAACTCGCCGTACACGTCTGTCACCGGAAACGACCTCAGTCGTTGCGTTTCAGAGACAAATCGCTGAACGTGACAGAGGGTTTCAATCGGGCAAACAAACTCAGATCTAGGGTTTTAGACTGTCAATCGGGCAAACAAACGACCTCAATCAACTCACCATCTGAACGGAAACGGAAACGGCAGTCGATCTACGGTTTGACTCACCGCCAGACCACTACCAGTCACCGTTGAGAGTGGAGAGAGTGAGAGAGAGATGTTGAGAATCAGAACGTTGAGAGTGGAGAGTGTGAGAGAGACAAGAGTGAGGTTCAGACGTTGTGTCACGTTGAGAGTGAGTGAGATTGGATTTATCTGTTGAGAATTCCGAACGTTAGATTTCCGAACGTTGAGAGCTCTGAGTGAGACTGTGAGAGGGTGAGATTGTGAGAGACAGAGAGAGAATCAGAGATGTCTGCTAGGGCAGCATCTCTTCCCCTTTTATATGAACGGTATGATCATGTGTGTACGAGATGCCAATAATCCATATGCACCTATAACGGAAAATTCTCGTAAAGTCCTATAATGCATCACTCGAGGGCCGCCCAAGTTGTTTTTTGAAAATCGGAATCGTCTATCTTCTACGTGGAAGCGATTATATCATTCTTGCCAAAAATGAAGTAATTTGGTTGTTGTTATATACTTGATTGTTTATAATGTTCATTTTTTCAATTAATGAATCTACGTCCCGATGAAGGAGTTTTTAAAACCCGATAGACCCAAAAATTGGTGAGAGTCATTAAAACACAGAGAATAACAAAATGAACGGTATGGATCATCATATTTGTTTTGTAATCGTGTGGCTAACATACATTATTTTATAGCAGAATACCTTGGTTCATAACCAACTAAGTTCAATGTATATATTTGAAAGGTAGCTACAGACTCTTTTTTCCGAATGTTCGATCTAAACCGTTACGATTTAACATCTTATTAAATTTATCATTCTCACCTGAATAGGTGATAATCGAATGTCGGATACCACATGATCGGAACACATTCGGTGTTTCCAAAGGCATTAAAATCCTATAATGCACCACTTGAGGGCCGCCTAAACTATTTTTTTAAAATCGGAACCATCTAACTTTTATGTGGGAGGGATTAAATCATTTATGCCAATAATCAAGTAAAATGCTTATCGCTACATACTTGATCGGACGTAAAAAAAATTCAATCAAACAATGAATCGACGTGCCGATGAAAGAGCTTTCAAAATCTGACACACGAAAAAATTGGATCCCATGATTAAAACACTAAGCACAATAAAATGAACGCATTGAATGGTATCGATCTTCGTGATTGCGTTGCGATTGTGTGGCTACTGCTTGATGGTCTTGTTTTTATATAATAGAGCTATACATTATATACTAATTTTTCAAATCTATAACACAAGTTAATTGGTGGCATGGTGATTTATTTGTGTATGAAAGAATCTAGGGACTTAGGTTCAAGTCCTAGTTCAGCTAATTTCTTTTGTTTTTTTTCCCCCTTATTTCTACTATGTATTTTTTTTTAGATTTTTTTTTGAGATTTTGTTTCTTATTTCTCGATAGATCTAATCATGAGGTAAATAATATAAGACTCTTGCATATTTCTTTTCGTATTAAATTACTCTTGAACCATAAATATTTTGATAACTTTTTTTTAATTTTACTTGTTATCTTGTAATGTTAAATTTACAAACCAATTGTCCAAAAGCCTATTCACTAACAAAAACAAAAGAAAATTTTTTTACCCAATAAAATTTGATTTACCTTTAATTTTTTTTAAATTAAATATCTTAGCTGACAAATTTTTTTTACCGAATAGAAACTGTTTGCATTTTTTAAATTTAAAAAAATGCCATTTGGTTCTTTTTCTTTTTCTTTTTTTCCCGTGCCTCGTGTCGTGCCCTTCCGTGCCCGTGTCGTGCCCATGTCCGTGCCTGTGCTCGTGCCCGGTTAGAACCGTGTCGTGCCGTGTCGTGCCCATGCCCGTGCTTGTGCCCGGCTAGAACCGTGTCGTGCCGTGTCGTGCCCATGTCCATGCCTGTGCTCGTGCCCGGCTAGAACCGTGTCGTGCCGTGCCATGCCTATCCACTTTTCGTGCTCGTGCCCGTGTCGTGCCTGTCTACGACCATACCGTGCCGTGCCGTGCCAGGCCAACTTTCGTGCTCGTGCCCGTGCCGTGCCGCCCACTTTCGTGCTCGTGCCGTGCCCCAGGCCCACTAAGACCGTGCCGTGTCGTGCCGTGCCAGGCCAAGACCGTGCTTGTGACGTGCCGTGCCGCCCCGTGCCCGTGCCGGCACGGCCCATTTGACACCTCTATCAGCTACACAAAAATTTATTTTGATCAGATATTGTTTAATATATTTTCAAAAAACATCTATGTTGTGAACTGATTTAGCGTAGTAAAATTTATTTTTACTATTTTTCACAACATAATGTGATTGAAAACATATTAAGTAATACGCGATGAACATATTCTTTAGCACGATTGAGGTTATTGACGAGGTTCGAATAATAAACGGGTAAACCATGATGGTTCAATCCCTCATAGGGACATGAAACAATCTACTAATTCTCAAAATTACATAAAACCAAAATACAAAAAGTCTTGTTATTACATTACACCGAAAAAATTGGTTGTCCGAATCGTCCAAACCCATACATTGTGGTTGATTAGATCTGGGGATTCTGTGGCCAATGACTTGCTGCCTTTTTTTTTAGCTCCCACAAAACAACTGGGCCGAGCTATTTGCAACCACAAATGTTTTATACGTAGCATATTTTAAACCTAACCCACAAATCTTATAACAATTTCCTAAATACAACCTAACAAATATTCATAAACTTCCAAAAAATACCCTCTCCTTCCCCCCCTTCTCTCTCTCCCAGTTTTCTTTTCTCTTCACCACCGAACACCACACCCACCACCACCACACCTCCATAACCGCAGTCTTCACCAAACATTGAAATTGTGAGAAATAGAACTCGCCGCCTTCAAATCAATAGAAATACGTTCAACACTTTGTCCTTCAAAATGCATTATTCGGATACAGTCCTTCAAATCAACATAAACTATGAGAAATGCATTATTAGGATACAATCCTTCAAAAACAAAAAAACTGAAAGTCAAAAATGGTTACAAACATTATCAGTTTTCTCTTCTCTTCTGATGAACACACCACCACCACCACCCAAAACCACACCCACCACTACCACCACCACTTTGTATCCAAAATTTTCAAAAAAAATTCCCCGACATAGTCCGATACACGTTTCTGAAAAATTTAGATAATTTCAAATTTTAAAACTTGAAATGTTTACAAAATTCAGATTCTAATACCCGAACACTTTATAACGCATCTTGAAGATGCGTCATTAATTTTTTTTGGTTTTGTTAATAACGCAAATTCTGATATTAAAAATGCAAAAAACGCCAATTTCAAATGCGTTATGCTCCGTATAACGGATTCACAAAATGCGCGATGGGACTGAGTTCGTCGGCAAAGAAATGCAAGTTCCGTACGAATGAATCTGTGTTTTTCTAGGATTTTTTCCGATGAGTGGGCATTTGGGTTTTTCTTTAATTCAGGGTGTGGAACTGCGCAATAGGAGAGAGAGAGAGAGAGAGAGAGAGAGAGAGAGAGAGAGAGAGAGAGCTACGTACTTGTTGCTGGTAGAGGAGTTCTCGATTGGTAGAAGAGTGGGGAGGAAGATGACTATAAAAAAAATAAGTACTTATTTTTTTACCATTTTCCCACTGAGTTCTTATTATTCTTACCATTTGCAGATATCCATTGAGTTCTCGACTGCGCAATTAATATTCTACCATTTTCCGTTTCTTGTACAGTGGGATGGTTGGGAAAGAAGAGTGGGGAGGAAGACGATAGGATGATCCTTTGCCATCCTAAAACGGCGTTATTTCATTGAGCGGTGTTTTGGTTCATTTTTTTGAAGGGCATTTTTTCCGAAAGTTATTAATTTTAAAATAAACTACATATAGAAAATTTGTGGTTATAAATAGCTCGGCCCAAACAATTTCATGTGGGGTTTTGGTCAACCTCCAAGCAGTTGAAACTACATTGTTTGACATCTGAAATCCAACCCAAACTCACTTTCGCTTATCCTACTCCAATTTTCATTTTTCTGTTTCTTTCTAGTTCGAAGTCGAATCCGAATCCCAGGACAACCCGCAACAACTCCTTTAAACTTCGACTCCGACAACACCACGTGTTCGCTTGTCGTAGTCAACGTGCCAAATCTAAGAATTTTGGTATCGTTTTCTCATTAAAAGCCTCACACTATCCTTATAGAAACACCCTCATAGAGTATTTGGATCTGGAGTACGTGAGTTGTTAACTTTGCATGTCTCATAGCATTCCTTACCTTTTTATTTGACTCAAAATCAAATTATGAGTAAAAGCCCTCTAAATTCACTTCATTCCTTGACTCAATTTCATATCAAATTGAGTTTTACTCAAATTTTTAAATAAAATCACGGGAGACTTATTACCTAAATTCTTACTCAAATTTTTGAAGACTCGTTTTATAATTCTTCAGTATATTAGTCTAAAGTCCAAATGAAACAACCCTATAAGAGCTTTAGTCTAGCCTAAGTTTCTGTGATGTGTAGGGTCTATTAGTAAAAATATCTTAGAGTCTAGAGTCAAATTGCCTTTAATGAGACAAGGACTTTGTTTGGCTAACACAAAAAATGTCTTAGGATGCACTTTCATAGGGTTTTAAGATGCACTTTTCTATTATAAGGTTTTAGCAGTTTAAGCACTTTCAGAGGGTACCCTAGTGTTTTAGGCACTTTCATATATGGAGGACTCTAAGGTTTTAGGCATTTTCATAGAGTACCCTAGGGTTTTAGGTACTTTCAACCTTGGTCATCGCCGGTCAATCTTGGGAGGGTTTTTTTTTTTTTTTTGTAAATCCTGGGCAAAATGTTTTTTAGACTTTACGGGAAAATATTTATGTTCTTATTATAGCAAAAATTCTTATAGTATGTCTTCCTACTCAATTTGCCCTTTATTCTTTACTCAAATTTCTACTTGAATTTGGATACTTCCTCTTTACTCAAATTTCTTTTTGAATTTGGATACGTCCAAGTAGTTTATACTCCCAACTACAGCTTTTACGCATAAATTTTATTTAAATTTGAGTAAGAATTGGAGATGCTGTCATAGTTAAGAGGAAAAGTAAATCTTCCCTTTGTTCCTAATTTTTAGTTTGGTTAACACTTTTTGCGGGCCTACAAATTGTCCCTGTTACTCTTTTGCTCTTTCTTTTTTAAATTAAATAATCCCATAGGACAATGCACCATTAAGTATTTCTGAGAAAAAAATTGCTCCTATAAAAATGTTTAAACCAACTAAAATGTGCCTAAACCTAAAACCTTAAATTCTATGAAAGTGCCTAAACTATTAAAATTTTATAATAAAAAAGTACACTCTAAAATTCTATAAAGTGCCTAAAGTAGTACCCCCCACCTTACCCTATAATAGAAAAAAATAATAAATATGAAATTGTATTTATTGAAGAGAAAAATGAGAATCTTCATAATGTAATTATTCTTAGAAGTAAATAAAAACAAACTGAGTTCATTTTTAATGGTAATTAACATACACTTTTCTTTAGGTAATTTTTTATAAATTGAAATCGTCGAAATGGAGCACTGTGCGGCTTCGACAAACATGTTCAAAACAACGTCGTGTTGAAGAGCTGCAAAGTGACAGCTAAATGCTCACTACAGGATTCCGGATCCGCCGTTCTATTAAAGTGAACTCTCTCTGTCTCCCTCTCTCCTCTCCTTTTTGTTCTACACAATAAAGTGAGATAGTGCAGCAGATTCAAAAAGCTGTATCTACTTTTCACTTCATAAAAATTATCATCAGCTGATGCTTTTGCAACGTCTCTGTTCAACCTATTCTTCTGCACGGTTTCACATTCTACCTAGCTAGGTCTCTCTCTCTCTCTCTCTCTCTCTCTCTCTCTCTCTCTCTCTCTCCCCTGTTGTGATTTTACTTTCTTTGTTACGGCAAAAACGTTCAGTTAATTTGCTGTGCAAAGTAATGTACGTATAGATTCATGATTAGGGTTCATTCAAAGTTGATATCTTTCTTTTGTTTTGTAATTCCTTTGCTTTGGTAGTGTATTTCGATGGGTTTAGATTTTAAACTCTGATTAGGGTTTCCTAAGATTTGATCTTGCTTCTGAACTTGAATTTCCCAGCTCCTTTCGCCTTCTTTATGTTTCCATGTTTGTTGCCCTTCTTTAGATCTATAATCTGTATGATTTACAACTGTATAAGTTTTATGTGTGACAATTTAACGATATTGTTTGTTTATTCTGGGTTATGCTCATTATAGTCTTTCAATTTTGATATTGGACCTTTTGCTTTATTAATGCAAATTCATGTGGGTGATTCATCTTTTAGTTAACCAAAATACAAGGACCAAGGGAGTATCCTTGAAGAGTTCAACACAAAATACACAAAATCATGTCAGACATGTAGGAAAACAACCCCCCGCGCCCCTACACCCTCAACCCTCAAGGAAAGGGGCCAACTCCCATTGCTAGAACTAGGAATGATAAAACAAACACATCAACATATTACACCAGAAAACAAACCAGAAAATCAGCGTTTTAGACAAATTGCAGACACTCCCAATTCTGCAAGAAATTCTGATTTCCACATAATTAAGTTCCTCCAAGATGCCGTGGCAAATCTAATTCCAGATTCCACTTCCCTCATCAGAGCTTGCAAATCCTTCATCCCATATGATATTTCTTTCTCCCCAAATGGCATAGATAGCTGCAGCAAAAGCTATTCGAAGAACCATATATTTTAAGGATTTACCTTCTCCTTTTGGGATAGCCCTATCACTTCACTCACCAAACCAGCAGGACTTCTATCAGACGCCCACTTACTCAGGAGCTGATTCCGTAGTCCGTTAGAGTAGGACAGAAGTCAGAACATACATTCAATAGACTGCATCACTGCACTACTCCCCATTGTATAGCGCCATCCATTGAATAAGGGCCAAACTCAATATATAAAGAAGGCTTTGTTCCCCTTTCGGGTTTTTTTTTTCTTTTAAAGGATTTGTGATCTCTAGTTTTGATTGATTTGACAAAGCTGCCGAGTCAATGCTCCAGCATTTCAGCAAAATTTTGTTTCTGGTGGAATTTAATATGATGTTCTCCTCCTAGGGCACACAAAACCCAATTGGCTGGATATTTCAATATTTTAAATAATGGCACGATGAGAAAAATGATAATAGCTTGCATGACGAGATGTAGTGTTTGATGATGTTGTTTTGTATGTGACCCGTGTACAAAAAGGAAAGCCATTGGCAACACAGCTGATTTCAGCTGTTTTGTCATTGTGTTTGATTCCTACAATGAAATTAGTTCATTTCAAACCTTTTTAGGGCAACCTCATTTTCATTCAGCAGGATATTTTGATCCAAGACTTCTTAATTTACTACAAAGAAAAGAAATTGTGTAGCTATTGGTACGAATAAGAATAAGAAAGAATGTCATAAGTTATGTAGAAAGGACATGGCAGGGAAGCTATCACCATTCACCCCCTCAACCCATATGGGGTAATCTTATCCCCCTAACCTGGATACCATAGCCTCACTCCCTCAAATGTTTTGTGAACCTAACCTTCACCAGGTGTTTACACCCCTTGATTTTGGTGTCCTTGTTGTACATTGTGATGCTCCCCCTTTAGCTTTGTCTCTTTTCCATAATGCTATAGCCCAATCAGAGAGATCCGCACCTACTTCATGAGGTCTCTCCGCCGCCACAAACTAGACCCGCATAGAAAGAGACCTGCCTTTTTTGCTGTACCTCTTCAGCTCTTCCTTTGTGTCTGAATTTCTATGCCAGAATCTCTTATTGTGGACATCAACAACACATTGTTATCCTCTTTGTGGCCACAATCATGCACGCTACATCTCGCGCTACGTATCTGCTACCTATGAATCATGGGCACTTCTAAAACCCCGTCGTACTCTTGCCTGTAACTTATCGGGTACCCGTATTTGGCATGGTACTTCTAAATACGTACCTATTACATGACACACGTAAGAGATTTTTCTCTATGATTTTTTCCCTGCCCCAAAAGTAGTCCGATGTGTATCAAGTCATACCCAATACAAAGAAGAAAGCTAAGTTGATAGGACTTCATAGCATGATTCTATAATAAAGATATTGGTCCATAGTTCTTTAGTATAGTCGCATTAAACTTTGATTTGCTCCTTAAGCTTGTTGTTAAAAGGTTATTTGATGGTGGATTATTAATCGCACAAGTCATTTAGCTATTTTCTTCATTTGAAGTGTAATTATTATGTTTAAATTTAATACATTGCTCTATGTTATTAAGAAACATATGTTATAGTTGTGCAGCTCGTGCCCCACCCGTACCCGGACCCTACATTTTTTTAGGTTTCGTCATACCGACATACCTGTATCGAACAAGTTCCGGTACATGTGCTTCATAGTTCGCCACATGTGCATCCTACAATTGTTGCTTGTATTGCTCACCGTTAACTTGTACTACTTGCCCGATGCTTGATAATTGATATACATGCTACAACGCATCCCACGAGACTATACATGTCACGCCCTCGATTTTCAACATAATTAAACAATACATTTTGATAGAAGAGCCTCGCATATCTTACATATTACCCAAAAGAGTTCCCACCTGTCTTAAATTACAAAACAAGTCCCCATGTTTAGATAATTACAACTTTGGCACCATGGCCCAAATTAGTTTAGATACAACTATGAACACATTTAGAACATTACAAACTTTAGTCAAAAGATGATTCCAGAGTAATTAGTTACAAGACCATCTTTAACAAAATGAGATCTTTACAAAGATGATGAAATAACTATTGATGTCAGCTTCCAAAAGTCTTTCACTACCAAGCACACGATGCAAGCAATCTATTGCTCAACATTTGAGCATGAAAAGAAAGATTAGGTTGAGCTACACTAGCTCAGTAGGAAAATCTTTACCAGTCTTATATGCAAATATGATGATAAGGGCAAGAGAAGGAAAACAAGATGATATAGCTCAACGACGAAATACAATCGACTCAAGGATGTGCCAAACATTCAAGACTATCATTCCAAAATATGCTATAATCACATTATGCCATAAGGTTCACAATACTCAAGCAAGTAACAACTTTAACACAACTCACTGTCCCCTACCTCCACTATCGGCATTTCTACCCCTTGCGTTGCCGTATAATACCACAAGAGTCATCATATTAATGGACTTACATTTTGGGTCTTGAGAACCCCGTACGCCTCCCAGAGATCTCCCACATGAGTCCAAGTAGTTCATTCTCCATTGACTCACCAAATAATAAACTTCAGAAACTTTCCGGGTCTTAGGGCCCCATATACCCATAATACGTTCCGGGTACTCGTGACCCCGTATATCCATTTTACTTTCTGGGTTTTAGGGCCCCATATACCCATAATATGTTCCGGGTACTCGTGACTCCGTATATCCATTTTACTTTATGGGTTTTAGGGCCCCATATACCCATACTATGTTCCGGGTACTCATGACCCCGTACATCCATTTTACTTCTCATCCCACGTATTTCCAAGACGGCAAGACCCTAATTTCAAGAATGTAGATAGGAGAAAGATATTGATATTAGGTCGGTTGTTCACATATTAACTCGTGTTTCCATTTTCTTCCCAAACTCTTTATTTCGACTCACCCCTCGTATTACATGGTATCAATTGTAAAGTAGTCACATCATACATTAATAAATACCTTAAGATTTCGTTAATCCTCCGAGTCTATCACGACGCCCTACGTCACATACTGTACCCACAAATAACTCCACGACACACCATCCGCTAGGTTCTAAATAAGAGTCTTACCGAACAAGTGCCAAAGGAACCTTAAAAGGCCAATAAGACGAGGCACGAGGATACGAATCATAATCCTATCCATCGGATCACTATTGTTATACTCTAATGAGTGCTAAGAGACAAGATCGAACGAGTCATTAGGACACAAGTAATAATGCTCGAGAGTGACTTAAACATGTTCTAATTTTATAGGAAATCATAACACGGAACAAGAATAACCTTAGGATTAGCCACAGACATCGCTAAACTGACACACCTCTACTCAAATGGTCATAACTTTCTGTGTACTAGGATTTTTAAAGTGATTCCAATGGCAATGGAAAGCTGACTTCAAGACCTTCGAATCGATATAAAATTTGCATGAAATGGACATCGGACAAGAAGTTATGGCCGTTTGAAGTTGGGCTGAAACCCAGAAGACGGGCAGAATTTCTAGAGAGGGGAGGGATCGATCCCTCCTCTCATGGGGATCGATCTCTCATGCTTGGTGGGCGATTTTGGGCGATTTCTGCAGTTTTCGGCAGACTTCAAAGAGAGCGAAGGAGGACGATCAAACCAAATCAACATGCAAACACATAAAAGAGGTAAAGAAGTCCCTGCCTCGCGACGAACACCAAGATCTACGAGATTTGAGCAAGCTCTAGCCTTTTGAATTCGAATTTCTCCATGAATACTCCTCTCCGAGCTCTACCCAACGAACCATAAGCTTGAAATCGCATCTAGAGGGTGGAATGAAGGTTGATAGCCATGGGTTTTATGCTTTGGGGTGAAGTTTTTGTGAGATGGAGCAAGAGAGAGAGAGGAAGCTGAGAGAGAGATGGAGAGTCGGATGAGAGAGAGAAAAAAGGGGAGATACAATTATCCCCTACACACACATCCCCTATTTATACTCATCTTTTTATCACACTCACACTCCCTCTAATTTCTATTCTTTCACTTCAATCTTCAATTCAAACAATCACCACATAATTTCTATTTTTCCCAATTAGGCATTTAATATACATTTCAAAAATTAAAAATTTCCCGGGTCTCTACAATACAAGTTGTCAATCATATCCACTTATGTCAATTTTTGATATGTTAGATATTTTTTGAAGTGTAGGTCCTTTTTTCTTTAACCTTTTCTTTTTTTCCTCACTTCCATTTGTAGTGGCATCCCCTTGATTCCTTTTCAATAAAAGTATATTACTTATCCCAAAAAAAAAAAAAAGTCAATCATATTCACTTACGACTGCTCTTGCTCCTTGATTGGAACATAATGCTAAAGGATTTCCTTGATCAAGTCCGATCCCTATAAATTCACAAGAATTAAAAAAAATGGACCCCATCGGTGAATCTGCACCGTCACAAATCATGCACCCAGTTAAAATGCTAGCACCCCAAGCTAAAATGCTACCATTCAAATTACAATAAAATGCTAGATAAACTATGTCCATACCCCATGCTGGCGCCTTGGATTTTTCTTTCAACCATACACCTATAAAAAAATACCCAAGCATCTCACTTCCTCTGCCATGCGACTCCAACTGCGTTCAACTGAATGTTGGCCTTTTTTATTCTTCTTTTCTTTGTGCATCATTCTTCCTGTATTTGTACCTTATCCACAGCCGCCAAACCTAGGATCAGCAACCTGGCTCTGATACCTCTTGTGAATTATTGATTGCATCTCTTCCAAGATAGCAAAAACACACATAAAAATAAACACGCACATACATAAAAGAGAAACATCTGTGAAGCGAAGTCCCGCATCGCTTGTGTACAAAGACCAGCTTTGGGGGAGGACACCCTCAGTAGCTAGCTTTTGGGTTTGAGTTCTATCCAAGACCATGTAACATTGTATCAAAGCTAGGTACCAGAGATGGGTAGAGTGTGCATCCTTGCCCTACACCTACTGCTGAGTGAGCACGTTGCGCGTGATGTGAAGTGAAGTCCCATTCACATCGCCTGGGTTCCAATGTATGATAAAGTATATAGGCGTGAGGGCACCCTCACTTCAATAGCTAGCTTTTGGGGTTGAGTTGTACCCAAGACCGTGTAAGAAGAAGTTTACGTGGTTTGCCCAAAATGCCTACATCCGCGAGAAAGAGATTCCACAATAATAGTAATAAAGAAGATTACATTGTGAGATTTGCAAAATATGTGAAATCCACACATCTACTCAAGCCCTTGCTTATGGGTAACTAAGCCATGCTCACTCCTAGTGCTCTAGTACTTTTCCTCTAGCCACTTACCTCTGTATTTTTTCCCACCAATCTCTCAGCTGACCCCTCTCATATTTTTGGTTACCTATTACAACCTATTTTTGGAGGTGAGCTTTGGCAATCCCTTCACTCTAGCCTCCAAGCCACATTCCTACTTAGGTCTTCTTGAGCAAGGTAACGTGAGGAGTTGCTGTGAGGTGAAGGGTCGCCATAAGTTATTGTTAGCTCGTGGAGCTTTGGGTGATGTGTGAGCTTGAGGATGGAATTCAATGGGTGCCGGTCATGGTGGCCGCCTCAATTACTAGGAGGGATGGAGGATCCTCTTATGGCCTCCAGAGGCCGAGGACCTCCAAATACCCACACATATGAACATGCAAATTTAATGCTTAACAAAGGTAAGATAAATGCGGGTAGGGTGGCACATCCAAAAATTTAGTTGTATTGCATATCTTTATGCTCTTGCCTATTTGTTTTTGCAGATACATAGTTTCCCATTTTGTTCTCATTTACTTGGGAATGGATACTATATCTAAGGTGTAATGCAATGTTTGGTTTACTTGATATGATCTATTCTTTCCTGGAAGGAATTATCTTCATCATCCGAGTTAATACTATTGAAAATACGAAAAAGTATCCCCTAATTGCACAAACCCTGGATGTTTCTTCTGTGTCATGACTCATGAAGCATCCCCTAAAATTGTTCCACAGTACTCATTGCTAAATGCGTGTAAGTAATTAAAATTTAGTTTTAAGGTCTTAATAAAATATTTGCAGCTGGCTCATCCAGAAAATCGGTTGTATCTCCATATTTCTTCTATTTATGTTCTTGCTTATTTGTTGCTGCAGATATATTAGTTTTCTATGTTGTCAATCATCTAATTTGCAAATGGTTAAATCAAATTTATGATTTGGATGCAGTGTTGAAGTTCTTGATGTGATATTTCCTTCATTATAAAGATTTATCTTCATCTGATAATATCAAAAAATGGAGAAAGCATCCCCTGATTGTCCATACCCGGGATGCTTCTTCTGTGTCATGAAGGAAGGAAACCCTAGTAAACGCAGATCAAGTATACTCAAATTCTTTCGCGAACTTCCTTCACAAGACGATGATGGCCAGGTTCTTCCTATCAGTGGCCTTTGGAACACTGCCATGGCACATCCCAATGATCCGGAGTTTATTGAACTAGGAATATTTGAGTGCATGTCAGCGTTGATTTGGAAAGGCCTAAAAAATCGCCGATGGCTATCTCACGACCAAAATATATACATTCCCTATTATGCTGCACACATAATTGGGTCCTACACTATGAACATGGAAGAATTTGCCGAAAGCGCAGTGCACTCTGGGGTTATCCCACCTTTAGTTGAACTTCTAAGAGGGAGGTTGACTTGGGTTGAACAGAGAGTGGCTGTGCGGGCCCTCGGCCATTTGGCTACATATGCCAGCACTTTCCCATCTGTGGCCAGTCATGGTGAGATCCTTGAGCTTTCCATTCAACTAGCGATGAGTTCGCTTGAAATCGTGTATTCCCACTTTTACCAGTTTGTTGACAGAAGGCTGAGTTATCACTGTGACCTACTTACGAGGGGAATGGGCGGCGTTGAAATGGAGTCAAGAAAGGCAGAAGAATGGGCTAGTCAGTTGCAGTGTTGGTCCCTTCAACTTATTAATTGCTTCGCTTTCAAATCAGAGTTTCTTTCTACTATTTGCAAACCGGAGTTTCTGGTAAAACTTCCGGGCATGTGGGGTGGGCTTGTTAATGAAACCTCACCAGCTGGTATTGGTTTGTTGAGGACAATTTGTCATCATAAGCTGGGTAGGGGACCAGTTGCCAGCTGTCCTGGTATTATTGAAGCGCTGTGTAATATTGCGTGCTCATCTGATGATTGGCAATATATGGCTATTGACTGTCTTCTGTGGCTGCTTCAAGATCCGAGTACCTGTCATAAGGTACTTTTTTTTCACAGATTTTTCATGTGTTGGGCCAGTCATTGATGGGTTTTTGATATCCACAAACAATTGCATTGGATTTTTTCTCAGTGAGTATTGAAGGTGGATACTTTTACTTGATTGCTAGTATGCAGTTTCATATTTCAACCTTCTTGATAACTTCAAATTATAAAGGCATTATGGATTTATAGTTAAAGATATCAGTATACCTGATTAAGCTCTCAACCTGGAACATGAACTATGTGATGGTTTGTTTCCGATTAAATGGAAAGAATGGGGCAGTGACAATTTGTTGAATGGCTAGGTGTTATAGAAGAGTTGTGAGGTCAACACTAATTATTCTGCTCTGATTGCATGAATTTTCATTTCCTTTTACTTGTCGTTTCATTTTCTATAAATGCTAATGCTACACTAAAAGCGTTCATCAGATCCTTCCCATTGTAGTGCTACAGATCTACGCTGGCACGATGGTGGATCTGCATATTTCCCTATTGAGCCATATGAGTGTCATGAAATATCGATAGACTAAAGATCCGTTCAAACCACACAGTTGGTCTCAAAAGTCAATTAGCCTGTTATGCTCCGATGTGAAGCATGTGTATCACCAATGCCCTGAACAGAACTGGTTTACTTGGAAAACCCCCCTAGACTATTCGAGGTCTATGGTCTACCATATATGGATTTTTGTATTTGCGTCAATGGAACCATTTAGAATGAAGTTTGATAAGGATTTGATCTAATTGAAGGTCAAAGGCCCTAGGCCTTGATGTGAATAAGGTTTTTGAAAGGTTCTATTAACCATAGAGATACTGAATTGCACAAAAAAAGAGATGCTAAAAGCGCCTCCAAGAAAAGCTTGCATGTATATCAGATTTACTAACTGGGAGGTAGATAACACAACTGTCACGTATTCATATGACATTGCCTGCAAGAATAGACTATTCAGACTTGGGGTAGCAACAATTGGAGCCTGGGGGGAGAAGCAAAGTTAATAGTAGCAGGCTAGGATAGTATTGCTGCAAATCATTATAGCACTTCATTTCTGTATCTTGGCACAAAATTGTTTGATACCTTGATATGTATTGTTGGGCCGTTTTCCTAATGGCTTAAGCCTTTGGGAAAATTAGTGAGTTAATGAAAACATGGTATGGGTTCTGTCTCCCATTGAATCCTGTTCATTTTATTTTCTGTGGCAACTGTGTCATATCAAATCTGCCAAGAGGAGCGAACACGTGGTGCTGATCTGGATTTACTAAAATTTAAGTAAGCTACACTGGTTCAGTATAATAGTTTTTTGTTACACTACTATAAAACTCCAGTTAGCCGAGTAATGCTCAAGGTTGGCCTTGACGTAAGAGAGCTTATTATAACAGCAGGAATTGGTTTGAGAAGCACCACTTGACCCAACCACGTTGTATGGTTTGAGTACCGACGTGACACTTTGACACTCGGTAAGGGTATGGGTCCATGGGATGTGCATCCAACCTGAGCTGCTGACATCCTGACATTCATCCAATCAAGTGTATCTAGGAAGCTTAAGTTTTTCAGACATTTGAGCATTAAACTCTTGCAATATGCGTGGAGAATGCCGATGTCCCCTTGTAACCCCAGTTAACTTGGACAACAATACTTTACCAAGTGTACGTATCCTTGGAACATGTATTCAAATGAATCCGATGCTGAAAAATGCAACTGCACTGCACCCCATATCTGCACTAAAGTCCACTGGACATACGCTCGACACAATAAAGTAAATTTTGTCAAATGATAACTGACCCAATGCAATTATTTCACTTTGTAGTTGTAAATTACTTTGTAAAACACTAGTGTTATTCAATAGTTGGGTACTATGATTTTATATGCTTATAATGAAGTTCATTTGCTTATTAAGTTGAATTTTAATACTTTATTACTATGATTTTTACATTAGATCTACCTGTGTCAATTTTTGAATTATAATAGACATTCTGTACTTCAGACCTCATGATTTCTTTGCAGGTGATTGATAAGGCAGTACCTGCACTTGTGGATCTTGCGGAGATCTCAACTTTGGGGGACCACAAAAAGCTTGGGGATTCCATTGTTAATGTTCTTCAGGAATGTACCCAATCTCAAGGAACAGGGCGTAACTCTGTCAGCAGCCGCACGAAAGACCAGATTGAGGAAATTGTAAATTCCAGACACAGGTTGAAATGGGAAAAGAACATGCCCAAAGAGGATCTCCATATCAAACAGGCGGCAGCGCTTGTAGTGAAGCTAGAAGGAAATTCATTGTTTTCAGCAGGAAATATATCTGGAGCAGCATCAAAGTACTCTGAAGCACTGGCACTTTGTCCAATGCGTTCCAAGAAAGAAAGAGTTGTTTTATACAGTAATCGAGCTCAGTGTCATCTTTTGTTGCAACAACCCTTAGCTGCCATAAGTGATGCCACACGTGCGCTTTGTATTCATAACCCTGTGAATCGTCATGCCAAAAGCCTTTGGAGAAGAGCTCAGGCTTATGACATGATTGGGTTAGCTAAAGAGAGTTTATTAGATGCTATTCTCTTCATAAACGAGTGCTCCCAGTCAACTGATCCTGACCTTTCTTTAAGGCAAAATAAGGTACCGGACTATGCTGAGCGTTTGGTCAAGAAGCAGATGCGTGCCGCTTGGTTATTTAGAGATGCCGCCGTTAAGCATGGCGGAGTTCACTGTGATGGTGATGGTGGGGATATCTATGGCCAAGAGACTGATGATTCTGAGTGGGAGACAGCAAGTGAGAGTGATATGGGAAATGATGATCAGGGAAATGGTGATTGGAAGAATGAGGATGAAAGGAATAATCATTATGATAAAGCTTCAATAAAAGGTATGTTTCCTGGGTGTTCTGCATCTATTGGCAATAACTTTCAACCGAATCTGTACATATAGATTTTCCAACTTGGATATCTTGATTAGAATAAACATCATTCGAGAGACTGTTGGATGAGACGGTGTTCCAAGAAATGCTTTTTGAGATTTCTGTTGGATGAGACTGTGTTCTGCAAATATTCCCACTGACTGACATAAGTGAGTGGTTCAGATTTCCAAGTTTCCCAAGTATTTTTAAGTTTGAACTCGAAACAATTAGAGTGAATGAAATTCATTGTGTTTTTCTTCATGTGCACACCTACTTGGTTGACTGATTAAAGTCTCGTTCACTTATTCTACGTTTTATTTCACTATCATTCGTCCTTAATATCCATTTCAATGTTTGGTAGTATTAAATGAGCTTAATAGTTTATTGAGGCCTTTCTTTTTGGCCCCTTTCTAAATGCTGTGTTTAAAATTCTGAGTGAATACAGGCGTGAAGCATGGATACAATGTGCAGCTTATGGAGGATGATGAGCCATGAATTCGAACGGTCAGATACTTTCCTCTGTGGTAGCAGGCCAGCAGCGGACTTTTCGTGGTTTTGTTTAAATTCGAGTTGTATACATGGTATATTTGGTTTCCGCCGTCTTTTTTGTGGTCAACTACTGTGTAAGAAATTGTAATAGGAGGAAAGTAATGAAAAATTATGTCTAGAGCTTGTGAATTGTATCCTTTTTTGCCTTTTGGATTCTAATGTTTTATTGTGTTTTTTAGTGATTCAAGGGGCTTGTGAATGTAAACCCTCTTGGGGATTTTGGTTGAACTACCATCTATTCCTATGTGCTTGATAATTACAAATTTCTTATGTATTTCTTCTTGTGCTGTATCGCTGATGTTATTGGGTTTAAGCTATGCACTATTGTAGTTTACCATGTTAAATACATGCACATGCGTACACACCTGCACATGAATACACAACGAATATTTTGAGAGCAGTTTACCAGGTTAAATACATGCACATGCGTACACACCTGCACATGAATACATAATGAATATTTTGAAAGCTTATACGGCACTGAGTATTTATAATCTAGTATATAAACCTTGGCCGTCTCTCCATTCATACCCACTTAATTTTGAAAATGATGGTTTTTAACATGATATCAGTTGGAGGCTTTTGGAATAATTGATATACCGGTTTTTTCTGCCTCAAGTGTAGCTTATTTCAAAGTGATCCTAATAACAAATCCTCATCTCTCGAAGTGCGAGGAGTGTTTAGAGCTTATCCGACATTGATTATTTATAACCTTCAAAATGAGTATAAGGATGATCTCTCCATTCTTTCTTCCAATCTCTTTATGGATTGTGCAACAAGTGGAATGATGGTGATGGTTGGTTGCCCTTCGGCACACTATCATTTTTAGGGCTTTTTTGATTCCATTTTGTGGTGCTTACCATTTAGATTAAAAAAAAAATTTTGATTGGCAACAAAAATTTATAAATACTCAACAAAGGATACATCGAGAAAGAAATCCGAGCCAAATATTGGTACATGACAAACCTGGAGCAAATATAAGACTGAAACCATTGAGATTAATTAGGGCTTGTTTTCGGAGGTAGATTTATTTCATGTGCTGTGTTGGTTGAGTATTGAGAACTGAATAGGCACCGTGGGTTGCAGAGATGGGCACCCAGGTGCAGGGAACAGATTGTAAATTCGAATCACTTAAGCTATGCACAGATTAGGATGTTGAGCAGATGGATGCTTTCTGATCATATGACTGGAAGCATGTGAATTAATACATCAAAAATCTACAAACACACCTTAAAATACAACTCATGTTACAAAGCCGAGTTCGATGTGTGTGGACCCATGTGCATCGTCAGCTCCGGACGTGTTTAAAAGTGTGTTAGGAGCACTGCTCGTCATACATTGTAAAATGGTTTGAAAGCAAGACAACTGTGAAACCGTGCTGGATGCTTCTGTCATTTAATTGGACTAGCTCAGACTTATCCATGACAAATATACTTTTCAATGCTTTGGAAGTTAACTTCTCTGATAACTTCAATGGAAAACAATTAGTGGTCAAGAAAACCTGAACAAATTGTGCCTAAACACTGGGAAAAAAATTCCTAAGTACAAATAGCTTTTACTCTTGAAGCTCAAGTAGAGTCCTCATTGCTTGTTTCTTCATAACCTTCCCATACACTCCTCTTCCTAGTTTCATTGTTCTCTCCATCTCCACCGTACCACCGCCACTGCAATTTCTCTTCAATCCTTTCTTCACCACCTTCAAAACCCTCTCATCACTTCCCACAGCTTCTGCAACACTATCCACGACAACCTCAATTGCCGGAATCCGCCTCCCCCATCGCCTCATTGACTTCTCAGACTCAAATGTTTCAGAATAAAATCCCCAAAAAGATGCTCTCAAATAGCCCTTTTCCTTTCCCCTTGCATTCAACCTTCTCATGCCTTCCTCCAACCGATAAACGATCCCTCCCACTTCCAATTCCCTGTCAATACCCATCTCAAACTCCCTCATCTCCTGTTTTCCCATAATTCCCTCCTCAAACTTGCACCTCTTACAACAACAGTCAAATCCCCAAGTTGTCGCCATTTCTCTACGATTGCTCAAAGGTGAAAGCACATCAAAATACGCTAATGTGATCTCTTCACCTGCCTTGATATCTCTAGATGCATGAACCATCATGTAATCACCAACATGCAATCGCCGTGCATTAGGGTTGCATGCATGGTTGATGAAGGAGGGAAGTAGCCATAGCCCAACACCATGGTAACCACTGTTTTTGCCCAAAACTTTTGATGAAACCGCGTCCTCAACTAGAGAATTCACATCCAATATTTTTAGTATTCTACCCATATCAAGATTCTCATTCAAAAACCCACTCTCCCCTGCTTCAGGCCTCAATAGACTAACATCAGGCACTTCAAGTGTATCCTCTTCTTCGCCCGTAGACAAACTGCGAATCAATTGATGGGTTCGGTGGCATTTTGTGGATGATTCAACAACTTTACCTATCAAATTCTTCCACATAACCAATTGGGTATTGCCCCCCAAATCTTCATCTTTGGAATTAGGCATTATACCCCTGTCAGTGGCAATTGCCTTGCTAACTAACAACAAAGTACCACAATCAACATTCTTTGTTGCAAATAGGCCACGCCCAACACCTATATGGGATTTCTTGATTTCAACCACACCAATGTACTCTGCGATTTCCGGAGACTTCCCTCGAAACCCATTTAGAATCCAATCAGATAAATCAATAGCTCCAGTTCTTGAAGAGAATTCAAGTTTCTTGCATTTCTCCAAATACCCACTGATGGATTCAGAGTTTGAACCAGATTGGGGATCCAGAAGAGCCAATTTGAAGCAGTCCAGAGCCATTCCATACCGATTGAGACTGAGCAAGATCTTACCTTTGCAAAGCAGAGTCTTGAAATGGGCACTCTCGATTTCGAGTGCTTGCTCACAATCTCTCAATGCTTCTGCGAAATTTCGGAGGTGGGACCGGGCTTCGGCCCGGTTGGAGAGGGCTAAGCAGAGGGATTTGTTGAGATTTGAGAGGTGATTCGGGTCAGGGTTCTGATGGGTTTTCTTGGAGATTTGATCTAGGCAGAGTGAGATGAAGTGAGAATAGGCTTGGATAGATTGATCCCACTCTTCTCTGAGGAGAAGCTCTGTGGCCTTGGATCTGAGCTGTTGCATCATCTCTTCCTCCATTTCTGTGTGGTGGTGTTGCTGCTTTTGGATTTCTCCCAGCTTTGATTTGACTGTGGGTTTACTACTTTTTCTGTTTTGTTTTCGTGTGAAGTTTTAAACGAGGGGGATGTAACGGTCATATTCACTATCCGGTTTTATGAACTTTTCTCTGTGAGGCTCTCGCGTTGTAACGCCAACGGCTATATCGGGGGCTTAGTTGTTAATACTACATTTAGTATTTTCTGTTAAAAGTATCGAGATTGAGAGGGATTAGAATTGAAGAAATTAAATTAGACATCCTATTCGGAGAATTTATTTAAGTGTCTATCCTAATTGATTTGAATACTTTGTGGGACCTTTTCATCAAAGAAGAGATATGTTTAGTTTCTTTGTTTCATCTAATCCCCAATTTTTGAAAACAGGATCTCTCCCGAATGTTTTGTCCGGTAGTTATGGGATTTTCCCTATAAATCTATTTAACTAAAAAATGTAGTAAAACAGGTAGTTATGGGATTTTCCCTATAAATCTATTTAACTAAAAAATGTAGTAAAACAATTATTAATGGCGAAATAGGTATTATTGAAGTTCAGGATGACAACAAAAGTTTTTAAACCTACTAGCATTAGGACTTAAAGTATTTCTATTGGATACAATCCCTATTTAAGTTTTTTTTTTTTTGATCCGCGATCCCTATTTAAGTTCCCCTTGATGAAATTAAATAGGCATCCTATTCAGATAACTTATTTAGGTCTTAGAATAAAAAAAAGGCCCGATCCAAAAAAGAGAGAAGTTTGATGTCTACTATTTATTTATTTTTATTTTTTTGTCTTTTGCTTTCCGTTGTTAAAAGTGGGCATAAATTACAAAAAAATATTGGCCTATGATTCATTGTTGGCCTTGTTTACGGTTGTCTCAAAAGAAAAGGCTTGAAATTCCCAGACTAAAAGCATTGGACATTTCACCTACACCAGGTGAAATCCATATCTCGACTCAGAAAAGTATAAAAATATGAGCTGATATTAAAAAATTCATATAAAACAACAATTTGGACAAAAAAGATAATTGTTTAGAATTTTTTTTGTCTTCAGTGAACTTTTTTGTTTTGTCCTAACTAAGTACTATATTAGACTTCTTTCGTTGAGATGGATAATTAATTCAAAAAATATGACTCGAATCTTACAAAAATTTAGAAAAAAGACAAACAAAAATTTTTTTTTTAGGGAGAATGGAGCCTCACTTCAGTCTGACAAATGGTATGCTACAAAATGACGAAATCGAAATCTACTAATTTAGCCATGTCTTGAAGCATATCACCCCCTGCCCTTACAAAGAACAAGGGAAAAGAAAAATGACCACTTCTTTCATGATAGGCTAAATTGACAATGTTGACATGTATAACATCACCACACTAATTATGATCCATTATCAAAGATAAATTGCATTTTCAAATCACTTTCCAAACTAATCTCTTCGTTTCCCTTTTAACTCATGACCATCATCGGATAGATATCACTTCAGCTCCATAATTGTAAGTTCCAGTCCAATCTCCGCTTGCGACACAAAAGTAGATGGTCCCACATGTGGAGTATTCGCCCGTCTACCAATGGAGGATCACAAACATGCTTGTAGCTAGGGGTGTAAACGAGTTGAGCCTTAACGAGCCGAGTCTTTAATGAGCCGAATTTAGTCATTTACTAAACGAGCCGAGCCGAATCGAGTCTTAACGAGCCGAGTTCACAAGTTGCTCAGTTCGTTTACAACCCTACTTGCAGCAACTTGGAGCTCAACGAAGAGCAGACGTTAGACAGGCATGCATTTGCGTATTGCATATTTAATTTTGGTGTGGTATTCTGCCATCTGGCTCTAATTTATCTTCTGCAACCAGACCAGATAAGAAGCTTTCTAGCTGTTGGAGTGACTTGTCATATCAAGCATCAGCTACACAAAACTTCAGCAGCAATATTTGGAAGGCAAGTAGCTACATGTGACGAAATTGTTCTCACCTAATATGCAGTTTCTAGGACCTAACCGAAAATATTATTACCTTGAGATTGCTGTGAATTTGACCCGATTTTATGCTGCCTAAATTTGTAAGCATTATTGTGACAAATTTCTACACAAGAAAACGAGAGTTCATTTAGAAGTGTGCAGGGAAATTATCCAACTTAGAAAGTCCTCAAAATCAAAATGACTCTTGATACATTTCATGGTTATTGGTTATAATATTTACTAGCTAAGTTATTGTTCTCAACTATTTGTCACAAAGTAATGGTCTTCTCCATTACTTTGATGCAAGAGGTATATAATAGCCAGAAATAAAGACGGTCTCTCTTCCCGCCAAGGGAAATGTTGATCCCGTCTTTTTTCTACAAGCACTAGGCAGTCCTAAATCCTAATGTTCAATTAACTTAGTGGATTATGTTCAACATGCAATGAAAATGGTTGGATAGCTGCGGATTTGGATATGGAGTTTCGAAGCTTTATCCTAATAGGTTTGAAATGGAAATTTAGTATAGGTAATTTGGAATCATACATGCTAAGGATTATTCCTGCACAAAAAATATCAATGAAATAAATCTTACCTACATTGTATCATCCACTTTAAAAACTTTAACCATTGAATCGCTTCATTTAAAATCCACATCTATCAAATAGAGCCTTTCAACAGAAACATATAAAACTTGTAAAGACATGGAAACGGGTATACAAGAAACAGCCAAATGAGACCCAATCTAAAAACAAAGCAGTCATTGAAAATGACCTAAAATTAATTAGCAAAGAGTTTTGGCCAGTACATCAACCTACCTCATAAACAGCCATTTCTTTGTGTAGTTGTCTTGGGAACCCAATCCCAGAATCCAGTAATGACGTACGGATTAGACAAAAAAAAAATTGCAAAATGCTATCAGGCGGAATTAGGATTTTTTTCGTCAACTCTTGCTACACGAATGTTGGTTGACTAGTTTCTTTGTAGAACACAATAGACTCGATTGCCGTACACGATGAATTCCGTTTGATCGTACCTTATGATCTTCTGTTGTCTTCCCCTATACCTCAATCATGTAGTCAAGTGTGGACTTCTGCATGGTCTCCTAGTTCTCTCTCTCACATCCCACCTTTTTGTATTCTCAATAAGTGTGTGAGACCTAGAGAATATAATGATATATTTATAGGGCTAAGGCAATGAAACATATAAAACTTGTAAAGACATGGAAACAGGTTTACAAGAAACAGCCAAATGAGATCCAATCTAGAAAACAAAGCAGTCATTGAAAATGACCTAAAATTAATTAGCAAAGAGTTTTGGCCAGTACATCAACCTACCTCATAAACAGCCATTTCTTTGTGTAGTTGTTTTGGGAACCCAATCCCAGAATCCAGTAATGACACGTACGGACTAGACAAAAAAAAAAATTGCAAAACGCTATCAGGCGGAATTAGGATTTTTTTCCTCAACTCTTGCTACACGAATGTTGGTTGACTAGTTTCTTTGTAGAACACAATAGACTCGATTGTTGTATGTGATGAATTCCGTTTGATCATACCTTACGATCTTCTGCTGTCTTCCCCTATACCTCAATCATGTAGCCAAGTGTGGACTTCTACATGGTCTCCTTGTTCTCTCTCTCACATCCCACCTTTTTGTATTCACAATAAGTGTGTGAGATCTAGAGAATATAACGGTATATTTATAGGGTTAAGGCAGTGACCTAAGGAGAAATAATTATGGGTTTCTTGTGCAAATAAGAAATCCTAATTCCATCAAGATTTTTTTTGTTTGACAAATTATAATTCATACTACAAAAGATCATAATTGCACTCACATCTTTATCTCAATTATATTTCGAGCTTCATGCTATTAAATACTTATTAATCCCCCTCCGTTAAGAGTATAGATACTCGTTAATTAAATTAAATTGCTGACAATTATATTTAATCAACATCTATTAAATTCCTTGAAACTATCCACTTAACTTATTCGATATGTTTGATACAAATATCCACCTGCAAGGTTTGACATAATCAAAACTTATAACCTTACTCAAGGGGTATTGGATTCCATTAGTAATTAATAGCTATCGTATGAATAATATTGTGACCCAATTGACCGAGACTATTGAAACTAGAGTGGATTTCATTATCTAATGAATCAAAGTCTAACACTATACACACACACACACACACACACACACACACACACACAGAGAGTGAGCTTCCTGTGAGGACCTTAAATAAACTCCTTAAGTGCGGACCTCCCCATTTCTCCCATTTTTTGATTGAATTTCGATGATCCGAGCCGCTCAATGTGATTAGAACGTGATTTTAAAGGCAACCATTGTAAAGGTAACTGCGAGAAGTCGGCAAAAAAAAAAATATCAGGAAGGGCTTGATTTGAGCAAATTTTTTTGGAACCGTTTAATAAAAAACTGTTCGGATGAACCCTTCTCGGCCATTTTTTTTTGACGATTTCTCGCAAGGACCCTTAAAATCACATTCTGATCACATTAAGCGGCTCAGATCATCAAAATTCGATCAAAATTTATGAGGTCCGCACTTAAGCTAAATAGGGGATCCCTCATAAGAAGGGGACTCATATATATATATATATATATATATATATATATATATATATATATATATGTCATAGTCCGATTTGTTTAGCAGCTTTTCAGCTAGCATAACATGATATTCATCAACTAGCTGATCTTTTGAACCAATAATGCTAACAATCATGCCAAGTATGTCAACCTTCCTTTGATTCCTACTACCTTTCAAGGGATCAACCTCTACAGGGTCAGGCTCCTAGCTGAAAGGTTGATTTCATTTCCAGAAAGTGTGTTAGATTTCAAATATAGCATCTCCTCACCTCCAACAGTAGTTTTAAAACTTTGAATTTATTTCATCTTGCCCTAGTAGAAAATATACATACCGGAATTGATCCATGCCTGTTCGTCGTCAGTGTTGAAATCGTCATCTACACCAATGTTGACTTGACTTTCTTCATCTCTATTTAATTCTTCAAGAAGGCTATCCCCTATATTTCCTGGGCCGTTGGAATTCCCCCCTGTCCCATCTGTGAGCATGGTCGCAATGCATTCAACTGTGTTTTTGCCTCCCCTTCAGGTACTCCTTTATTAGTTCAACAATTGCTTCTAGAAAAACACCAGCAGGGTCTATTGTACTAAGCGCTTTAATAGTTGAAACATACATGTGCAATAAATCATTGGTTAAAGCACCAGCGGTAAGCAAACGATATCTTAACGCAGATATAAATGAATCAATGAGCTTTGAGTGTTGTCCAGTATATTCAAGGCACTGTTTCAAGTGTTCAATAGCCGGAGAGCTGCACGATTCAAGACAATAGTGAGTGTATTGAGTTAGTGGCCCTTATTAAGTGCTACATAGTTTCAAGCGCATTCAACCCTTTTCACTTCCGTTCATACACTCATTGAACAACATTTTTCCAAGTATATGGCTGCTTTCAAATATGGCCCGCAACCATTATGGAATGCCATTGCATAACGGTATAGGTGGTTACCGCCACACGTTACACTACTACGACGTTACACTCGGTAACCATGCGAAGAAGAACAAAATTCATGGCCCTGGTTGCCACCACGGTTATGCAATGAACAGTGGCCATTACACCCATAGTTGTCAAGGGCGAAAGGCACACTGAGGCATAAAGTCCTGTTGGGCCTGAGGCGAGATGTGTGCCTTTTTGAAGCAAGGCACACCTATGCGAAAAACATATAAAAAATAGGATACACTAATATTTCAATTAAATTATTTCTGAAAACAATTATGTTTGGAAATAATATGATTTATGTAGTTTTCATATACGTATGGAGAGAGAGAGAGAGAGAGAGAGAGAGAGAGAGAGGAGGAGGAGGAGGAGGAGGAGGAGGATCGAGTTCTCTCTCAAGTCAGCTGAGACTAGGGCTGTGATCGATCGAGCAGGCGACAACAGGAGTAAATTAGAGAGATCGAAGACCAAGTGAGGATAGATGGACCCCTTTGTTTTGCTTAAGATCAACGGCCAGGGTAATAGTTTTAACATACACAACAAAATTCTAGGGATGTGATCAATTTTGAAAGAAGTGCGCTTTTTTGTTACTTGTTTCCTTTCTCGCCTTGTCACTTTTTTATGCCTAGACTGCGCCTTGTTCAAGTGGCCTCGCCTGGGATGACGCAAGGCACTGGGGGTGCACCTCGTCTTACCTTGCGCCTAGGCACACCTTTGACATGAAACTATGATTACGCCTTGCAACTGTGTCATCATCAATGTTAACATTATTGCGACCGCAACTGCTGTTTAAAACCTTGTATACCAATTCATACCAGAGGAGAAAACGTGTAAGGGCGATTACATTCACGCAGCATACCTTGACCGCAATAGGAAAAAGCCATCATTCAGAATTACCCATTATTTTTAGATCTATATTACATAGTTTTTAGATTTTAATAAATTCATTATTTTTGAGTTTGAAATTGCCTTCTTAAAAAATAACAAATTATTTTCCGTTAGGGAACCAGGCTAATTTTAATTTTACAAACAGTTTGAAAAGATCCCCCAAATGTTTTAAACAACGTTGCTATAGAAAACAACGGCAGAAACAGATCGTACATATCAACGGCATGTGGGGCCCACTTCAGGTCCTGCACAGATAATCCGAGCCATTCAATAATTTTAAAATATAATTCCGAGTGGGCCACGTAGAAATCAGCTCAATCTGATATGTGTAGGTACTCGATCCCGTCTTTCCATTTTTCATCCAATCTTCCCATTTTTTCCGATTTTTAAAAAATGATGGATCGAGCACCTACACATATCGGATTGAGCTGGTTTTTTACAATACCAATCAGATTTTGTTTTCAAATTATTGAACAGATCAGATCATTAGTGCGAGGCCCGAAGTGGACCCCGTGTGCCATCGGTATGTAAGGTTTGTTTTCGGTGTTGGTATCCTGTTGACAATCATTCTATAATCACAAACACTTACACAAATATTTACTCAAATTTTCTCACATTCACATTGGGGCCCAGACACACTATATCTTCAGTGTATGTGGGCTTCACTAAAAGATGTGAGTGTGTGTAAAATAGTATTTGTGTATATGTGTGGTTATAAAATACTAGTATTACAAAACGTGGTACTGTAGAGATCCATAATTATTTTCTCAAATTTAAATGTTTAATATGTATTTGGATTATCAAAGTATGGATAATGACGCAGATATGAGTTGGGTCAATGTGAGATGGCTTGTAAGTTGTGGGAGTTGATGTAACACAATAGGAGTGAAAGGGTGAAAGTGTTATTTGTGCTATATAAGTCAAAAAAATTGGGGCAGGAAATCACTTTCCCTTTTCCTTTTTTTTCTTTTCCGGCATCTCTCTCTCGGCTCTCACCTCTCACCTCTCTCACCTTCTCTGTTCGATTTCATCTACTACGAGTGAGATTTTTGAAAAATCTCAAGTACTAAAGTTGTTCTACGCGACGAGAGCTTTCTATCCATCTAAGAAAATTCATGATCGGAGCACTTCGAAGTTTCCTCCATGTTCGGGCATGCTTCTAACCTTCAAGGTAGGGATCTCCTACCTTTTTTACATGTTCAAGTGTTAGCTTGATGTACAAGAATCAAGTTTGATCATCTATTTTGAGTCTTGAATAAATCTTGTATGCTGAAAATTCCGTGGGTTCTGCTAATCTGTCTTTTTGGGGCCCTTCTGCTTGGATTCAATTTTTGGTGTCTTCATAACTGTTAAAGTACATTTCAATACAAAGATTTCCGTACCAAGATCATGCAAAACCGATAATCACACAATTAGTTATGAATTTTTGAATACCGGCTGTTTCCTGGATGCATGTACGAATCTGTGCGTGGCTGTCTTCTTTTAACTTTCTGGGCATGATGAACAAGTTGGGTGGCTTTGGGTCTTTCACAGGAGCTGTATATTTAAGTTAAGAAGAGATTGGCGTTGGAATCAAGTGATTTGGTTAAGTATATAATCTTTGGTGAATTTCTAAAGCAGGTTTGGTTGACTGGGGCGAAAATGGTTGTGAATCTGTTTTTCTTTTGATTGTTGGGTTAATCTTCTCTCGTTTCTAAACCTGGGATTTTTACTGAGTGTAGGGCTTGTAGTGGTGCGACTTTTGGTGTTGGTTTCAATGTTTTTGGGTTTAAGATGGAAGAGTTACGATTTTTCAATCAATTTTACTTATTCCCGCGTTGAATCCGATAGCACCAGCGGACTTTGGTAAAATAGCCATAACTCCTAGCTCGGGACTCGAAATGATACCGTTTGTTTTGTTAGACACTGAAACAGAGCTTTCCAACAATACATCCCATGCATCATGGGTAGGTCCGAGCGATAACAGTTTTGCATCCAAAGTTGACCCAAATTCTACCTTTGCACCAGTTTTATTGTTACGTTGAGCTATAATGGCAAGGCCGTAATAAGGTTACCCGAGCTTCGTTTTTGATGTATGACCTATGGATCGAAGAAAAAGAAGTATACTTGTTAGTGGTTTAAGTGTCGTCCTTGAATTCACATTGTTTAATTAGATATAGCCTAATGTAAATGATTAACTTCGTCAATTTGACATGTAAGGATTTCTCTCCTCCTTTATGTGTTTTTGAGTTCGTTTGATGTTTTTAAGAACGTTCAAACGTTCGTATTTGTTGTTAGGAGAAATCTGTTGAAACTAGAAATCTTATGCTGAAAACCCAAGTCCTACCGGTAGGAGTTTTGGCCCTACCAGTAGAAATGTTGTCCTACCGGTAGAGAATGAACAATCTGCTTTTTGTTGAAAACTTCGGACGATCATAACTTTATCATTCGGACTCCGTTTGGGGCATATTATATATCGAAATTGATGTATGAAAAATCTACTTTCTAATGGTGGTAATCTTATAATCAAATTCTAAACCTATAAGAAGTTATAGTTAAAGTAAGGTAGGTTGTGTAACGACCCTAATTTTCAGTCGTTAAAAATTTCGCTAAATATTTGAATTTTATTGATTACTTGAATTTGTTTTGATTTACTTTTAAAATCCTATACTTCGTCGTAATTACATTTTTGCCCCTTGAATTTATTTCTTATTTATTTAAATTGGTTTAATTTCCGATAGTTTGTCATAACTGCAATTTAGCCCTTGAACTTTCATTTTCTGCACTTGGACCCCTGAACTTTTATTTCTTGCGCTTTAGTCCTATTTAAGCAACCTAGTTAGCTTATAACTATCCGGTTAGAGAGACTAAACTAGGAAGCCATCTAGTCACCATGATTGGACCATTTTGACCCTCATTAAACCTTTTGGACCCCTTTGAACCCTAGTCAAAGTATTGAATTTTCTTTTTCTTTTAATTATTTTGATTTTATTCTTTGTCCATTGGACAAAGATTGTTAGGGAAACTATTATCCATTGGATAATAGAAACCCATTTGTTTATATTAAAAGTATATTGGGATATAAAAAAATAATAGACTTTTTAAAAGTACTTTGACTAGTTTTTATTAAAAAGTGACCTAATATCTATTGTCCATTGGATAATAGATGTTAGGGGGAATTTTACCCATTGGACAATAGTTTTGATCTTTCAAAGTAGTAAGGTATTAGTTAGTTTAATATTTTCTTTTAAACCATGTGAAAGCATAGCAATACTTTAAGAAGAAAGGTACAAGGTACAAAGATTCTCAAAAGTACTTTAATTGTTTTCTAATGGGGTTTTGGTCTCCTAAGTACTTAGAAAGGATAATATATATATGCCTAAAGTACCATGTGTCTATTAGTAGTATGGGAAAAGAATCCTAGCCAAAAGGACTATTTTTGATCCTAGGTACAAAAGTATTACTTCTTTAATTGTTTTCTTCCATTTTTTGTACCTTGGCAAGAGAATGAGAGGGAGAGAGAGAGGGGGGCAGCCGGCCATAGGTGAGGGAGAGGGGGGGGGGGGGGGCCGGGGGGGGGGGGGGGGGAGGGAGAAGATTTGGTTGGTACTTGGCCATTTAACTTCCATGTACCATGAGATTCTTATGCTTCCAAGCAAACCTCACCTCATGTCCTTCCTTTGTACATTTTAGCATTTGTTTAAGCCAATGAATCTTGTACAAACTCATCTCAACCCTCCATTTGTTCCAAGATCAAATCTAAGGACACCATAGCCATGCAAACCTAGGATTTTAGCCTTAAATCTCCATGTGAACACACTTTTTTTTGGATAAAAAAAATTTGGAAAAGGAGGAGAGGGGGGGGGGGGCCGGCCATGATGGGAGAAGGGGAAGCCCTTGCCTATAAATAGAAGGCCTCACCAAGCTTTGAACTCACACCTCAAACCAAAGCTCTTCCTTCTCTCTAGAATTCTAAGCATTCCTTAAGAACTTTCTTTGTTCTTGAGAAGTTCTTGAGCAAAACCACCAAACCACTTCCAATACCACCCTCTAATCTTAAAAAGTAGGATAGGAAGTTGTTTCTAGGAAAAGTGGTCCAACACTTTTCCTTTCGAAGCAATCCGAAGGACGTTACGCCGCCGAAACCAAAACCGACGATCAAACTTCCGTAGCCGACCACCGCCTCGAAGAACGGTAGTTTAATCTTACTATTGTAGTGAAATCTTTACTATATCGTAGTTCAATCTTATTTTCCAAAGTTGGTTAAATCTCGCTACTTTAAATCTTTACTTACTTTATTTAAAGTTTAAAAAGTTACTTGATCATGAATGATGAAGATGCATGATTTACTTTTGGAATGTTTCAAGCATGCTAGTTAGTAAAAGTTGGATGATCTTGTCGTATTTATTTCAAGGCTCTAATTGAATGCATGAGTTTGTGTAAAGTCTTAAACGACGGAGTCTTTGCATGTAACGAGACACGAAAACCGAGAAAAGTAGAAACATGGCACCTAGGGTGTGAGTAACTAAGAGGATGTGTTCTTCCCGGTTGGAAGATATCTTAGAAACTACATAATGACTAATTCAAGAGTATTATGTAAATTGGGTGTGTGTGTGCCTATGGGAACCCGGCGCGGCGGAACCATAGTGAGGATATTCGGGAAACCGGCGCGGCGGAACCGAAGTAGGGTGAGTAGCAAGGTTATCCGCGGTAGGAAGCCTATGCAAGTTTTTGTGTGCCAACGGGAACCCGGCGCGGCGGAACCGTTGTGAGGATACTCGGGAACCCGGCGCGGCGGAACCGAGGTTGGGTGAGTTAAAAAGAAGTCTTTGGAAAAGAAAGGTAGCAATGAATGACACGGTCTACGATGTGTGCGTAGGAGGAAAAATCGAGAACCCCTGACACCGATAATGGTTATCAAACGAACATGAATAAGCTGTTATTGTCTTTTGTTATTGCTTATGTAATTGTTATGTGAAAATCAATGCTAGTAGTAGGATTTTACTACTGAGCCATCATAGCTCATGGTGTTGCCTTCTGGTGACCCTGGCATATTATATTGGTGGCGACGCCGGTATAATGTGTCAGACCTCATAGATGAGCAGGGCGAGATCTTCAGCTTGGAGGCGTACGGAGCCGAGGAGCTGGCTAGGATGGAAGAGCAGGCGGAGCTGTAGTTAGGAACCTCAGTTTCCTTTCCTTTTGTAATGAAAGTACTCTTTTGAGAGTTATTTTGTAATAAGAGCCAGACTCTTTTCTTTAAGTTTTTAATAAAATATTTTATTTAACGTACCCAAAGTTCGGGGCGTTACAGGTTGGTTGTTAGAATCCATACCGATTTTGGAGGTTATGTCGTATTTGAATATTACGGGTGATTTGGTACACTCCTAAGTGTTCGAGGTAGATACGTTATATGCATTGGGCATCCTTTGCCCTTAGAATCATTTGAGTGAGACACGAATGTTCGTAAGTGCGTTTAACTATTTGAATGGTCTACCGAGCCTTAGGGTAGTAGGCTAACATACTTGGAAAATGTTTGTCAACACCTAGAGAAAGTATGAGGTTGAGATGGTTGATTGTATATTAAAGTTGGATCGGGAATACTTGAATGACGATGATTGATTACATTTATGAAATTAAAATGTGAGTTACAACTATTAATTTCCTCTTGAACTATAGATCGGAAGGTGAAGTCGTTCGTAGCTACTTGCATGATGTTGACTTTGTGATCAATTATCAATTAGTAAATACTTGGTGGTAGAGTAAATCGGTTGGTGACAAGATTAACGATGAGAATGGTAGGAAATGTGATGCGAAACGGTTAGCTAAGGAGATATATATATATATATATATATATATACACGGGGCGGTTCAATGGACAACTATTTTAACACCTAAAAAAACACCCCAAATCTCAATCACGTAGTTCCCGATCAAATTTTTATGATCCGAACCGTTCAATGTGTGCAGAATATGATTTTAAGGGTGCCCGCGAGAATTTAGCAAAAAAAAAAAATCGGGAAATGCTTGTTTTAAGCAGTTTTTAATTGAACTGTTCATTAAATCTAAGCTAAAAACTGCTCAGATCAAGCCCTATTCGATCTTTTTTTTTTTTGATTTCTTGCGGGCACCCTTAAAATCACGTTCTGATCACATTGAGTGGCTCGGATCATCAAAATTTGATCGGAAACTATGAGGTGTTTTTTTAGGTGTCAGTTGTCCATTGAACCGCCCCGATATACCGTCCGGATCTAATGAGGGATCCCGCATGGTGCTACTGTGCGGGACTCCCCTTTTCCGATTAAATTGCGACGATCCGAGCCGCTCAAAGTGATTAGAACGTGATTTTAAGGGTACCCGCGAGAAATCAGCATAAAAATGATCGGGAAGGGCTTGATCCGAACAGTTTTTTATTGAACGGTTCAGTAAAAAACTGCTCGGATCAAGCCCTTGCCGATCATTTTTTTTGCTGATTTCTCGCTAGTACCCTTAAAATCATGTTCTGCACACTTTGAGCGGCTCGGATCGTCGCAATTCGATCGGAAAAGGGGAGTCCCGCACCATAAGACCGTAAGGGATCCCTCATTGAATCCAGACTCTGTGTGTGTGTGTGTGTGTGTGTGTATATATATATATATATATATATATTGAAACAAGAAAAGGGGAAGCGGGTCCCATAACGCCCGGCAGGAGCACACGCTCACAGACTAAGCCCACCAACGGGTGTGGTGCTAGGGCAGGGGAAGCGGGTCCCATAACGCTCGGCAGGAGCACTCGCTCACAGACTAGTCCCACCAACGGGTGTGGTGCTAGGGGCAAGGGAAGCAGGTCCCATAACACCCGGCAGAAGCATTCGCTCATGAGAACATAAATGAGAGTTTGAGGATGAAAGATGATTTTGAATGAGGAGCAATTAATGTGGAACACTGATGACTTTATTGGTAACTTATGAGAAAATTCAAAAGAGTTATGGTCATTCTCTGCTAGAGTTGTTATATTTTGTTTACCATAAAACATGGATTTGTGGTGTATGAAAAGGATTTGGGATTTACGGGTGAGTTTCCTTATTGTCGAGGTGCGGTATTATACGATGTGTCATTGTTATTTCATATTCTAACTCTACATGCATAGTGTGTGTATTTTTGGTGAGAGGTTAGCTAGTTATTTGAGACAAGAAAAAAAAATGATGCTTTTCATTAAAGAACTCAGATTAATCTTTAGATCATTGAAATGGAAATGAAAAAAAAAAAAGAAGCAAGGATTGATTTGGGTAACGCCGTAACGGTAAGTTGAGATTTTAAGAATATTTGGGTGTGTAGGTGAGAGCGTCGGTGTTTGAGAAATGGAGTTAAATATTTTCCAACATGAGTATAGTATTTTGAGTTTTACTTTTGATAAAAAAAAAAAATATGCTTTTGAAAAATGTTTTTCCTTGATGTCTGTCTTCACTTATGCATATAATTTAGGTATGGATATCTCTACGAGCTAGTGTAGCTCACCCTATCCTTTCAGGTACTCGTCATGACACTTAGCTTAGATTGCATGGAGTGCACATCGAGACGCTCTTGAGAGCTTCATTGGAATCTTTAAGGAGTGTCATGTACTTTACTTGCAATTGAAGGTTATACCTTTTGATTAGATCATATGTAAAGCTATATATAAACTCCTCTCATTGATTATTATGAAACCCATTTAATTGTAAATGTTTGAGAGACTTTATGTAAGAAAAAAAAATTAGAGAGAAGAAGAAGCGACTTGATTTGCTATTTGGATTTACATGACATTTAAGGTAAATATAATTGAGAGAAAGACTTTTATTTGTAGAAAATATGTTATTATTTTAGTTGAAAATTGAGGGCGTGACAGGTACTCTGATAAAAAAAACTCAACATCCTCGTGGGACTCATGAACTGCGAGCATAGGCCGAAATCTGATACAGAACAAAGCAAAACCATGAAGGGGAAAGAAGACGATGTAGACAAAGCAGCTCGAACGAAGATTCTCTTGACGTCACTCTCGGCAATGGTGGCGGAGACGACGACCTTTCCCATTGACATTATGAAGACGAGGCTTCAGCTCCACGGCGACGATTCTCACTCCTCTTCCTCCTCCTCTTCCCGCCGCCCCGCCTCCGCCTTCCGCATTGCAACCAACATCGTCCGCCGCGAAGGCCCGTTAGGGCTATACAAGGGCTTGACCCCGGCGATTATCAGACACCTCTTTTACACCCCCATCCGAATCGTGGGATATGAGCACCTGAGGACCACTTTTTTCCCGAATGATTGGCCGGTTTCTCTCTCTAGCAAGGCTTTGATCGGGGGTGTTTCCGGCTTGTTTGCTTAGGTACTCTATCTGAATTATTCATGCTCCTGATTTATTTCTGGTTTGAATCTATTGTATTAAAGCATGTCCACCCCTCACTCAAATTTGAGTAAAAATATAAGGAAAAGCTTCATTTGGTTTTGTGTGCTCCAATGGGTAAACTCAAACCCAAGCACAAATATATTCAAATTTGAGTAAAAATTTCATTAATTGCAAAGTTGTAAATTTAAAGGTGTGAAATTTGCCAAGAAAAATCTGAGTAAGGGTTTGAGTTTAACCAGTTTAAAATTTGAGTAAAACTCAATTTTGGTATAGGTTTGGGTAAGTAGTGGAGGAGGGTTTTGAGTGATTCTTACTCAAATTTGAGTTTGAGTTAAGATTTGAGTTTGGGGGGGGGGGGGGGGGGGGGGGGGGGGGGGGGGGGGGGGGGGGGGGGGGGGGTGTGGGTGTGGCTTTCTTATATTTTTAATCATATTTGAATGCAAATTTGAGCAAAAGCTTCGTTAATGGCATACTTGTAAATTATGAAGAGCAAAACAAGCCTTAAAAAATTTGAGCAATTTGGTAAAAAGTTTGAGTAAAACTCAATCTCATATGGGTTTTGAGTCGAGGACAGGAGGAGTGATTAGAGGGGTTTTACTCATAATTTGATTCTGAGTCAATTAAAAGAGTAAGGGTTGGAGATGCTCTTAGGACGCTTAGCTTATGTTGGTAGATTACTTGGAATGGCAGAGTTGTGATTTTAAAGTTGATGCAGTTGTGTTGAAATGGAGAATTTGGATTCATAGAGTTCATGATTCATAGAGGAATATAGATACTGAACTTCACTCCATTCTGGATCACGATTGGCTAGTTGATGGCTTTTAGGCAATCATGGAGGTTCATATAATGAACTTTCTGTACAAGGTTAATAAACTCGGCAATCATGGAGGGCACATGATAGGCCAATAAACTAGGTTATCTAAGACCTAAAAAGGAAAAGAGAAAGAAGAAGAAGAAGGGAATGGCATCTATACTAAGCAAAAGTAGTGACAGATTCAGCATGTCAACTTTAGAGGGTCTCGATCTCTTGTAATTTGTGGTTGCAAACGCTTATTATGATTTCGCTGACATGTTATGAATTACTATCAGAATTAGTGATAGAAGTTTTACAAATTTTGTGGGTATGGTTGCTCCCCTACAACCCTCATCACTGAGTAAGAGGAAAACCAAGATTCCAAATACAACTGCATTCTAGCACAACTGCCTGAACAAGAGGTCCATGGTCTAGTGAGAAAAAAAAAATTCCTATGTGCACAGCCATGCTAGATCAGAACACAAATACTGCTAATGTGGAAGTGCTATATGTCTGCACAAGATAGATCGTGTACAGGCGGCCTCAAGCCTAGACTTCATTACGTTTGGGATTAACAATAAATACAGGAAACTACATTCATTTTCCTTTCTGCTAGTTAAACTTGGCATTGGTTTCCATTATTATATGACTGCGTCTTCTAGTTTACTAGCCTAACAAAGTTGGGACATCCCAAGCTTTGCTTTGTCTAGCAATCTTGTTGAATAAACAAGCTTCACACGGGCTTTGCGGATTGGATAATGAAATGTGCAAGCTTAAATGTCAGAAGCAAGTCATTGATATATGGCCTCTTCTCTCCTAGTCCACAGACACCCGAGCTGAGCCAACTGCGAGATTTTTCTGATAACACAAATTTTCTTACAAGATTCATCTCGTTCACATTCCAATAGAGAAAACTCCCCTTTGTGAGTGCTAAGAATTCTTGGAGAAGCTTTGCCATTCTATCTTATAAACTAGAATGTTTTAGTTCTTTGTTAACCATGGTGAAACTACATGGGAGGGCCTTGGGAGCATCTGTTTGAGGATAAATTACGGGCCAGTCCAGGTAATTGGTCCATATTCCCAAGAACTCTAGCCCAATCTAAAAATGCACCATCAAGAAGATGCTTACACTTTCCTAGCTAGACTTGCAAGTAAATAAAAATGGGCCATACTCCTTAATGGGAATTAAGGGGTAGTTTTTGGGCTGGTTCGTAATTTATAATCTGTTTGATTACAAAAGATAATCTTAAAAATTAGAATTACCTCACTGAAGGGCAGGCCTGACGCAACGGTAAAGTTGCTCCATTATGACCTGGAGGTCACTGGTTCGAGTCGCGGAAACAGCCTCTTGCAGAGGGGTACCTACATCAACCCTTCTCCAGAACCCACAATGGCAGGAGTCTTGTGCACTGGGTTTGCCCTTTTAGAATTACCTGACTGTTAGAAACTTTGCATTCCAAGTATTCTTCCTTACCATACTCCGAATTATAACTGTTGCCATTACCCTTATGCTTGTACTTTCTGTAATTCACATGGGAGTCGTATCGTGGAACCAAGGTAATGGATTTAACTAAACCTGGAATATGTTTGTTTCCCCCTCGAACATAAACATTTCCCCATTGAGCACTTTTCTCCAAAGTAGTCCCCATTGAGCACTTTTCTCCAAAGTAGTGCCGTAAAAAATAAAAATCAAGAGCTCGTCTTAGGAAACAAAAACAACAACAGAACCCATATAGTCCCCAATCATTGGGGGTATGGGCGGGGAGGATTGGAGACAGACCTAACCTTTGGCAATATGCACAAAGTGGCTGTTCTCAAAATACCACTGAAACAGTGGCCCCCCTATGCCTGTTTTGCTGCAGAACCATGCCCCAAATCAAAGCCGAATGACATCAGATAGGGCAGGCCTAGAGACCCAATTCAATTTATGTGCACATTACTATGCTTCCTTCATTGATAGTCAGAGCATCGGTATGCACATTATGGTCTCGGCAAACATAAATTGTTAAATTCCATCGCTATGGTCAAAAAGTTCATGTCATAGAACATCGTTTGTTATTTCGTAACCAAGTAACAAAGTAATATGGACCACCACCCTGCAATTTTACTACATCCTATTGCTGGGGGTGTAGGTTCCTCTATGTAACTGATTTTCATATTTATCCTAGAATTATTTTAAAACATTTTCTTCAATAGTGGATCCCTTTTACTGTATTTTCTCTCAAATAACTCAAACTAGTAGAATCAAATAATTCAGACTGTTAGAATTCTATAAGTTTTGAGTTCTTCCTAATAACTCCAGCATATATTGTGATATCTTTCAAAGCTTCATCCCTCTTTGGCTTGAGCTTCACTATGCATTGCAATCTGTGTTGCTCATAGCTGAAGAGTTTCCCATGGAGATTTAGTGAAGGATGATGCTGACACCTTATTAGTATGTCATAAGAACACTTCAGAACATGGATGTAGGCAATCATTCTTCTTTTGCCTTAAGTGTGACTTGCATTGGAAGTGGAAGCTGATGGCTTGTTCATGGGTTAATCGTACCTATTCCAAATAAAAAGTTGCTAACCATCATCTTCACTTTATCACAAAAATAAGCATTTTTGTTGGCCTCACATAATAACAAGAACTTGATATGGTGCACTTTTTCCCATTTTTTGTTTTTGGCTCAGTGATTGTCACAATTACAGTATCAGAGGACCTTGAAACTGACATCTTTAGGATACATCACATGCATAGTTGATGCCTATTTTACTCTTAAAGGAGCTCCAAACCAACATCTTGAACTATCTTCATTAATCAAGTGCATCTCTACTGGAAAATAATCCATGCAGCGTCTCTGTTGAACACATTATTTTTTTTATCCTAGGACCATTTTGATAGGTCAATGATCATTTCACCTTGAAATCTATTGGTCTCTTGGTTCAACGTTGCTTTTTTCTTTTGCTATTATTTGTATTCGGAAGGCATCATAATTCTATGTTACCCTATATTACAACAGGTAATTGCAAGCCCAGCTGATCTCATTAAGGTGAGGCTGCAAGCAGATGGTCGTACAATAAGGCAAGGTCTCCAACCCAGGTACTCAGGCCCTTTCGATGCTTTAAATAAGATCTTACAAAAAGAAGGCATTGTCGGACTTTGGAAAGGAGTATTTCCAAATGTCCAAAGGGCATTTTTAGTGAATATGGGAGAATTAGCTTGCTATGACCACGCAAAACGTTTAATTATCCAAAATCAGATCGCCGGTGACAACGTATATGCACACACTTTGGCCTCTATCATGTCTAGTCTTTCGGCGACTGCTTTGAGTTGTCCAGCTGATGTAGTTAAGACAAGGGTGATGAATCACACGGTTAGCAATGAAGGAAAGGTTAAGTATAGGAACTCTTTCCATTGTCTTGTGAAGACGGTGAGGGTTGAAGGGCTGGGAGCCCTTTGGAAGGGATTCTTTCCTACATGGGCAAGGCTTGGGCCTTGGCAATTTGTGTTCTGGGTATCATACGAGAAGTTTAGACAAGCAGCCGGGCTTTCTTCTTTCTGACAAATTCTCAATCGATGCAAATTTGAATGCTCATCTTATTCAGAGTTTGCTTGTAGTTCGGTTGGAATTGGAATGCTCATCTTATTCAGAGTTCAATTGTTGCAGTTCCCTAAATTCGGTTGTGAACTTGAATCCCTCTCGATTTAGTTAAATGGAAAAGGATTCATGTACCATGTTCAATTGACTGAGATGTTACGCTTAGTTTGTTTAACTGTTGTGCTCAATGAACTCTATAAAATGACCAGCTTGGGTTTTGATGATGATGTCTAAATGCTTCACCAAAACATACTACAACCCATTCTGCATTTGCCGCACTACAGGACCCAGGGTATGAAACATGTACCCAAATAATGGAAATTTGTAACATTCTAAGAATATCAAGTGCTAATAAATTAGATAGAAAAACTAACATTAATTCATGCATTCGAAGGATGTCATTCATCTTAAAGACAATTTCAAAATCAAGGTCTCAGTAATGATATGGTTATGATACAATCTCTATTGGCATACAAACTTTTGAAAGAGATATTTGTCAATTGTAGAACGCTTTATACGCAGACAATTACTTCGGTGTCCCCTTCATTTTGGAGACACCGTAATAATGGCGTAACAAAACCATTATGAGCATAATCAAAATCAATTACAGGCATAATGGAACCATAACAAGGCATAACCAAACCACAAACGAGCATAACCAAACCGACGGGAGAGATTTTGCCACGTAACAAGTTTGACCAAAATTGACCGGTCAAACTGGTAGCCTCAACCAGTAGAAAACTTGAGTATAACAGAAACCAGTAAATGGCATAACAAGAAATCCAAAAAGGCATAACACCCGAATTTAATGGTGTAACATGGGTATAACATTTCTGAAACTGGTATAACATAAACCCCAAATGAAATAACAAAACCAATAAATGGAATAATTGTTGAGTTATGACAACATTGGCTTACCAGAAACCATTTAAAAGCATAACCAATAACCAAGGTTGGCATAGCAAGAACCATAAAAAGAATAAAGCATAACAAAACCACAAACTAGCATAACAATAACCACTAAAAGGCATGACTGTAACCGCATAGAAGCATAACAGTATGACACATGTCCCATAGTCCCCACCTGTCTCTGACTGTCAGTTTTTTTAATTTACTTATTTATTTTAAAAAGTTTAACCATGGGTTTAGTGGAAAAATGGGGAAAATTTTTGAAATGTAAACGTGTTTTGCGATTATGTTGACCAGTAAAATGTAACGGATCTTAGTAAATCATTTATTTTAATAATCAAGGCCGTTGATTTGGTTGTTATTGGTTATTTAGTTGTTTTCGGAAATTTTGGGCTCCATCTGGTTTATTCTAGTTTATGAAGCTCTTCGATTTGTACAAAAATTCAACATAAGAATGATAACTTATGTCTGATAAAGCTTGTAATGATAAGCAATTTATTTTATTTTTGGCAGGAATGATGTAATCTCTCTTACGCACGAGATAGGCAGTTCTGATTTTGAAGAAATAGATAAAGCAGTCATCGAGTTGTGAACTATAGGACTTTAATACTTACGTAAGCATATAATGTGTTCCGATAATGTGGTTGCCGACATCCGATTATCATAGAAGTAGGTGACACACATAGAATCGATAAGATGTGCAATCTTAAACGGTTTAGATCGATGATCAGAAAAAATTATGGAACAAGTTCTTTTGAATTCTATACATTGTACCTTATTGTTTGTAAACTAAGGTCTTGTGCTTTTGTGTAATGTACAATACTCATACAATCGCAGCACAATCATGACGATCAATACCGTCCATTTTGTTTTGCCGATTGTTTTAATTGTTTTGGTAATTTTGTGGGTCTACCGGGTTTAGAATGGCCTTTTATTGGGACGTAGATTCATTACTAAAATTACATTTTACATCCGATTGAGTATAAATTGATGATTTAATTAATTTTTGACAAAAGTATTGTATTGTAATCTTTGTTTCGTAAAACATAGATGGTCTGGATTCGAAAAGAATTGCCGAGGCGGCCCTAGAGTGATGTAGTATGGGACTTCAACGCTTTTGGAAGTCCGAAATGTCTTCTGAGTAGGTGGTTGTGGACATCTGAATATCACCAATTTTGATGACAATGATTAAATCAACAAGATGTTCAATCCCATCGGTTTAGATCGAGCAGTTGAAAAATTAGTTGCCTACTTCCTTTAAAATCTATACACTGAACTTATTCAATTATGAACAAAGGTCTTGTGTTGTAGGCTAATGTACAAATGATTGCATCACTATCACGACGATCGATACCGTTAATTTTGCTGTGCTTGCCACTTTTATCGTTCTCATAATAATTTTTTGTGCGTAAAAGATTTTAAAAGGCTATTCATCGGAATGCTGATTAAATATTGTACATCCGATTATCTTATTAAGTATGTAGTTGTAGGAGAATACCCAAAATTTTGAAATTAAAGTGTCCATACTTGGACCATGTGGACGATCCACGGCCAAGTTGAGGGAGAAAAAGCTTTTCATTCCCCCCAAAAGTTCTTCTCGAACCCCTCAATCTGAATCTTCCCCAGCACACCACCTACTGTGTCCTCTAGTCCTCTAACCCCTCAATCTTCCCCAGCACACCACTGAGTCCTTCCCCTAACCCCTCAATCTTCCCCAGCACAGCAGCAATTAGGGTGTCTCCTCTCCACATTCCACACGCCTCACCGCCATCACCATCTACATGACGACGCCACCATCCGCACGATGCCCTAACCATCCGCCATAATCACCTTCTCCACACAATTGATTTCGCAAAAGTTCTTGTGACCTGACTCCATTTCCATCCCCTCACCTCTCAACCCATGCAGAAACTGTTTACCTAAACTGAAGATCAGGCAAGAAATTCCTTAAAACCTGAACTCTCCACACCATCGATGGCTTTGAACTCTCCGCATCCCCCACCTTCATCACCATACACATGAGTCACGCGTCCATCATCTACCATCACCATCTGCGTCTACCACGTAAGTCAGTGTTTTCCCTTTTTTTAAACCATGGATCATCTAATATTGTCCCCCTATGTTGTTCATTTTGTAATGGACCAATTTTGTGTTTGGTCCATGCCATTTGAGTCTTAGTTGTAAAACGTCAAAGGTTTAAACAGCATTGATTGTTTTATTTGTGAATTGGTGACCCTTTGAGAAAGGGAGAATTTTTGGCATGATAATGAATTCAATAAGCACGGTATTTGGATATTATAGATGTACAAACTTTTCATGGATGTTAGTAGAATAAATGGTAGAATTTGTCAAAAAAAAATTCTTGTAGATTTGGTTATGACATTTGGACTGACCAATGGCTCTGCCATGAACATTATGATTTTGATTGTTGTTTTATAAGGATATGGCTTGCAACCCTTTGAAATGTGAAACCACTCATCATTGTATTTCAAGTAACGTGGTTGTGGTACCATCCTGCATTGTGTTTTTTGGAGTGACTGATTTATGTACTTAGTTATTAGTGTGAAGGGTATGGACACTGTGGGCATGAATGAAAGCAACACAAATTGGTAGCCCAAATGAAGGTTAGTCTGAAGTAAAAGTTTAATAGCTGAAACAATAAGAATGGGAAACATAACTAACCTATCGAACAAGATTGTATTAGCATAACAACAGCAATAAGTGATTTAATAAGAGATATTCATAATGATTTGTTATATAGAATTGCACTTAGTCCCATTAAGTTCTCATTAAAGCGCCCCCAAGCATTAGTTAGAAGGATGTTTAATAACTAGTTACTTGAGCCACTACAAGCATGTCCTTGCACTTATCAGGGATTCCATTTCCAATTGAAGTTATAATTTTCCATTTAAAAATGGTGATTGAACATTTTTATCTGATTACTTCTTCATCTCAATATATTGTATCATGGACACTTAGAAATATTGTATTTTCAGCATGACAGACCAGATCATTCAGAAGTATGCTTTCAAAGGAAGGGCGCCATCGGCCTTCATTGTATATAAGTTTACTTTGTTCATGAAAATTTAATCTATTTAATGTTGATTTAAGACTTAATTATGAATTTTTTCTATGACAATGTGTGACTACTACTTTATGTTTGTGCAAATAGCAATGAAACCATAGCCAATCTAAAAGATGCCGAGACCTTAATAACAAATCAGGTAAAATAATGTTCTTGACATGTTGTGTTTTCTTTGATTTGTTTGAACTGAATAATTCGTCACGTAGAGTTCCATTTACTTGGTCTAATGTTGTTGATGATGAATGATCATAGTTGCATGATTTGGTACGTATTGTAGACGAAGAGGGATATTGGTGAGCAATGGAAAAACCTGTCGAACGAGGATAGCAAAAGTACAAAGATTTGGCTGAGTTGGCGAAAGAGGAACTTGCCAAGCACAAAGGTTTATTTCCGCCAGAACCAAAAAAAGTTAAAGTGATACAAATTGTTCGAACTTGTATAACTAGGTGAACATGATTTGACTTGATTTTCGAATGCCAACTTATTTGCTGCTATTTTTTCAATATGCAAAGAAAGATACAGAACCGTATCTCCTTGAAGTCCATTGTTGAAATAGTAAAAAAGTTAGCGCTGATCAATGCCGCGCTGTTTAGGCTATTAGGTTGGGTGGAATATTAGAATTGAGGTATACGTTTCTTAACCATTCTCTCTGAAATTAAGAGCATCTTGCACCGGTTTTTTCCAAATTGGAGGTTATGACAGGGAAGGGGTGATGGTGCATTTTACACAGGACGGGGAACCAAGTGGTAATCACGGTGGTGTGTTCCAAATTTCAATTGGGGATGTAACTGTGATGACAAGTACATTTGTAAATGTGGCAGGTCTGTTGCTGCATCAAAATGTGTTCATGGTTAAGCTTCTTGAGTCTGAAATGGGGTCTAATCTGCAACCACAAACGGGTCAAGAAATGGACCTAAACCATGTCCAACTTTTTGGACTAGCCTCAGCCCTCGTTAAGGGATAACAGATAAGTCAAAGTTCACCACCGAACATGTTTCAAACCCCTGATCCTGCGCTGAACCAATCCAAGGGTGTTTTTACCAATCCAAGGCTTGCCAGGCACCTTGGCTTTGAAATGCCGTCGCCATCTCACTTGTAACCAGAAATGCCTCAAGAAATGGACCCGGTCCATGTCCACATCCACCCTTGAGCAAAATCCTCTCCCCAAGTAACGGTTACAAACATAAGTGAAACCTTAACACCCAACTAATTCAAAACCCCTGAACCTGTGGTTGAAAAATCCAAGGGGCCTGACACTCGAACCATTCGAAAGAGGAGGATACAACTGGACATGGATGAGGTTGTATGTTCACCTTCACCGGTAAAGGGGTTTAAGTCGCGTGGTAGTTTGAGTAGAGGTAGGAAAAAGAAGTTGCAAAATGCCAACTCTGTCCCGTCTTTTGCTATTTATGATAATGTGGAAGTGCATGATGAACCACCGCGGTTGCGACAACCTGATGAGTTAAAGATAAGCCACTTCCAGCATTCCCCCTTTACGAAGGACGATCTTAAGAAGAGGAACCCTCTCAACAAAGAATCAATAAATGAGAATTTGAAAAACTTGGATGGCAACGTTCCCATTGTGCGGATCTTTTAATCATTTACATATATTGTCCCTTTAGGTACTATGTATAATGTATTTTCAATTCATGGCTCTTATATATTTTTTCCTGTCCAATTAAACAGTTGCGTGGACGGTATGGAAAATTAAAGGCTTTGCAATTTGTTGGTGTGCAATCGTTCAATCCACAAACCAAGGTTGCTACTCATTCCCAATTCCTCTTTACACTATATTATTTATTCTAACATTTACTTCATTTCCATTTGTTTCTTGTAAAGCCATATATTTAAGAAATGCCGGATGATGTAAGGAAGCAAACCTATGAACCATTAAATGATCATGAAAAGTTGTTCACGGCGTTCATTTTTTATCTTCGCGATCCATCTAATGGGTAAATATTTTTAATCATGCGTCTATCCATTGTTTTATGTTGTCAACTCAAGTACGATGATTGTATTTCATGACCACAATCCAACTTGTAGGGATTCATACGTGCACCTAAAAATGTTTGGCACCGAAAGATTCTTTGCAACCCAGTATGAATTGTGCAGCTTGAAACCCGGAATATGGATACTAGACAAGGTGTGTGTGATATGATTTTGCCACTTGGTTGCCACTTGGTTAAAGTTCAAGTACTAAATTTGTTACTTCCTCCGTCCCTAAATGTTTGGCACTTTTGGGAGTTCTAACTTTTAAGGAAGAAATATTATTGTATTGTACAAAAATCAAGTGTCTAATCTTACCCTTCTAGTATACTTTGAATAGTACTTGAAAATTTGAATTTGAAATTTTGTGCCTAAAAGAAAAAGGTAACATGGGAAGTTTACCATATTTTGCTTTTGACTTTTCAAAATGGACAAATTATATGGGACAATAAAAAGCATGAAAGTGTCAAACATTTAGGGACGGAGGGAGTATTACTTTTGGCAAATTGTTTAAATGTGGTGTTAAAATATCATGTATGGTTGTAGATTCTAAATTCTGTAGCCGTTCAACTGACAAATGCGGAAAGGTTGCACCATTCAGACAAGCGTCACTTAATGTGACATTTGCCGGTTACTGTATCGGTGAGTATAAATAATTTCCCTTTTCTTAGTTGTACTTCTACTACTCGCTTTTTTTTTTTATTCCGTCATTCTTTGCAGAGGCATATATTAGACAATCCCAACATGAGTGATTTTGATTTGAAGAAGTTATGCAATAGCTACTTTTGAGATGCAAATTTTACTGTTGACATTCGCTCATGCTCCATGGTAAACTTAGTAAATGTTTCAATAAGTTACTACTAGATCAATTATAAGTTTTGCTTTGAATTGGTCTTCAATCATGATTGTTTACCTTTGGTCGTAGATATACATACCCACAAATAATCATGGGAGCCATTGGTTTTGCATTAAAATAGACATTGGCATTCGGATGGCTTATATTTTTTATTCAAAGCTCGCAAGTTGATCCAATATAGCCCGTAAGAAATTGACAAGGGCAGTGGTATGGCACACCTCGCTTAGACCATGTTTTATGGTAAGCCCGATTTGTATTCTAACAACTTGTTTTTACGATTAGCTGGAGGGATTATATCGGGCGTTGGTCTTCCAATATGGAGAACTCTATCAGGTTGATGTGACGAAGTTTAACATTGCTAATGTTGAAAGGCAACCCTTGCAGCATAATACGGACGAGTAATTTATTATACATATTATTGTACTAATTGTGTTACCTGTGTTTGAAGTGGTTTACTTTATTTGTTTCTGTGCATTTATAGGTACGATTGTGGGTTGTTTGTTATAAAATTCATGCAATAGTTCAATTATCCATCCGGTGTACAAAGAGTTAGTGCTTGTAAAGTTACATCGTAGTGCTGTACTCCTCTGGTTGTGATAGGGTACGATTTCTGAGCTACCTTCGGGTTTTGTAGATGGGCGATATTGAAGGGCCAAGGTTGTTGATGGAATTGTGTGGCAACGACAATAATCGGGATGCCTTGGAGGTTATGAAAAAATTTCAAGGATGGAAGGTAGAAAGGGGTAAAACTGGCTTTATGTAAGGATATTGAACTGGACTGGACTTGTCATTGTTTGGACAAGTTTGACTGAAAAACCTATCTATCATACCACAAGAAGAATGTAACTTCATGTTACTTTAAAGCATAGAGACCATCTTAATGGCAAAGATACCTACTTTTATTCTACAACAATTGAAGTAGTTTAGTGTTCTGTGCTCTATATATTTTCTTAAATTGTCCTTATACACCTTTGTTTATTGATGCATGATTATTTCAGAGTTAAATCTGCAAAGCAATGTAACCTTGCTTATCCATTTTGGGGGAAAACTAGTGGAAACACCTTTAGTTATACTTGTGGGCAGGTAGGAGAATGTAGGCCTATTACTGATAGAATGTCCTATTTTGAACTCCGAGATGTAATCAATGAAACTGGGTGTTCCAATCTAGTAAGGGTGTTCTACCAAGTCACAGAAAATAATGGAGAGATAATGTCAGTTCTGATCGAAGGAGATGTGGTTTTGGCTGAAATGTTTGACATGTATGGGATAGGGGCTCAAATACATATTTATCTGGATGACCCTTTATGGTTAGATGACAGTGACAGTGACAATCAGAGGGAAAGGGGGATACCAAACATAAGTGGACTACGAACAACTGGTCAAGGAAGGGGATGGGGTGGTCAAAGCACAATTGCCAAAGGAAGATGAGGTGGTAGTGGAAGAGTAGCTACTATAGGAAGAGAAGGTGCTATGGGAGATGCTGTTGCAAGAAGAGCTGCCACTGGAAGGGGCCAAAAAAGAGGTATCATTTAAACAACCAATTCTCACCAACATTTGTTTTATGCAATTAAAGTACCAATTAGGTAACATATACTATGTTGTATGTTTATAGGAATGGGGCGCATCGTCCAACTGTAGACAAATGCAGTAAATGGTGTCCAACTGTGAAGTGGTATGAAACAGTCAAATGGCTAATTTCATTTGTTCAGACATATGGGGGTTTTTTGAGTTTTGATCACGTTATGCACATAAAGGTGTTGCCAATAGTTTGTGTTGTTTAGGAACTTGCATACTCCGTTAGAGGGTAAAAGGTACAAAAGTGTACATAGGACGTATGACTTTTGTTTGGATATTCAACTAGACTGGACCTGTCATTGTTCGGACTAGTTTGACAAAAAAATCAGCCAGTTGGCTTATTTTGCTAAACGGACCCTAAGTATTCACCTACTGATTGTGGGGTTATAAGTACCATGAAAATTTGTTCTTCAACAGCAAAATATGTAATTGTATGTCGATGCCTTTCGTTGTTAACATTGCCCAACTTGTACTATAAATTCCTTCCACTTATGGTCAAATTTGAAGTTTTATTTATGACCGTGTGTTCAATTTGGCCGGAATGTTTTACAATGGCATTAACGAAAACGAATGAAGACAAACAGTATAATGATACATCTTATTTTTTGTACAACAAAAATATTCACTAGTATAATCATTTACAGAGTTTTGTTCAAGAGCAAAACTTTCTAACTAATAGATGGCTGGATTGGTTTTCACAATTGAAATAAGTGTACATATTGTTTTAGTTTATTATTGCCAACTTGGTATATTTTAAACACCTAATTGCATGCTGAACCCATTCTGTCTCGAATTCAACCAACCCACTGTAGGGCGTGTAGGACGGCCGATCCGACTGTCCATTTTGGCACCGGTGGCTCGGTTTGTTTATCTTTTTAAAAGAAAACTACTACTGCAAGGCATTCAGTTTGTTTATTTTTTAAAACGAAACTAGTACTGCAAGACATTCGGTTTGGTTTTATTTTTTTAAAAGGAAACTAAATCATTGAAACCAGGAGCGAAGATAGAGGGACACGACTTAAGGAGGGGAACGAATATAGAGGGGCCTGACTTAAGGAGGGGAACAAGTAGTCACAATTGAAAAGTGGAAGAATTGGGAACTTGTACCATCTGTCCCTTTATATCCACCTTTTCAATTCCTAAACGCCCCCAACTTTCCACCTTCCATCTGGGTCGGCGCATATTCTATAAATAAAACTCCTCCCTCCTCTCTCCCTCTACTTCTGTCTCCCATATTCTCTATCTCCCTCTTTATTTCTGGTGGTGTCCAATGGAAAACAAAAAAGGTAACATATCAGAGTCGTCCTCAGATCTCAGTGACTCGAAGATCAATGAGTACAAAGACAAGCTGTATGAGGAATTGAAGAAAGGGAACTACAAGGTGAAAAATCGAGATGGTTCCTAAGATGTCTATTTTGTCCAGGAAAGAAAAAACAACAGTTCAAGTATATGGATCTTCTGCAACATGCTTCTAGCGTGGGTTTAGGTGCGGCTTGGAGAAAGCCAAAACTTAAGGCACAACACCTTGATTTGGCTACGTATCTGACCTCTGAACTAGCAAACGAGGTAGAGGGGTGTAACGGTCTGAATTTTTTAGTAACAATTTTTATTTGCAAATATAATTTTTGTTTATTAGTTATAAGAAAAATTATTTATGTCGTCACACAAAATTTTTATCCCGTAATTGATCATGTGCGTGTGTACCCGACGAGTGATTTTTCTAATGTGTGCGTGTTACTCCGGACCAAATCAAACCTTTCCCCAACCTTCATTTTTTTTCTGGCTGAGATGAGAGGGGAACCAAATCCCCATTTTTCCTCCCTGATTTCCTCATTTTTAGACAACACAAAATTATCTATAGGTTAATACCCTTAGGCAAATCCAAGACCCATCTTTTATACCCATTCCATTTCTTCATTTGTTTCCCAGCCAACTTCAGGAGAGAGAGAGAAAGAGGGAGAGAAGAGGCCAGCTCCATTACCACCGTGCACCTCCCACCACCCTAGCCACCTCCAGCCTCCACCACCGAACATTATCCCGCCGGTCACCTCCACCTTTTCCCTCGACAGCCCGACCATCATCCTCCACCTCTCCGTCACTCCTCCTGCCATCACCACCTCTCGACGCCCCACCTCCAATTGGCCGTACCACCCCATAACCTCCACGGTTTTCACCCCTCGGCTCGTACCTCCATCACCACCGTAGTCCATCTCTTTACCACCGGAATCCCACCAGCACGTACCGAGCTCCGTCGCTACTCCAAACCTCTCCGTAAATCGTTTTGCCGGACGAGAGGTAGTCTGAACTCACCTCCCTAAATATATGTTATGTTCCGTATTGATTTTAACATTTCGGTATGATTATAATCGAACTAGATTTTAGTTTTGAAAATAAAAAGAATTACTTAATTTGTTTTGATCCCATGATTAGTGTTTTCGCATGAATAAATATTTTTAACATGTTGGTATGTTTAGTTGGAATATTGAAATCGCATGATTAATTTTATCGTATGATAAATTATTCGCGTGTTTAGTTTTATCGCATGATTTATTATGATTGATTGTTATCCACTCTGTTGCACGAGAACAAAATTATTCGCGTGTTTAGTTTTATCGCATGATTTATTATGATTGATTGTTATCCACTCTGTTGCACGAGAACTTAGAACGGACATTAGGTTCACTGGGGATTGGTGTATGTAGATAGAAGAACACGTAGACGATTTTTTTTTAAGTTAAAGGAAATCGGAAGATAGGAGATGATGTGATTGGCGGTTAGCCAAAGGAATGATGGTTTAATGGGTTCTTGGAGGTTATCCAGTGAATCCGAATCTGTTGGAGGTTATCCGCAGAGTCCAGTTTGGGAGAAGAGAAATGAAGCCAGGGTATGGCAATTGATTGTCGATTCGAAACCTTAGGATATGGTATTGCGTGATTGCTTTTTTTGAATTGGAGATAAAAGGGTGATATGTATTATAGTACCAGGTTATGGTCTATATACTCCCAAGGTTACGGTTAGTTCCTTGTGGGCCCAGTAGTTACGGTTAGTTCCCTGGAGAATTCATCCTTGCTAGGCGGCCAATGACTCCGACTAAGTAAATAACTTAGGCCGTTTCATCGGGGCTCCCGATTAGGGCAAGCAAGGGGGAGCGGTATCACGAATGGCCATAGTCCTAGTGGTTAATATGGAAGGATGTTTCTCAAGGGTTGAGATTCTAGATTTCACTAAGTTAAAGGCTAGTAATTGAAATTGATTGCTTGCTACTTCAATTGTTCTTACTTTAACAGTATGGTACATGCCCTTGTTTGTAAGTTATGGGTTTCGGGTGGGTTTTGGCTACTGAGCGTCATCGCTCACGGTACTATGTTGCCCTGGTAACTTGAATGCCAAGTACTGAAGACGGAGCAGAAGGGCCGTAGGCGAAGAATGATTTGACGTCGACCGAAGAAAATATTATTGAACTCTGGTTACACCCTTAGTTGCTCTATAATTTCAATTAATTATTTTAATATTGTACAGTAAGAGAATCTGATAAATTACTTTAAGATTGGTACGTTGTGATTTGATTGGAATTGACAAGACTTTTGGAATTTTAAATGCTTCAAATGGAAATTTATTTAGAAATCTCAATTCAATATTTTTTTATGTCTCCGAATTTTCGGGGCGTTACAAGGGGTAAGAGATTATGAGGTTGAAGATGTTGGTTTTTATGTTTCATGTCCGGTTCTTGTACTTGGTACTTAGGTTCGTATGGTATCTTTGGCTGTGTAGGTATCTTTTCTTTTGATGGTCATAAGTTTTTAAGTGTTTATTTTTAAAAAAATTAGTCGTCCAAGATGTGGAAGATGAACTATGTTTAGAGTTTTCTAAAAATGTGGATGTATTTGGAGTAGTAGTTGTGGTTAATGTGGGCATATTTAACTGCAACTATTTGTTGGGATTTCGTTTGACTTTACAATCGATTCGCGTACTAATTGTCACGTACCATGCCAACACTCACATCCGAAACGTTCAGAATCGTCAATCTCATATTCAACCCTCCCACCAAATGGTGCTCACCAATAATGTTTTTAAACAAAACTTTCTTACTATATATTCATCATATGTATTTATAAATTCATATTTATATATACCCCGTGTTTATTAAATCTCATTAAATCATATATTTGGAAAGATAACAGTTATTAATATACAATACTATTCACCTAGTAATCTATGTGAAACAAAATACCAGCCGAAGAATCGATTACACTGCTGAAGAATCAATGTTGATGTATCCATCCTTCGGCCGTTACTTCATTTTCCAAAGGAAGCTAGATTTTATTTTAGCCAAGTGGCATCCTCTTTTCTCTTCCTTCTTATGCTTAATTTTGAGTTACGCCTTGCCTTATTCATGTACTATAACGTCATTGCTAAATTTGAGAATCTTTGATATATCTTGTTTATTGTGTCAACGACTCTTAAGTCAAAGGGGATGAACGATAGTTATTGTGTCTTTTGCTATTGTCAATTCCTTGAGAAAAACATACTCATCTTTTGCGAGCTCAATACACGGGGTTAGCTATGCCTATCATTGAGTACAAATCTCTTGATGTTTTTCCTTCTCTCCAAATGTTTGGGCCGCATCTCAAAGTGAGATTGCCTACGTATCCCAATCAAGGAATCATGCCTTTTACGTAGTTCCAAAGATCACGACCTTTGAGGTTAGGTTCCACTCTTGATCTTTCTTTCTCACATGCTCTTGATTTTGCCTAGGTTACCTGATGGAGGTTGAATCCCTATCGAGCTTTTCTTTGAATGCCTTAATTTTTGCCTAGGCTGTGCTTTTGCAGTTTCTTGTCCTAGCAGGCTCTGCTCTTACTTTTACTTGGGTGTTCAGATTACCCAACGAGCATTTTTCACAAAAGGGCTTCTGTACTTTGGAGAGGAATTTGACAGAGATATTTCCAAGTCCCCTTTGAGTTTGTACTTTCACAATGGGCAAGCTAACTCTAAGTGTTCTTGCAAAGATAGCGTCTTCTTTCTAGTTTTTTGACAAAAATCTAGTTTCTTTAAGCAACTAAAGTTCATCCTTTCTTTCCCTTTTGTCATTGACACAAAGAACTTGATTCCTTGAAGTTTCCCTTGTTTGGCAAGGAGACTGTAGTGTATGGCAATTGCAATTTAGGAACTAGATCGTTGAATAAGCATAGTCTAGAAGATGAAACAGGAATTCACTTAGCAAAAATAAAATGCTCAAACAAGGGCCCAAACATGTCCTAGTTTGACTTAGAAAACAAAAGCAATGTTTAATATTCGTTGCCATGTTATGACTTCTCAGCTACTGTAGCATTTCGGGGTCATCTTCTTTTTCTTTGCCTTTCGCAACTTTATACTCTTTTCCACCCTCTTCTTTGCCAAACAGAGCCTTTGAACTAGATCCATCTTCAAAGCTCACACGGTGGCTACCTCTTTGAGACATGAATAGTTCCCAAATGGAAATGTTAGCCTAGGCTTTCCTCACCTCTTTTTCGTTCTCGTTAATTGTGCAATCATAAGAGAAATCAGCTACTTCCACTTGGTTGAATATTGATGCTAAGGAGATCTCATTGAGCGGATCATCATATTCTCCTTCCATTTCGTCAAAATCACTTTCCCCTGTTTTGTATGGATCTGTGTATATGAAGTCTAGATCTTCTTCTATCCATTGACTATAGTCACATTCCTCGCAGGGATTGACCTATGGCTGCATCTGGAACTCCTCCACTTCTTCTATAAGGTTGATTGTTTCCCAGACAACGGGAGGCGTTGGGATTTTTGGACGATTGATGGATAACACTATTTGGGCAGGCTCGAAGCGGGCATGCCTTCTCATCATGATGACCCTCTCCTTTTTCTTTTTCCTATTCTCAAACTAGATGCGCAGCCATTCATCATCCTCTACAAACGGAATGTTTGGATCCTCCAAGTTGTGTTTAGCCCAGGAATGTTCTTCCCATTTCCTTAGTTTTTCCTCATTTGCTTGTTCCTCTTCGTCACCCTTGTCAGACATGTCGAGATTGATTACTTCTGATTGATCAGACTCATTGTTTTCTTCGTCCTCCATCATGAAACATCCATCCACCTCTGGGAAGGTCAAAGTTGGCTTGGTTTGGGTGTTCTGGACAATGTATTGGCTATGATTGTATATGGGATTGTGAGACAGGCTTATAAGATTGATATTTCTAGGTGGTTTGGTTTGTACATCAGGTTGTGGAGGTTTTATGGATCAATTATCGATGAGGCCTTGGATGTTATGGCGAAGGCACATGCAGTTACCTGTCTCATGCCCAGGGTGCTGATGGTAGGTACATTGTTTGTTGGGGTCATGGTTTGGGCCATAAGGCACCTGAGGTGGTTTGTTCAAGGGTTTAAGATGCCCTTGACGGCTTAGAATGGTTAAGGCTGGGGAGAGAGTCATGTAGAGAGGGTTAAAGTTATGGCAAGGCCGATTTGAATTTCGGGAAGGGCTGGCTTGGAAAGGGTCTTCCTGCAAGGCTGGATCAAGGGCATTTACAGAGGCAAGAGATGTACGGTTCGGGACGGTTTTCTTTGATAGAGGAGTTTCTTCTTTCCTAATGAACCCCAGCTTGATCCCTTTTTCAATCTGCAACCCAGTAGCATGCAGGCGTTTGAAATTGGTTATAGCTTAAGTGTAGATGTGCTTAAGATACTTAGGCTGCAGATTCTTGACAACTATTCTCACTTGATCTTCCTCGGAAAGATGGTTTTTCATCTTGGCGGCCTTTTCTCTCCATCTAGCCACCAAAGTAACAAAGTCTTCATTTGACTCCTACTTGGTCATCTCCAAATCTCAAGTGGTTAACTCAATTTGGACATTCTATGCATACTGCTTGCCAAAAGCATTGGCAATTTCGGGCCAAGTTTGATAATGCACAAATTCCAGAGTGAGGAACCAATCAAGGGCACTTCCAGTGAGAGTTCGTTGGAATAGTTAAGCAATGAGCTCGTCTTCCAAACCCATCGGTTTTAAAGTGTTGATAACATGGCAGACGTGGCTGGTAGGGTTACCAGTTCCATTGAACTTTTCGATGTTTGGCATTTTGAATCTTTCAGGCAATTAAGAATCTGGGAAGAGGCAAAGTCCTTCAAAATCCAGAATTTGGTTCCCCTGTGAACGAGCCAAAGCATGTTTGATCTCTTTGACGTGTTTGGCCAATTCTAGATTTTCCATTGTTACCACTTTAAGAGGATTCTCACCTTCTTTCATGCCTCCTTCATCCTCAGCATCTCTTGCTGCTTTCTCGACTAGCAAAGTAGCGATTTGAGTTTGGAGATCGGCGATTGTATCATCGTTGTCTGCCATTCTTGAAATGGGAGTAGGTAAGGGCTTTGTGAAACTTGGGGATTGGAAGATGATCGGGTTTGTTGAGAGGATGACTGCGAAGGCCCAGGAAGTGATTGGGACCATTGCGGTGAAGGTGTTTTGGTAGGCAAAGGTGACAAACGGGATGGCTGCAAAGACCTCTGTTTGGCATGACTTCGGGTGCTGTAAGAGTATAAAATTGACTGAGGTTGCTTTCTTGGCTTACCTATCGTGCCTGCTTTAAAAGTAAAATACTTGCAAGTCAATACTTGGCTATGTAGGGTTAGAATTTAGGCTGAGAATCCCAACCCTTCTGTACATAAAGAGATGTTATAACAACAAATGATACAGGTATGAGGAAGAACTTTAAAGCAAAATGCAAGAAAATTTCTTAAACTGCAGGTTTCTGTCTTATTTTGATAAGTTCTACGGCTCTCTAACATATGTAAAGTTTGGGTAGTCTCAAGGGTGCTCCGTTGTCAAAGGGCACTAGTCCTTTTGCCAACCCATTATAGGCGGCGATCGGATAGTTCCACTAGGTACAAGTGACTGTAGAGTTTGCTAGAACTCCTAACATAGCCTGTGACATGTCGGGATATTAGGTGAACTCAACGAGGTTACCCGCTCGATGCATATGGTAAACAAATTAAATAAAATATGTATTAGTCCTATGTCAAACTTTCTGGTTATGGCTCTCAAATCCCTAGTAGAGTCGCCAAAAACTATAGACACCTCCCAAACGGGGCATCACCATACAGATTGATCATCGTTTGTTTGTTTGTTTTCCACTTCATAGACCAAGATCATGAATATTCCCATGGCTAGGAACATCGCCACACAATAACGGTTACCATCAAAACAAAGTTGCCGCCTAGTTTATAAAAACTAGGAAACATAATTAGAGATTCCAAGTACGGAAGCCAAAAGTACAATAAAGGGAAAGTATTAGGCACCCCTCTTTGCCTAGTCATGAGACTGGCCCATAGTTGTTCAATAGACGATTAATACATGCTTTATCTAATTCTAACACATAGCCTATTTTTAGCCTTTAACAGCGAATAAAGTGAGCCAGGATGGTAATTGAAAGCATGCACCAAAATAAGCAGAACAAAACAAGCTGTCCAGGGAGATGGATCCCGTGGCCGGTGAATAGATGTCACGGCCGAGGGATCTTCCCAGATTGATATACTAGCCGAGGGAACGGAGTCTTAGCCAATGTTCTTTCTCACACCAGACTAAAAGATTAGCAAAAAATCAAAGTGCTACGATTAATATGTAAAAATTGTAAATAAACCAAACCAAACCAAAGGCCCCTAGGCCTCACCACCTTGATCCTCGGGGGTTGGATCGTCGGATTGCGGCTGCCTTCAGAAGGTTAGGGCTTTTGGAGAGAGACTATGAGAGAGTATGTGTGCAGAGTTTTGTGGCTAGAGAGGGTGATTGATGATGTAATTTCGGAACCGTAAGTGCCTCTGTATATAGGCAATTGGTGACTCACTCCGGCCAATCAAATGGCTTGAATCAATAAGGAATTATAGGGTAATAAGATCTCTAGATGAAATATGCTGCGTAGCCCGAACACATCCGAAAAAGGCTGCTAGGGTTTTGGTGATCGAATCAAACGATGACAGAACATTCCAGAATCTGGAAAATAGACGATCTGGAGGCTGAGCATAGGATCTGGCGGCCGAGTGATAGATGTGGCAGCCAAAGAATTGATCTGGCTACCAAGGATTCAATCTCTCAGGGAGATTTTCAAGCAACATGTTTCACGGGTGAAAGAATAAAGTTGAGGCCGTGAGATCAATGTTATGGCCAAAAGATGTATTTTCCAAGGATGCTGTATTTCTGTCTGAAAGGCTATTTGGCTCTGAATCAGATCCTCTAAGTGGCTAAAAGTACTCACCAAAAGTCCATAGGTTTACTAGAAGTCAATCAGCAATCACTCTATCCATTCATCATCGGAATGGTCCCCAAGGTGGGACTTGAAATAATCGTTAGGCCAAATTAGGGTGTCTACACAAGGCCACCAATAATTTCCTCCCATACTTGTCGGTACCACAATTATTAACCAATGACCTCCCGTACTCACATCCAGTTGCAAATTATGTACAAAAGCACACATAAACACACGTGACAGCCAACATGGCAAGTGTATTAATATTGAAAGACCATTTAACCACATTCAAAATTTGACAAAATAATAAATAAAATTTAGGGTCTTTACAATACACATGTCCTCTCAACAAATATCTCCCAAAACTCAACAAAAATGCTATACGTAGGCCATTGGTATCGATTCAACCATTTTTGGTTGTATCGATATCGAGCAGCTTAAGCAAAAGTTGCTTTCTGACGTAACGCCTATGTATGAAAACAAACAAAATGGTTGTATCAATACGTTGTGCTTAAGCTCATTGGACAGAAATTAGCTTAATAGTATCGATACAACCAAAAATGTTGTATCGATACACTGTGCTTAAGCTCTTTGAACTGATTTTAAGCAAATGGTACCGATACAACAAAAATATTATATCGATACCGCTATGCTTAAACTCAAATCTTCAACTTTATTCCCCGTCTTGGCATCCAACGGCCCCGGTCACCTTCCAGCTCTTCGTTTCTTCATTCTTGAGCCTTGGTGTCTGTGTTCTACGTGGCCTCGGGTAGTTTGACACCCTCGAGGGTTATTCATAGCGCCAAAAACACACCTCTTTTTATGGTTTGTCTGAAATACTAAATAAACTAGTAAAACTACCTTACGTGCAATATCGCCTAAAATGACAATTTATTCAAAGGAAAACAACATACTAGAGGAGTTTATGCACCAAGAATAAGCATTATTGGGTGCTTACCACCTATATAAGGTGTTTGGTGATAGTGTAGTTAGTATTTATTTTCATGGAGTGTGGCAATGGCCAAGGTAGCTTAACAGAGCCATCATGCAGATTATGGGGCGCACACCCCAACTTTGAAACCAAACCCTTCTGTTGCTGATTCTATCATCTGGATCCCAATTTTGCGCGTAACAGGCTTGTTAAAGCATCCAACTTCAAACTCATTGGCAAGGAGTGGAAAGGCCGCACAGACTCATATACTAGTTTTGGAGAAGATAATTAACCGATATGGGATGAACTCCAACACTCCCCCGCATGTGGAAAAATAAACAAACGATCCATAACTCTTGGATCACAACAAACAATGGTGCACTTATGGCACAAACAAGAGGGAACAAATTCTCCGAAAGCCTAGCTCTGATACCATGTTAAAGCATCCGACTCCAAACCAATTGGCAAGGAATGGAGAGACTACCCAGGCTCATATACTAATTTTGGAGGAAATAATTAACCGATATGAGATAAATTCCAACAAGGCTCTCAGAACCCCTCCTTAGGGTATTGTGGGTTGATATTGTTTTGTGATGCAGTAGGTTTAAGGGTATGTATGTCTTTTTAGTCCTTTGTAATAGATGGGTCTATAAATAGGAGTCTATAGTGCTCATTAGGTAGCTTTTTATCATTTTGAACAAATATTATCAAGAGCTAGTCTCTTTTGTATCCCATTTTGGAGTTTCTCTCTCTACATTATCTATGGGTATCTTTGGTTGCATCATTTGGTATCAGAGCTTCTAGGCTCGATCCCCACCGTTCATCTCGCCGGAGACTTCACCGGAAACCTAGACCTCGCCGGAAACCTGAAACGGCACCGGAAAATCTCGCCGGAGCCCCCAAATCACTCCAAATCCTCAGATCTATCTAACCCAACACCCTACACTTCGATTTCGACCCTATTTAGCCCTGAATCGAACCCAAAACTTTTGGATCTGACTTGTTCGAACTTGAATCAGCCATTTCGGCACTGTTCGGACCTATTTCAACAAGACCCAGCCTTGTTCGAGCTCAAATCTTGCATTTCGGAACTCAAATCGAAGTTTCAAACCCAGAGCTGCCTGTTTCAGACCATTTCTGAGCTGTTTCTGAGCTGCTACAGTGATTTCGAGTCTGCTACAATGATTTCGGAGCTGCTACAGTGATTCCGAGGCTTGCTACAGTGATTTCGAAGCTTGCTACAGTGATTTCACGTCAGATCCGTGGGTTTTGAGAGTTTTCGGACTGATTTTTGCTGATTTCGGACAAGTTCTAAAGTGGGTAAGTGTCGATTCCTTATTTTCTTGCTGGGTTGTTGCTAGATTGTTCCGTAGTTGTCGATTCGAGTATGATTATTGGTGATTAAGTATTTTCTGGGGTTGTTCTGTTGAAATTGGTGGCTGAGTTGACTGGGTTTTTCAATATTTGGGTTGATTTGCTTGTTTGGAGTTGAATGCTGGTGTTGCAATGGCTTATCGGGCTAGAGGTAGAAGAGGTAAAGGCTTGGTGGTGAATAATGGTGATGGAATTGATAACTTTGGCAACCAAAATCGTTGTAGGAATGAGATTGAAGAGTTGAGTACACAAATTGCTACCTTAAACGATAAGGTGCAATTGTTGATGTTGAAAAGACAAGTTGCTACCTTGATTACGAAGGTGCATCGTTTACTACCTCGTGGAGGTATTGATAATTCTCATAGTCAATTTAAGGCTAGTTTTAACTATAAGGAGGAGAGCAACATTGATGTTGACCTTGTTGAATCTTATGGAAAGTTTAATCTAAACGAGATTGAGGAGGATGTTAGCCTCAATTCGGATGAGTTTAAAGGGGGGGAGGAACTTGGTTATTTCGATGATTTTCCTATCTATGATCAATATCCTAGTGAAGACCTTAAAGGTGTTCTTCAAAATGATTGCGTCTTTGAGATTGAAGATGAGTTTGGAGATTTCTCCATCTTTGATGAGTCTCCAAATGAAGATGTTGGAGGTGAATTTGAAAGAGTTTTCATACTTGACGAGTCTTCAATGGGGGATATTGATGTGGAAGACGTTCCCATCTATGATGAGTATCCAAGTGAGGATATTGATGGTCATGAAGATGGACTTGAGAATGTTGGAAGCTCCAATGAAGAACAAGAAATGCCCATTCTTATTAGCAATGAAGAAGGGCATGGAGAAAATGTTGCATTGTGTGTGCTACCCAAGACAAATGAGTTTGCTTTCGAAGTCCTGGCGGGTGTAGAGGACTTCATAGAGCCAAAATTTGATGTTTGTTCTCCAAACCTGTCTCTTGGATTGTCTTTGGTCCAAGATGTGCAAGTTTGTGATGTTGTGGTGCCCAAACAACTTCTAAAGTGGCCGAGAGAGAGAAGAAACAATTTGGGACATCTTGAAGATCCTTTGGGAATAGTGTTCACTCGAGAAAGTCTTGGGTATGATCTTGGACATGTGGTGAAGTTAAATTTTCTCTATGCGAAGGTTGATGATTCTTGTGACGTTTTGGAACCAAGTGTAATCACCTGTGTTGAGAAAGTGTTGAGCCTTCAGAGGTATGGCAAGTGGGTGATTTCTTGGCACATAAGCAAGGACGTGGTGGATGTACACAAACGAAAGCTCGTATGGAAGATGGGTTATTGCATGAGGGTGACGTGAATTAAGGAAACGCAGTCACATGCCTAATTTGGAGCTGCATAATAAATAGTTTTATAGTTCTATATTTTCTTTATTTAGTTGTCTTGAGTCTTGTGTCCAACTTGAGGACAAGTTTTTTTTAAAGAGGGTGAGTCTGATGCAGTAGGTTTAAGGGTATGTATGTCTTTTTAGTCCTTTGTAATAGATGGGTCTATAAATAGGAGTCTATAGTGCTCATTAGGTAGCTTTTTATCATTTTGAATACATATTATCAAGAGCTAGTCTCTTTTGTATCCCATTTGGGAGTTTCTCTCTCTACACAATCTATGGGTATCTTTGGTTGCATCAATTTTGTTTAAACAAAGAATTCCTACATGGGCTTTTATAACGTGGTTTGTTTGTTGGGGTAGACTCTACCAAGGATAAAATTCTTTCTTGGGGATTAGTGGTGGATCCCATTTGTGTATTGGGCCAAGGAGGGACTGAATCTCACGGACACCTATTCTTTGAGTGTCTATCTTCTGCTTTGGTTTGGGCCAAAATTCTGCAAAAATTTTGTAGGAGTCCTACTGGCTAGTCTTAGGAGATTGATTGGGCTATTCATCATCACAAGAAGTCTAGCTTTCTTTCTTTCTTCTCTTTATAAGAAGGGCTATGACAAGGTCAGTATACCACATTTGGAGGGCTAAAAATGAGTGCATTTTGGACTAAAAGATGTGAGGGACAGAGTCTATTCTTGAAAGAAAGTTGGGAATAGCAATGACAATAAGGTTTTGTGTAAAGCTTAGAATATCTTAGAGAAAATCTTCTAGTTATGATGTATAGGTGATAGGTCTATTTGTCTTGTTTCTTTGCGTCGTATCTCTGTGTAGTTACTTCTTGGTTTTAGGGGTATGCCCCTTTGTTTCACTTGTATCTGTCTCTTTTTGGTAATAATAATAATAATAAAATCCTTAAAATAAAAAATAAAAAAGAGAAGATAGCCAGCATTGTTGAATATGAATCTAATAGTGAGCAGATTTCATTCCTAGATATAGCTTACATTGCATTGCCGGCTTTAGGGGTGTAATCTGTTCAATAAAATGGAATTTTACAAATATTTATTAGTTTTCCTCCTATTTTACAGCGATACTGGCACAAGAATCAAACTGACATCTAGGTGCTCCTTTCAGCTATCAAATTGTGACAATGAGATCCTTCAGCTGCACCCACCCAAAGGCACACCGGTCACGGATCCTTTGTGCTGTTGATGCCGCCAAATCAACCAGTGGTCGGATTCTTGCTAGCTCTTTCTCCGCTGGTATCCTGATATTATGCTCTATCTGAAACTCCCACATGCATGAAAATGTCAACACAGTTGTTCAAATATACTATAATCTTTCAAAGAACATCTCTACTGAATCTTGTGATGGGAATCTCTAAATGTAAGGCATCTTAACTGATGTTGTCATTTAACGACAGCATTTGGTAGAAAATTTCTCAACGGAACAACCTCATTATCCTCATATTTCCACTTTCATGAAGCCATATACTAGAGTTAAATGAGGAAAAACACTCGCTAACCTTCTCAATACAGCGTACAGTATCCAACACGTGGCAGAAATAAGTAAGCTGCTTGTACAGATCTGCTTCAGTGTACTAACGCCAAGAATAGTAGTATATCACATATATGAGTAAATAAAAATGCGTAGAAAATTAACTAACGCGCATGGTTTAAAACTTGAGGCTTAGAGGAGGAGAGATGAAAACCTTTCTTATGAGATGGCCGTTACAGCAAGGATAATTTGGACAAACTGTTCCTCTTTCAGAATCACCAAGTACCCGCAAATTTAGACTTCGAGTCGTGTACTTGCAAGTTTCATCATCACACTGGACACAAAACTCACCTACTGTGAAAACAAAAATTGCTACTGGACTCATAAATTATATAGCATCAATACGATCCACAACACATACCATCATTAAGCCCTTATAGTATGTTGAAATGAATCCTTCTGTTTGCCTCTTGACCTGATATATTTAAGCAGGGTCAACTAAACAAATCTTAGACAATCAACCTCAAATGAAAAATATGTAATTTGGAGAACCTAATGCACAGAGACCCAACAACCTGTACATGGACCCTGCAGCGCATCTCACTTGGTGTATGTGTAACGTATCTAGAACTGCGTATTACATATCCTAATCTTAGCGTCTCTTAAAAATTTCCCATACTTGAGGGTTTCTAGAATAAAATAAATAGTTTAGAATCTAATGTCAATACTCCAACAGTTGGTAAAGAAATTTCTGAGGTACAACTCGATGACAGCTGAACTAGATATAACCTGATAAAAAACCCAGGGATTACAAGGTTCAAGATTCTCTATGAAGATATCTAGTCCAAAGGAGCATAATTAAATTGTACCTGATTGGCTATCAATGCTGGAGATATTCTGCCCACATCACCTTCATCTGGGCACTTAGGACAATGCAAATTGTTCCAAAAAGATTGAGAGGATTCCTCTGCCTTCGAGTCTGTTTTCTTGTCACTGATTAATGCACGAATAGAACTCAACACAGTTGGACATTCAAAAGTACCAGAGCAGCTAGGACATGATAAAGTCAAAGGCTCACAGCCTCCATATCTGCAATGCAATTCACGTCAAGAATTCAGCACTATATTTTCAACTCAAGAGAAATTTCTATATCGGATAAAGTTGTATCAAAGTCAGTATAGAGGAAGAATTAAGACAATTGTCGGAATTACAGTCCAAAAAAATTTAGGAAGAGCACAAAGGGGAGAAGAAATAGCAAGACAATTGAAGAAGGATATGGAATTGAGGGATAGAAGGTAGAAGTATCAGTCAGCAACAAAGTTTACAATATGGTTTTAGTACAAAGAACTTTTGCAGACATATAGGTAACTTTAAGGCGCATGGGCCATATCATGAGTCCAAGTACTTAATACCCTAGACAGAATCTGGCTTGAAATGTATAATTTAGAGATCTCCAATATAATGTTGCGATTAGGAGCAAGTATAGCTTTTAGACCAAGAAGGATTACCTCTCATCGTCATTTACTCCACACAAGAGTAAGCTGGAAGCATCGTTATCGACCCCATCACTTGATTTACTTTGGAACTGGAATAACCCATTGTTTTCATTATTAATTCAACATAACGCAGCAGAAACTACAACACTGAACATGTGTCGGCCGGCACCCATGAGAAGATCTTAATTACCTTAGATGAGTCAAGCCCCAAACAATCAGCCAAACGTGCTGGGCTTGTACCCTGAATTGAAGCACACAGCCGTGATACAACAGGATGGATCTGTGTATAGGACAAACCAAGTTGATAAGCAAGTACATTCTAGAAAGTGCTACAAAAGAAATGTAAGTCACGATGAATAAGGATCAATAAATAGAAAACCAAACCTGCTGTGACAGGTAATAAGCAATGTCAACCATCCATTTTCCATTGTCTCTTTTCAATTCATCCGGATGTCTTGCTCGCTGAGCAATCCCTGTAGAAGTATCTGAACTAGAACCCTATTCACACAAGCATAAACCACGACATGATTAAGTTCCAGTGACATTGTAGTCATCCAAATAAGAAGAGAACCTCTGAAGACAAACCTGCTCACAACAAATTACATAAGGAACTGTATCCCCAGCAGAGCAACCAGTGGAGTGGCCGTTTCTCTTCAGTCTAAGTGCAACCTAGAAAATGATCCATATTAGACGATCCAGGTAGACATTTGACTTGGAAGATGGTTCTAAGATAAGATCACAGTAGTTTCACGGACTCACTTCAACGTGTGGCTGGTTCTTGGCATCTGGGTAGGCTTCTGGTGGTTTGGTTAATGACTTCGTGATGACGTATTCCTCCAATGGCACTTGTCCATTCCTCATCTCCTCTTGTACCTGATGCACTTCCACAGACAGTGAAACCAATAAATTCTCATATTATGAATGCCTAGTTTAAAGTTCTCCTGCAATAGTTCCTTGAATCAAACTAATAGACAATCACATTTTCAAAATCTTAAAGGTCCCAGCGGAACTAACACAAGTCAATATTCAAATCTTCCTCAAGTGATGTGACACCAAAGTGAAAGTGGGGGGGTAGGTGGCCCTCTGCCTACTGTATCTTCCTAACAATGTTGTAATCCGGGAGCCAGGACCCTTGTTCAAGGGGTACAACCTTTCATGCAATGCAAAATTCAAATCCAGCCAATCCAAAAGTTTAGAATCACTGATTTTGTGCTACTATTTCCTGTTTGAACTAACTTTGCGGTCAAACATTCTCAAGCTTGCAATGTGGCCTTGGGTCACAACTTTTTGTCAGTTACTAGATGGTCATGCAGCGAAGTAAGCACCAAAAGAAAACCATCCAAATAGGTATTGTTGTTGGTGAGAATCCAGATGGTCGTAAGCTTACCTCCATGAGTTTCTTGTGTATTGATTCAACGACATCCTCACATGACCTGTAAGCACGAGAGCCACGCAAATGCCAATAGACTTTGATTTGGGATTACGAGATAACCAAAATGATGAAAAGAAAAAAAAGAAGTTAAACGTACCCTCCGGAGAGTATTTGATCAAGGCAGAAATCTCCCAACTTCTTTGATAGCAAGCTCCAGTCACGACGAACCATATCAAGACCTTTTCGCTCAATATCCTTCACCAAGAATGCAATTCACCAGACGACTGAGCATCAAATTTTTTAACAAGTTCAAAAATATCAAGAAAAATAAACAGCTTGAAAAGCTACCTCTTGTAGTGTCCCATCCTTAGACTGCACTTTGACAGCTGCGTATTTCTTTTTCTTGAGAAGCAGCATTCTCTTGTACAAGCCATCAA